>JAHRHZ010000073.1:16578183-16701991 GCA_024137785.1 Ginglymostoma cirratum | reverse complement strand
GCACCCTTGACCTGTCCGTCCTCCCTGGACTGACCTATCTCCTCCCTACCCCCCTACCTACACTCACCTTTACTGGCTCCATCCCCGCCTCTTCGACTTGTCTGCCTCCTCTCCACCTATCCTCTCCTCTATCCATCCTCTATCCGCCTCCCCCTCTCTCCCTATTTATTTCAGAACCCTCTTCCCCTCCCCCATTTCTGATGAAGGGTTTAGGCCCGAAACGTCAAGTTTTCCTGCTCCTATGATGCTGCTTGACTTGCTGTGTTCATCCAGCCCCATGCTTGTTATCTCGGATTCTCCAGCATCTGCAGTACCTTTTATCTCTTGCCTTTGAGAAGGTTGTGGTGAGCTGCTTTCTCGAACCACTGCTGTCCACCTGCTGTAGGTTGACCCACAATGCCATGAGGGAGGGAATTCCAGGATTTTGACCCGCTGACAGTGAAGAAATGGTGAAATTTTTCCAAGTTAGGATGGTGATTCGCTGGAAGGGAACTTGAAGGTGGTGGTGTTCCCATATGTCTGCTGCCCTTGTCCTTCTAGGTGGGAGTGGCCATGGATTTGAAAGATGTTTTCTGAGGATCTTTGGTGAATTTCTGCTGTGCATCTTGTAGATGGTACTATCTGCTGCTACTGAGCGTCGGTGGTGGAGGGAGTGGATGCTTGTGGATGTAGTGCCAATTAAGTGGGCTGCTATATCCTGGATAGTGTCAAGCTTTTTGAGTGTTGTTGGGCTGCACTCATCCAGGCAAGTGGGGAGTATTCCATTGCATTCCTGACTTGCGCCTTTTAGATGTGGACAGGCTTTGAGGAGTCAGGAGGTGAGTTACTCACCACAGTATTCCCAGCTTCTGGCCTGCTCTTGTAGCCACTGTGTTAATGTGGTGAGTCCAGTTGAGTTTCTGGTCAATGATAACCCTAAGATGTTGACAGTGGGAGATTTAGTGATGGTAACACCATTGAATGTCAAGAGACGGTAACTAGATTGTCTCTTATTGATGATGGTCATAGCCTGGCATTTGTGTGGTGCAAATGTCACTTTCCACTTGTCAGCCCAAGTCTGGATATAATCCAGATCTTGTTGCATGTGAACATGGACTGCTTCAGTATCTGAGGAGTCATGAATAGTGCTGAACATTGTGCAATCATCAGCGAACATTTCCACTTCTGACCTTATGGTGGAGGGAAGGTCTTTGGTGAAGCAATTGAAGATGGTTGGCCCTGAGGAACTCCTGCAGAGATGTCCTGGAGCTAAGATGATTAACCGCCAACAACCACAACCATCTTCCGATGTGTCAGGTATGACTCCAACCACCAGAGAGTTTGATTCCTGTTTTGCTAGGGCTCCTTGATGCCACACTCGGTCGATTTCAGCCTTGAAATCAAGGGCTGTCACTCTCACCTCACCTCTGGAATTCAGTTATTTTGTCCATGTTTGGACCAAGGCTGCAATGAGGTCAGAAGTTGAGTGGCCCTGGTGGAACCCAAACTGGGCATCACTGAGCAGGTTATTGCTGAGAAGGTGCTGCTTGATAGCACTGTTGATGACACCTTCCATCACTTTACTAATGATTGAGTGTAGACTGATAGGGTGGTAATTGGCCGGGTTGGATTTGTCCTGCATTTTATGTACAGGACATACTTGGGCAATTTTCCACATTGCCGGGTAGACACCAGTGTTGTAGCTGTACTGGAACAGCCTGGCTAGGGGAGCAGCAAGTTCTGGAGCACAAGTCTTCAGTACTATTGCTGGAATGTTGTCAGGGCCCATAGACTTTGCAGTATCCAGTGTTTCCAATCACTTCTTGATATCACATGGAGTGAATCGAATTGGCTGAAGACTGGCATTGGTAATGCTGGGGGCCACTGGAGGAGGCCAAGATGGATTATCTGCTTGGCACTTCTGGCTGAAGATTGCTGCGAATGCTTCAGCCTTATCTTTTGCACTCATGTGCTGGGCTCTTCCATCGTTGAGGATGGGGATATTTGTGGAGCCTCCTCCTCCAGTGAGTTGTTTAATTGTCCACCACCGTTCATGACTGGATGTGGCAGGACTGCAGAGCTTAGATCTGATCCGTTGGTTGTGGGGTTTCTCAGCTCTCTCTATCACTTTTTGCTTTTGCTGTTTGGTGTGCATGTAGTCCTGTTTGGTGGCTTCACCAGGTTGACACCTCATCTTCAGGTATGCCTGGTGCTGCTCCTGGCATGCCATCCAGCACTGTCCATTGAACCAGGTTGATCTCCTGGCTTGATGGTAATGGTTGAGTGTGGGATATGCTGAGCCATGAGATTACAGATTGTGCAGAAGTTCAATTCTGCTGCTGTTGATGGCCCACAGCTCCTCATGGATGCCCAGTCTTGAGTTGCTAGATCTGTGAAAATTCTGTCCCATTTAGCACAGTGATAGTGCCACGCAAAACGATGAAAGTTATTCTTAATGAGAAGGTGGGACTTTGTCTCCACAAAGACTGTGCGATGACACTCTTACCAATATTGTCATAGACAGATGCAGCTGCAGCTGGCAGATGAGTAAGGATGAGGTCAAGTATGCTTTTCCCTTTTGTTCATTCCCTCACCACATGCCGCAGACCTAGTCTAGCCGCTATGTCCTTTAGGACCCAACCAACTAGATCAGTAGTACTGCTGCCAAGTCACACTTGGTGGTTGACATTGAAATCCCCCAACCAGAATACAGTTTGTGCTCTTGCCATCCTCAGTGCTTCCTCTAAGTGTTGTTCAACATGGAGGAGTACCGATTCATCAGCTGAGGGGCGATGGTATGTGATAATCAGCAGGAGGTTTCCTTGCTCATGTTTAAACTGAAGCCATGAGACTTCATGGGGTCCGGAGTCAATGAGGACTCCCAGAACAACTGCCTCCCGACTGTATGCCATTGTGTCCCCCCCTCTGCTGGGTCTGTCCTGCCAGTGAGACAGGACATATCCAGGGATGGTGATGCTGGGACATTGTCTTTAAGGTATGACTCTGTGAGTATGACTATGTCAGGCTGTTGTTGACTAGTCTGCGACACAGCTCTCCCAATTTTGGCACTAGCCCCCAGAAGTTAGTGAAGAGGACTTCACGGGGTTAGCAGGGCTGTTTCTGCCATTCTCTTTTCCGGTTCCATGGTTGATGCCAGGTAATCCGTCTGGTTTCATTTCTTTGAGACTTCATCGTGATTGGTACAACTGAGTGGCGTGCTAGGCCATTTCAGAGGGCAACAGAGAGTCAACCACATTGTTGTGGGTCTGGAGTCACATGTAGACCAGATATGGTGAGGGTGGTAGATTTTCTTCCCTGAAGGACATTAGTGAACTAGATGGGTTTTTTCCAACAATCAGAAATGATTTCATGGTGATCAGCAGATTCTTAATTCCAGACTTTTTTTTTCAATTATTGAATTCAGTTTCCACCATCTGCCGTGATGGGGTTTGAACCCAGGTCCCCAGAACATTAGTTGGGTTTCTGGATTAATAGTCTAGCAGTAATGCCACTGGCCCATCATCTACCCTTTCTTCTAGTCATTTTAAATGTGTGTCCTATAGTTTCCAACTCTCTTCCCACTGGAAGAAGATTCCCCTTATTTTACCAAAACCTTTCATCACTTTGAACCCACCGATTGAATTGCCCTGTAGCTTTCTCCAATGCAAGAAACCTCAGACTCCTCCAGTTCCTCCACAAAATTGAAATCGTGCATTTTTCACACCATCCTTGTAAACTATTTCTGTTCTTGTCCAACATCATCACAACCTTCCTAAACTGGGATGTCCAAAGTTAGTTGGGCACAATAACTAACTGGGGCCCAACTAGTAATAAAAAAAGGTTTTGGTGCAGGTAGTTCTGTTATAATGCATGTTTTGTTAATGCGAATTTGGATAATGTAAACTTTCTGCTATACAGGTAAAGCAATTTTCTGTGGCGATTTTCAATAGCACGGTTTTCTATAGCACAAGGTCATCCAAGAATGCAACTATCGCATTTTTGGAGAACTACCTGTATTCCTTATGCATACTTTTAAAAAAGAGATATTGGCATTGCTGGAAAAACCAACATTTGTTGCCCAATCATAATTGTCCTTCATTTGAGTGGCTTTGTGGGTCTGAAGTACCATATAGGTCAGACCAGTTCAGGATGGCAGATTTCCTTCCCTAAAGGACATTAGTGAACCAGACGATTTTTTTATGAGACTTGATAATTGTTTCATAATTCTCTTACTACATGGTTTGTTACCATGCTTTAAGTTTCTGAACTTTACGGACTGTTTGAACAGAAGCAAAGCCAAGAACTATCTCAGGGTTAGACTTCAAATTAAAACCACTTTTGGAAACTTAATACTAAATACTGCTATACATGGTAATTAAATATACACCAGGATTTGATCTTCTATTTGCTTTGGGTAAGGGCTAACTATCATTTTTGTGAGTTCATCTCCATGTGATCATGTATCTTCCAATCTAATTTGGCTAAGTTTCTTCCGGTGTATTCTAACTCTACCAAGACTGTTATTTAAACTCAGGGATGTGCAATCTTATGACATAATTCCAAGACTGCTGCTGAAGTCTGAAATCCTTACACAGCAACAGTCACAATTACTGAGACAAGTTTTCAATTAAAGATTTATGAATTGAATTCAGATTTCTCCATCCGATGAGATTAAAATCTGTCACCAGAGCATTATGGTGTAAGGTAATAATTCTCAAAGATTTAGCATTGAAGTTACATGGCTGAACCCAACATAAGAGATTGTACAGAGTTTGGATGGAGAAACAGTTTTGTATGAAGTTTCAAGGGAGATGGCTGGCTCCTAATATGTTGTAATAACATCTAACTAGCAAATGTTACGGAGATCTTCCTGCTCACTACAGTGCAGGTCTGATCCAGGTGGAGCACCAACACCAAAGCAAACTTGGCCTATTTATGATAACCACATTAAGTGTTGATATTAAATCAAATCAAGTTTTGATTTCCTTCATCTTTCCCTTCTGCTTGAAGAAGAGTGTGATGATGCTTTTCCTCGTAGAGTCTGACATGCTGCTGGCTAGAAGCACACACTCATATAATCCCAGCAGGTCCTGGCCAATCAAGTCCCACAGAATTCAATACAACTAATTCGGTAAATGTTCATTTGCAGGGGTTTTGTTGAAGACAAGCACATTTCATTCTGTTGCACAGAACAGACTCTGGAGCACATTAAAAGTACTTTCTAGTATTTCAACAATGTCCTCCAACTCCACAAGTTGATTTTTGGTCCCTAATTGACATTAATCTTTACTTAACTTACCATTTTATTGTTTAGATATTTTCAAAAGACTTGTGTGTTTCCATTTATGCTGTTCATTAATCTGCGGTCAATGTAGTTTATGAGAAGTGTACAACAAAAATATATTGGGATTACCATCATTAATTACTTTCTGTAGGTGAACCTGTCTGAAAGGTTGCTTTTACTGCCTCAAAATATTAATACGTAAGCATCAGCTGAGAATAGATCACAATGAAGAATAACAATTAAGCAAGTGGGTATAAAAGGGTAACTAGTGATGATGAATTCAATGCTACAATACCTTCAAGAAAGAGAAAAAAAGTACTGATGGAATATGCAGAGAAAAATAAACACACATATTACAGTCATCGAATCATAGAGATATACAGAAACAGACCCTTCAGTCCAACTCATCCATGCTGACCAGATATCCTAAATTAATCCAGACCCATTTTCCAGCATTTAGCCCATATCCCTCTAAAGCCTTCCTAATCATATACCCATACAGCTGCCTGTTAAATATTGTAATTGTACCAGCCTCCACCACCTCCTCTGGCAGCTCATTCCATACATGCACTACCCTCTGCGTGAAAAATTTACCCCTTAGGTCCCTTTTAAATCTTTCCCCTCTCACCTTGAATCTATGCCATCTAGTTTTGGACTCCCCTACCATGGGGCAAAGACTTTGGCTATTCATCCTATCCATGCCTCTCATGATTTTTTAAACTTCTATCAGGTCACCCCTCAGCCTCCGATGCTCCAGGGTAAATAGCCCCAGCCTATTCAGCAACTCCCTAGCCCACATTAACTAAACATCAGGTCAGCCATGACCTTTTTGAGTGGTCTACTCTTATTCCTTATTCCTGTATATTTATATGTGCGAACAATTGTTTATGATAGCTGCAGACTTGTACTCTCTGATTGTAGCTCATGATTTAAAATTCTATTGATTTAATGATTATTGTTGTGCATTGGTTGGTTAAATTTAGTACCAAGCCTATTCAGACTTCTAGGTCTCTTATAATTTAATTATTGCCTTTTCCAACATCTGTTGGAGTTAACAAGAAAGGAATAGAATCGGTCATCCAATTGAGTGACATTGAGGGTAAATAAAGATATCAGAGTTTAAATGTATAATTTTTAAAAGTCACTTCCTTTAGTTCCTTAATGTCAGCTCATCCTTGTAGGTACTTGTGCTTCATGTCAAACATTATTCCTTTAAAAATATTTTGTTCGTTCTTTACTAAAATTTTGTTGAAAATCTTCCCTTTGAAACTTATTTGATTTAATACCTCATTTCTTTTAAGTATGTCTTCTTATACATTATCCCTCATCTATATTTAACATCCAGGCACCAGGACATCAGTATCTTCATATCTTCCTAATACTTAATATATTTAAGTGATATTTAATTGCTACATCTCCACAATGACACAATAACCAGACTTCTGCATGTTAGTATTATGTCTCCTTATAAAGACTTTGTAGATGCTCCTGGCATAATTTCAAACACTCCACAGTTCACCCAGTACGTTCACATTAAATTTATCCTCTAAGCAATTATGGCAAAACTAATGGACTAATCATTTATTTGAGTATTGTTTGCTGTGCATGAATTCCACGCCAGAATTTGTTATATCATAATAATAATTATATTTTAAAAGTATTAATTGTCAATGAAGTCTTTGTTATCTTTATCTTTTTCTTTCTTAAGAACTACCGGCTGCCAAAGGAAAAGACAGGTACGACGAAAGCTGGAGATCTTGCACCTCAGGACATGAAGAAAGTTCATTCATTAGCTCTGATTGAAATAACAGCTCTGTATGATACTCTTGGTGTGGATTTTAAACAGCATAAAGCAATGAGGGTCAAAATTAGAGGTAATGAGGAAAATAGTACTTCAATTTGAAACATTGATTCTGTATGAGGTTGATAAATCTGTATGTCTATGTGTAAAGTTTTCACTTATGTTAACATTCATGTAGTTTCAGCTTTCCTTATACATGGTCTTAATTGCAATATTTTGTCTCCGGTAGAACCAACACTTGATTGCAGAACCTGTGCTATGTATGGGGATATATAAATGAGAAAAATAATACCCATATTTTGAACTTGTTAACTTTCCCTCGCAATGTAAATGTCGATAACAACAGCTAACAGTGTGCTGGTCTAGAGTAAAGTTCAAAGTTTACAGTAGGAAAATAGCAAAGAGAAAATCTCTTGTCACCACAATGAGCAAATTATTATCTTCAGCCCAGAAGCAATTTGAAGTTAACAATTGTATGAGGAAATTTGTTTTTCTAATCCTAGTATAATTTTCAAGTATTCTGGCTGCTGAAGTTGCTGTTTTCGAATGCAGTTATAGGCCCTGAATGTGAAAATGAGTCTGAATTTACAAAATCATTTCGGTCACCAGGTTAATAGTCATCCAGGTGCACATAATGCTCAATTGAAAGCTGCATCAGGAAATCTGTCCCAGATACTCAACGTTCACCTCTTCCTAAACATTAAAAGTTAACCTTTCTCCCTCTCTTTCATTTCAGACTAGAATCATTCTGTAATGTTATTTCTGACCTTAAGCTTTGAACTCAGTACCAGTTTAAAAAGGTAGAAATACTTTTTTAATATGAATTAGAATATAACATAATGCAATGATACAGGTTTTTTTCAGTCATATAGTACAGGAAGGCACAGTCTCTTTCAAAGTTCAGTAAACTCTGGGCTTTCAATGTGTACTTTCAGAAACAGGATTGTTTGGGGTTCCACTTTCAGTGCTATTGGAACAGGATCAGAAAAAAGTTCCAGGAACCAAGGTCCCACTCATACTTCAAAAAGTAAGTACAGAATCAATGTATATTCAATTGAAATTAACCTCAAATTATTCAAGTTTTGTCAATTTGATGGCACAGTCCCCAAACTGGCATTTTTGCAGATGACACCAAAATTGGTGGTATAGTGGACAGGAAAGAAGGTTATCTCAGATTGCAAAGAGATCTTGATCGATGAATTCAATGGCCTTAGAGGGTGGCAGATGAAGTTTAATTTAGATAAATGCAGGGTATTGCATTTTGGTAAAACAACAAGGGCAGAACTTACACAATTCAAAGTAGGGCCTTGGGTAGTGTTGGAGAACAGAAAGACCTAGGGGTTCAGGCGCATAATTCTTCGAAGTTTGTGTCACATGTAGACGGGATGGTTAAGGTGTTCAGCAAACGTGCCTGCATTGCTCAGACCTTTGAGTATAGGAGTTGGGATGTCATGTTGAGGTTGTAAAGGATGTTGTTAAGGCCTTTTTTGCAGTACTGTGTGCAGTTCTGGTTGTCCCGCTATAGGAAGGATATTATCAAGCCGTAGAGGGTTCAGGAAAGATTTACCAGGATCTTGCCGGGAATGGTACGTTTGAGTTATAGAGAGAGGCTGGATAGGCTGGGACTCCTTTTATTGGAGCATAGGAGGTTGAGGGGTGACCTTAAGGAGACCTATAAAATCATGAGGGCATAGATAGGGTAAATGGTAAATGTCTTTTCCCTATGGTGGATGATTTCAAGACTTGGGGGCACTTTTTTAAAGCGAGAGGAGAAAGATATAAAAAAGACATGAGGGGCTTTATCCAGAGAGTGGTTCACGTGTAGACGAACTTCCAGAGGAAGTGGTGGATGCAGTTTCGGTTACAGCATTTAAAAAGAGATTTGGATAAGCGCATGAAGAAAAAGGTTTTTGAAGGATATGGCTGGCATGGACTGATTGGACTAAAGGATCTGTTTCCATGCTGTATGGCTCTGAGTCTATAATTCACATCAGAAGTACTACAGTGGAGGCATACAGCAGTACATTAGTGCATTATCTCAATCAATATTTTGGAGAATGGACTAATTAAGGTTGCATACAACTTCAAATAGGTGTAACATTAACCTTACTATTTGAATTTGATACATAATTGATCCTCAATGTGTTGTACATGTATGAGTTACAGATAAGTAAGTACTTTTCTCGATTACCCAGTTGTTCAGAATTTGCAACGATCTCTGGAGTTGACAATTTGCTTTACCCTGATTTAGATATTTTAGGTCAAGTGATACGAACTTGCTAATGTGGGACTAAAATATTTTTGCAGCTTATTGCTCACATTGAGGAAGAAGGGTTAAACACAGAAGGGATTCTACGAATACCTGGACTTGCATCAAGAATTAAGGTATTTTTAGAAGAATTAATATTAACTGGGAGGAGGCTACTTGCAGAAACAGAAAGTAAAATGATATACTAAATTACTGACTCTGTAATACAGTCAAGGGGATCACCTAAACAAATTATTTAATTTACATGAAGTGTCATCAGATTGCCATCTATAATGCATGAGCACTAACTGAAATTTTTAAAAAACCCTTTGATGTGTTTTTAATGCTTTTTGTTCAGTGAGAACAAAACAAATTGACAACTTGTTAAAATCACTCTACAGTAATTTTAACCTTAGTCAAAAGCACAGTTGGGGGGGGGGGGGAGGGTGCGGTGGGTAGTGAGGAAAGATGGATGGTGACCACATAATTGTACAACGGAAAGTGCCAGGCCCAGATGGAGTCCACAGTTGTGCACTTCCATCCAGCTTGGAGCAGCTGGTGGGGGTATTTGCAGACATCTTTAATCTCTTCTTACTCCAATCTGACGTTCCCACTTACTTCAAGAAGACCACAATCATCCCAGTTCAAAGGAAAAATCAAGCAGCATGTCTTAATGATTACAACCCGGTGGCTCTGACATCCACCATTACACAGTGTTTCGAGAGGTTAGTCGTGGCAAATATCAGCCTTCCAGACTGTATTGATCCACTAAATTCACCTACCATTGCAATAGGTCCACGGCAGAAGCCATCTCCCTGGCCTTACATTCATCCCTGAAACATCTGGATGATAAGGACACCGACTTCAGGCTCCTACTTATTGACTATAGCATTGCCGTCAACACCATAATTCCAACTAAACTCATCTCCAATCTCCGAGGCCTAGGACTCGGCTCCCCTCACTGTAACTGGATTCTTGACTCCCTGACCCACAGACTGCAATCAGTAAGGATAAGTGACAACACCTCCTCCGTGATAATCTTCAACGCCACTGCCCTGCAAGGCTGTGTACTCAAACCCTTACTATATGCCTTACACACTCACGCCTGGGTGACTCTGCTCGAACTCCATTTGCAAGTTTGCTGATGACACCCACAGTAGTGGGTTGGATCTTAAACAACAATGAGACAGAGTACAGGAAAGAGACAGAGAGCTTAGTGGCATGGTGTAAAGGCAATGATCTTTCCCTCAATGCCAGGAAAATGAAGGAGCTGATCATCGACTTCAGGAAGCGGATTGGAGGACATGCTTCTGTCTGTATCAACAGTGATCAAGTAGAGGTGGTCGAGTGCTTAAAGTTTCTGGGAGTAAATATCAACAACAATCTATGTCAACAGTCCATCTATGTCAACGTTATACTTAAGAAAGTACATGAACATGCTACTTCCTCAGAAAGCTAAGTAAATTCAGTATGTCCACAATGATTCTTACCAATTTTTATGGAAGTGCCATGAAAAATATTCTATCCCAATACATCATAGCTTGGTATGGCAACTGCTCTGCCCAAACCATATGAAATTGCAGAGAGTTATCAACACAGCCCAGTCCATCACACAAACCAGCCTTCCTACTGTTGATTCAGTCTACACTTCCCGCTGCCTCGGGAAAGAAGCCAACATAATCAAAGACCCCTCCCACCTTGGTTATGCTCTCTTCCACCCTCTTCCATCAGGCAGAAGATACAAAAGTTTGAAAATGTGTACTAACAGATTCAATAATAGCGTCTTAGGTTCTTGAGTAGATCTGTTGTGGTTGGTTGGCTCTCCGAGCTGGTTCATCAGCTCGCAGACGTATCATTACCCTGCTGGGTAACATCATCAGTGCTGCCTCCGATGGAGCGCTGTTGTGTTTTCCTGCCTGTTATTTAAACTCTGGTGTCTGTTGGAATTGGTTACCTCATCTCCGGTTTTTCCTTGCACTGACATGTATATATATGGTTCTAATTCTACATGTTTATTGATGGTCTTCTTGGTGGAGAACCAAGCCTCTAGGAATTCCTGTGCTGGTCTCTGTTTGCCTTGTCCTAGGACCCTGATATTGTCCCAATCAAACTGATGATTCTCCTTATCTGTGCGAATGGAGACATGACCAGTACTCACTCGTCTCCATTACACAGTAGGTTTCTTAATTTGCACAAACAAGAATTCCTTGTACAACAATTAAAAACATATACATGAAAATAATTATGAATAACCATTCCACTTAAAAAGGGATATTTAGGACCTTGCTCTCAAATGTAAACTAATGTTGTACTGATGATCTTGCTAAAGGTGATGCGTTAATCTTTTCTCCCCTATTTGTTTAAGAGTCTACGTGAGGAGCTTGAAGCAAAGTTCTGTGAGAAAACCTTTAACTGGGAAAATGTACGCCAGCACGATGCAGCAAGTATACTAAAGCTCTTCATAAGAGAGCTGCCACATCCATTGGTCACTCTCGAGTACCTTGATGCTTTCCTCGCTGTTCAGAGTAAGTTATTAATGCTACATGTGTTGTGGAATCAACCATCGGCAGCTCATTGTTAACATAGAGTGTTGTCACCAATCATCCTCTGTGTACAGGGTCCGGGGACCTGTTTAGTTAACACTGATAAGGGATGAACTTCTTGTAAGTTTTAACAGGGAGGGGCATTTGGCTTAACAACAAGATGTAGTTCCTTGCATGATGGCAGTGGGCACAAGTAATGTTGGCTAGTTAGGTCTAATTACTAAGAATAGTGACATTAGAGATTCTAACTTTCTTTCAGTCACATGGCTGACAGAAAAAACCATTCTGTTGACAACAAATTTCTTATCACCTACCATTGTTGTTCATTACAAGGATTTACAAGTTGATATTCAACTTAAATTTGGCCATCTTATGACTTAGATCGTCTAACTCAAAGGCAGGGTGCTTCCCACTGCTAAAACAACTTCTCATTCAGTAGATACTTTAACAGCAAGGCCCCAGTTTTAACTCCAGGCAGGTTTAAGTTTGTTGATTAAGGTATTAAGTTGGAAATTCTCCCGCTGCCTAAGAAAATAGTCTTGGGCTATTTCAATACTTAATTAATTAAAATGGTGCCAGACATCTTCAGTGAATGTTGTAGTGACAAACTAAAGGTTTGTTATTTTAATTGTCAAAAAGACTTCCTGTATTGCCAAGAGGAGGAAGAAAACTGCCTTGACTCTACCCTTCATTGGAATTAGCTTCACCCCACCTCTTTCCCTCTCTAATCACTTCTCAGGATTTTCCTTTGAACTATTACCCATGTGGCAAGTGACCTGCATTTGTGCAGTTAAGTGAACTCCATGTAGAGAGGTGACGGGTACCAGCAGCTTATACTTATGCAAATACTTATGAAACGCAAGACCCAATTTCAGGCAAGATCTGATCTCCTCACATGGGGTGAATTAATTTCTGCCAGATGAATTTATACTGTTCATTTGTATCAATTTCACTATAGTTTGATCTGGGACTCTGCGATGCAATTCGCTCTAGTAACATGATGGAAATATTTGTTTGACAGATCTAGCACATAGAAAACATCAGCTACAGGCACTTAACTTGTTGGTGCTTCTCCTTCCGGACCAAAATAGGGACACACTGAAGGTATGTCTATTGTATTAAACATACGTATTTCTTTTCCCCTGAAATTGAACTTTAAAATGAGAAGAAGGCTGTTTGTTTATTTTGCCTAAATCTTGGTTTCTTATTCTAAGCAAAATAATGTTTAGATGAGTAAAGAATTTTTGGGCCTAGCTCTTTAAACAACAGGCTGTTTTTGTATGATCCAAATTTCCAGGTTTTTGAAGTTCTTCAAACACAAATAACTATTTATCCTTTCTTGGGTTGTGGCAGTATTTGTTTTCCACTCCTAATAGCCCTTTAGCTGTTAGGAGTTAATCAATTACATTCCTGTGTGGTCTGGAGTTGACCAGGTACTTTGAAAACATAAATTCAGTTGGTCTGGGAGAAAGATATTTACAAGGGTGGATTGTTTCTATGTTCATAATCTACTCTTTGACACTTGTTGAAAGGTCTACATAATTTGAACAGTTCGAAAAGGTTTAGGCATCATCTTCTCAACAGTTATCAGTCCCAAAAGACACCTGATCCCCCAACCCAAAAGCTCCCATCCCCATCCCAAGGTGCCCTGCCACCATATCTACAAGTGTACCATATGTCTCCAAAGGGGTATCCAAAGGAAATGCACTGAGAACAGGCTCCTACTTGGTTAATCTCCACATTCTGGGTTCCAGACACCAGGGACCCCAAAATCTGATTTCATCAGAGGCAGCTGATCAATTAAATGTTCAACTGTATCTAGAAAATGTGCATGTGTGAACAGTGGCCAGCTCCTCATCTACCTCTGTGAAAATGATGAGTGTTGGGTTCAGGAGATACTTAGTATTTCTCAACATTTTACTGCATCTTCATTGTGACAGAGATTTTCACCAGTGGGGCTCAGGATTAATACTTTAGCTTTCAGAGGAAGCAGATGTATCTGTTTCATTTCCATAAAGTCCTCCTAATTCAGTCGGGCTAATTGTATGTGTAGTTATTGCTATCCTACAGTAAACATTCTTATTATCTAGGAACAATAAATACTCTATGGCGGTGTATTATCTATCATTATTTACTATGTAGCTCCAAGACAAAGCAAAGACAAAGAAGGAATGGTTGCAATGGTCAGTTCTGAAGAAGAGTCACTGAGCTTTAAACATTAACACTGTTTTCACTTCACAAATGCTGCCAGCACTGCTGAGTTTCTTCAGCAATTTCTGTTTTTGTTTCAGATTTCCCGCATCCTCAATTCTTTGTTTTAGTTTAGAAGTACATTTGCTGTGATAATGTGGGAAACATTGCAGTCAATGAGTGAGGTCCTACAAACTGTAATTGGATAATGACTTTTCTTATTCTCCATGTGATGGGTGTGTCACTGGCTGGACAGTACTTTATTGCCCTTCGCTAGTCACCCATGACAAAGTAGAGGTGAGCTGCCCTCTTCAACCACTGTAGTCCACACTGGAGGTTGCACCTTATTATCCTTAGGGAGGCAATGCCATGATTTTGACTCAGCCACATTGAAGGAACAATGATATATTTCCAAGTCAGTTTGGCGAGTGGCTTGGAGGGGATCTTACACCCATCCAGGCAAGTGGGGAGTATTCCATCATACCCTTCACTTGTGCCTTGTAGATGGTGGAAAGGCTTTGAGGAGGCAAGCTGGCCTCTAACCTTCTCTTGCAGACATTGTGTTTATGTGGTGAGTCCAGTTGAGTTTCTGGTCAATGGTAACCCCTAGGATGTTGACGGGGATTCAGCATCAAATATCAATGAGCAATGGTTAGATTGTCTCGTACTGGACATGGCCATTGCCTGGCATTTGTGTGGCATGAACGTCACTTGCCACTTGTCAGCAAAAGAGTGTGTGTTGCCCAGATCTTATTGCATTTGAACATGGACTGCTTCAGTATCTGACGAATTACGGATTGAACATTGCGCACTCATCGGCAAACATCCCCACTTCTGACTTTACGATGGGGGGAAGGTCATCGATGAAGATGGTTGGGTCTAGGACACTACCCTGACGAACTCCAGCAAAGATGTCCTGCAGCCAGGATGTCTGAATCTGACAGCCACAACCATCTTTCTATATGCCAGGTATGATTCCAACAAGCAGAGTGTTTGCCCTCTGATACACATTGATTCCAATTTGCTAGGGTACCTTGATGCCAAATTTGGTCAGATGCAGCCTTGATGTCAAGAGCTATCACTTACCTCTGGAATTCAGCTCTTTTGTCCATGTTTGAACCAAGGCTGTAAATGACGTCAGGAGCTGATGGATCTGGCAAACACTATTGATGATACCTTCTGCCACTGTACTGATGATCAAGAGTAGACTTTAGGTTGGTAACTGGCCAGGTTGCATTTGTATTGCTTTTTATGTACAGGACATAAATGGGCAATTTTCCACACCGTTGGGTAGATGTCAGTGTTGTAACTGTGCTTGACCAGCTTGGCTAGGGGAGCAGCAAGTTCTGGAGTGCAAGTCTTCAGTGGTATTGCCAGAAAATTGTCATTGCCCATAGTCTTTGCAGTATCAAGTGTCTCTAACCATTCCTTGATATCTCATAGAGTGAATAGAATTGGCTGATGACTGGTATCTGTCATCTAGAGACCACTGGAGGAGACTGAGATGGATATTTCACTTGGCACTTCTAGCTGAAGATTGCTGTAAATGGTTAAGCTTTATCTTTTGTATGATTGGGCTTTGATGTGCTGGGGTCTTCCATCATTGAGGATGGAGTTATTTGTGGAACCACCTCCTCCAGTGAGATGTTTAATTGCCTGCCAATGTTCACGACTGGATGTGGCAGGACTGCAGAGCTTAGATCTGATCCATTGGCTGTGGGATTGCTTAACTCTGTCTATCACTGGCTAGTTATGCTGCTTGGCACACAAGTAGTCCTGTTCGATAGCTTAATACATCACTTTTAGGAATGCCTGGTGCTCCTCCTGGCAAGCCCTTCTGCACTCTGTATTGAATCAGGACTGATCCACTGACTTGATGATAATGGTTGAGTGGGGGATATGCCAGGCCATGAGGATTGTGCTGGAGTACAATTCTGCTGCTGTTGATGGCCCACAGCACCTCATGGATGCCCAGTCTTGAGTTGCTAGATTTTTTTCAAAAGCTGTCCCATTTATTACATTGATAGTGCCACGCAACACGATGGAAGTTATTCTCAATGAGAAGGTGGGACTTTATCTCTACAAGGACTGTGTGGTGGTCACTCTCACTGATACCATCATGGACAGATGCATTTGCAGAATGGCAGAATGGTAAAGATAAGTTCAAGTATACTTTTCCATCTTGTTGGCTCTCTCATCACCTGCCGCAGACCCAGTCTAGCAGCTATGTCCTTTAGGACATAACCAGCTCAATCAGCAGTGCTGCTGCCAAGCTACTCTTGGTTGTGGATTAAGAAATATCCCATTTGCACCCATGCACTTTCAATGCTTCCTCCAAGTGTTGTTCAACATGAAAGAGCACTTGTTCATCAGCAGACGGAGGACAGTGTGTGATAATCAGCAGGAGGTTTCCTTGCCTGTGTTTAATCTGATGCCATGCGACTTCATAGGATCTGGAATCAATGTTAAGGACTCCCAGGGCAACTGTCTCCACACTGTATACCATTGTACTGCCACCTCTCCTGGGTCTGTCCTACCAGTGGACCAAGACCTATCCAGGGAAGGTGATGGTGGTGTCTGGGACATTGTCTGTAAGGTATAAATCCATGAGTATGTCAGGCTGTTGCTTGACTCACCTGTGAGACAGTTCTCCCAATTTTGGCACTAACCCCCAGATGTTAGTAAGAAGGAGTCAACAGGGCTGTTTCTGCCATTATCTTTTCTGCTGCCTAGGTCAATAGCAGATGGTCTGTCCAGTTTCATTTCTTTGTTGAGGCTTCGTAGTGATTGATACAATTGAGCAGCTATTTCAGAGGACAATTGAGAGGCAGCTACATTGCTGTGGTTCTGGAGGATGACAGATTTCCTTCCCTGAAAGACGTTAGTGAACCAGATATGTTTTTCCTGACAATCATCAGTAAACTCTTAATTCCAGATTCTTTTCCTAATTGAATTCAGATTCCACCATCTGCCATGGCAGGATTCAAACACGGGTCCCTGGAACATTAGCTGTGTTTCTCAATTAATAGTCCAGCAATAACACCACTAGGCCATTGCCTACTTATAATCGACTTGGAATCCCTACAGTGTGAAAACAGGCCATTCGGTTCAACAAGTCCACGTCGACTCTCCGAAGAGCATCCCACCTGGAGTAATCGCACCCTACACTATTGCCATATTTTCCCTGGCTAACCCACCAACCCTGCACATCCCTGGACACTATGGGCATTTTAGCATGGCCATTCCACCTAACCTGCACACATTTGGACTGTGGGAGGAAACCAGAGCACCTGGAGGAAGCCCACACAGACACAGGGAGAATGTGCAAACTCCACACAGACAGTTACTTGAGGCTGGAATTGAACCCAGGTCCCTGGCATTGTGAGGCAGCATTGAGCCACTGTGCTGTCCTCTGTCTTGTAAGTAGCTCTGGGGAGGCAGGAGGTGAGTTACTAGCTGCGGTATCCCTTGTGTCTGACCTGTTCTTGTAACCACTGTATGTGTGTGGCAAGTCCAGTTGAGTTTCTGGTCAATAGTAACCCCAGGATGTTGATCGTGGGTGTTCAGTGATTAGGTTGTCTGTCTCTTGTTGGAGATAGCCATTACCTGGCATTTGGCACTTGTCAGTCTAAGCCTGGATATTGTCCAGATCTTGTACATTTGAACATGGTCTGCTTCAATATCTGAGGAGTCATGAATGGTGCTGAACATTGTGCAATCATTGACAAATATCCCAATTTCTGACCTTATGGTGTAGGGAACGTCTGATAATCTGTTTTGGTGTTATTGGCTTAGGGATTCATAGTGGCCGATGAATCAGGGATAACTCTTCTGTTTGCCTTTAAAGATCTTTTACTCTTTTGCATCCACTTCTGAAAACACATGGGGTCTTGATTTAAAGTCTCAACGAAAAGGCAACACCTGCAGTTGTACAGAACTCTCACAGAATGGCTTTGGAGTGTTTGCCTAGATTTTTGTACTCAAGTCTCTGAAATGGGTCATGAGTCTAGATCCTTCTGACTCAGAAGTGGAAGAAAATTGTTACCTCTCAAAATCAATAATATATTGCCGTATTTGCACTGAAGAAGTCTTATTTTGTGACTAAGTCAAATTTACCATGATCAAGACTGGCAATAAATTTGTTCACAATTAGAGAAAAAGTATTTGATGATATTGAATAAATTGTTATTTAAGTCACAGTTTGTAATGTACAAATCTTAACTCTATGACAGCAAAGTCCTTTTCAATATGCTAAAAGAAAGGGTTTTCACTTTTTTTTCAAAAATATGCAGTTATGTGTTTTTGGTTCATTTCAATACAGTTTTCTTTTTAAGGTTAAGAATACCCTGAAACCTTGATCATGTAATTAATATCCTTTTCCAGTCATTGCTTGAATTTCTTCAGAGATTAATTGACAACAAGGAGAGCAACAAAATGACACTAAACAACGTTTCCGTCATCATGGCACCCAACCTGTTTATGTTTAAAGGATGTTGCTCAAAGACTCAGTTAGCAATGGCTGCTGGGACAAGCAACATTATGCGCTACTTGATTAAATACCAAGAACTGCTTTGGACGGTAAGAACAACCTCAAGTTTGCAGAGCACGTGTTCTCTAAGTTTCTTGGGGTAATATAATGACTTTACTGTCCTGGCAAGGAGCCTCATTACAAGAGTACATTTTAAGGATTCTGGCATACCGAGTAAAGAATTTCCAAAAATTCAGAAACTGTGCATGACACTTTGGTACAATGAAGTGAGAAATTATTGCTTTTAAGCTTGTATTATTATGCATGTAGAAGTGACAGTGAAATCTTACACGAGCCAATAAAAAGTGAGAGTTTGCAGTATGAAATTTGTATGCATTCACTCTCAGGGGAAGATACAGCAAATGGTAATGGATGATAGATCCAGGGATCCAGGCAAATTTTCTGGGAACATGGATTTGAATCCAAATTTGAACTTGATTAACAAAAACCTGGAATGAAAAATCTAATCTAATCTAATGGCAGTTGTGAAGCCATCTTCATTGGTTATGAAAAGCTCATAAGTTTTACTTAAGGAATAAAAAGTTACAAGTGGATGTAAATTGGATAGGTTAAATGGGCCTAAGTTTGGCAAATGGATTTAAACATAGATAAGTGCGAGGTTATCCATTTTGTTGGGAGAAAAGAAAAGCAACTTAGTATCTAAATGGAGAGAAACCTCAGTGCGGAGAGATCTGGGTGTCCTCATGCAAGACTGGCAGAAAACTAGTCTAGAGGTACAGTAATGAATAAGGAAGGCAAATGAAATTTTGGCATTTATTTCTAAAGGAACAGAGTATAAAAGTAGGGAAATGTTGCTGCAACCGATCAGGTCATTAGTGAGACCGTACCTGGAGAATTATGTACGGTTTCAGTCCCCTTACTAGAGAAGGGATGTAGTTGCACTGGAGACGATTCAGGAGATTGATTCTAGGAGAAGTGCGGGGCATGTCTTATGAAAAGAGTTTGAGCAGTTTAGGCCTATACTGTTAGAGTTCAGAAGAATGAGAGGAGATCTAATTGAGGCATATAAGATGATAAAGGCGATTGACAAAGTAGATATAGAGAGGATGTTTCCTCTTATGTGACAATCTAGAAAAGAAAGGGGGAGCAGATTTAAAACAGAGGTGAGGAGAGATTACTTTTTGTCAATGGTTCATGAAACTGTGGAATTTACTACCCAAGACCATCGTAGATGTTGGGACAAAGAGTAAATTTAAGGAGAAGATAGGTTATTAATTAGCAGTGATTTGAAGGTTTATGGAGAGTGTGCAGGAAAGTGGAGTTGAGACGTCGATGAGATCAGCCATGTTTGTATCAAATGGCAGAGCAGGCTCAAGGGTTTACTCCTGCTCTTAGTTCTTATGTTCTCATCTGTTTCACTCGTGCCACTTAGGGAAAGAGATCTGCCATCCTTACCTGGTCTGGCTTTCATGTGACTCCAGACCCTCAACAATGTAATTGACTCTTAACTGTCCTGGGAAATGGCCTGACAAGCCACAACTTGTATCAAACTACTACAAAGCCCAAGAAAAAGAATGGAATTGGAGTGACAATCTGGAATTTACTTAGAAACGGGAGTCAACATTAGGAAAATCATCCCTGTCAATTCTGCATTATGAACATTTGAGGGCTTACACTAAAATTAGCTGAGCTGTAACATAGACTAGTCAAGCACCAACCTGATAGGGCCATACTCAAGGAGTTGTACCTTACAGAGTCTTATATACCACAGTCACAGGAACATAGGAGCAGGGGTAAGCCCTTCAGCTTATCAAGCCTGCCCCACCATTCAATACAGTCACAGCTGATCAAACACTTCAATGTCTTTTACCTACATCACACCCATAACCCTGCATGACACTGGAAATCTGAAATCTATCAATCTCTATCTTAAACATACTCAAAAACTGAGCTTCTACACATCCCGCTGTGATCGAGAATTCCAAAGGTTTGCAACCCTCTGTCTATCCTTTTAAGTGTTTTGTATGTTCCAATGAAATCATCTCTCTTTCTTGTAAATTATAGAGAATACAGGTCTAGTTTGCCCAAACTCTTTTCATAGGACAGCCCTTCTACCCTGGGAATAGTGCAGTGAACCTTCGTTGCACTCCCTGCATGACAATAATACCTTCCCTGAGATCAGTAAACCAAAACCAGCACCCAGTACTCCAGATGCGGTATTATCAGGATCATATCCTGTTCCAGTCAGTATTGAGAGACGTTGTTGGAGCATCAAGATGATGAGACAGTCTTAGGTTAACAAGTTAAACTGTGACAACTGTCAACTGTAAATGAGCATTTTCTTCGAATATCTTTCAGATTCCAAAGTTTATTATGAATCAAGTCCGACAACAAAACATTGAAAATCACAAAAAGCTGTCCAAAGAAAAGGCTGTGATGAAGCTCTTAAAAAAGATGACGTATGATAAAGATAAACATGAACGGAACCAAACTGACAAAAGCCTTCACGACGTAAGTAAGCTACTCCAAAATTTAGATTCATTTTAAAATAATTTAAAAGTGTAACAAGTTATTGTCTGGTATTGTTCAATGGGTATCAAATATGCCAAAAGATGAATATTTTGCCAGACGCAATTTATAAAACAGTACATTACATCGTGTTAACTTTACTAAAATTTCTTAATAGGCGCACAGAAATCTAATTCGGAGGAACCACTGATGATAGATTGGGGTTGGAGGGTGGGGACCTTGTAAAGAGAAGAACTTGCAAGTGGTGCCATTTCTATACATGTATTTCTAATGGATGTGGGTCACTGATTTGGAAGTTTCTGTGAAAAGGAATGGTACAGAATTACCTTCTATCAATGTGTTCCTACAGCCAGTCACGCTTCAGGGTGTAATACGAGTTCAGGCACCGTCACTTTCCAAAGTTTCCATGGCAATTCAACTAACAGAAGATCTCAAAGCCGGTGATATATTGGCACGCTTCCAACAATGTCTTAGTCAGAACAGGTAGACCAAATCGTCAGATTTACTTTCTATGAAATTATCTCTCTCACTTACTCATCATTTACCTTGACACCAAAGTAACGAATTGCTAACAGGTTGTATTTGATCTCTATTTTGGAGCTTGATATTATTAATTCTACAACAAATAACTTTTTGTCCGCTGTTAAAAAAAAACAATCTGGTATTAACAATGCATTTTGTTCATAACAACAGGATTACTGAATCTACGAACAAAGAGGAAGTTTGCTTGTATGAAATTGGAGGAAACATTGGTAAGAATTTGCTAATTGCATGTAGCATGAGAAATCTATAATTAAATTGCAGGAAGGAATCTGTGACATTTTCATTGTGACTCATAACTGTTTTGGAGAAAATAATTTTTTCAGCCAATATGCTTCCTGATAGCAATCAGCCTGTTAAGGCTTCCTCTACATTGTCTGAACCTCAATTCAATTCTTAATCACCTCCCAACTGGCATGACATTTTCATTTCTCACACCAACGGCCTCGGTGGGTCACGGTGTCTCAGTCGTTAGCCCTGCTGCCATACAGTGCCAGGGACCTGGGTTCGATTTCAGCCTCAAGCAGCTGCCTCTGTGGAGTTTGCACATTCTCCTGATTTCTGCATGGGTTTCCTGTAGGTGCTCCCGTTTGCTCCCACAGTCAAAAGATGTGCAGGTTAGATGGATGGCCAAGCTAAGTTGCCCATAGTGTTCAGGGATGTGTAGATTAGATGTGTTAGCCAGAGGAAACGCAGGGTTACAGGGAAAGGATAGGGGGATGGGGTCTGGGTGGGATGCCCTTCGGAGGGTCGATGTGCGCTTGTTGGGCCAAATGACCTGTTTTTACACTGTAGGGTTTCTGTGGTCACGCGTTACAGGGAGTCTAAAGGAGTCTCATGAGCATGGTTCCAGGGATGAGGACTTCAGTTATGTAGAGAAGTTAAGACTTTTCACTTTAGAGATGAAAAGCTGGAAAGGAGATTTGTTGCAGATGTGTAAAATCATTAGGGTCTGAACAGAGTGGATGGAGAAATGATATGCCCATAATTGAGACTATCAAGAGCAAAGTGACACCAATTTAAGAAAGTTAGTAAAAGGAGCAATGGAGACATGAGTACAAGCAAATATGGAAGAAAATAACAGATCAGACAGTATCTTTGTAGAGACACTGACCCTTCATCTGTTGCATTTTTCCAGTTTTTTTTTCAGACTTCTGAGACCTTACAGTACTTTTCTTTGGTGTTGTCAAAGAAAAACATTTTTAAACACTGGTTAAGTTCTGTGCTGCATGGTGGGGGTGGATTCCATCAAAGCACTGAAGAGGTATTTGGATTGTTATCTGGAAAGGAAGACTGCGCAGGGTCATGGAGTGAAGATGGGGATCTGCCATTGAGCACATTGTTCAGTCGGTATCTGTGTAGCCTCCTTCTGAGGTTTAAAATCCCGTGACTTAATTTAACTGAACTGGACTCAGAAAAATCCTCCAGTACGTGACAGGAAAGAGAGCTGCCTAAACAAATTGGTACACTGTTCAATGACGATTAATTAACCGATTTGTCCTTGAATAATCAAACTCACCAGCCAAAATGAAATATTACTTGGTGGATTCAAGGGAAGAAAGAACATGCCTAAAAAACAATCAACAGATACTGACTGGCCTCATGATTGTTTTGACAATGTGAACATAAATAAAAGCAGTACACAGAATTATTTACAGTTACTGATTATCATGATCTTCAGTTTGCAGTTATTAGCTGCACTGAAGAAGAATATTTTGGATACCCTTGACTCTAATAGTTTAAGAAACAGCCTTAGGTATAAATTGGGCCTGTAAATTTGTCAGTCTTGTTTTCTCAGTTTCTGAACCAATTTTCTAAATACAATGCAAGGCACAGGTGCAATCTTTCTGTGGTGGTAGCAAGAGTAGAAAGAGTAAGAATAGGATTTCTTTTTATTAAAATCAGCTGATGCAGAAATTTGGCTTTTGATTTGATTTATTGTTACTGTCACATGTACCTAGGTCCAGTGAAAGGTTTTGTTTTGTGTGCAGTACAGGCAGAGACAGCTCGCAACATGTTGCTATGCTCCGGCGCCATCTTGAATCTGTAGTGCTGATCTACTTAGCAAGTAAGATACAGCTGAGACAGCCCCTGCCACTGGGACATCTACTTTACAGTTAAAGAAAACATTTGAAAATTTACCATGCCATGCTTCTCTGAAGAGAATTTTCTTTCAGCACAACATCATAAATAGTGTGGAGCTGGAGCAACACAGCAGGCCAGGTAGCATCAGAGGAACAGGAAAGCTGACGTTCCAGGCCGGGACTCTTCTTCAGAAATGGGGGAGGGTCCCAACCCAAAACGTCAGGTTTCCTGCTCCTCTGATGCTGCCTGGCCTGCTGTGTTCCTCCAGCCCCACACTGTGTTATCTTGGACTCCAGCATCTGCACTACTTACTATCAGAGTATCATAACTACTGACTTTTGACACTGGTAGTGGATCAGAAGTATCTGTGGTTTTAAAATTTAATTCATGTTAACTATAAGCAATACCAGCATTAATTGACCTTATCTGTAAATGTTTTGCTTTCAGGAGAACGCTGTCTGGATGATGACACATATATGAAAGACCTATACCAACTGAATCCAAATGCTGAGTGGGTTATAAAACCTCGGTGTCAATGAAGTTGATTTATTAACAGATGGGCAGCATGATCAGGAAACACTGGATGTGAATGGCCCTGTGCAGTAAGGGAAATGAGACCATGTAGTTAGACAGGCTCATTCTCCTTGTGCTGGAGTTTTATTATCGGGAGTCATCCAGAAGATAATCAACCATGTCTAATTCACAACCAAAACTGAACTTGAAACAGGGACGGATACCAAAAGATCAATTCCATATGCTGTTTTTTTTAAGAAAAAGTCAGGTTTATACATTATATAGATGTGTCTACTTTTAAGGATATTAATATGGAAGAAAGATTACTTTGAGAGAAGACCATAAAAAGAAACTCCTGTCAATAAAATTGAAGCTTTGTTGGACAACAGACTACTCAATAGCAGTGGTCTCATTAAACTGCATGCTTGTATAACAACAGTGTATCATTGATGAGCACTTAATTATTACAGCCATGCACAGCCTGATGGTAAAACATTGTTCACCAACAGTAGCCCATGAGCAAAGAAGTGGTAGACTATGCGATGACAGGAAATTAATAGACAAGAAGTCAAGTCTAACGTGATTAATCAGCTGAAATTCACTCTCGCCAGTTCCTGAAGATTGAAACTAACACTCGGCACTTGTCTTTCCTGTGGCCTGCTCACCATCTCTCTCTCCAACTTGCCACTTCTCTCCCCTCCCTTCCCACTCACTGCTTCCCACCGGACCCTCCTGCTCACTGATTCCCTTCCAAACCATCCCTCTTGTCTCTCTCTCATTCACTGCTTCTTTCCCCAACCCTCCTCCTCGCTTTCCACCTCCAATGCTTCCACACACACTTTCTCAGTGTGGCGAGCTGGGGTCAGGAAGCAGAGATTGGGAGGGGAAAGCAGCAAGTGGAGGTGGTGAGTAGAAGGTAAGTTGAAAGATTTTTAGGCGTTCAGTAGAAGAATTTTGGGCCATTGATACCCCTGATCTAGTCATTCTGTTGTGACTAGTTTTGTAGAATTATTAAGGGGAGATTGCTTCCAAAGACATTTAACATATTAACACACAAGCGCGCATACAGGATGTTTTGGCTTCCTGGCCCAGTTTTCCAAGTAACAGTACAGAGGTTCTTGATGGGACATTTCAGACTGCACGTACATCCAAATACCACCTCTCCCCAAATCAGTTCTATGTGCATTGCAAGAAACAGTTTGCTTTCACAAATCTTTTATCCAGTCTGGTTCAAGCCATGAGCCCACATCCTGCTCTCCCAACCTGGCTAAATCTGGAAATGGCCATATTGTGCTCTTCCCTAATCTTCATTGATTCAGGCCAACATTTAAATGGTTTCTGGTTTCTGGCACCTCAGAGGTATTATGAACCATTCTCTGTGTGAGGTAACCTCTTGAAAAGCAAGTTAAAGATCTTATTCATTTCAACCTACCCTGCCCCGCTCAACACCCATGGCCCTTCATGGCCTCCATGCCAGGTTATGGCTTTTCCATGCCTACTCACCCATGATACACTGTACAGAAGCAACAAATCTTATGGTGACCACAGAATATCAAACAAAAGCTTTAAAATGTCATCCATTCATTCATTACTTTCAACTTGCTTAAGCAAAAACTTCTTTTTGCAACAAACCAATAAAAAGTTCAACAAAACAGATTTTTTAAAGTATAACTAGCAGAAACTGCAATTACTTGACTCTTCATCCATGTGTGAAAAATGTTGTGAATTTAACAGAAGAGATCGGGGAGCTAGAGTTGTCAATCAATCAGTGTTTTCCTTGGGGATCAGCTGTTCTAACATATTAACGGATTTATCTGTTAGTCAAGAATGCATAATAAAGCTTGGCTTAGTAGGTGGGGGAGATATAGACATTGATGAACAAGAGTGAGCTTTGGGTGGGATGGAGCTGGCATGGCATGGAGAGTGCAAGCAGTGAGAGCTACAACATTGTTTCCTTTAAGTTATAACTAGGATGGAGACTCACAGCACTGAGGTGGGCCTTTTAAACAGCGTACTTTGACAATTACTGTGGCTATGATGGACCTGTTTCCGACACACAATCTGCACCCTACTCCCAACAATGAATATCCTGGTTTTCCTGGAATTTCATCCTGGCGAAGTTCTGCATAATTATATTTCTTGATGCAAAACAAAAGACTCAGTTATTTCTTCATATCCAAAGCACTTTTAGGGAAGGAAAACACTCAATATGTGGGACCATGAAAAGCTGCCTTTGTACTTTTTCTATCAATTCAAAAGGCTAGCCTTCTTGGCTCTTTCTATTTGAAATTTGTTCTTGAAACCTAAAGTTACTTGCTTTGAGCCATTGCTATCAATTCAACTTTTCTTTTATTAAATGACTAAAATAGATGCTACAATACATGCTTCTGGTAAGATGGCGGTGGAGTAGGGCGTCTGAATCTGGGGCTTCTCTGTTCCATCTGTTTCTCCTTTCATTTCTTTTTACTTTTAAAAATCTATTTTCTCACTTTTTTTTATTCTTTTACTTTTCGTACCTCTTGTTGAAGAGCTCAGTCACAGTGTTGGCATCGGCGTTGGCAAGTAGTCCCAGTGTGGACTTGTGGCAGTCGGTGAGTGGGCCCAGTGCGGATTCGTGGTGGCACCGGAGAGAGTTTGGTTTCCGACAGTTTCCACATTGACGAGGCGGTCCTAGCACCAACTCATGGCTGCTGCGGCAAGGTGAGTTTGGGTTCCCGGAAACATCTACGTCTAGCACAGATTCTGGAGTCGGCTGCGGAGGCGAGTTTGAGCCTGAAGTAGGCTCATGGTGGAGGAGTTGAATTTGGGCTGGAATGGTACCTGGCGGCATCAGTGGTATCTGCATTGGCAAGATCCAATGAGCACTCATAGTGGCGAGGGTGTCGCTGCTGGCAAGATGGCGCCAAAGAGTGGCAACTTTGATTCCAGTGGTGACATCGTGGCAAAAGGACTCGTGCCTGACCACCAGGCCCATGGCCCATGGCAGAGAACATAATAATAACGGCTGTAAAGTCGAACATTTTTTCTTTATTTCCTTACACTTCTGCCTTTATTTTCTATGTTTTGGTTTATTTCTCTGTCTTTTAAAATGGCACTGGAGAGTGGTGACACTATACAATATTTTCCACTGTGGTGTGTAACAAAACACACGTGACTATAAATAAATCAAACCATCAAATCACTATAAACACTAACAAACACATTTCTCATGCATGGTGTGTAGTAATAATGGCTAGTTAACCTAGAAGTTGCGAGTTCAAATTCCACCTTGTTAATTTCAAATTGTATTCAATGATTTGCATATTTCCATGTCAGTAGATGGAGGTGATGCTTTTTTCTTCTTCTTCCATACATATGGTAACCTTTTAAAAAAATATATATTGTATACAGCCTTTTGTTTCTACTGGTAGTGCAGCTGAGGACATTATGTCAATGTTGGTGTACATAACTAAATTCACTCCACATACGGATAGAAACATTAAGGAATACATTGCCTAGACATAAAACATGGCAACACCATAAGTCTTTCATTGAACCACAGCTCCACAAAACAAATTAAAATGCGGTCTGCAAGAACAAGCTTGAGAATACTTTACAGATTACATCACAGTCTAGATTTAGGACTAAATGTACCGAAAAAATTCTCTCATATAAAAGTAATTTATTTTTCTATTGGTTTAGGCAATTGAAGGTAAGTGGACCTTAGACCCCATTTCCACAATGTCAGAGAGCTGTGACATACAAAAGATCTAACTTTATGCTCCATTATGTTCAATTGGAATATAACTTTAATCCAGTCGAGTGGGTTGATTAACTTGCTTCTGCCCTGAGTTAATGTAGCCACTAGGCATCTAAAATAGCTTTTAATTTATTTCTTGCACTTTTCATGCAGGAGCATTAACCTACTTAAAATAAGGAGGTTAATGTCTGTATTAAAATAGCAAATAATAAATTGTACAAATAGGTTGTGTTCAACTGTGTGGTGAGGTGGTGGCAGAGTACTATTGTCATTGGATTGCAGAGGCCCAGATTCATGCTTAGGTTCAAATCCTATCATACAGCTAATGAAATGTAAATTAAATTAATAAATCTTAAATTCAGTGGTAGTCTCAGAAGTGCTGATCATGAAAATATTGTCATTTGGCATAAAACATATTTAGTTTGTCAGATCATTAGGAAATCTGCTGTCTTTACCTAGTCTGGCAGAGATGTGCCTCCAAACTCATAGCAATGTGCTTGACACCTAACTGCCCTCTGAAAATGACCAAGCCAAGTCATTCAGTTCAGTAGTAATAAGAGATGGACAATAAATTCTGGCCCACCCAGCAACACCAACATCCCATGAAAGAATTAAGGAATTGAAATTGCAAACATTAGTCTCTCAATTTATTTTCATGCAGCTTAAAATCATGAATAATCGAAAATCTGTTGCAGAAATAAATGAGATTGATGTTCAATAAAAGTAGAAATGGAGACAAATTAAAATTAAGGTAAGTCAACATATTTGTGAAAATGGTCTCCTGTGGCGAAATATAAATGCCAAGTGAAATTTAGAAAATACTTTTCATTTGTCATCAAAGAATGACATAATATTTGTCACAAAAACAGCATGTTTAATGAGTCTCCATCATACTGATTCAATGGTACTGCTTTGTCAGAGGATTTCTGAGATTTTGTTTAAAATACAAATTATCCAATTCTTTCAGATTTTTCTTTTGTTGACTATGTTCAAAGTTAAATGGCTGTTTTGTATATAAATATCTCAGTTGTTTGAATACACTTTCAGTTTTCAAACTGTACAGTTATTATTTTATAGTCCTGTAAATAAAAAGCATATTTGATCCATTTGTTGCAATGATGTCCATCACATTACAATTTAAGGTTTTTAGTAAGAAAGCCTTGTATGTGCACACACAAAATATTTATATGGATTATAGCATCATTATCACTGACACAAACTTGCAATATTTTGTCACACAGCATTGTTACATTTCAATTTGAACAACATGGTAAATAATATATCCATAGTTACAGTGTACAAAGAATCATATTAGCATCATACATTTATGGATAAAATATTCTAAAACAACTATTTAATCATTGGGCATTAGCATTATTCATTAAATTTCACACTTGTAGCTCATAATATTGTTAAAAACTCAGAATTACAGTTAGTGTTTGCTTTTGGGAGAAAGATTACTGCACAGTCGAATCTGTTTTTTCAGTCTCTTTTTAGCAAAGGACATGTGATTGGGCAGGCGTTGCCAGGAAACATCCACAGTGGATAGATCATAACGTCTGTCAGCATTTAATTCTGATATATGGCTGAATGTCGGTGGCAGACTCTACAAGATTGGATTGTGGAGATTTGTGGTTCACCTCTCAATAGACACCTGTAGCTTCTATTGCTGTTCTTACAGGGAAATATTACTCTATGGCAAACTAGCAAACCATCTCAATATGCCTGTTTGATTCACAGATGGAATTCAAATAAAGTCCAGGCATTAAAATCACGGGCCACTTCACCACCTGTATGACTGGTCTACACAGTCTCCATGCAGCAGTCATTTAAATTTTAACACTTGCCCTACAGAGTGATAAGTTATAGGTTCTGCTATTTACATAGAATATATGGCAAAGAAATAGATCATTTGATTGTAATGGTCTATACAAACATTTATGTTCCATTTGAGCCTATTCAGACAATGTTTCTTCATCTGGATCTACCTTTGTTACCTTTTATTATCCCTTTTAGTTCTTATTGCTTGTCTAGCTTCCATTTAGATGTATCTACACTATTCACTATAACCACTTCCTGTCATAGCAAGTTCCACATTCTCATCACTCATTGAATAAAAAAGTTTCTTTGAAACATCTATTGACCAAGAGACTATGAGCTTTAAGAAGCAGGTCATTCAGCCATTCAAATTTGCTCTTCCATTCAATGAGATCATAGCTGACTTGGTAATCCTCAATTCCACTTTCCTGGGTTTGCTTATTGATGTCTTAATTATTCTTAATTTCTTAACTCTTACTAGCCTTACTGATTAAAAATGTCTGTCTCAGCCTTGAATATATTTATCAAACAAATTCAACAGTCCTCTGCACCAAATAATTGTGTGGATTCACTACCATAAGAAAAAAAATTCTCATTTCTGTCTTAAATGGCTGACCTCCTTATTCTGAGATCATTCCCTCTTCTCCTAGACTCTCCTACAAGGGAAGGCAACCTCTTCACATCCATCCTCTCAAGCCACCTAAGAATCTTAAAAGTTTTGATGCAACCCAACCCATTCAACCTTTCTTGGGAATAAAATCCCTCTTTCCTCAGGGTCAACCCCAAAGAACCTTCTCTGGACTGTGTCCAATATCTTAAATCTTTCCTTAGATAAAGGGATTAAGACTGTTCACAGCATTACAGATGTGGTCTAATTAGTGTTTTATATTATGTTAGCAAAACATCCATGCCCTTTGAAATAAAGGCCAACATTCTATTTGCCTTCCCTATTACTCACTGAATGGAGATGCCAGATTTTTGTGATTCAAAGACAAGGACCCCCAATCCCTCTGTGCTGTAGCTTCCTGAAGCCTCTCTCTATTTAAATAATAATTAGCTCTTCCATTCTCCCAGCCAAAATGCATAACATCTTATTTGTCCACACTACAATGCATCAGCCAGGTTTTTGCCCGCTCACTTAATCTGTCTATATCCCATTGTAGACTGTTACTTTATCCTCACTGCTTGCCTTCCCACTTATTTTTGTGTTAATGTGGCAATAGTATATTCACTTCCATCATCCAAGTTATTAATATGCATTTCTTGATCATTACTTTATGTTGATGACCCTTAGTTGTGCTCTTCCCACAAGAGAGTACACTTTTCTGTACCCATTGTTTCAAAACCTTTCACAGTTTTAAAGAAATTGGTTAGGACACCCCTCAGTCATATTTTATCAAGAGAAAGGGACCCAGCTCTCTCAAATCTTTCTGCTCATGTATATCCTTTTACAAAGATTTGCTTGTATCAAATATTAACTTGTAATTTCACTCGTTGGTCATGTACAGAACTTTCTTAAAAATACACCTCTGCTAAACAAAGGATGCTGACTTGAAGTAGTTGCTCATCTACAGTGTGAAGTCACATCCTATTATACGAAGGGGCCAAGACAATGGCACCCTTGGAGGTGTGACCAACTCCTTCTGATCTCACTAACGTGGGAGGACAGATCAATTCAGGACTGGCAGTTGGGATATTAAAACAATATGTCACCTCAGCTATGAAACAATCGCCAAAGGTCAGCTGTGAGAATCATGGGATAGTTCTCCTTATTCTTCAGAATGTTCAACGTCCATAGACAGTGATCATTTGGTACAACCTTTAAGGTAGTTGAATTTCATGAATTTGGGTTTGAGAAGACAAAAGCTGTTTGAAGGAGTGAGCGCCTCATTTTTTCTCTCTTTCTGATAGCTCCCTCAAGCTGTGAGCCCTGTTTGTAGGCTGAAAACCAGCCAAAAAACTCTTTATTGCTAACAGAGAATTTTGCAGAAGATTGTAACTCAGTGGGCTAAATTTTACCAAAAATTGGCAAAATATCAAGTTTGACCTGTACATCATACTTCTAAGGTCACCTATAATTATTTTTGCTTCACCAAGATGCCTATGATCAATTTGTAATAACCAATGACATGGTGAACAAACACAGGAAATACTGGAGAAACTCAGCAGTATTTGTGGAGAGAGAAATAAAGTTAACATTTCAAGTCCACGATGACTTGGGGTGCATCACAGTGCCAGGGAACCTGGTTCATTTCCACCCTTGAGTGACTGTCTGTGTGGGTTTGCTCTGGTTTCCCCCCCGCCAGTCCAAAGATGTGCAGGTTAGGTGGATTAGGAAATTCAAGGTTGTGGAGATAGGATGGGGGGGCTTCTGAATAAGATTCTCTTTGTCTTGGGTGGCGGTGGGGGGAGTCAGTGTGGACTTGATGAGCTGAATAGCCTGCTTTCATGTTGTAGGGATTCTGTGACTCATCCTCAGAATAATATGGTCAAGATTGCTTAAGGCTAGGATTTGTTGGTCACTACCTGCATTTTTCATGCAGAATTCTGCAATCACAGAAATCTTCAACCTGGACTGTGCAAGTGCTCTTGATGGGTCTCACATTGTTCAGAAGTAGAGTCCACTACCTCAGACAGAAAGAAAAACACTCTAGGTGTGGTGGCAACCATTTTTTATTTCCATGTGCAGTAGAAGTTCAGACAAGGATGGAAGGAAACACGTCATGCTTCCTTGTGGAAGTCACAGGCTCAACCTATTTATCTAGGTGACATCCCTAACACTTTCATGCTCCCTTCTTCCTTGAGACACCATCAGTTCTGAGCTTCCCAACACTCCCATTCAACTTTTTCATCTAAGTCTTTGTCTCCCCACATTATCCTCTGAGCCTCAGGGCACAACATACTTATTGACATGGTGCAGTGTACTGCCAAACTTACCCCAACGCCATGAAAACTAGAGTGGTGGACTACTGATGGCCATCTTTCCAGAATTAATTGAATCATCCAATGCTCAATTACCCCCTACTCAGTTGCTCGCCTCATCACAATTACTGTCCCTTCTGCTGTTCTGCATAGAAGAAACACAGCATGTCCTTGAAAGTTGACAAAACAATTTTTTTTATCAGATAGATCAACCAAATATTCCACTTCCCATTTTAGTTGAACAAGAGACTCTGGAAAATGTTGCCAGTGAATGTTTGACAACAAATCTCTTTCTGTCAACAAAAGTCATAGAGTACAGAGCAATCACCCATCACTACCTTCATGTGCTACATGCTAGATGCCGAAAACCATTCTCCTGTCAGGTTTTGTTTACTCAATTGTTAAATAGCTGAAATTTTCGAAAGGACAAAGGAAACTCTTAACTCTCCACTCGGAAGATTTTCTTGAAGTGCAGCAGCATTCATATTAATGATTAGGAGGAGCTCGCTACCTGCCAGTCAGAATGGTGACATCATGTTCATCAAATTGTAACGTGATTTGAATCACCACGTCTTAATGATGAGGCAGAGTGGCAGGAAAGAAGGAAAGAAAAGGAACAAATTCTGCACTCTTGATCTCATTGCCTCATGGAACATCTGGCACCAGGTGCCCAAAGATCTGTCAGTTGAGAATCAGTCTGTTCAGTCACATGAAGTGCCACGGCAGAAATTTGCTACTGTGAGTAGATATCATCTTCGAATTGAAGAACAGCCAATGACAATGGTAATACTTAATGAAACATACTACCTGATGCATCCACATTGAATTTAATTTGCCAAAAATTAGACCAGTCTGCAAACTTATTAATGTCGTCATGGAATTTGTTGCAGTTCTCAATGTTATCTATCCTACCCAAAGTGACGTAATTTGCAAATATAGTCATTGTGTTTTTGCTTCCAAAGTCCAAACCATTACTGTAAATAGTGCACAGCAGTGGTTATAGCACTTATTCTTGTGAATATCACATCCATCTTTTCTTGAATAATGGACAGAGTGAAGATAAAAACTTTCCCCAAAAGAACCAAAATTAAAAAATAAACTGATGTACCAGAATCTATATATGATTTTCTGTTTTCTGCTCCTGTCAAGTGGGTTTCCATACAGACAGGAAGATCTTGCAACTGCAAGGTTTTTATTTTAAAATCATAGATCTTCATAGATCAAGAGACATATGAGCGAGTAACAAGGAATCTAAACATCTCTTGCTACAGAGGTAGAGAAATACCTTACGAAATAAAGTGATTTCATCAAAGTAAAAGCTTTCTGTGGAACGCTACTGCTCTGTGATAACATTTTCATCACTGCTATTTACTGTCTCTCCAATAACCTTTCAAGATATAAATTAAGACAACTTTTCATTGTACCATGGGTTACATTTAACAAAAGAACATTAAGTTGTAAACAATAAAATATATTAAAGCATCTCTATCTATTCAAAAGCATAATGACTGAAAGAAAAATAGGAAGAATAAGTTATATTGTTACAAAGTCACAAGGGATCAAAGTAAGGATTTCTTTGAATATATATAAAGTTTTAAATAACTCTTGATAAATTTACCACACAAAGGAAACAATAAAAATATTAGATATGAGATCCTAAAGAAAATCTACAATGACAGCTTGATATTCAACAAAATCAATTATTCATGTTCAGAGAGCTCAAAGCAGTTACTCCATTGGTGCTTGCAGGGCCGTTCTCAAAGCAAATACCAGAAAACAATCTACTTTTGAAAGGGGCGATATTGGCCAAGTGGTATTATTGCTAGCCTGTTAATCCAGAAACTTGTTAATGGCTGGGGACCTGGGTTTGAATCTTGTCACAGCAGAAAGTGGATTTGAAATTGATTTTAAAAAATCAAAAATCTGGAATTAAGAATCTATATGATGATGATTAAAAACCCATCTGGCTTACTAATGTCCTTCAGGGAATGAAATCTGCCAACTTCACCTGGTCTGGCCTACCTGTGACTCCAGATCTACAGCAATGTGACTGACTCTCAAATGCCCTCTGAAGTGATCTAGCAAGCCATTCAGTTCAAGAGTAGCTAGGCACGAAATGCTGGCCAACCAGCAATAAGACGAATTTTTAAAAAAACGTTCACAAAGCATAATCAACATTGTGTGGCAGAGATGAAGTATTAAGAATGATTAAACATGTTAGTCTCATAATCCTTTGAAAGGAAAGATGACAAATTCTCATACAATTCTGAAACAGAAAAAATAAAGAATAAGTGAGCGTCACTTTTCAAAAAGTCAACTCTTATTAATGCTTCCAAATTATGTGTAGTTTATAACTAGTCTTAACTCAGGGAGTCAATGTAGTTTTGAAGTGTTTTCAACAGCTTATTAAAATAAAATGATTACCTATTGAAACAAAGGAAAACTTGACAAACAACGCTTGTTTAGTGCATGTGTATACTTTTATGATAGCATTCGCGGCCAATGGAATAAATAAAGTAAATAGTAATGTTGTCAAAAGAATCCGTATTACAGAAGAGGAGGTACTAGAGATCTTAAAATGCATAAGGGTAGATAAATTCCAAGGTCCTGATCAGGTGTTTCCCTGGATAATGTGGGAAGCTTAGGGAAGAATTTGTGTGGTCCCTAGCAGAGATATTTGCATCATTGACAGCCATAGGTGAGGCACTGGAAGACTGGAGGGTTGCTAATTTTGTGCCATTATTTAAGAAAGGCTGTAAGGAAAAGCCAAGGAACTACAAATCTGTGAGCCTAACATTGGTGATGGATAAGTTGTTGGAGGGGATTTTGAGAGATAGGGCTGATTAGGGATTGTCCGCATGCTTTGTGCATGGGAAATTGTGTCTCACAAATTTGATTGAGTTTTTGAAGAGGTGGCCAAGAAGATAGACGAAGGCAGAGCAGAAGACATTGTCTCTCTGCCTTCGACAAAGTTCCATTGACTGGTTAATCGAGTTAGATCACATGGGATCCAGGGCGAGCTCATCAATTGGATACAAAACTGGCTTGATGCTAGGAGACAGAGGGTGGTGGTAGAGGGTTATTGCTCAGATTGATGCAGCAGTATGTCGCAAGGATCAGTGCTGGGTCCACTGTTGTTCGTCATTTATATAAATGATTTGAATGAGAACATAGGAGGAATGGTAAGTAAGTTTGCAGATGACATCAAATTGGTGGTATAGTGGACAGTGGAGGATGTTATCAAAAGTACAATGATATCTTGATCAACTGGGTCAATGAACCAAGGAATGGCAGATGGAGTTTAATTGGGATAAATACAAGGTGTTGCATTTTGGTAAGGCGACCAAGGGCTGGACTTACACAGTTAATGGTAGAGTCCTGGGGAGCGTTGCCAAACAGAGATACCTAGGGGTGCAGGTACATACTTCCTTGAATGTGGATAGGTGGGCAGGGTGGTGGAGAAGGCATTTGGCACTCTTGCCTTCATTGATCAGAGCACTGAGTACAGGACTTGGGGCATCATGTTATAGCTGTACAAGACATTGGTTAGGCCACATTTAGAGTACTGTGTACAATTCTGGTCACCCTGTTATAGGAATGATGTTGTTAAATTGGAAAGGATGCAAAAAATATTTATAAGGCTGTTATAAGCGCTAAACGAATATTTCTCATCTGTTTTCACTCGGGAAAAGGAGAATATTGTAGAGGAGAAGACTGAGATATGGGCTGTTAGACTTGAAAGGATTGAGGTTAGTAAGGAGGAGGTGTTATCAATTCCAGAAGGTGTGAAGGTAGATAAATCCCCTGGGCCAGATGGGATTTTTCCAAGGATTCTCTGGGAAGCTAGGGAGGAGACGGCGGAGCCTTTTTCCTTGATCTTTGAGTCGTCATTGTCTACAGGTTTAGTACCACAGGGCTGGAGGATTGCAAATGTTGTGCCCTTGTTCAAGAAGGACAGTAGAGATGACCCAGGTAATTATAGACCAGTGAGCCTTACGCCTGTTGTAGGAAAAGTTTTGGAAAGGATTATAAGAGATAGGATTTATAATCATCTAGCCAGCAACAATTTGATTGGAGATAGTCAACATGGATTCGTCAAGGGCAGGTCGTGTCTCACAAACCTCAGTGAGTTTTTTGAGAAGGTGACCAAGCATGTGGATGAGGGTAGGCAGTTGACGTGGTGTACATGGACTTCAGTAAAGCCTTTGATAAGGTTCCACATGGTAGGCTATTGGAGAAAATGCGGAGGCATGGGATTGAGGGAGATTTAGTTTGGATTAGAAACTGGCTTTCTGAAAGAAGGCAAAGAGTGGTGGTTGATGGAAAATATTCAGCCTGGAGTCCGGTTACTAGTGGTGTGCCACAAGGGTCTGTTTTGGGACCACTGCTGTTTGTCATTTTTATAAATGACTTGGATGCAGGCATAGGTGGATGGGTTAGTAAGTTTGCAGATGACACTAAAGTCGGTGGAATGGTGGACAGTGTGGAAGAATGTTGCAGGCTGCAGGGAGACTTAGAAAAACTGCAGAATTGGGCTGAAAGGTGGCAAATGGAGTTCAATGCAGATAAATGTGAGGTGATTCACTTTGGGAAGAATAATAGGAAGGCAAAATACTGGGTCAATGGAAAGATTCTTGGTAGTGTGGAGGTGCAGAGGGATCTTGGTGTCCAGGTACATAGATCCCTTAAAGTTACCACCCAGGTTGATAGTGCTGTTAAGAAGGCATACGGTGTGTTAGGTTTCATTGGTAGAGGGATTGAGTTCCGGAGCCGTGATATCATGCTGCAACTGTACAAAACGCTAGTGCGGCCTCACTTGGAGTATTGCGTACAGTTCTGGTCGCCCCATTACAGGAAGGCTGTGGAAGCATTGGAAAAGGTGCAGAGGAGATTTACCAGGATGTTGCCTGGTCTGGAGCGAAGGTCTTACGAGGAAAGGCTGAGGGACTTGGATCTGTTCTCATTGGACAGAAGAAGGCTAAGAGGGGATTTAATAGAGACATACAAGATGATCAGAGGATTAGATAGGGTGGACAGTGAGAGTCTTTTTCCTAGGATGATGACGTCGGCTTGTACGAGGGGACATAGCTGCAAATTGAGGGGTGATAGATTTAAGACAGATGTCAGAGGCAGGTTCTTTACTCAGAGAGTGGTAAGGGCGTGGAATGCCCTGCCTGCCTGCCAATGTAGTTAACTCGGCCACATTAGGGGCATTTAAACAGTCCTTGGATAAGCATATGGATGATGATGGGATAGTGTAGGGGGATGGGCTTAGATTAGTTCACAGGTCGGCGCAACATCGAGGGCCGAGGGGCCTGTTCTGCGCTGTATTGTTCTATGTTTTATGTTACCGAAATTGAAAGGTTTGAGTTATAAGGAGAGGCTGGGGCTTTTCTCCCTGGACGATGGGAGGCTGAGGCGGGATCTTGTAGAGGTTTATAAAATCACAAGGGCATAGATAAGGTGAATAGCCAAAGTCTTTTTCCCAGGGTAGGGGAGTCCAAAACTAAAGGGCATATATTTGAGGTGAGAGTGGAAAGATTTAAGAGGGACCTGACAGTCAACTTTTTCATGCAGTGGGTAATGCATTTATGGAGCAAGCTGCTGGAGGATGTGGTAGAGGTGGGCACAATTACAACGTTCAAAAGATGTTTGGACAGGTACATTGATAGGAAAGTTTAGAGTGAAATTGGCCAAGCACAGGCAAACAGGACTAATTCAATTTAGGAAACCTGGTCAGCATGGACGAGTTGGGGCTGTTTCCATGCTGTGTGACTATATGACTCAAGGAACAAACAAATATGGGAAAAAAAAAATCAGCAGGTCAGAGAGTGTCAGTGCAGAAGAACAGAGTTAATGCTTTAGTCATTTGCTTTTCATCAGAACTGAATAAAGACAATGATTTTGAACTCATTCAAGGGAGAGTGGATGTCATTGTCTAGGCCAGCATATTGCCTATCCCTAATTGCCCTGGAGAAGATGGTGGGGAGCTGTCCTCATGTAAATGTAAGAGTTTTTAAGTCTGTGGAAGGAAGGAGAGGTCAGGAAGAACAAAGGAGAAAGTCCATGAAAGGATGGACCATGAGCTTGCGGAGATAAAATAACCTAGGATTTCATAACATAACCAAAGAGAGTGATAATACACATGGTGACAAAATAAGCGTGAATTGTTTTAGTTTATGCTTTAGTGTGACATGGGCATTGCTGGCTGGGCCAGCATTTATTACCTATCCCTAGGTGCCCTTGAAAAGGTGGTGGTGAACTGCCTTCTTTAACCAATGAAGCACATGCACTGTAGGTAAGCCCACATTGCTGTTTAAGTCAGATACTAGGATTCTGGCACAGTCGCACTGAAGGAAGTGTGATATATTTCCGAGTCAGGATGGTGAGTGCCTTGGAGAGGAACTTGCAGGTGGTGGTATTACACTGTAGCGACTGTCCTTGCCCTTCTAGATGGTCATGAACATTGATTTGGAAGATGCCATCTAAAGCTGTAGTAAATCTCTTTTAGATGGTACACACTGCTGCCGCTGAGCATTGGTGTTAGCGAATGTTTGTGTATGTGGTGCCAATCAAATGAGCTACTTTGCTCTGGATAGGGTCAAGCTTCTTGAGTATTGTTGGAGCTGAATGGATCCAGGCAAATTGTGAGTATTTACTAACACTGCAGGCTTGTGACTTGTAGATAGTGGACAGACTTATGGAATTGGGAGGTGAGTTACTCATTGCAGGATTGCTAGCTTCTGACCTCTTCTTGTAGCCACTATAAGAGGCTGGCCACTTCCTCACTGGAGGAGCTCATGCACTCAAATCTCTTAGTCATTACAAGGCACATGTGGTTTATCTTCCCATGGCTCCACAAAACCTTATTGACCTTAGATATTCAGGAACTCATCTGCTTCTGATGCTGGATGGAAATTCTTGTACATGATACCTGAGGCCCAGCATCTGTGTCTCATGGGACAAGACCATGTCCATCCCCTGTCCTTCAAAGGGAAACTACCCATGGCTGATGTTCTCTTTCTCCTGCTCATTCCCGATATGCTGCTTTAAGGCAAACTGAATCTGTGCTGGTGGCTGGGGACAGGGCAGGGTCTATGAACTCTCACCTTGCCATAGATACCAATAACAACTACACAGGGTCACTCAGCTCCACTCCATAGTCTTACCGGACCATAAGGCTGCTCTCTCATTAGAGATAAACAGAGACAGCTGGTGGTGAGTTTAACCTGAGGGTCACCACACCTCAGGGAGAGAGGTTGAGAACAAAAGTCTTGCATGGGAACCTCAGCTGGTGTGGGAATTGAACCCATGCTATTGGCGTCCCTTTGCCTTGCAAACCAGCCATCCAGCCACATGAGCTATCTAGCCTCAATAAATTAAGATTCTTACTTTAGTTTAATTTGAGAAAACATATGAACATAAATACTTTAGGTAAGGCAAACCTCCTTCATTTGCTATTCACATTTCTGATCCGGGCGGAATTCTGTTTCAGCAGCAAAGGTCCTGAAAGCTAATCTGGAAAAATGTACAGGGTGCCTGACTATGTGGGGAGACGTTGGTTATGTGCAACTGTGCAGTTGTCAATCTGTTAGATGTGCAAAGATCAATAGCACAAACAAAAATATCAATTTCTAGCCCCATTCAGTCCCAAAGAAGAGTCTTTCGATTGTTTTTTATTCTGCCAAACCTGCTGAGTTTCTCCAACATTTTCTGTTTGTATTTCAGATGTCCAGCATCTGCATTAACTTGCTTTTATCTAACTGTTTAATTCACTGCCACTTCTCTTCCAGGTACACACAACTTGAAGAAGTCCTGCACATCTTTCTAACAGAATTTACAGTCTAATCTTCCATCCTGTTCTCTTTCACTGCTATCTGTTTTCCCCCTGGTGTTTGACCAAGTGCTTGCCAAAACTCACTCCAATTCATTCTTCGCATATTTGCACCTTAACAAGAATCATTTTCTTCACCATTCAGCTGATAAGAAAGCTCCAAAAGCTCACAGGTATTGCCATTGCCCATATTCTTGCTCTCCATGTCTTGTCTATGAACTTCATCGCTTTTTCTAATTCCACTTCTTGCCAAGTATTCACTATACACTCCGACCTTTTCTTTGATGCTGAACAATACATGCTTCTCAAAGGACTTTGCTTTATTCTTTAATGCCCCACCTCAATGAATTTCAGGCAAATGTGATGTTGAACTCCTCTTCCATCATTTTCATCTCTGATCCTATTTCTTTGGATAGCAGTGCTCACACTACTCCACGGACAGTTTCTTCCATCTCCAATATGCTGCCACCTGGATCCCTCCCTTTGTCCACTTACCTGCACTTGATCTCTTCATTCAGAACTGTCAACATGACATCAGCCACCTTCATTTCTCTTCTCACCTCACTCACTGTAATCTGCCTCTCTCTAAATTGGCTCCACTGCATTCTCTTCAGTCAAACCATAACTGTGTTAGCAAACCTACTGATAAGGGTGGCACTGTTGTTGTCATCTAGTTTGCTGACCTCTCACTTATACAGACTAAGTGTCAACTCTCGGAAACTTCTTCCCATCTCCCCCGGATCGTGACCCCCCACTGTTCTCCATCAAGCTGTTGTTTCCAGGACTGTTGCTGACCTCATCGCCTCTGGACATCACTCCTCGAAAGCTTTCCTTTTTATTCATGAGAGGAGAGTGTCACTGGCTAGGTCAGCATTTTATTTCCCATCCCTAATTGCCCAGAGGGCAGTTCAGAATCAACCACATTGCTGTGGGTCTGGAGTCACATGTAGACCTGACCAGGTAAGGATGGCAGTTTCCTTCCCTAAAGGACGTTAGTGAACCAGATGGGTTTTTCTGACAAACAGTTATGGATTCACGGTCATCATTAGATTCTTAATTCCACATATTTATTGGATTCAAATTTCACCATTTGCCACAACAGGATTTGAACGCTGGTCCCCAGAACATTACCTGGGTCTCTGGATTAACAAGCCAGCGATAATAACACTAGGCCATTACCTCCCTTTCCCACCTCATAATCCCTTAACTCTGCACAGCCCTCTTCTATCTTCTTTCTGAAATCCACAAACAGGACAGCCCTGGTAGATCTAACATTTCAGCTTGTCCCTGCCTTACTAGCCTATTTCTTCTCCTCTTGACTCTCGTATCTCCCCATGTTCAGTCTTTTCCTGCTTAGATTCATGGCTCTTCTGATACTTTACTTCCATTCCACAATTTCCTGTCACTAGCTGCTCCCTCTTCACCAGGGATGGGCAATCTCTATACATGTCCATTCCCCACTTGGGATATTCTGAAGGTTCTCCACTTCTTCCTTGAAAAGAAGCCTGAACAGTCCAATCTACCATCTCTCTCCTTCATCCTGAACTCATTCTCACTGGAACAACTTCTCCTTAAACCAGCTCAAAGATGTTATGCCTGCCTCTTTACGTGTTATGTAGAATATTCTTTGTTGAAATCCTACTTGAGACCCAGCCCACAACTCCTTCTCAGGTCCAACAATTACATCATTAGTGTTACTTCCTGCTCTCACCCAGAATTGGAAAAATTCATCAGTTTTTCTTCCGATTTCAATTCTTATCTCACCATTACCTGGGTCATACCTGACTCTTGCCTTCCCTTCCTGACTTCGCTGTTTCCATTTCTGGGGATACGCTGTCCACCAATATTCACTACAAGCCCACTGACTCCCATAGTTGCCTTGACTACATGGCCTGACACCTTGCTTTCTGCAAGGACTCTACTCCATTTTCCTAGTTTCTCCATCTCACCACATCTATTCTGATGATGCCACTTTCCACAGGGATGCCTTTGAAAAGTTGTCTCTCTTCTTCAAATGAAGATTATCCTCAACTGTGGTTGATAGGGCCTCAGCTGAGTCACTCTCACATCCTACATTTCTGCCCTCTCCCTTTCCCTCCTTCTGGGAACAAGGAAAGTTTTCTGCTTGTCTTTATCTCCATCCCACAGGCCTCTATATTCAAAGGATTATGTTCTGACATTTCTGCCACGTCCAGCAGGATGCTACCAAACATATCTTCCCTCTACCAACCACTGTCAGCATTCCATAGGTACTGTTCCCTATGTGATACCTGGTCCACTCCTCCAACATTGCTAACATTCCCTTCCCCTCAATGGCACCTTGCCAAGCAATCCCAGAAAGTGGAACACTTGTCCATTCACCTATTCCATTCTCACCGCCTAAGGTTACAAACACACTTTCCATTTGAAGTATTTTACTTGTACTTCTTTCAATGCAGTTTACAGTATTAACTGCTAACAATTTAGTTTTCTATATGTTCATAAGATCTAGAGCAGACTGGGTGACCACTTTGTAGCACACTTCTGCTCTGCCCATAAGAATGGACCCACCCTTCTAGGCCTACTGCAATGTTCCAGTGCAGCTCAAAACAGCATCTTATTTTCCACTTAGACAGCGTACAACAAAGTATGAACACTCCCTTCCATTTTGATCATCAACCTCCCAGTGTCTTGATGGGTTTTCTCTCAGTTTTGCTGATCTACTTTCTCCTATTCAAACATACTGTTAACACCTATTTTACATCTCAACATTTTTGTGCCACAATTAACTAAAGGGAATTTTAGCTTTTGCTCTGGGCCTCCTCAGCATCTGCCCCATTCTCTCCTCCTTCCCTATTGTGAACAGCATAAACACACCATTTTCTGGCCCTTACAGTTCCAAAGAAGAATCTTTGGACTTGAAATGTTAACTCTCTGTTTTGCTCTCTACAGATTGTGCCAGACCTGCCAAATTTCTTTAGAATTGCTTTGTTTTTATTTCCGATTTGCAGTATTTGGCTTTTTATGCAGAGGTGCGAGGCCCAGCTAATTGTGGGCAGGAATTTGATGACGCCACCATGAATTCATGAGATTGAAGGTTTATACATTTATATATGGCCCATGGACAGGTATCAGATCCTGACAAGTCAGCAGCATCATTTTTGAAGAAACAAAAACAGAAATTGCTGGAAAAACTCAGCAGGTCTAGCGGCATCTGTGGAGAGAAATCAGAGTTGACATTTCTGTCCAGTGACCCTTCCTCAGAACTTCCTTATTTTTAAAGATTTTGGATCTTGGAAACTGTTGCAACCCATGAAAAATACAAGATGTTGTCTCAGAATCTGCACCATGTAGGCTTCACATTTCAGTTTTTAATTATGCGTTCCTGCATGGGTGCCAGTTATGCCTGCCTCTTTATGGGTTATGTAGAATATTCTTTGTTCCAATCCTACTCGGGACCTAGTTCACAACTCCTTCTTAGGTCCAGCAATGACATCATTAGTGTTACTTCCTGCTCTCACCCAGAATTGGAAATTTCAGTGATGATCCCTACTGGTCCTGTGTTGTAGCATTCAGGAACGGTGGAAGTTGCTGCTTTCCTACATCACCAGAAGCCCCTCCCTGACCAAAGGGATCTGGACAGCAGAGGTTAACAGCCATATGCAAAAGCCCATGTGGTCACTGATGTGCTTTTAAGACCCACAACAATATGGTTAGCTCTTAACTGCCCTCTGGGCAATTAGAGATAGGCAATAAATGTTAGCCTTGTCAGCAACAATCAAATTCCACAAATGAATTAAAAATACTCCCACCATGCCATGGTGGAATTTCACCAAAGTGGCTCGCATCAAGGCATCAGGCAATGTATTTCCAGCAGTGAAGCTCACACTCTAAAAGCCTCAGCACTACATGTAACATGAAGTTTAAATGAATGGGACAATCACTCTAGTATCTCCAGATGGTATCATACCTTCCCTTGTGGTCATCTGTTTTTACCCCTACATCATTGTCTAAGGATGATTCTGGCTCCTCCACTTCCCTGATTAGTAATTCCTCACTGTCTGCTGTACAACCTTGTGTATAGTACAGCAAACCACAATGACCTTGGAAATCTTCTGTGCAGTGTACTGGAGTGATCCACTGGATCGATCCAAGCAGCAGAGTGCCCTCTCCAGCATTCCAGTGGGCCGTTCTTTCTTTTTGTCCCTGTTGAGCTGTGGAAGATTTTGTGCTTCACCTCAAAAGGACTTTGCGGGTTCCACACAGGAGTCATGTCATGGGCCAAGACTTCAGATGATGCCCTTTCTCACCCTGATGCCACTCCAGCAGTTGGTAAGGGAGGAGGCAGTTCATAGCAAGGAACAAAGAGCAAACTGGTCTCACAGAGTGTCCCATCAAGGTCCTGGCATTGGGAAGGCAGAGGCCACTGAGAACCATCCTCTTGCCTTGCTGCTATGCTCCCCACAACCCACACCCACTGTTACCCTCCCAACCTCATGCCCTCCTTCAAACTAACATTTACTTGACCCTGATCCCTCCTCGATCCGACTGGCTGCGATCACTATGTTCACAGTAGCATTGCTGAAAACAGAGAAACTACCAGTGTGCAGGATCCATAACCCCAGGGTCCTTGATCCTACCAAAAGACCCAATACTGGTGAGCTAAGTGCCTGAATGGCTCAAGAAAAGGCAAATGTCTCAGAAGAGAGCCAACATTGGGCTCTTTCTGGCTCTCGAGCCGACAGGTAAGATCCCCAACACCCCCGAGATCCCACACTTTGTTTGGTAAATGGGAGGCCACCACTGAAATTCTGAAGTGGTTCTTGTCAGCAATTTGCCTGTTTGACTTGGTCTTAGATAGGGTCTCGACAAAAACAGTTATGAGTCTTTCAAACAGGCTCAGACAGACTCCTGATTTCAAACAGAAATAGGCGAAACACACACTGCATGTCGATCTACTTTCTCCAGGCATTAAGAAACCAAACCAGTAATTCCTAAAGGAACTGCTAGTCAAAAAAAAACAAAATATTTCCCTCGGAATAAACATAACACTTTAAACAATCACAGAGAATAAAAATCACTATACTTATGTTCCTATTTTATAAATTTCACCAACACCTTTATCTACATACTAGGCTTAGGCAAAGCAACACTTGTATAATTCAATTGCAGGCTTTTGCCATGATGCTTGTCTGACTTACAGATATTTTAATTAACCCATTTAGTCACATACCTGAGGCAAAACTTGAATCTGGGCATCCTGGCTCTGAGATAGGGATGTTACCATTGTGTCACATGAGCCCTTACTGTCAGGGTTACACATTTTCTGTCTCACCCTCTTCAGAAATGTTATTACATATCTCTGGAGCCAGCGGGATTTGAACTCAGGCCTCCTAGCTCAAAGGCTGTGACAATGTCAATGAGCCAAAAGAATCCTTGCTGCCATGAATGTTTATACTTGTTGGCTAAATGGCAAAGGCCTATTATGTGAAGAGAACAACTGAGGTTTTCAGCCATCAGCTGCATCTCAAATTGGTTTTGTCTCTTACCTTTTAGTACCTTGATAAAACAGTCACTTTCTTTCAAGTAACAAAGCAATGCACTGTTTTAATTCTGTGAACTTAGGAACTAAGCCATTATTGCTATGTAGTTGTTATATCCTTGTTACTTCATCTTCATATCAATTGAACGTTTACTACTGTGTTTAAGCGCATTTTGCCATCTCACCTTTATGCACTGATTGTCTTTTTGCACTCAGTGTATATACACTTTGTATAGATTTCATGTCAGAAGAACTTTGTAAATTCTGTATTATTTTACAGCTGTGTGTTGAATTAACTTGTATCAAGCATCAATTGCTCCTATTGAAATCCACACCACTAAGCAATTCTTTAAATCCAAAAATGAGAATACTACAGAACATGCAATATTGATTCCTGCACATTATAATAATTAGGCATTTTGGATGGTGAGCCCAAAACGTTAATCATCAGTACCTGACATCACTCACAATTTTACCTCCAATTAGTGGACAAAGAAATTACAGTAAGATGCCTCATAATCTTAGTAGCAAAAGTTGAATGAAAGAATAAGAAAAATCTATGAGATGTCTATGTTCCACAGGTAACTGACACCTTTAGGGATCCAGTCAGGAAGTAACATCTAAAGATGACCAACACCCTGAAGAAATCAATCAGAGACTGAAGTTGGACTGTGTCTGAGAAAGTGTCGATAAGCTCGTTTTCAGTAGCTAATTAGTTCAGTGGTTACAGTTTAAAACTGAAGACTCACACTAACAAGAGACTGAATTGTTGCTCAAATTGTTTCACCTGCCAAAGGCCTCATACAGGTGTCTACAAATCACAAAAGAAAAGAAAAGCTGCCTTCTTTGAATAGGAGAACAATACAGGCTGGTCATAATCCCTAGTGAAATAAAATTAAAACTTAGAAGGCATTCATTTCTCTCCACTGCCATGCAGATAGATCAGAACCCCAAATTACAGACATATTGAACTTTTGGATAAAATGTGTTTTTTCAAAACAAAGATTGCAAGCCAAGCCTGGCCTGGCCTATATTGCAACTTCTCAGCATGGAGTTTATTGACTGCTGAAAGATTCCTTATATGAATCCCTGGAATGCAGCATTTTGTCGGGTGTCAAGAAAGCTTCAAATAGCAGACATGAAAGAAAATAAAATTAACTCCACTCAACAGGAAAACATTTCTTGTAGGTTATGTTCAAAAATGTAGACACGAGTCACAACTTATACCTGTGTCTTACTTCTGCAGAAAACTCTTAAAAGCCAAATGCAACTCCTGGTCTCTCTGTGTCAGACAGCTGACGTACTAGTGTGCTGTGAAGTTCACAGTTGAACGGTGGAAGCCAGTCACCATCAAACAGAAAGCAGTAGAAGAGAATTTCAGATATCCTACAAAGCCAAGAATCCCAAAACAGACTGCTCAACAAATAACATTAATGGAACTTTCACTATCTACTCTTTATAAACAACCAGACACTGAACCAAATAAATGTATATCCACACTTTTTTTTTAAACTTTTATCTTTTTTGGACACACTTCTCTTTTCTAGTCTATGTGTACATGCGTTGCATTGTTACTTCTTCTCATGTTTATTGACTAATAAACTCATGTTTTATTTAACTCAAGAAAGCCTGGTTAAATTGGCTCATTTTAAAACATAAATTCATTCGGTGTGGTATAGAAGTATCCACAGGGAGGAGGTATTTTTTAAGATTAATCTTGACATTACCAACCAAGGAACAGATGATTGAAGAAGGGGAACCAGTTCATCTTTCTTCACCCGGGAACATAATTTGGGGTATTATGTCTGGACTGCACTGAACTTGGGAACCTCCCTGGGGACTCGTCATAACACTACTAATAGTGGTATTTTAATGAATACTGTATCAACTGGAATCTTCAAAGATCAAGGAATTACTAGTTTGTGATGTTAACAAAATAAGACCTTTTCCTATTTAAAATTCATAATGAAGTCAGATAGAGATGACTCTAAAAATGGCTACATTGGAGAAATGTTTTGGTTATGTTCTGGACATAGTTCCTTAAAGATAGTGTAACTTGTGAGATTTGTTGCAAATTCCAACTCTCACTCAGAATGAGAACTAATACTTTCACTTCAAAGAAGCGTTTACTAAAGTATTTGCGCTGTATTGCACACTATGCATTACATTCACACGCTAAACAAAGGAAGCAAACTCAGTAACTATATATGTAAATAATCAACAAGAAGTTGAATTTGTAGGATGAAAGGGTACTTATTTTAATTTTCATGAATAAATGAAAATGGAGAAAATATTTTTAGTGATAATGATTAGTACAGAAAAGAAAGTATTAATGTAACTTGATGAGATTGTTTCAATTGCATTATCACAAATATTTCTGCCATGTACGAGTTATACAGGTTTATTCTGAACCACACACATTCATCTTTGTTTAAAACATAGCAGTAGGTTTCACTATGCAGGACAAGTAAGGGGTTGAACTCCCTTGAGCTCAATTGCTTTGCTGAAATCGACTTCTAGAGTCTGTGTCCCCTTTGTTAGTTTCAGGTTACGTATGCAGCCCTTGAAAGGAGTATCAATGGTCAATGCTAACTGTTTCATGTCACCTGAAAAAAGATTGAAGAAAATGTTATTTGATAATTATACAAAAAGCCATTGCTGAAAACAACTTACTACAATAAAAACAAAAAGACAGTGCAAGTGCTGGGAATCCGACATAAACATATACAATGTTGGAAGCAGCTTAGTCAATGCTTGTGGAGGTAGAACAGAGGTTAGTCGCCTAACTTCTGATGGAGGATCATTCCAAATTCACCATTGCAGCAATACTCACAGGCAGCACAGATAATCAGCGCAAAAATCTGTGTCCTCTTTTTACAGCACCAGCTGCTGTATTTCATTAGCAAAGTTTAAATTCCCAAAGCCTCTTTGAGATGCTAAGTAGGCAAGTGTGTAATGCTAACAGATTGGATGGTAAGGTAAGGGTCTCCTCCTCCCCGCCTCTATGACCTGTCCGTCTTCTTTCCACCTATCTGCTCCTCTATCTACCTTCTATCATCGCCTCCCCCTCTCTCTATTTATTTCAGAGCCCCCTTCCTCTCCCCCATTTCTGAAGAAGCGTCCAGACCTGAAATACCAGCCTTCCTGCTCCTCTGATGCTGTCTGGCTTGCAGTGTTCATCCAGCTCTACACCTTTCTATCTCAGACTCCAGCATCAGCAGTCCCTAATATCTCCGAGTGCTTTCATACTTTTGTGGTCTTTCTAACAGCAATATGAAAGCAGAAAAAAAATTTAACCTCTCACTGGATCTACTAAATGTGAATTAAATGTTAAATTGTCAACCTCTGACAGCGGTCCACAGTACAACCTGTGACAGAACAACAAATGTTTGCTGCTCAAAAATGCAATTTTCAGAACAATATTACAACTTAAGTGTTATATTTATTCTTCTGATTTTACTTTTTGAATATTCCCTATTAATCTGAGAATAAATGGCACAGATGAAATGTTGCCATTAATTTAAGCAATTTTCTCCCTTTCCCCTTAGCTCTGAAATAGTTCTTTAATCAAGTTAACAAAAATTTCTATGGTTATACTTATATTTGCGTGAAACATCTCTTTTTCTTTAGGAAAACTGGAATTGAAATTTAGGTTGAGGTTGACAGTTCATGTATGAAGTAAACACAAAATACTGAGGATGCTGGAAATCTGAAACAAACACAGAAAATGCTGGAGAAACTCAACAGGTCTGGCAGCACTTTTCGGAAGAGAAACAGCGTTAATGTTTTGAGTCCAGCATGACTCTTATTAAGGATTGGTGTTAAGTTATCCCAGGGCAGTGTTCTTGAGCAGTAAGACTGTGCTAATGCTGCATTTTTGAACAAAGTGTGTTGAGCTTGTTGTTAGGTAATTTCTGGTTCTGTAGATTGTTAAAGGGGCAGAAAGGCTTTTGGTAGGGTGATGTGCTTTCCCTCACAGATATGGGAGTTTAGGGAGAATTTGAACGATCCTGGAGACTATGTCTACAGGAAGAATGTTTGGTTGTGGTTCCTATCGGACCGCATGGATCAGTTGGAGCAGCAGTTAGAGGTATGAGGAGTTTACGAGAGCAAGGAGGAGTGATGGATGGCAGATTCAGGAAAGTAGAAAAACCACAAATGCAGTCAGGTAGATGGTTGACTGCTAGGAATGGTTGGACAGGTTGTCAGGTAGTGCAGGAGTCTCCTGTGGCTATCCCCATCTCAAACGGGTACGCTATTTTGGATACTGCATGAGGGGATGGCCTCTCGGAGGAGTATAGCTGACAGGCCGGTTTTTAGCACTGTGACTGGCTCTACTGTAATGAGGGCTGTGTCAGGTTACAAGTGGTTGACTGTAATAGGGGACTCTACAAACAGGGGCACAGACAGACGCTTCTGCAGTGAGACATCAGGATTGTGTGTTGCCTCCCTGGTGCCAGGGTCAAGGATGTCTCGGGGAAGCTGCATAATAGAGGATATAGGAAATTAGGCAGGACGTTAAAACGTATGCTTTTGAGGGTGGTAATATCTGGAGTACTACCAGTGCCATAGGCTAGTGAGAGTAGGAGTAGGAGGATGAAGCAGATGAATGTGTGGGAACAGCTGGTGCAAGGGGCAAGGATTCACAGTTTTGGGCCATTGGGATCTCTTCAGGAGTGGAATGAACAGTATAAGAGGGATGGGCTCCATCTGAATTGGAAGGGGACCAATATCCTTGCAGGGTGGTTTGCTAGAGCTGCTCAGGAGGCTTTAAACCAGTAAGAGGGGAGGGTGGGAACCAAAGTGATAGTGAGAAAAGAGAAAAGGCTGAGACTGGTACAGTAGATAAGTGTAGCAAGTCTAATAATCAAGGCAGACAAGAATTTGGCAGAGAACGAGGTAAGGCTGACAAACTAAATTGTAATTACTTCAATGCAAGGCAGATGAACTTACAGCATGTTGGAAACAGGGGATTGTAATATCATAGCTATTACATGGCTCAGGAACAGAGAGGGCTGACAGCTTCGTGTTCCAGGGTATGGATGCTATAGAAAAAATAGAAAAGCAGGCAAGAGAGAAGGGGGAATGGTGTTTTTGGTTAGGGAGAACATTATGGCTGTACTCTGGGAGGATATTTCTGGGGGATCGTCCAGAGAAGTTATGTTGGTGGAACTGAGGAATAAGAAAGGGATGATCACTTTTTTGGGACTGTATTATATGCCCCCCCAAAAGTCAGTGGGAAATTGAGAAGCAAATATTTAAGGATATCTCAGAAAGCTGTACAAATATGAGAGTTGTTATGGTAGGGGATTTTAACTTTCCAAACATAGACTGGGACTATCATAGTGTTAAGGGCTTAGATGGGGAGGAATTTGTTAAGTGTGTACAAAAAAAATTTCTTTTCGATACTTGGATGTATCTCCTAAAGAAGCAGCAGTATTTGTCCTTCTGCTGGGAAGGAAGGCAGGGTAAGTGACTGAGGTGTCAGTGGGGGAGCACTTTGGGGCAAGTGATTATAGCTCTATTACCTTCAAAACGGTTATGGAAAAGATTAGAATTAATCAAAAAGTTAAAGTTCTAAATTGCAGTAGGCCAATTTTGACGGTTTTAGACAGGAACTTAAAAAGTTGATTGGAGGAGGCTATTCGCAGGTAAAGGGACGGTTGGGAAGTGGAAGGCCTTAGGAATGAGACAATGAGAGTTCAGAGACAGTATGTTTCTGTTAGGGTGAAGGCCAAGGCTGGTTAGGGAATGCTGGCTGACTACAGAAATTGAGGCTCTAGTCAAGAAAAGGGAGGTGGCAGTGAACAGGTATAGACAGCTGGGATCGAGTGAATCCATTGGGGAGTATAAGAGCAGTGGGAGTATCCTGAAGGCAGAAATTAGGAGGGCAAAAAGGGGACATGAGATAGGTTTGGCAAATAGGGTTAAGAAGAATCTAAAGAGATTCTCTATGTAAATTAAGGGCAAAAGAGTAACTAGGGAGAGAAGAGGGCCCCTTAAAGATCAACATGGCCATCTATGTATGGAACCACAGAAGATTGATAAGATCATAAATGAATATTTTACATCAGTATTTACTGTGGAGAAAGACATGGAAGCTGGGGCACTTGGGAAGTTAATGGTGATGTCTTGAAAAGAATTCATATTACAGAACAGAAGGTGCTGGAAGTCTTAACATGCATATAGGTAGACAAAACCCCGCAAGCTGATCAGGTGTTTCCCAGAACTTTGTGGGAACCTAGGGAAGTGATTGCTGGGCCCCTTATTAAGATATTTGTATCATCCACAGCCACGGAAGACTGGAAGTTGGCTAATGTGGTGCCACTATTTAAGACAGGTGTAAGGAAAAGCCAAGGAACTACAGACTGGTGAACCTTACATCAGTCGTCAATAAGTTGTTGGAGGGGATTCTGAAGGACAGGATTTGCATGCATTTGAAAAGGCAAGGACTGATTAGGGATAGTCAACACGGCTTTGAGTGTGGGAAATCGTGTCTCACTAACTTGAGTTTGAGTTTTGTGAAGAAGTAACAAAGAAGATTGATAAAGGCAGAGTGGTGAATGTTGTCTATGTGGACTTCAGCAAGGCATTCGACAATGTTCTGCATGGTAGATTTGTTAATAAGGTTAGATCAGATGGGATCCAAGGGAGCTAACCAGTTGGATACAAAAGTAGCTTGAAGGTAACAGATAGAGGATGGTGGTGGAGGGATGTTTTTCAGACTGGAGGCCTGTCACCAGTGGTGTGCCACAAGAATTGGTGCTAGGTCCACTGCCTTTCATCTTTTATATAAATGATCTGGATGTGAATAAAGGAGGTATGGTGAGTAAATTTGCAGATGACACCAAAGTAGGTAGGGGAAGCAGACAATGTAGAAGATTATCTCAGGGTACAATGTGGCCCTTATCAGATGGGCCAATGGGCTGAGGAGTGACAGATAGAGTTTAATTTCAACAAATGTGAGGTGTTGCAGTTTGTTGAGGCAAACCAGGACAGAACTTGTATAGTTAATGGTAGGGTCCTGGGGAGTGGTGCCAAACAAAGAGAACTAAGGGTGCAGGTTCATAGTTCCTTGCAAGTGGAGTCACAAGAAGACAGGGTGGTGAAGAAGGCATTTGCTATGCTTGCCTTCACTGAGAGGGGGGGTACTGAATATAGGAGTTGGGACATCATGTTGCTGCTGTACAGGACATTGGTGAGGCCACTTTTGATATTCTGCTTACATTTCTGGTCGTCCTTTGAGAGGAAGGATGTTGTTAAATTGAGAGGGTGTAGGAAAGATTTAAAGGATGTTACCGGGACTGGAGGGTTTGAGTTATAGGGAGAGGTTGAATAGGCGAAGGCTTTTCTCGTTGGAGTATTGGAGGCTAACGGGTGACCTTACAGAGCTTTATAAAATCATGAGGGGCATGGATAGGGTGAATAGCCAAAGTCTTCTTCCTAGTATAGGTGAGTCCAAAACTACAGGGCACTGGTTTAATGCAAGAGGGGAAAGATTTAAAAAAGACCTGAGGGGTAATGTTTTCAAGCATTGCATTGTGCATGTATGGAACGAGCTGCCAGAGGAAGTGGTGGAGGTGGGTACGATTACAACTACATTTAAAAGGCATTGGATGGGTATATGAATAGGAAGATTTTAGAGGGATATGGGCCAAATGCTGGCAAATGGGACTAAGTCAGAGTGGGATGTCTGTTGAAACCGACAGGTTGGATGGAAGGGGCTGTTTCTGTGCTGTATGATTCTATGGCTCTATAACTAAAAGGGGTTGGAAATGTCTTTTTAAATAATTTTGGCAGAGGCAGAGGAGGGGCTAAGGGAACAGATGGTACAGAAGCTTCATGCAAAAGATCAACAAGTTGTTAATGGTACATGAAGATCTGAATGATTGTGACATGTTATTAATTAACTTTACAACATGTATCTCTTAAAAGTCATCAATTGACTTTGAATTAAATTACAATGCAACGTTTAATGATGCTGATCTTTCTTCAGGATTGTTTATTGTTAAAACAGGCAGTTTTGACTTGATGGCAGCTTAAAGAACATTATGCTGTTGTAGGTTCTGTCTTGGTGCCACTTTTAAGAACATTTGAGTCACTGAGATGCAGTCAGTTCTGCTTGTCTATTTAAATTATACAGCCGTTGATTTTGAAACCCATTGTCACGGATAAATGTAATTGAATGAAGTGGGCGGTGGAATGACAAACCTGCTTCTCAATTTTTCGAATTTTTAAATCTAGACGAGCATAATGTTACCCAGAGAACCAGTAGCAAAGGAGATTGAGGAGATATTTAATACAGGTGTACAAGATTATGACAGGTTTAGATGAAATAGAAAAGGGAAACTAATTTGCATTAGCTGATAATACAAGGACCAGAAGACATAGCTTTACGGTTTTGGGAATGGAAATGTAAGAAAGTACTTGTTTTACCTGCACCCTGGAACTCACTGCCTATGAAGAACTAATGGATGATTTCCAAATGAAATTGGGTAAGAACTTGAAGGAAATAAATTTACAAGTCAGGGGAAAGAACATGGGAATGGGACTGACTTGATTGGTCTACAGTGAGAAACATTGGGCTCATTGGGCCAAATGGTCACCTTCTATAGTGTACAGGCTCTGTGACTAACCTTATGTTTTAAGTGGCTTACTATCTCTTCAACGTAGCTAGGGTCCTCTACTGAATTATAATCATTTGAGAAAACAACATTTTAAAGTTGGTTTATGCAACCAAGACATCTTCGTTGATTTAATATTTAACAACTCAAAGTTAATCATTTTACTGCATTGAATGTAAAATTTTTGTATAATGATATGAATACGTGCATGCTGTAATCTGTGCTTCTGGTAGTGGGGCAAAAAGTGAACCTACAAATACAAACTAAAACAACTGTTCATGGTTTTTGAAGGTGTCGGCAAATTAAAAGTACTCAAGTGTTTGAAGAATTCAAGTCAACTGCCAAACTGCATTGTACAATAATTATTACAGCACTTACAAATTTAGAAGAACAGTAAGTTCCTTAATTCTAATATCACAGTAGAAAGCAAATACTCCTATAACCATTAGTATGAATATTGCAAAATTGGTTTGTATTTTGAAACAAAATGCCTTTACTGTACTTATATTTCTGTTTAAACTTTAAATTTAAACAGAACAATGTGTAATAATCAAAGTATTTTTAAACTTCAGCATAGTAATGAATGAGAAAGGCATTTCAGTGAATCTTTGTTAATTCATCCAACAAGTCCCGACAATTCACTGAGTGCAGCATCCAATGATTTCCAAAATGATCCCTGGTGTATTGATGAATATTTATGTGAAGAAGAACATTCTAATATAATACTTAACTTTGATTTTACTAATTTGAAGCTAACTTTAAATAAATTTGAAGTATCCCCATTTCTGACACTGAATTTAAAACAATTTTGTTAATCACAAGGGCTATGGTGAGTACAGTTAATAATCATTCAGTACATACCTGGATACCCTCCAACAAAGACTGGATCATTGGTGTCAGTTGCCGTGGAGGTTACACTTGGGCTCCTGCTTTCAACTTTCTCTCCATCAACTATCAGTTCCAAACGGTATTTAACTTTATTGACTACAACATTGTGCCACTGTCCTTGACACAACCCATTAAAATGTGGAGGGTCATAGACAGCTGTAAATATGCCAGCTCCATTGTCTACGTGAACAAATATCTGGAATTATAACAGAAAAGAAAAAGGATTAGAAAAGCAATCATAAGATCATATTCAAAGTCATCAACATTATCATTTAAGGAGCATTTTTCTCTGTAATAATTAAATGTTGCCCATTTTCTTCCTTAATGGGTTATCAAGAACTCCCCTCATGTATAGTGCAACGCATCATAGTAATCTTACTTCTACTCATGGTAATAACTTACTTTTCCACCAAATAATTCAATACCCAGTCCATCCACTCTCTGACTGCTGATCCCTAGTAAGACAGCATTTCTTTGCGAAGTACGGAAATCAAACTCAATCTGTAAATCTGTTCCAACTCTATATCGCGCAACTGAAATGACATAAGATTACACACAGTAAGGAGTTCAGCATATGGTACGTTAGCATGTAGTAATCAGTTTTTTCAGTCTTTTATCTTTTTGCAACTGATCTATGTCAAATATTAATTGCTGTAATGTGAATAAACCTCAAGCAGCAGATTGGGCACTGAGCCAGTATGTATTTAAAAGACAGGAGTTAAGTAAAAATAAGTTATGTTGATTTTGCATGGATCGTCAGTCAAACTGAATGAGGATCCTTTAGACTATGTGCTTCAAAGGAATATCTGGACAGAGAGAGGAATCAGAAAACAGCATCAGAATGATTACAGGAATTATGAGGTGACTTCCGCTTATACTTCTACCTCAATGCTAGGAATTAATTGCAGAGGTGACAATGCCACCCATTGGCTGAAATATCAGGGGAATATGATCTTCATCATATAAATAAAAACCGAAAGAACTGCAGATCCTGGAAACCAGAAATAAAAACAGAAATTGCTGGAAAAAACCCTGCAGGTCTGGCAGCATCTGTGGAGGGAAATCAGTGTTAACATTTTGGGTCCAGGGTTATACTGCGCTTCTTCGGTATTGTTAATCAAGTAGGAAAATACATCCTTAATGCAACCAGCCTTACTTGACCCATGAGACCTTTTGAAAAAGCACTCATGAACGGTCATTGGACTAGAAACGTTAACTCTCTATAAATGCTGCCAGACATGCTGAGCTCCTCCAGCAATTTCTTTTTATTTCGGAAGTGGAAAAGTTTTATTCAAGGATAAGCAGCCTACAGTCTCATAGAGCATATGTGTAGATACCAGGTGCCCAGGGAAAATAAGAAATATTTACAATGCTACTAACAGTAGCCTGAGGCATAGAATAAAGTACCAAATACAGTTTTCTCCTCTATCTCACTGACATAAAAAGTTTTACATGTATCTTCTAATTTAAAACAAATTGCTTCATAAATGTGAATAATGAATCACAGAATCCCTACAGTGCAGAAAGAGGCCACTTGGCCCATCGAGGCAGCACTGACCCTCTGAAGAGGATCCCAGCCAGACCCACTTCCCCACCCATCCCTGTAACACTGCATGGCATTTTTTAACCTTAGCTAACCCACCTAAACTGCGCATCTTCGGACTGTGGGAGGAAACTTGAACACCCGAGGAAACCCACACATACACAGGAAAAATGTGCAAACTCCACAGCAAGAGTCACCTAAGGCTGGAATACAAACGCAGGTCCCTGGTTCTGTGACACAGCCGTGCTGACCACTGTGTCAGAATGCCACCCCATGCTGCTCTAAGACACTATTAACAATTTTCATAACTATTTCAACTGTCAAAAATGCTTAGCTGGCAAGAATATATTTAAATTTTATTGTGAAAACAGATATTTTTTCAAAACAGAACCATTAACAATTTCTTAGAATAACAAGGTGTTGAGCTGGATGAACACAGCAGGCCAAGCAGCATCAGAGGAGCAGGCAAGCGGATGTTTCGGGTCTGGACCCTTTTCTGAAGAAAGGTCCAGACCTGAAACGTCAGTTTTTCTGCTCCTCTGATGCTGCTTGGCCTGCTGTGTTTACCCAGCTCTACACCTTGTTCTCTCAGATTCTCCAGCATTGGCAGTTCCTACTATCATTAACAATTTCTTATTGTATGCACTCTTCATATTTACACCTCTGAGGTTTTGGAGGTGATTATATACATGGGCCCAAATGCATACAGCAATATATAAAGTAGTTTCAAGAGGCTTGAGTCAGTTTACTTTGCAAGAATAGTGTTTCAAGATGACAGCTGACTAAAATGACTCTCATAGAATCATAGAGTCATTGAGGACGGAATCAGGCCGTTCAGCCCAACTCATCCATGCAGACCCGATTTTCTAAACTGAACTAGTCCCATTTGCCTGTGTTTGACCCATGTCCCTCTCAACCTTTTCTATTCGTGTACTTGTCCAAATATCTTTTAAATGTTGTAATTATACCAGCCTCCACCACCTCCTCTAGCAGCTCGCTCCATACACGCACCACCCTCTGTGTGAAAAATTGCCCCTCAGGTCCCCTTTAAACTTTAAAACTAAACCCTCTAGTTTTGGATTCCCCTACACTGGGGAAAAGACCTTGGCTCTTCACCTTGTCTAGGCCCCTCATAATTTTATTAACCTACTGTACCAGACTAACTCTGATTTTTAACAATGAAGTAACTGCAAATAATTTTACTGTCTAATCAATCAAATACATTTACCTGCTTTAGCAAATCCTGTTCCATCAAAATAATTTCCTCTTTGACTATTAAGAAAACAGACACCGACATCAAGGCTGGAAGTTGGATTATCCAGATCTAGAGTTTTGTTGTTCAGTTTAAAATTACGGATACAAGCATTTATACTGTAGAGTACCTGTAAGTGTTAAAAACACAATAAGTGAACAACATATAGGAATACAAAGGCAATCACTAAATTTAGATAGCCAACTTTCAAATAATCAAAGCAATATTTAAAAATCGATAGAAATAATATAGTAAATGACTGAATGCAATCTGAGTGAAGGGTCACTGGACCCAAAACGTTAATTCTGATTTCTCTCCACAGATGCTGGTAGACCTGCTGAGCTTTCCAGCAATTTCTGTTTTTGCTACTGGTATCAGTGTTTAGTCTAATGGTAATTGTTGGCAAACATTTGGAATCCAAATCTGAGACTGATTTAGATGGATGTAATCAAGGACAGCCAGCATGAGCAGGTTTGACAAACTTAGTAGAGTTTATTTGAGAAAGCAATTAATTAGACATAAGTAGGGAATGGGTTTTTAATCTGGCTGAGGTTTTTGTTAGGTGGAACATTAATTTAAACTAAGAGAGTGGGGAGTGTAAAGATCACATATTTCTATTTCCTTTATTTTTGGACTGTGAATTAAAAAGTACGATATTGCTTTAAATCAAGGAGAACGTGCAAGGAGGTGGACGCAGTTTTCAAAATCATATTTACTTCAACACATTGTGAGTTGTACACATGTGACTTTCCCCTGTAATAGTGAGAGTAAAAGCATATAACACAGAACCAATGGCTATAGTTGGGACAACTGTTTGCAACAACACTTTGATTGGATCTTGACCATGTGACCATGCCTTGTGTGTGGCCAGTACTGCAAAGATGATTCTAGTCTACAAAGAAAAAGAAAAAGCAAATAAATCTCTCTTTCTTATTCCTGCATGGTGAAGTGACAGAAATTCTCCCAATAGCTGTTCATACTCACCACTTTTCCCTAAACTGCTATCTCTGCCAGTTTCTTTGTCATAAGGAAAAAGGGGGAATCAAAACTTTGAGAGGCACTGAGAGGGCAAATTCTCAACCAGTGAATGAAAGACTGAGAATTAGTCTATGTTCTCACATCATTAGCAAAGACTTGAAGGAACTGAAAGGTGCCAAAAGAAACTTATCTGTGACCTATACTGTGCCAGAACTGTGTTTTTCTACCATTCCCCCCACACCCCCACCCACAATACTCCTGCCTTGTCCAGCGATTGATTAAAAACTGTTTGATTACAATGGCCATTTTCCTGTTATTGGGCAAAAAAGACTGGTTTGCCTATTCTATTAAACTGAATTAGACAGTGAGGTAAAATGGGGCAATTCAGTGGTTTAAACATAGTTTCACATTTGTGATAACTCTGGCAACAGTGGGGCTTCAGTTCCAGTGTGCTACTCCAATCAGTCGTTACAGGAAATAAATTCAGGGAATTTTGTTTATAGAGAGATATTGATGCAATAGAATCTAGTTATCGTGAGAGAGACAGAGATCATTGCATATTTTAAGAGTTTTGACGTACATCTGAAATAGAGATAAAGCTGAAAGGCTATAGGATTAGAAATGCATTGCTCTAGATAAAAACTAGTTAGACACAGGTCAAATGGCATGTCTGCCTGCTGAAAAATTATATGATCCAATGGTGAAGCATAAAATTGTTAAGCATAAAACATGCTGACTAAATGAGAAACAACCGTGACTTTTCATTTATTTTGATAAGACATAATCAAGCAAACTCTGTGGATTGGGTAGAAAGGAAAATGTTGCAAAGGAGATCTGTAGTCTGTTAGCACTGGTACAAAACTATTCTATTCCTTAGGCTTACATTAATGAGTGTGGAAATGGTTTGCATCGTGCCCTCAAAGCAGATAAAGAAATAATGTCAGACAAATAAGAATGCAAGAACATATGAAACAGGAGCGGGAGAAGGCTATTGAGCCTTTCCAGCCCACTCCACAATCCAATGAAATCATTGCTGATCTTCTACTTCAACACTGTTTTTGGCGCTGTCCCCATTTCCCTTGATATTTTAATTATGTAAAAATCCATCAATCTCAGAGTTGAACATACACAACAACTGGGCTCCATAGCCTGCTGGGTTCGAGAGTCCCAAAGAGTCCCTTTCTGAGGCAGGAAATCCTAATTTCAGTCCTAAATAATTTTCCTCTAATTCTGAGTCTGCATTCACTGGTCCTAGACAACCCCAACTCCATTATTACCCTCACCACCATTCCCTAACCCCAACAACCAGGAGATATCTTCCTGCATTTACACTGTCAGAAATTTGCGTGTTTGAATTAGACCATCTTCCATTCTTCCAAACTCCACCGAACATAGGCACAGCCCACTTATTATTTTCTCATGAAACATTCCCTCCATCCCAGGAATTCCTCTATGGCAAACATAATCTTTCCTCAGATCAGGTAACCAAAACTGCACACAATACTCTAATCTGGTCTCCCCAAATTGCTATACAATACAAGATATTTTTAAAAATGAATTGAGTCTGTTGCTAAGAAAGGGAACAGGGTTTATACAATTAGTGATAGGGCCTTGGGTAGTGTTGTAGAACAGAGGAACCTAGGGATTCAGCTCATAATTCTTTGAAATTTGCGTCACTTTTTTTTTCTGTTCATTTGTGGGATGTGGGCGTCGCTGGCTGGCCAGCATTTCTTGCCCATCCCTAGTTTCCCTTTAGATAGGGTGGTTAAAAAGGTGTTTAGCATGCTTGCCTTCATTGCTCAGTCCTTTGAGTATACAAGTTGGGAAGTCATGTTGAGGTTGTACAGGACATTGGTGAGGCCTCTTTTGGACTACAGTGTCCAATTCTGGTAGCCCAGTTATAGGAAGAATATTATTAAGCTGGGGAGGTTTCAGAAGAGATTTACCAGGATGTTGCCCGGTATGGAAGGTTTGAGTTATAAAGAAAGGCTGGATAGGCTAGGACTTTTCTCACTGGAGCGTAGGAGGCCAAGAGGTGACCTTATAGAGGTTTATAAAATCATGAGGGGTATAGATAAGGTTAATGGCAGGTGTGTTTTTCCTAGGATGGGGATTTCAAGACTGTGGACTAATTGTCAGTCTTTAAGGTGGAGGAGAGAGATTTAAAAATGTGTAAAAAAATTTACACAGAGGGTGGTTCACGTGTGAAACGAATGTCCTGAGGAAGTGGTGGATGTGGGCACAGCTACAATATTTAAAAGACACTTGGGTAAGTATAGACATGGGAAAGGTTTGGAGGGATATGGGCCAGGACTAGGTAGGTGGAACTAGTTTAGTTTGGGATTTATGTTTGGCATGGACTCGTTGGACCAAAGGGTCTGTTTCCATGTTGCATGACTCTACAACTCTATGAAGGACTGACTGAAGTGCTGAAAAATCACAAGGAGTTAATTTTACAGACTAAATGATTGTGATGGGAGAACAGTTCAGACGTCTCGGTATGAATGGTGGCATATCTAAGTTAAGGTGTTCTAACTTAAGATTTTCATTGAACGAAAAGTGTTGTGAATTGGCAGTATGACTGCTTTGCCTGTTTTGCCAACAGACATTCACATCAAATTAGACCTTGCTGACAGTATAACCTCCTAATTTCAGCAGTTTGATTTTCTATAGACTTTAGATGGCTGGGATTGTTCACAACTTACTCGGCCAATTCTTCTTGTTGTGTAGTTCTTGGGCAATCCTCCAATATAAATCATGCCCACGACATCCAGAATATCTGCATTTTTAGGACTGACTGCAGTCGCTACAGTGAGACCAATTGTCACTGTTACTCTCTTCCTATCCCGGACAATTCTGACCTACATGAAGTAAATACAAATTTATTAAAACATGTTACATGTCGTACTTGACCAAATAAAAATTTGCAAAATTGTAAACTTCATCAGCAAGTATAAAGAAAAAAATTGACATTGATGTAATAACTTTCACCACCTCAGGATATTCCGAAGTTCTTCTGACATGGGATCATTGCTAATTTGTTGACCAATGTAGCTGTCTCTGAGTAAGTCACAAACTCTCACAAACAGCAACAAATATGAGTGATCAGATAACCTAATTTGCCGTTGTGGACTGAGGTGTAAAAATTGGTCTCATACCAAGAGAACTCACTGTTTGATATTGTACCAGGGATATCATCAAGAAAGCAATGGTACCTCATTGAAACGCTTATCTGACAAGGCAGCACTGTTTCCTGATACAATGAAAAGCAAATCATTGTAATGCTGACCTAATCTATTAATTTATTATTGAGTACCAGAATAAAACAATGTAGAAATTTCCCTTCATTCATATACGCTTTTGCAGATATTTTTAAAGCCATCTTCATTGTCTAATCCAATGCAAAAACATTTTTAAAATTGTAATGTTCATTGTCAAATACCTTTAAAATTGTTGATTAAATCTTCCTATTCATTGAATCACTCTTCTTACCAGTTTAAACAATGCCCCATAGAACAGAATTCTCTCTTTTGCCTTTGCTGTTTGTATTAGAACTTTGCAGTTGCTGGGCTGCTGGATACCAAGGTGATCCAGAGTGAACACATCCATCGTAAGCATTTGCAACTCAAGAAACTTTGTATCCTAGTTGAGGAGCTGGAGTCCAAGCTGCAGACATTGTGCCTCAAGACGGTGGGACAAAGTTATCTGGACACTTTGCTCCAGGAGGTAGTCACACCGCTCAGACTAACTCATTCAATTTAGGAAGACAGATACTGTGTTCTGCAGCTGTGAGTGTAAGTCCCAAACGCTGTGTTGCCTGCCCAGTGCCAGGATTATTGACATGTCCTCAGGCTGGAGAGGAACTTGGAGGAAGAGGAGAGGGATCCAATTTTTGTTATCCATATAGATTTTAATGACATCAACAGGACTAGAAAGGAGGTTCTGCTGAAATAATTTGAATAGTTAGAACCTCAATGGAAAAGCACTGGAGTAGAAGGGATCTGTTCTGATAACTGACTTCACTGACCCTGCTGGGAGCCAATATCTGGAGCTTTATTGTTACATGAGTACAGTGAAAAGTTTATAAGTTGCCACTTAGAGCACCATCTTAGGTACAAAGCTACCTAGGAAAGCTTATTCGGTTACAAAATTAGTGACGGTGTAACAAATTCACCAACACACAGAGCCATCTTAGGTACAGAGTACCTTGGTACAATCCTTAGTTACAGAATAGAGAAATGAAAAAAAATACATTACAGCTATACACAATACAGAAAGACATGAAGCAAGGTTAAAGAGACAATCATCACAGTCTCTCTTCCCAAGGGCTCTCTGCAGCAGACCACTGCAGGGGGCATCCACGTGGTCTGATCACTGACTGCTGCCACACTCCATTACAAGCTATAGCATGGACTTTAAACTAATTTGTGTCACGGTTGGAGATGGGAAAGGTAGATTTATATTGTAAAAGGATTTGGCAGCACTACAGAGCAGCTATTTGAATAACAATATCCAGAGTAGGTCAGGAAGTGTACAAACATAGAAAAACAGTAGCAAATGTGTTTAAAGGGAGAAAAAATGATTGGAAAAAAGACAAACTTAATGGCCCTCTATATAAATGCAAATACTATTCAAAACAAAATAAATGAATGAGCAACATGTAGAGATTAATGGGTTTGATATCACAGTCACTAGAGAGACTTGGTTACAATGAGAACAGAACTGGGAATTAAAAATTCAGTATACGTGACTCTTCATATGAATAGGCAGGACAGCAAGGGTGATGGGGTGGCTTTGTTAATAAGAGATGAAATAAGTATGATAGCTAAAAACTGATCTTGTATCAAAAGATGTAAAATCCATCTGAGTGGAGTTATGAAATCACAAGTGGTAGAAGACATTAGTTGGAGGAGTCCATTGGCCCAATTACACTAGCTATACTGCAGGATGGAGGATAAATAAGGAGATAATGAGGGCATGTAAAATAAGCAGTACATTATTCATGTGTGACTTTAATCTTTATGTAGATTGGGAAAATCAAATTGGCAGAGCTGGTCACAAAGAAGAATTCATAGAATATATGTGGGACAGTTTCCCAGAGCAATATATGGTGCATTCGAATAGGAATCATTCTATTTTGTATCTGGTAATGTGTAATAAGGCAGATTTGATAAATGATCTCGGATTAAAAAACTTCCTTGCAAACCAAGTGACCATGGCATAGTCAAATCTAGCATTCAATTTAAAAGTGAGGAGCTTTGCTAAGAAATAACTGTGCTAAACGTAAATAAGGGTAATCACAAAGGAATAAGGGCAGGATTAGCTGGAGTTGACAGGAAAAATATGGTTGAGAAACAATGGCAACCATTTATGAAAACAGTTCATGACTCATAACGATGTTGTATCACAGAGAGGAAGGAGGGTTCTAAGAAGGGGATTAGCTAGTCATGGTTAACCAAGTAAGTAAAGGTTGGCATCAAACTAAAAGAAAACTAAAATCATACAACGTGTCAAAGATCAGTGATAAGCCAGAGAATTCGTAAAATTTTAAAAACCAATATAGGACCAAGAAAAACCTATAAGTTTATATTTGAGGTTAATGTGAACATACACCTCTAAGAGAATGAGGCTAGTTGAATAATAATGGGGAACCAGGAAATGGCAGAGGAGTTGAGGAAATACTTTGCATCAGTCACCATGGTAGAAGTCATTAATTTCATTCCAATAGTACTAAATAATCAAGGGGCAAATTGGAGAGGATATGATATATAAAACGTATAAATAATTATCCCTAGAGAGAAAGTGCTAAAAAACTAGTGGGGTAAAAGCTAATAAGTTCCTGGACCTGATGGCTTGCAGTTTAGGATATTAGCTACAGACATAGTGGATGCATTCTCAAGGGCAACAAGGAACAGGCAAAAAAATGCTAGCCCAGCCAGCGACACCCATGTTCCATGAGTGAATAAAAACAACCTGGTAGTCATCTTGCAAGAATCCTCAGATTCTTGAAATATTCGGGAGGATCAGCAAACTGTCAATGTCACACCCTTATTCAAAAAGCAAGGGAGCTAAAATTAGGTAACTATGTGCCAGTTACCTTAACATCTGTCATTGGGAAGATGTTAAAGTCTGTTGTAACGTTTGTAATAGCAGAGCATGTAGGAATAAGGAATAATATCAAACAGAGTCAGAATCAGAACCTCTGGGAGGAAATACTATCTGTGAGAGTTGCCAGCCAATTAGGTTGCTTGGCAGCTTTGGAGTCTCATCAGTGCCATGTCTGAACAAAAGAAGATTGATGGAGTCTGTACTTTAAATGCTCAGTCTGGGGGCTTTGCTCCAATTGGAGATGACAGGAACGGAGTGAGGATGTATGGGGACAGCAGGAGGAGATAATAGGGGAGAAAAGTGAGAAAAAGGTCAGAGAGGAAGTGAGGAACATGGGGATAACAGACAAGGAAGAAATGCAAGAAAAAAGTACGATCAATAAGTGATGAGGCAGCAGAGAAAGTAGGGAGGGGTGGGAAGAAAGGTCGATGATGGAGAAAGAAGAGGTAGGGAAAGGTGGAACAGAGAAGTTTTGGTAGAGTTAAATGATGTTGTCTGAATTGAGGTCCTAGTGGTGGTTGTCCCTGCAGTGATGGTGGGACTTAATACATGATTTGGGAAAGGGGCATGTTGCAAATGTTTTCTCAGTGGAGGTGACAGGAAAAGTGAAAAGAAGCATGAGTTAGTCAGTCAGGCTGCCTGTAGTTGCAACTTTTCCTCTCCTGTCTGATTCCAATTGTTGGTTCTATATACTTTCTCTAAACGGCTTGTCAATGGATGATACTTCACATAATATTGTGCTCATTGTATCATTTACAGGTGCAGTTCCTTGGCATTTGCAACAATACAGAATATTTTATGTAAAATACCTTCTCGGTATAATGCATCTTGAAATAGAACTTCACTTAAGTCAGCTAGCAATTGAATTTATTTTGTATATTTTACCTTATGCCATTCACCATCATTTATCTTCTTTTGAACAACTGTGCTTGCATTTCCACTTCCAAGATCATAGCTGAAATGAGCCATTCCATCTTTTATCTGAATGGTTGCAAAGTCTGCATGATTAATTCTTGCCATATAAAATACAAGACCAGATTCGGCTTCTGTTTGGATTTCAAACTCAATTATAAGCCTGTAAGCAAGTCAAAGCCTTTAATCACCATTCAGAAGATTGTCATGAATATTGTACTAAATACCATGCAAGAACTTATTTTCATAGTCCGTTTCATCACATATATACAATGCAATCTTTAATAACTTTTCATTTAAAATGTAAGCATAAGATCTCCTCAAACTGCTGGTCTCTGAAAAGTTTAAATCAGAGTTGAACTAATAACAAATAAATACAAGTTGTCATTACAAAACAAACTAGCGTGGGTTGCATGTAATATTCAATTTCAAAAAGGAAACATTTTATCTATCACATTAATGCAGGAAAAGTCCTGTTCACCTTGAAACGAATCTTCTGAGAATCATAAGCAACAGTCAAAGTGAAAAGAATCATTATGATGTATTCCTTAATTACATTCAATTCTCAGCTTCTTCCTGTAAAAGGTGACCCTCTTCTTCATCAGTTTATTATTGGCAGTAAAGGTAACTCAATAATTCTTATGCCAATTCAAATATATAACAAAATGTGCAATGAAGAATATGTTCAGTCCTGGTTATGAAATTGGTGAATGTCATGCAATCATTATCTTGTGTAGAAGATCAACAATTACCTAGTTTTCACTTTGGTATCATCAAACTCCATGGCAACATGACTATTTTTGGATAAGCCAAATCGCTTAGCTCCCAGCAGTGCAATTGGGTGAATGTCCGCAGCACACATATTCTATATTTAAAAAAATCAACAAACACAAAGGTTCAGAATTCAAATTACAGAAATAGATTGTGACTGAAATATCAACAGACTATTGACATAAAGTGGAAAGCAGTTGAGGATAAGAACTTGATCATGCAGCTTTTGGAAGTAATTCATAGGGAACAAAGACAGAGTCAGTCCTTAAAGGTTTGTGAATCACACACAATCTTCCCAGAGGTTTCCTGAAGTTGCAGATGCTCCGGGCCTCCACCTTTAAAAGGTTAGCAGCCTCACTGGGAGAAATGAATGCTCCTTAGACAGAAGAGCATGAGGGCATGTCAACAAGGAGGCCACCTGTATGTGTGCAACAATTTCATGCATAAAGAGGGCTGGAATCAAGAGGCTCCTTAAAGCAGAGGCTTTTCCGGTCTTGTGGCTGGGGTATAGAACCTACGGCTTCAATGTCCAGCCAGCCTCTAGTCTCCACAGAGCTGCAGGGTTCAACTTTCAACAGGAGGCCGTTCTCAGGCTGGGAAGATCCTGACAGAGTCCTCCACGTTCCCCATTGTCCTATTAAGTGATAACAGCGGAGGGGCGGAGCAGAGCGGAGCGGGCTGGAGGCCTGTTGCAGAGTGGAGCAGGGACAATTGTTGTGCTGGGGACTGGCACGGGCAGTCTGCGGCTTGTGAGGCCCATCAGACCACGTGTGTGGAAGGCACCTGTGCTGATTTACTGCAATGTAATGTTTATGTGTAATCTGTTTATCTGACTGTAATGTTTATCCTTTTAACATTATTTCTTATTTTGTAACTTATACTATGAGTCACTGTGAGGTAATGTAACTTTTATTTCTTTATTTCTCTATTTTGTATCTAAAATTTGTACCTGGGTACCTAGGATGGCATGTGAGGGGCGACATTGGATACTTTTCACTATACTCCTGTACTTCTGTACTTGAGTACACATGACAATAAACCTAATTCTAATTCTATTGTCTACCCTCATTGGTAGGTGGAAATTGATTTTTTCACCAGATTGCCCAGGAGTGAGACTACACCCTGAGCTGCAGGATTTCTCTGTACTCCTATTAAACCTGCCTCCACAGAACTGGGAGGATTCTTCCCACAGCTTCAGGGACAGAAATATTGGTAGCTGGTGGACACAGATTTAAGATAATTCACAAAAACAAAGTCAAAGGATAGGTGAGTCTTTTGTACATTGAGTTATTATGATCTAAAATGTGCAGTTTTAAAAATAGTTGAAGCAGCTTCATTGGGAACCTTCAGAAGAGAAAGGGAGCAGGACAAGTTGGATAACACTTTCAAAGCACTGGCACAGGTCTGATGGATCAAATGGCTTACTACACAGTGCATTATCCTTTGACCAAATGTGTCGAAGTTTCATTTTACTCCAATCTACTTGATGTACTGCAAGAAACTAAAAGCCCACTTCTTTTCATTCTGAATGACAAACTCTACGCTCAAAATGATCTTTGCAGATTTTTGCTGCGAGTCAAAGTTAACCTTCTTTATTTCAAGGAAAAAGCACACATTCAATCATCATGTAAAATGATTGAAGAGAATTTGCTTTAGAACGAGGATTGTTAGAAAATGGAGGAATAGAAGATTTTCTGAGCATTTCATTGGGATGACCATATCTGGTCAAATATTGAATGACAAGAAGTAACAGAATACAGCCATTATCAGGACTAAGCTTGTTGTTCGGCAAGTCATTTGGGAGCTTTCAATTCATCAGTGCCACCTCTGATATTTGTCTCTAGGTTGTAAATGATTTTTATATCTTTTGGGGGTCAGAATTCATCTGGATTTGCAACTATTGCTGCTATTAAGAGATATCCTACTGTTTATACATATGTCAATCAATTCTCCTTGATTCAGAAGTGGGAACAAATTTCATTTAATTTATGACAATTTGGGAGAAAAATACTTACAGGTGCAGGAGTAGGAATTATTTTTATTTCTGAAATAGGTTTGACTGTGATTTCAGCTGTATCAATCTCTTCAACATCTTCAAGAAGTGGTTTTGGATGTTTTAATGTTGGGCACCTTCCAATTTCTGCATGCTCAAAATACACTGGTTGAGCAAAGTCTAATGGTCTGAAAAGAAAGGAAATACATGGGAGAATATTTGTTGAGCTAATTTCAATGCTACAATACAGAGAAATTAGCAACTTTTCACAAAGAAAATAATACTGCAGATGCTGGAAATCTGAAACTGAAATGGGAAATGTTGCAAACACGAATCAGGTCCGGCAGCATCTGTGCAGAGAAAATTAGATGCTAATAATCATTCATCAAAGCAGTTCATCAACCTGAAATGTTGGGCAAATCTTATTCAGGCATTGAGGGTCTAACCTGCTGGCTGGAAAAACACTGTAACAAAACCCCAAACTGCTGGAAAAACTCAGCAAGTCTGTGGGAAGAAAGTTTCTTTTAATGTTTCGAGTCTGGTGACTCTTCAACAGAGCTGGTAAGGACATGGGTGCATCTTCCCTTGGAATCAAGACCCTGAGAGCAGAGGTCTCACCTACGTCCGCGTCCATTGCCATGGCAACTGCCATCGCCACAGGTGACAATATGTATCAGTCAAACACCTGAGTGTCGAATTGCTGAAATCTCAGGACATTACAATATGGCAGAACTAACTGGTGAGTTTTATTACACTTGTACTACTGTATTACTGAAGCATCCATGCAATGAGTGCAGAAAAAAGAAGAAGTCTCCCTTAGTCTATCCAGTGAACACTCACAGCTCAGCCCCCATACCTAGTAGGAACAAATTACTGCACATGCTGGAATCGGAACTGAAAACAAAAATGCTGGAGATCACAGTGGGTCAGGCAGTATCCATGGAGAGAAAGCAAGCTAACATTTCGAGTCTAGATGACACTTCATCAGAGCTGATGTGAAGTATGGAGGCAGCATTTATGCAGTGGCGGGGGTGGAGTGCTGGGGGAGGAAGGCATGATATGGAGGTGCCAGTGTTGGTTGGGATGGACAAGGTCAGAAATCACACGACACCGGGTTAGAGTCCAACAGGTTTATTTGAAAGTGCACGCTTGACAGTGCAGTATCACCAACAGCAGCACTATCAACACCCTTTCTACGCCACCCATCATCCAGAAGGCAGTGAGCAATCTCTACGTGGATTTCGGGGCTGGGACTTGTGTGTGAGTATGTGTCAGGTGAAGAGCAGAGGGACAGGCAGTGGCAGTCTGGGCTCAACTATGGAGCTATTGCCTTCTGTCTCACCAGCGCCACGACCCTCACTGCTCATATCTTGCGTTCATTAGGGCAGCTTTCAAGAACACCAATTTAAGGGGGAAACCAACGTTTATCCTGTAGGAAAGACAAGTTCCAGTGGTCATAAAGCACTCACTGAGACTGAGAAACTGTGGGACCTCAAGGAGCTGACTGACACATCATCCATCACTTTTCAGGGGCAATTAGAGATCAGCACACAATGCTGGCCTCGCCAGTGACAATCCCATTCAAACATTTTCAAAAATCTTTCTTCTGACATTCTCTATGTCAAACAAAAACAAATTATCATGCCGTGCTCTTTGTAATTTGAACATGCTTTATCCAGTAATCACTTTCTGAGCCTGACTGGCTTCTGCTGCCTCACTCCGTGTGGAGATTCTCACTGACTGTGGCAGAGCACAATGTGGCAGCACGGTGGCTCAGTGGTTAGCACTGCTGCCTCACAGCGCCAGGGACCCGGGTTAGATTCCACCCGCAGGCGACGGTCTGTGTGGAGTTCACACATTCTCCCTGTGTTTGCGTGGTTTTCCTCCAGTTTCCTCCCACAGTCCAAAGATGTGCAAGTTAGGTGGATTCGCCATGCTAAATTGCCCACAGTGTCCAGGGATGTACAGGCTAGGTGGTTAGCCATGGGAAATGCAGGGTTATGGGGAATGGGTCTGGATGGGATCCTCTACGGAAGGGCGGTGTGAACATGTTTGGCCGAATGGCCTGTTTCCACACTGTAGGGATTCTGTGCTCTGTGTTTGAGTCAGTCAGTGAGGGACACGGCCAGTAATGGGTTATGGGAAGTCACGGAGGCCAACAGCTCTCAGCAGTTGACTGGGGAACTGCAGCCAACAGAATAGTCCGGGGTTGCTGTTGGGAGTGGGGAGGGTGTGATAACAGAAGGTTTCAGTGGCGTTGTGGTGCAGTGACACCAGTGCCACTGGAGACAAAATCTCTACTCTCCTACTGACAGCCACTGGACGATCAGTGGCCAGCAGATTCTGTGCTCAGCAGCATCACAAGGGAGGACATGGATCCCGCTGGAAGGAGTTCCCGGATCACAGAGCAACCTGAGCCACAGGTAAATAATGTGAGGGGGTGGTTTCAGGAGACAGCCTGTTTAATTCAGGTAGCGGTAGGATAACGCTGTTAAAATGGTCATTAAATGGCCATTTAAGATCTTCCAATAGCAGTGGGGCAGGAAGGTTGACCTTGGGTCTTCCAGCCAAGAACTGAATTCAGAAGAAGGTGGCAAGATGGTAGGGTTCAGGAATGCCAACATCTTGCTGACATAAATAGCTATCCTACCACCAAGATCACCATCAGAGAAGGCAATCAACATAATCAAAGACTGCTCCAACCCCAGTTATACTCTCTTCTACCGTCTACCATCAGGCAGAAGACATAAAAGTTTGTATACAGGTACAAACAGATTCAGCTTCTTCCTCGCTGTTACCAGACTTTTGAATGGAGCTGTTTAATATTAATTTTGATCTCTCTGTGCACCTTCTTGTAAGCTGTAACACTGTATCCTGCATTCTGTTCTGTTACTCTGATTCACTTGTATAGTACAGCCTGCCTGGAAAGCACATAAGACAACACTTTTCACTGTACCTCGAAACACGTGACAGTAATAAATCAAATCAAAAGATTCTACCCGCTTCTGTCCCAATACACTGATAGATCTGCTGGGTACTTTCAAGTAAGTAAAAAGGTTATCAAATCACACAAACATATCACAAATTTTTCATTATGTTTAATAGGTGATGTTTGACAAAGTTTTGTGATATAATCTAATGTGATCTAATTGTGACATAACCTAATATACGACTATAATCAGAATCCCCAGCTCTACTTTCCTGACACTGACGCAATTTGTGCTGAATCACACCATTATGTCTCAGTTCCCTGTGGCAAAGTCAGTGGTATAACCCTGAGTACTGGGCTTTGTCCATACATCTCGCTTTCCCCCAGGTGTAAGGTGCTTTAGACTGTGCACACGTCACATCAACAGCACATTATTGTAAAAGGAAAGCTTTCCATTTGGTCAATGTCGAGGTCATCTATGATTGTCACTACCACATCTTAGAAGTCTCTGCCCAGTACTGTGGAAACCTTCATGATACCTATATCCTTGATAGTTCTCGGGTCTCTGCTTCAGTTCAAGGGCTATACTCCTTACAAGAATGGTGCAGGGAGATTTGGGCTACCCTCTCCAACTATGCCTGATGACTCCATCATACAACTCCCTGACTGAGGCCAAACACAGGTACAATGCAGTCCATTCTTCCACCAGGCCCATCGTGGCAGCCATCCTTAAGATGAGGTTTTAATGCTTGGATGAGTCTGTTGGGTCTCACAGTACACTCTATACAGAGTAGCTGCATAATCCTCGCATGCAGTGCTGTGTACAACTGGAGCAAACAAAGACAGGATGTGAAAAACATGCTAAAGAACAGGGAGAATGGCAATAGGCTTCTGAAGTGGAAGATGAGGACTTTGAGTGGGAAGAACATTACCTTCAGCACTACAGAGTGATGCAGCATTGGGCACAATAAGCCCAAAAGAACTTAACTGACACCCGCTTCCAACAGGTTGGAGGTTAGTGAACTTATCGTTCATTGACTGAAAATTTGTTGTTGCTCAAAAGGCAAGCAGCACCTGTTCAGTCCCAAATGTAAAGGTACCTTTTTTGTTTGTTCCTTCTTCACTTTTACAGTTGTTTAATAAAATTTAACGTTAATAGCTATTTGAAGGCCTCACAACATCTGATGATCCGACACTGAACAATGGCAATATGTCAGGGTTTGGAAAACAGCAGCATTGTAATTAATTGTATGGTGCTAAGGAAGTGTAGCCTCTGGAGCTTCATTCTTGTAGCTGCAGCTAAAATGATAGCACATCAGACAGATGATAGCTTAAGTGTATTTATATTTTGTTTTAATTACAGCGAAGCGTCACCTATGGGCCTTCAGAAAGATTTCATTTTCCCTGCCCTCCCACTTTGGATAGATTCAGTCTCTGGTCCACAGCTGGGTGGAGCCTGTTGGCCTTGATTGTTTGGGCAGAATACCCTCAGACCCACATTTCTGAAGAAGGATCCAGACCCGAAACGTCAGCTTTCCTGCTCCTCTGATGCTGCTTGGCCTGTCGTGTTCATCCAGCTCTACACCTTGTTATCTCATACCCACAGGTCTCTTGTTGCTACAGAGCCTCATTGTTCTCAGAGTATCCTGCCGAGATGCAGACTCACACTCCTCAGATTAAACATCCACAGGGTTGTGGGTCACAGTCAGGGTGGAAGTGAGGGCGAAGGTCACCTCTGGATTGTCCTGAGAGGAGGCTCTGGTGACCTGAGTATAGTTTCCACCTCTGCCTAGGTGCCTGTTGGCACCACCACTCTGTCACCTTGAGAATACGGAGCACCTGAACTGAGGCCATGGTCCCTTGTCCCTCGTCCCCCTCTCACCTTGCTGCTCACACTGAACACTAATGTCTACAAACAAGGAGTGCAGGTCTACGTGTATTTCTTTCTGCTATTAAAATATGGACCCCGTTCTCCATAGCAACCACCAACCTATCCATCAAAACAGCCAGAAGCATCCATGCCAGAGTCAACATGGTGCAGAAAGAATTGGTCGCTTCCTCCAACCTTCAACCCAGTTTAATGAGTGCCTTTCACAAATCTTCCTGCTGCTCCTCCGTCTGTCTGTTCATACGTGTGATGTTATTAATGGCTGACATCATGGGATCCTGTCCTGCCTGGAACTGAGCAGGTACCTGATCTCCAGCAGTCCTCTAAGTGCTGCTGACCTGCTCCGCAGAATGTGTTCCTGTGTCTAATCTAGCTAAGACACAGAATCATCATAATTACACAAATCCCTACAGTGCAGAAAGAGGTCATTTAGCCCATCGCATCTGCACCTTTGAAGAGCATCCCATCCAGACCCACCCCCCACTCTATCCCGTAACCCCGCATTAAGCAGGGCTAATCCACAAAGCCTATACGTCCCTGGACACTAACAGACAATTTAGCACGGCCAATCCACCTAACCTGCATATCTTTAGACTGTGGAAAGAAACAGGAGGACCTAGCAGAAACCCACACAGACATAGCGAAAATGTGCAAAGTTCAGACAGTAACCCAAGGCTGGAATTGAACCTGGGTCCCTGGCACTGTGAGGCAGCAGTGCTAATCACTGAGCCACTGTGCCGCCCAACAAGGTGAAAGTATCTGAGCTCATGGACAATGCCGGTGGCAGCCTTGCTAGTGCTTCATCTGGGGATCCTGAGACTACTTTTTCAGAGGCGGAGCAAGAGGTGGTCTTATGTGGCCAGATGATGTGTGGATGCTGCTGGCGTTTGCAGAGGGTCAGAGAGAATGAGTTGCACAGTAGGGGTACAGACTTGAGCGTATTGAGAATATGTTCACAATGGTGGTCGTGGGAGAGTAGTGAATTTTGGGTGTCAGGACATGGAAGTCTCCTCACCATGTGCCTTAGCCTCTTAGCCCTACTAAACTAATTTTTCTCCTGCAGTGACCCCGAGAGAGGGATTGTGTGAGATGAAAGTGGCTGGTGCAGGAGCAGAAATTGTACAGCAAATGAGTGAATAGTAAGTGCAGAGGGCAGGGGAGGTGAATAGTTTGATGGGGACTGAGAACGTTCGAGGGAATATGTTGCATGCAATACTGAGAACGGTAGACCATGAGCCTTGTTGGGAAGTGATTACAGTAGTGGAGTCAGAGCCAGCATGAGGCAACAGAGAGATGATGACACTTGCAGAGGGCAGGAGGTCACTGACCTTCCTGTGGCATTGCTATGTGTTCATCTGTACTGTTGAAATGGCACTGGCCTGGTTGGGACACTCCAGACCACACTGATGGGGGCTGGTGCCATGATCTCCTCTGGTGGTTCTACGGAAGGAAAACTCCTCTCAAACACTCCAATCACTAGGACCTCCTGTGAAGGACAATTCCTGGCTTGCAATGTTTGAAATGGTATGGAGCTGGGGTTTAAATATGGTACCCACAGCACCAGCCAGCGCTTCTGCTACTGAGCGCAGGATTACATACTTAATGAGATGAGTGCCTTGAGAAGAATTGCATGAGAACAGTCACCAGAGTTAAACCCTCCATGAAACTTGGCAAAATTGACACTTGGCCATTAGATAAGAATATATTCACAGTCTGCATGTTTTTGTGGGATTTCTGTGGCTCCTCTGCCAAATTCATGGTGTGTGATTAGAAAAACAACTATGGAAATTCAGTTCGGAAGTGCTTCAAAATGGACTTTTTCCTACAGAATAGAATTAGTGTAGCAATCCTTCTGTTGGCACTGAAAAACTTAATTAGTCTATTATAAGAGATAACAAGGTGTAGAGCTGGATGAACACAGCAAGCCAAGCAGCAGAATCAGAGGAGTAGGAAGGCTGACATTTCGGGCCTAGACCCTTCTTCAGAAATGGGGGAGGGGAAGGGGGTTCTGAAATAAATAGGGAGAGAGGGGGAGGCGGATAGAAGATGGATAGAGGAGAAGATAGGTGGAGAGGAGACAGACAGGTCAAAGAGATGGGGATGGAGCCAGTAAAGGTGAGTGTAGGTGGGGAGGTAGGGAGGAGATACGTTAGTCCAGGGAGGACGGACAGGTCACGTGGGCGGGATGAGGTTAGCAGGTAGGAGGTGGGGGTTGGGTTTGTGGTGGGAGGATGGGATAGGTGGGAGGAAGGACAGGTTAGGGAGGCGGGGACAAGGTAGGCTGGTTTTGGGATACGGTAGGGGGAGAGGAGATTTTGAAGCTTGTGAAGTCCACATTGATACCATTGGGCTGCAGGGTTCCCAAGCGGAATATGAGTTGCTGTTCCTGCAACCTTCGGGTAGCATTGTTGTGGCACTGCAGGAGGCCCAGGATGGACATGTCATCTGAGGAATGGGAGGGGGAATTGAAATGGTTCGCAGCTGGGAGGTGCAGTTGTTTCGTGCGAATCGAGCGTAGGTGTTCTGCAAAGCGGTCCCCAAGCCTCCACTTGGTTTCTCCGATGTAGAGGAGGCCACAACGGGAACAGTGGATGCAGTATACCACATTAGCAGAGGTGCAGGTGAACATCTGCTTGATGTGGAAAGTCTTCTTGGGGCCTGGGATGGGGGTGAGGGGGGAAGGGTAGGGGCAGGTGTAGCACTTCCTGCAGTTGCAGGGAAAAGTGCCAGGTGTGGTGGGGCTGGAGGGGAGTGTGGAGCGGACAAGGGAGTCGCGGAGTGAGTGGTCCCTCCGGAAGGCAGATAAGGGTGGGGAGGGAAAAATGTCTTTGGTGGTGGGGTCGGATTGCAGATGGCGGAAGTGTCGGAGGATGATGCGTTGGATCCAGAGGTTGGTAGGGTGGTATGTGAGGACAAGGGGGATTCTGTTTTGGTTGTTATTGCAGGGTGGGGGTGTGAGGGATGAATTGCAGGAAATGCGGGAGACACGGTCGAGGGCGTTCTCGACCACTGAGCGGGGGAAGTTACGGTCCTTGAAAAACGAGGACATCTGAGATGTACAGGAGTGGAATGCTTCATCCTGGGAGCAGATGTGGCGGAGGCAAAGGAATTGGGAATAGGGGATGGCATTTTTGCAGGAAGGTGGGTGGGAGGAGGTGTATTCTAGGTAGCTGTGGGAGTCGGTGAGCTTGAAATGGATATCGGTTTCTAGGTGGCTGCCGGACATGGAGACAGAGAGGTCCAGGAAGGAGAGAGAGGTATTAGAGATGGTCCAGGTGAACTTAGGTTGGGGTGGAAGGTGTTGGTGAAGTGGATGAACAGTTTGAGCTCCTCGTGGGAGTGCGAGGCGGCGCCAATACAGTCATCAATGAAGAGGTGGGGTTTAGGGGCAGTGTAGGTACGCTCGGTTCGCACTAAACAACTGCATCTCCCAGTCGCGAACTATTTCAATTCCCCCTCCCATTCCTCAGATGACATGTCCATCCTGGGCCTCCTGCAGTGCCACAACAATGCGACCCGAAGGTTGCAGGAACAACTCATATTCCACTTGGGAACCCTGCAGTCCAATGGTATCAATGTGGACTTCACAAGCTTCAAAATCTACCCCCCTCTACCGCATCCCAATACCAGCCTAGCTTGTCCCCGCCTCCCTAACCTGTCCTTCCTCTCACCTATCCCCTCCTCCCACCTCAAGCCCCACCCCCATCTCCTACCTACTAACCTCATCCCGCCCCCGTGACCTGTTCGTCCTCCCTGGACTGACGTATCTCCTCCCTACCTCCCCACCTACACTCACCTTTACTGGTTCCATCCCCGCCTCTTTGACCTGTCTGTCTCCTCTCCACCTATCTTCTCCTCTATCCATCTTCTATCTGCCTCCCCCTCTCTCCCTATTTATTTCAGAACCCCCTTGCCCTCCCCCACTTCTGAAGAAGGGTCTAGGCCCGAAATGTCAGCCTTCCTGCTCCTCTGATGTTGCTTGGCCTGCTGTGTTCATCCAGCTCTACACCTTGTTATCTCAGATTCTCCAGCATCTGCAGTTCCTACTATCTCTGGCCTATTATAAGCATGCCATTCAGCATAACATTGTGCGTGGTGACAGCAGACTACAAATATGACTTGACTGATGGAAGTATATTGAACAGACAAAATAATTTAACATGAAAGCAAACATTCTATAAAGATGTTAATTATATTAGTATGCACAAGGAATTTTAAAATAATTTCACAGTAAAATGCACCATCAATTAATTTAAGAATATTGTTGTAAGGCTAATTTACCAATCAAGCATTTTAAAAGATCGCAAGCTCGGAAATAAAGGGCCCACTGCTTGAGGCTTTCTCTCCATTTTTAATGAACAGAAATGTATAGATAATTTCCCTGATTTCTTAAATTGGTCTTCAACTATGTTCTTTTCTAACATGCGCTCTCTGGAATTAAGAAATAAACCCATCAATGTTTTCACTTTTTAAAATATGTCCTCTTCTTAAGAGTAATGATATCTTACTTACATTGAATTAACAACTAAGTTCCATATACAGCCTTCAAAATGTGTGATACTTCTTAATTGACTGACTTGGAATGAGGTAGGGACACCTCCAACAAACAGCCGTTTGATGTCGAGAGGCAGATCATTAGGTAGACTTTTCCTTTGAGCTCTTTCTTCATTCACTTGCACAGTGAGATACCTAATAGCAAAAAGAATCTCATGTTATTTGCATAGTCAGGGCTTTTAAATAAAAGACAGCGGAAATAATTAATTTATGTCCACGCTAAAACATTTTTTTCCCACAATAAAATTGTATCGCAAGGATTATGTTAACTTGAGGCAAATAGGTTAGCAGTAGCAGCGGAGATAGGGATGGGGAACTGGATTTGTCAGCAGCCAGAGTAAATCATCCATCCTAGAAAGCTGCCAATGTTAGTGTTGGCTGCTGCAGCAAGATCAACTGCAGGCAAATAACAATCAGGGTAGCAATGGGGATACACTACAGTCAACTAAGGCACCATTACGCTTCCATAGTAGTCTGCTAGGACTGTATTGCCATACACTGTAGTCAGCTGAAGAGAACAGGAGGTACAGTGCGGTTGGCTGAGATAGCTTTGCAGATACATAGTTGTCGGCTAGGTAGTGACCTCAGATGGTCCAGCATCAAACAGTGAAAGATTAGCAGTGGGGAGGGTAAAATCAAGTAGAGTTTTGGTTCCCAATAAGGATTCAATTATCATGCTGTAAAACATACATCATGGATGTGAGCAGGATCTAAGTAACCAAGTATCACGCTTTCATTTCATACACAGAAACATGGAATACACTGAGTAACTTGCTTCGTGGGACACTAGTTCTATTTTAGTAAATTTCGTTGGCAGGTTTGTTGGAGGAAAGTATAAATCTTGCGAAACTTGTAAAGTGAAGACATCAAAGCATCCACTAGAATAAGAATATGTCAGACTGTTCAGGAATGGTCATACCCTCTTGATCTATGCAGTCTAACACTATGTTCCTTTCCATCACTGAACACGCCAGACTCTAGTCTAATTGTCACACGCCGGGGTTCTCGGGTTCCAGTAGCAACGTGTACTTCCAAGCGCCCTCTGTTTAGGAAAACTGCATAGTAGACCTGTTTGTATAAAGCACAAAGTTACAGCACAGGCTGCATGAATATTATTGCCAATAATTGCTTGATTACAATAGAGTTTTTCAAAATAAATGATACAAGAATCCATTTATCTACCACCATTTATTTACTAAATTCCTTAGTTAAAGGGACTCTACTGGATGATGGAGGTATTTGAAAATTTTAAATAGCCAATACCAAACAGCAGGTAAGAAAAAGAAAATACTTTAAAACTGCGCATTTTAATGAGAATCACATAATTTAAAATATTTAGTAAAAAATAGTATTTCATGGGTCTATAATTTCCATTGGCTCAATATGTAATTACAATATGCACAAAAATAAGTACTTAAAATATGTTAAAATATATTTGAAAATAATAACTCAAACCTGTCCAGTTTGGCGGCGTTTCCTCCTGAGTTGAGCTGGAGCCTTTCCACTTCCATACAGTATCATTCCAGTCTCATTTTTAGTACTGAAGGAAAAAGATATTTCTGTGCCTACATTCAACGAATGTGGCTGAAGCTCAACAAATCCTGGTTTATGGAAGCTAACAGTGTGGACATTCTGTGAAAAACAGTATGTTAGTGAACATCATGTAAAATATTGAGACAACTTCAGAAACAAGAGAATGTACTGTACTGTGTTAGAATCCAATATGTTGAAAACAAAAGAAAATTGATATAAAATACACAATATTGCAATGTCTCAGATAACGAACCTCTAAACTACAGCCTTTCGTTAATCCTAGGTAATCTGTGCCACTCAACAGATTATATGGTGTCTGTGAAATTTCTATATCTCTGAGGCAGCCACTATATTTCTTTAAACTGACTTCAGGCCTGCAACAGATAAAGACATTTGTGTCAATGTTAGTTAGTTTACTAAAATTATTGACACTTTACTTTTACGAATGTTAAAATAATAGAATCAATACACTGGTGGTAAAAGAGATATTAATTATGGAAATAAAACTGTTAAAAATTACTTCTCCTCATTTCTTTAACCTACTGTGAAAACATTTAGAAGAAGCACATAGTTCTCACTGGAGATGGGATAAATGAAACTAGGATTAACTGCCCTGCTAAAACGTCAGAGTTCCATTGGTATAGGCTTATAGTTCATGGGGAAAAAGTGCATTGTTACTTGTGAGTCTTGATGAAAAGTTGAATGTATTGCAGAAATCCTGCATGTTAATAGGAGGTTGCGTTCGTGCGTTTACTGTTATAGTGTGGAAAGTTCATGCATTCAATGAACTGTCCAGTAAATGCTGTCAGAGGTTCTCTGCTGAATTTATACAATATGAATCTTTCCATTTATAGTTAATGCGTGGTGGTGTGTCAGTTTCATGGCATCTGGTCTGCCATGACCTGTGGCAAATTTTCTCAAACAATCATCCACTTTTTGTTGTGCTATGTCTTGCAGTCAGTTATGTCTGCATACCTTTAACAGACTTGTCGTAGTATCATAGAACATAGAACATAGAACATTACAGCGCAGTACAGGCCCTTCGGCCCTCGATGTTGCGCCGACCTGTGAAACCAATCTGAAGCCCATCTAACCTATCATCCATTATCATCCATATGTTTATCCAATGACCATTTAAATGCCCTTAAAGTTGGTGAGTCTACTACTGTTAATAACTTGCTGCAATAAACTTCTGTTGAATTCTTCTCTCCTTTAATGCTCCCAGTTTCTTATATTGTGGGAGATAACATACACATTGCCACATCAGATAAAAACACACTGTTGGTGATTAAAAACGTATTACTCTTCACCTTATTAGTTATGCAACCAGACTGTTGGGTGGATGTGTCAGGGAATGCATGGTGAATGAAGCAGAAATGCTTGTCCCTGGTGAGATCTTCCAGCTTCCATACCTCTGATACCTTATTTAAAGTCTATTTGCTCAGCAATTAAGGCACTGCAAGCCAGGAAATACTGGTCAAACCACCCTGAAAATGTCTCAGAGGAAAAGTAAGCTTGATCCCCGCCTCTAAGGCAGGTGCTCATAGACAGTTCGTGGAGAGCAGTGCAGTCCTTCTGGCTGCTGACTGTCAAGGAAACCATGGCAATAGACTCTGACAACCCGGGCTCAAACTGCAGTGGCAAACCATGGTGAAAGGGGACAGTGTTGCAAGAAATGTCAATGCTCTCCTGAGCTACTCAAGGTGAAATGCCAAGATGGTCTCTCTGTTACCGCACACTCAAGGAAGGGCCAGCATTCAATCTAACTCTACCATTGCTCATGCATCTTCAAGGCTAATGCTCTGTAACTCTCATTGTTGCATGTATCATGTCCACTCAAGGGCTCTCACCCACCTCATCCTACCGAACTTCTAATCCTCTTGCCCCCTCTACTTCTTATTCACATACTGGAGACACCTCACTGCCTCTCCTGCTAATGCATGGCCGTGAATGCTTCTTGCATGCACTTCCATCATCACTCCCTCTGTCTCATTTCAGGAAAAACACTGGCCCGGTCCATGGACTGATGTCTTAGAAGCACCCTGACTTACCTCCAGATTGTAATCTCCAGATTGCTTGCACTTGAAATGTAGGACTAGCTGCGGTCAAGAGCCCCTTGTGTAATTGGGTGGGGTCTTCGATAGACTGCAGGGGGTGTCCTCGACTGGTCCACTTTCACCCCACTAAGGGCTCTTCCTCTTTGATTTTCACACAGCACTATTTGCTTAATGCACATGCAGTGTTTGCCACATAAGCTGCAGGCACAGGCTGCAGCTCTGACGTGGAGGTAGCCTGGTGCGAGACAGCAACACGTCCACACTTTTCTGAGTAAAGCATTTCTTCTTCAGTGCTCCCCACTGTCCCAAGCTGCCTGCCCTTCTCTCTGATTAAAAGCAACGGAAGCCACTGAGGCTGGTAGTCTTTAACTGAGAGCTTAAATCCTTGTGTGCTAAAAAAGCAACGTGACTCTTTAAAGTAAATGAGTGCTAAGAAAGCAAGTTAAGAGGCATAAAATGTGTGTGTCCATATCAGTGTTAAAACATCCTATGAAGATGTATAGTGGCCCTACTGGAAAGATGGCCTGGCAGAAGCGTCCATGTAGTTGGCTTCCATCTAGCCCAAAGTAAATCGTTGAAGGCCAGAAGTGATGGTTGAGTTGTTTCAATAGCAAGCGTGATGGCGTAGAAGTGCTCCACAACTGATGATCATGTCTTCACCCACTCAGGCTCGAAACTTTAAAGCTGTCCTTGTACTTCTCTGCCTTTCTGTCCTTCTTTAAGGTTCTCCTTAAAGCTGGCCTCTTTAACCAACCTGATGATTATCTGCCCGAGTATGAAAGATAGTGGTACCTTCTGGGGGCAAGAATGAGGCGAGGCCACATAAAACGAAATGTACAATTCTAAAAGGGTGCAGCAGCAGAACTGGGACCTGGAGGCTTACATGTATAAATCATTACAATTGGCGGGGCATGTTGATGAAGTGATTAACAAGGCATACAAGATCCTGGCATTAAAAACAAAGGCATTGAGTATATACAGTAAGGAAGTTAGAGTGAAGTTTTATAAAACACTGGTTCAATCTCAGTGCAAGCATTATGTTTAAGATTTGGAACCACACTTTCGGAGGGATGTGAAGGCTTTAGGAAGAGTTCCAGGGGATCAGCATGTCAATTACATGGATAGATAGGAGAGAGGGGAGTTGTTCTTCCAGATGCCTGAAACGTCATACAATCAAGTTGTTCAAAATCATGTGGTGTCCAGACATAGTGTCATAGAATCCATAGAGTGCAGAACGCAGGTCATTTCGTCCAACAAGTCCACACCAACCCTCCAAACAGCATTCCATCCAGACCAACCTCCTCTTTGTAACCTTACCTTTTCCATGGCTAATCCACCCATCCGCACATCCCTGCACGCTATGGGCACTTTAGCATTGCCAATCTACCTAACCTGCACATCTTTGGACAATGGGAGGAAACTAGAGCAACCAGAGGAAACCCACACTGACAGGGGAAGACTATGCAAACTCTACACAGACAGTCACCCGGGGCTGGGATTGAACCTGGTCCTTGGCGCTATGAGGTAGCAATGCTAACCAATGAGCCACCGTGTCACCCCATTCACACATGGTGGATGGAATCTTGTGCTGCACCCGGAGATGGTAGCAAGGCAGCAGGGAATTTAGCTGCACGAGATGCCAAAAATCACAATTCTGATGGCAAGATGAAGATTTGCAATTAAGTTCCTGGAACTTTAAAGCTAGGCTGCGTATCATCGTGGCAAGTTGCAGAAGCCCTTTTTACATGTATTTGCCTATCATGCATGCACATTCAAAGGCCAGCTAAACCAAATTACATTCTCCTTATCAAGGTAATCAAGTTCTCCACAAGGGAACAATGTCTACCTTCTAATTCCTGGCTGGAGAAAGAAGTGTGCAGCAGGCAAGCTCCTGTACGTGCTGAACTTGCTCTGAGCAACTGCTCCTTGTCTGCTTTGGGGAATTTTTAGTTATGCCGTATCATGATCAAGATTGGGTGGCAGTCCATGAGGTTGCACAGGGCACAGAGGAAGATCGAGGGAGGTCAGAATTAAATGGGTGTGGGTGAATGATACTGGCCAAGAGGGGAGTGTGTGTCTGGCAAAGAGAGACAGGCTAACCAGGAAATAGGAGATGTCTGATCTAGGAACAGACGCAGACTGACCAGGGACTGGTGGCAGGCTGACTACAACAGGTTTCTATTCCAGGAGCCCTGACTTGTAGTGACTGAATACCTATCTGGGCACCTTTTAAATATATCATCAATAACTTCAACCTTCTGTGGTATAGGTGGGGGCACTGACCTCTACTTTTCCCCCCTGCAAGGTCATCCCCTATATTTAAGTGCAAATCATTGACATAGACTCCAAATAGAAATGGCCCAGCATGGAGCATAGCAGTCACCACTGGAAACTGACTTCCACTCATAGAAACATCCCTCCACCATCACCCTTTGTTTCCTGCCTCTCGGTCAATTAAGGATCCAATGTGCCACTTTGTCTCGGATCCCATGTGGATTCTTAGCCAATCTCCTTGTGCTCATTGGTTTTATCAAAAGCCTCGCTAGAAATCACCTGGTTAGCACTGCTGCCTCACAGCACCAGGGACCTGGGTTCGATCCCACCCTTGGGTGACTGTCTGTGTGGAATTTGCACATTCTCCCCATGTCTGCATGGGTTTCCTCCGGGTGCTCCGGTTTCCTCCCACAGTCCAAACCTTTTCAGGCTAGGTGGACTGGCCATGCTAAAGTGCCCATAGTGTTCAGGGATGTGTAGTTTAGGGGGATGGGTCTACATGGGATGCTCTGAGGGTCGGTGTGGACTTGTTGGGCCAAAGGGCCTGTTTCCACACTGTAGGGATTCTATAGAAAAAAAAATCCTGTGCATTATTCTGATCAACACTCCTGGTTACCTCCTCAAAATATTTGATCACAACTGTCACGCATGACCCTCCAATTAAAAAATGTCAAGAGTGATTTACAAAAACAAATTGGTTCATTATCTGAATATTTTCCAATGTAATAGGAAAAGGGTGTGGACTGGGGTCAGCCGCATTTCTTTTGCAGTGAGCCTCCACAAATTCTAGGTCTCATATTGTAACTGTAGAATTTTAAGTGCTCATTTGTCTTGGCTTGTAATTTTCTTGACAATCTTCCTGTGAAGCACTTTAATTGGGGCATTTTACCCTGTTAAAAGTGCTAAACAAATGCAAGTAGTTGTTGCTCTTCCAGGTGCACAAGCAAGGCTTTATAATCTGGGCTGTACTCTCTCAATCTAATATTTTAGGGTGCATAAAGGTACAAATATCTTCGCCTGTAGGCTAAAGACTTCCAATGAATCTACTTTGAGGTGTAAAATGGTGTCCAGTGGAAGTACATCTTGTACAGATCATAGATAATTAACCACTTTTCAAAAAAAAATCCATAATGGGAGATTATGTGTAACTTGAAAAAGATGAGATGTTTACATCAATGAATGTACCAATGAACATACAATCCATTTTAAGCTCTGAAGCAATTTCTAAGGCGTCAGTCATATGTTCACTCCTTTTTAGTGATACCTAATGCAGAGAAGAATCATACCTCACAATATAACCATACACCATATATTCAATGGCTACCAATCTTTTCTCAAAATCTGTTTAACAGATTACAAATTAAAAGTGGGTCTTAACTCAGGTGTCAGTAAGCATCCTCAGCACCTGACATATCACACCTTGCAAGAATACATCAGTAGAATTTAACAATATTCAAAAGCCAGAACAAAGCTTCTTCCCGAATAACAATGAGTCATTTAAATACAATGTCATCATTGTTTGCACAAGCATACTGCATATTGGGACATTTGCTGTGCATTGTTTGCCAGAGTGCAACAGCAGAAAGCAGTTTGATTGGCTAGCAGAAGCAAAGCTTGTACTCACGGCACAAAGCATGTAAAATGCTGGCGTCACATGATGTAAATATCAGCAAACTGCAGTGGAATTAAGCACCTTAATCGCTAATATTAACACTATATACTGGGAAAAAAACATGCGTTGGAACACTCCTTACCTGGCCTTCATACTGGATTTTAAGAACGTACAAAAGGAAAACAAAATGGTTATGTTAACATAATTGATATAGTTATTAGGAAACCAGAATTTCCAGACAAATAAACAGAAAATGCTGAAAATACCAGTCAGCATCAGTGGAAAATGCACAAAGGTTTAAATGTTTCAGATCTGTGATCGTTTAACCTGAATTGGGTGGGGAAGGGCCTAGAGTGTTTGATGAGAAATGTAAACTTGCAAACAAAAGGACATGGTGGTATTCCAGGGCAAGTATTTTGATAATGATACCCAGAGGGGACAGGATGAGTATAAAAACACAGCAGGGAAAAAGGACAAGGGGGACAACAGGTAAAAACGTGAAATTAATGGCTCTTCACTTGAATGTGTGTAGTGGACTGATCAAAATAAATGAATTAGCAGCACAAGTAGAGGTTAACTGGTATGATTTATCACTGTTATGGAGTCATGGTTAAAGGATAATAAAGCTGAGGAATAAATATTCAGGGGTATGTGACCTGTCAAAAGGAGAGCCACAAAGGGAAGGGTATTGGGTAGCATCGTTATTATGATACGAAATAAGAACAATGGCAAGAAATAATCTTGTGTCGGAAGATGTAGAACATATGTGAATAGAGGTAAGAAATAGCAAGGGAAAGAAGACACTAGTGAGAGTAGCCTATGGGCCCCATAACAGCAGCAGCTCTATAGGACACAGGAAAATCTGGAAGTAACGAGGGGTTGTAATAAAGGCAGTACATCAATCTTCACATGTATTGAGAGTATCAAATTGGCAGAAAGTGGCAAGAGGATAAATTCATAGCTTCCCAGAATGATATGTTGTGGATCCAACCAGCATGCAGGCTCTTTTAGATCTGGTCATGTGTAATGAGGCAAGTTTAATACATGATCTCAGAATAAATGATCCCTTAGGGAACATTGATCATGACTTTCTAGAATTTAGCATTCTGTGCTAATGAGAAACTTGGGTGAGAAATAACCGTGTTAAACTTAAATAAGGGTAATGAGGAATGGCACCAGTCAGAACACAGCTAGAATACTGGGAACGTTTTTGGGCCTCTTACTGGAGGTAGGACACACATGCATTGGATACACAGGCTCACTGGGTTCATTTTTCAGATACAAGGGCTGTCTCGTGAGGAGAGGTTGAGTAGACTGGGCATGTACTCATTCAAGTTGAGTTTAAATGAGAGGAGACCTTACTGAAACACATAAGATTCTTAGAAAGCTGAGCAGGACAGATGCAGAAAGTCTATTTCTCCTTCTGGTAGAGACTAGGACCAGAGGGAATAATCTCATAATAAGGGATTGCCCAACTAAAACAGAAATCGGGAGGAGATGGTAGGAACTGCAGATGCTGGAGAATCTGAGATAACAAGGTGTAGAACATAGAACATTACAGCACAGTACAGGCCCTTCGGCCCTCGATGTTGCGCCGACCTGTGAAACCAATCTGAAGCCCATCTAACCTACATTATTCCATCATCATCCATATGTTTATCCAATGACCATTTAAGTGCCCTTAAAGTTGGCGAGTCTACTACTGTTGCAGGCAGGGCATTCCATGCCCTTACCACTCTCTGAGTAAAGAACCTACCTCTGACATCTGTCCTATATCTATCACCCCTCAATTTAAAGCTATGTCCCCTTGTGCTAGCCGTCACCATCCGAGGAAAAAGGCTCTCGCTGTCCACGCTATCTAATCCTCTGATCATCTTGTATGTCTCTATTAAATCACCTCTTAACCTTCTTCTCTCTAACTAAAACAGCCTCAAGTCCCTCAGCCTTTCCTCATAAGACCTTCCCTCCACACCAGGCAACATCCTGGTAAATCTCCTCTGCACCCTTTCCGATGCTTCCACATCCTTCCTATAATGCGGTGACCAGAACTGTACGCAATACTCCAAGTGCGGCCACACCAGAGCTTTGTACAGCTGCAACATGACCTCATGGCTCCGAAACTCAATCCCTCTACCAATAAAACCTAACACACCGTACGCCTTCTTAACAACCCTATCAACCTGGGCGGAAACTTTCAGGGATCTATGCACGTGGACACCGAGATCTTTCTGCTCGTCCACACTACCAAGAATCTTACCATTAGCCCAGTATTCTGTATTCCTGTTACTCCTTCCAAAGTGAATCACTTCACACTTTTCTGCATTAAACTCCATTTGCCACCTCTCAGCCCAGCTCTGCAGCTTATCTACACCCCTCTGTAACCTGTAACATTCTTCCGCACTATCCACAATTCCACCGACTTTAGTGTCACCCGCAAATTTACTAACCCATCCTTCTATGCCCTCATCCAGGTCATTTATAAAAATGATAAGCAGCAGTGGCCCTAAAACAGATCCTTGCGGTACACCACTAGTAACTGAACTCCAGGATGAACATTTCCCATCAACCACCACCCTCTGTCTTCTTCCAGCTAGTCAATTTCTGATCCAAGCTGATAAATCACCCCCAATCCCATGCCTCCGAATTTTCTGCAATAATTTTCTGATGTTTCGGGTCTAGACCCTCCTTCTGAAGTGTCAGGAAGGGACCTTTCTGGAGAAGGGTCTGGGCCTGAAACGTCAGCTTTCCTGCTCCGTTCATCCAGCTCTCTACACCTTGTTATCTCAGATTCTCCAGCATCTGCAGTTCCTACTATCTCTGAAACAATTTTAACCCCACTGCGAAGCCTCTTCTAAGGGTGCCCTTTCTGAAGAAGGGTCTAGGGCCGAAACGGCATCTTTCCTGCTCCTCTGATGCTGCTTCGCCTGCTGTGTTCATCCAGCTCTACACCTTGTTATCTCAGAAATGGGGAGGAATTTGTTTTCACAGAGGAAGGTGAATTCTTTACCACAGATGGCTACCAAGTTGGGACATTAAGTCCAGTCAAGGTTGAGACAGACAGATTTCTAATCAGTATGGAAATCAAGTGTTACGGGAATAAAGCAGGAAAGTGGAGTTGAGGATTATCAGATTAGCCATGATCTCATTGTATGGCAGAGCAGACCTGATGGGCCAAATGGCCAATATGTTTTTATGATTTCTTTGCACGGAGACAGCTAAACCTATTGATTATTTGTAGCATTCTTTGTTTTTTTTAATTTGACATTTCCAACATCTTCAGTATTTTGCTTGTGCACTCTGAATCATGACTGATTTATTGCGTACTGTCTTTCAAAGCAACATTTTTCACTTTCCTTGGTATTATAAAAGATTTTGTGGTTGGTTCGCTCACCGAGCTGGTCCGTTAGTTCGCAGAAGTTTCATTACCCTGCTGGGTAACATTATCAGTGCAGCCTCCAATGAAGCACTGTTGTGTTTATCTGCCTGGTATTTAAACTCTGGGGTCTGTTGGATTTGGCTTCCTCATTTCCGGTTTTCCTTTGCAGTGGTGTATTTATAGGGTCTTTGTGTTTGTTGATGGCCTTCTTGGCGGAGAACCAGGCCTCTAGGAATTCCCGTGCTTGTCTCTGTTTGGCCTGTCCTAGGGTCCTGGTGTTGTCCCAATCGTACTGGTGGTTCTCCTTATCCATGTGAATGGAGATGAGGGAGTATTGGTCGTGTCTTTTTGTTGCTGGTTGGTGTTCATGTACCCTTGTGGCCAATTTTCTTCCTGTCTGTCCAATATAATGTTTGTCACAGTCCTTGCATGGAATTTTGTGTATAACCAACGTAATTTACAAAATTCCATGCAAGGACTGCGACAAACATTAGATTGGACAGACGGGAAGAAAATTGGCCACAAGGGTACATAAACACCAACCAGCAACAAAAAGACACGACCAATACTCCCTCATCTTCATTCACACGGATAAGGAGAACCACCAGTTCGATTGGGACAACACCATGGTCCTAGGACAGGACAAACAGAGACAAGCACGGGAATTCCTAGAGGCCTGGTTCTCCACCAAGAAGGCCATCAACGAACACACAGAACTAGACACTATGCATACACCACTGCTAAGGAAAACCGGAAATGAGGTAATCAAATCCAACAGACCCTAGAGTTTGAATAACAGGCGGGAAAACACAACAGCACTTCATCAGAGGCTGCACTGATGATGTTACCCAGCAGGGTAATGAAACGTCCGCGAACTAATGGACCAGCTCAGTGAGCGAACCAACTACAGCATCTACAACCCAAGTTACGAATCTACTCAAGAAGATTGTAAAAGATTTTCGAAGGAAGTTTCACAGTAGTAATCCTTTCTAAGAAACAAAAATAATTTTGTATCAACCTTTCTTTTCCCAACTGTTGAAGTTTAGAAACGATTTTAAATAAATTGTGTTTTTCTCAACATATCAACTGCACGTACTGATATATTCCATGAACAAGATAAAGTGCTGCAATGCTTCTGTGCGCGTATGTGTGAGAGACAGAGACAGTATGTGAGAGAGTGCATGCGAAGGAGAGTGTGTGTGTGAGACAGAGAGAGATTGTGAGTGTGTGTATGACAGAGTGTGAGATTGCGTGTGGGACAGAGTATGAGAGTGTATTTGTGAGAGAGTGTGTGTGTGTGTGAGATAGAGAGAGATTGTGAGAGCATATACATGTGTCAGACAGAAATAAGTTGTATGTGTGAGACAGAGAGTGTATGTGTGTTAGTGAAAGACAGAGAGAGAGTGTGAATGTGCTGGTATGTTGTATATATGGACTGCTGTGGTAGGATTTGAACTCATGTCCACAGATCACTTGCCTGGACTTCTAAGATTATTAGACTAATACTATTACCACTATGCCATCATCTCTCCACAACTGACCTTTAATTATTTAGTTAGATATGGAAGGTACGTTACTGACATATTTTATGTGACATTAACAGAAGCCAGTAAAATCCAGCCAAAAATTTTCATTGTTCCAAACATTCATTACAGCTGGCTTAGACCATAAAGGTTTTACACAATGAATTAGATTAATACCCATTCAAGCATCTTTTCCTTTCTCTTTAGCACCATATTGTACATTTTTATATCAGGAGAAAGAGTTGCCTGACAATGTACGATTCTGCCAAAGTAATTTCTTGGTAAACACGTTATTTGCATGTTTAAGCTCTATGAGGATTTGTTTCTGCAGCAAACTCAATTGCTAGAATTTACACATTAGATGAACTGTAACTACTAAATACTAGCGTCAGTTAGATGCTGTAAAAAAGAAAAATACTGCAAATGCTGAAAATCTGTTTTCAAAAGAGAACATTCTGGAAGCCTTCAGCATATGAGACAACATCTGTGGAGGGTAAAATATCAGGACAACACTTCAGGTTGATGATCTCTCATCAGAACTGATGGACAGGGTTCTCAGGAAAGGTTGTCATCCCAAAATGTTGGTTCTATGTATCAATTCACAGACCTGCTGTCTGGTCAGCTGAGTATTTCCAACATTTAAAGCTTTAGTCATTAGATTTTGAACTCAATTAGCTAATTTTTCATGTCAACAGTGAGTTTTACTTGCCACGATTGCAAGTTGGAAATATGGGTGCATAATTACAGCAAACTTCTTAAAATGAATAGTCAGAAAATATTAGTTAATTTACACTAGAGTTTATGATGTACACTATCAATGAGTAAGGCAGTGGGTAAGAGTGCCTACCAGGTGTGCTCATGTATAAAGTTACCCTGATGTGTACAAGTTACACACAAACACAATGTGCTTCTAGTTGACATCTAAGTATTCTGGGCTGCATTTTTCTCTGTAGTAGTGCACTTTTCTTATTATCAGCAATGTAAAATGTTGAGGTGGGCTCTAAGTTCATGCGAGATTATTCAACCTTCTTTCTCCGGTACTGTTGCTCTGTTATTTGCACATTGACTGTATTTCATTGTATACAGATGGTGAGTATTAACTGAGAACTGACTCGTGGGTTGAAAGAATAGGAACAGGCAGAAAGTGCTGAGTAGAAAGTGCATATTGTGATGCATATCTCTGTAAATGTTATAAAACTATGTAACCATTGGCCCCAGTACTTTCTTCTCCACTTGGCTTTCTGGAATAAAATGTGGTAGGGGAAAATAGTTGCCTAAAGATGAAAGTGGAGAACAAAATAAAATTCAGATGGCAAACTAAAATCTCGAGTATTATAGCAGAAAAATTGCAGAAAGTACAAATTATCAGGGTATGATAACTCTCCAGATGTTCTCAGAGTCTGAACCATATGATGAGTGGAAAATTGAAATGAATACGTCAGTGTAAATCAAGTCCCTACCAAAGAAAAACCAAGTTGTAGTCTTGGCTTTGTAGCTTCCTCCAAGAAATAAAATCTGATTTGTGTATTTTATGAGGTGGATATACATCAGTGAGTGATGAAACTTTGGATTTTCTCATAGAATCCTTGGATGAAATCTACAAGAAAAATTATTTGTTGAATGTTTACGAATCACAGCTAGAATTTTATAGATTTCAGAAGACAGATGGTTATCCCATGAAGAAAATAACATGGAATTTATCAGATTGCATTGAAGATTGACAAAATTAACTGTGGTTCCTAGCTTTGAACTGGATTGTGCTAAATTTTACATATGGACAGATAACTGGCTATTGAAGATCCTACTGGGTCAGATGTCCTGCTGATTTGAAAATATTCTTGGAAACAATCATTGATGAGCAGATCTAGGCATCACACCTTAGGAAGGATAGTTTGGCCCTGGAGGGAGTACAATGCAGGTTGATACCTGGGCCTCAGGGATTAGGTTATGAGGAGAGATTAAACAAATTAGGCCTTTATTCTCTCGAATTTAGATTAAGAGGTTCTCTCATCAAGGTCTTCAGGATATTAACAGGGAAAGACAGGTAGATAAAGATAAACAATTTCCATTGGTTAAAGGTTCAAGAACCTGGGGGCACAGTCTAAGAATTAGGACCAGGCGATTTAAGCGAGACATTAACAAGCAGCTCTACACGCAAAGAGTAGTGGAAGTTTGGAACTCTCTTTCTCAAGTTGCAGTCAATGTTAATTCAGTTGTTAAATTAAAACCTGAGATAGATAAATTTTTGTTAAGCGAGGGTATCAAGGGATACGGGCCCGAGACAGGCATATGGAGCTAGGCCACAGATCAGCCATGATCATATTGACTGGCAGAACAGGCTCAAGGGGCTGAATAGCCTACTCCTGTTCCTACGTTTCTTTATTCGTATGATCATAGTAAGAGGATATCACATCTAACAAAGAGACAGAGCAATTGCTAAGCTTGATTAGGTAGCTGCATTGTTTGTACACTCAGGCTAGAACTAATGCCACTTTTAGTGTATTAAAATACTACAGTGAAACACCCTAGAGACTGCTTTAATGCCATATAAACAAGGAGGTGTGTAGGCCACTTGCCCTGCCATTCCATATGATAATAGCTGATCTGATTTTAACGTCAGCTCTGTATTCTTGCGTATCTTCGATAATCTTTCATCTGCTTGGTAGTCAAGAATCTATCCACCTCTCCCCTAAAAATATTTAAAGATTCTTCACCCACTGCTTTTTGAGGAAGGGAATTCCAAAGACTAATAACGCTCAGAGGTAAAAATGTCACCTCACTTCTGTTTAAATGGTGTCCCCTTATTTTTAAATTATGATGCCTTGCTCTAGATTCTCCCAAAAGAGGAAACATGCTTGCCACAACTCAAAAATGTATCACTGAAGAAAGATGTACCTTAAATTTTTCAATATAGGCAAACCGCCAAAATATATCTTCTCATTAGCTTTAAGATTCAGACCAAAGTTTGTTCCTGGGGAAATTACAATGAAGTTTTCTTCCTTATTATTTACTACATCACGTATGGAAAGATTTGCTGCAAAAATAGAAAAGAATTGATTAATTATCAAGCAGAGTTATAATACAGCTGTTAAGTGAAAATGTTGCTGTATAAAAGCACACCTTGTTTCAGAATTCTTGATAAGGTGAAAGACTTCCATTTTCCATCATTGTGACGTCTGCTACCGGTGACATTAGCTGCACCTGAGCCAAGGTCATAGCTAACCTTTATTTGTCCATCAGTCAGTTCAACGCTCATGAAGTCTTTCTATTAAAATTTAGCAACATTTAAAAATTTGCAAAAATTATTCCATGGTAACCTGTACAGACATGAGAAGTGAAAAACCAATTTGCTTTCAATACTTTGATACTGAATTTACCAGATCCCTTGTGGCAAGGTACATGAGTAGTGCATCTGAAGTAAAAGTCCTGAATTTGAATGCAATCGCTGACACATTTGGATTCCAGCGAGTTGGTCGACCAACAGCTGCGTAACCTTCTCCATCAAACTGCACAGTGCCTTCAGTGTCAGTGGGTTGTGGACTATGAAAAAGGAGGCAATGTGAAGAATTTTAATAGTAAAACCTCAAGTGATTAACATTACTTTATTAAAACTTTCAGGGATAAAGTCACTTTGGAGACTTCACAAAATGCACAATACTTGTAGAAGCAGAAAAACTATTGTTGCTAATTTTTTGTTGTTTTCATGCTCATATCTTTCTCTCATAGAACAGTGGGTAAGTAACAGTGTACAATCTCTCTTTCCAAGGCCAACAAGTCCTGGCGTAGGATTCTGAACCGAGCTTCTGTCTCAAAGGGAAGGATGATACCTACTGAACTACAAGACCATAAGACCATATGACATAGGAGCAGAAATTAGGCCATTTGGCCCATCGAGTCTGCTCCGCCATTCAATCATGGCTGATAAGCTCCTCAACTCCATTCTCCTGCTTTCTCCCCGTAACCCTTGATTCCCCTGATAATCAAGAACCTACCTATCTCGGGCTTAAATGTACTCAATGACCTGGATTCCACAGTCTTCTGTGGCAGTGAATTCCATAGATTTATCACTCTCTGGCTGAAGAAGTTTCTCCTTATCTCCGTTCTAAAAGGTCTTCCCTTTACTCTAAGGCTGTGCCCTCGAGTCATAGACTCTCCTACCAATGGAAGCATCTTCCCAACATCCACTTTGTCCAGGCCATTCAGTATTTTGAAAGTTTCAATTAGATCCCCCCTCATCCTTCTAAATTTCAATGAATATAGTCCCAGAGTCCTCAAACATTCCTCATATGTTAAACTTTTCATTCCTGGGACCATTCTCGTGAACCTCCTCAGAACCTGCTCCAGGACCAGTACATCCTTCCTGAGATATGGGGCCCAAAACTGCATGCAATACTCCAAATGTGGCCTGACCAGCGCCTTATAAAGCCTCAGTAGTACATCCCTGTTCTTATATTCAGGTCCTCTCAAAATAAATGCCAACATTGCATTTGCCTTCCGGACTACTGACTCAACCTGCAAGTTTACCTTGAGAGAATCCTGGACTAGAACTCCCAAGTCTCTTTGTACTTCAGATTTCTGAATTTTCCCCCCATTTAGAAAATAGTCCATGCTTTTGTTCTTCTTACCAAAGTGCATGACCTCACACTTTCCCACGTTGTACTCCATCTACCACTTCTTTGCCCACTCTCCTAACCTGTCCAAATCCTTCTGCAGCCTCACTACCTCCTCACTACTACCTGTCCCTCCACCTATCTTTGTATCATCCGCAAACTTAGCCAGAATGTCCACAGTTCCTTCATCTAGATCATTAATGTACAAAGTGAAACGTTGTGGTCCCAGCACTGACCCTTGCGGAACACCACTCGTCACCAGCTGCCATCTGAGAAAGACCCCTTTATCCCCACTCTCTGATTTCTGCCAGACACTCAATCTTCTATCCATGCTATCATCTTGCCTCCAACACCGTGGGCCCCTATCTTACTCAGCGGCCTCCTGTGTGGCACCTTATCAAAGGCCTTCTTGAAGTCCAGATAGATAACATCCATTGGCTCTCCTTGGTCTACCCTGCTTGTTATTTCCTCAAAGAATTTTAGCAGATTTGTCAGGCATGACCTCCCCTTGATGAAACCACACTGACTTTGCCCTATTTTACTGTACACTTCCAAGTATTCAGAAATCTCATCCTTTTCAATGGACTCCAAAATCTCGCCCACGACCGAGGCTGGGCTAATTGGCCTGTGATTGGCTTCATCCCCCCTGTACCATGCTTCTTTTTCCTAGGGATGTATTTTTGCTGCGTCTCCTGAATTGGGCCCAGAAACTCCTGCCATTGCTGGTTCTGTACCTTCTTGGCAAAGTGATCAAGAGAATAGTTTAGATATGCATCTGACACTCCTTTGTCCATACTTACATTCAGCTGTTTTGATTACATCTCCTCAAGTATTGTGCCTCTCCCTATCGAAAACATACCATCCCCTTTAACATAGTCAATAACACATTTTTCTCAACAACAACAAAAACAGAAGTTGCTAGAAAAGCTCAGCAGGTCTGGCAGCATCTGTGAAAAAAAACTAGAGTTAATGTTTCGGGTCAGGTGACCCTGCCTCAGAATGGTCTGGTTAACTCTGATATTTTTTCTCATAGATGCTGCCAGACCTGCTGAGCTTTTCCAGCAACTTCTGTTTTTTGTTCCTGATTTACAGCATCCGCAGTTCTTTCGGTTTTCAACATATTTTCCTCCAATGTCTGTCCTCTGTTCTTTAGTTCCGTGAAACTGTACCTGCTACTTCCATCTTCAACTTGCCAACTGTTACAATTCCACCTCTGTCAGAAATTGCACATGTGGGTGAGACTAGTATTGCAGAAGCCTGGAATAATTAGCTAGAGATGACTTCAAATCCCGCTGTGTCAGCTGAGGAATTTAAGTTTAATTAATTTTATAAACATTAAATTAAAAGCTTTAGAATTCTCAACACGAAGTAGATCCTGTCTTGTATCTAGAATAGTGATTATGAAATTAGCAGGTTGTTTTAAAAAATCCACCTGTTTTAACTATGGCCTGCAGGGAAGGAAATCTGCAATGCTTACCTGGCCTTATTCACAAGTCATGTCAGATCCATAGCCAATGTGGCTGACTCCTAATTGCCTTCAAAAATATTTGAGTAAGTCACTCAAAAAGGAGCTCACCACCACCTTCTTAAGAGTAATCGGTGCGGGCGTCTACACTCTCTGTAAATTTCAGTTCTCCCAGAAGTTTACCTCCCTTTTCTTAACTTAAGATCTTAAGAGCTCATGTAAGAGCTTACACATTGGCATAGGTACAACATTGGCTAGCTTCCAGGGAGCATGAAAGTTGGGTAAAATGTGTGTTTTTTGGGTTGGCAAGATCATAGGGATCACTGCCAGTGTCTCAACTATTTATAATTTATATCAATTGCAGGGAATATCAATATATTTATATCAACTGAAGAGACTGAATGTATGGTTGCTGAACTTGCTGTTAAAAAGGGTAAGAAGTTGTGACGAGGAAATAAGAAATCTGAAAAGGGATACAGATAAGTTAAATGAGTGGGCAAAAAATTGGTAGATGAAGTATAATACTGGAAAATGAGAACTTATCCACTTTAGAAGGAAGAATAGAAAACCAGCATGTCATTTAACTGGAAAGAGATTGTGGGATTCTGATGTACAGAGGGATGCAGATGTCTGTACATGAATCACAAATACTGACATTGGACATATTGGAAATGATTAGAAAGCCAAATGGAATGTTGATGTTGATTGCAGGGGACATGGTACATAAAAATACAGATGTTTTGATAGAGTTGTGTGGGCCATTGGTCAGACTAAATTTCAAGAATAATATACAGTTTTGATCTCATTTATGAAAGGATATAAACGCCTTCAAAGTACTTCGGGGATTGGTTGGATTTTTGTGGGGGACGAATATTGGGAGGAAAGGTTAGGCAGTCTGGACTAGTATCCACTGCAGACGAGAAGAATAATAAGTGGTTATTTTATTGAGACATACAAAATCTTGAGGAGACTTTTGAAGGTGGCCCAAAATAGGATGTTTCCCTTCATGGGAGAGACCAGAATTAGGACATAGTTTTAAAAGAAGCAGTCTCTCACTTCAGGTGGAGGTGAGAAGAATTTTGTTTACTGACAGTTCTGTGTCTCTGGTACTCTTTTCACTAGAGAATGGTTGAGGCAGTCATTGGATGTTTTTCAGGCAAGGGTAGGTTGGCTCTTGGCCATCAAGGGACCCAAAGATGATCAGGGATAGGTGAGAATGTAGAGTGAGACCACAATCCAATCAGCCATAATCTGACTGAATAGCAGAGCCAGGTGAGTGGCCTATTTCTGCTCCGGATTTGTATGCTTGTGAGTGCCTGCTCTAAATCCACACCTACTAAATTGGATCGCTCCTTGTTCTCCAATACTTCAAATTTAAAATTCACATTGTTATTTTCAATCTCTCATAAGGCTCTTTCTGTAATGTTTTATATTGCTTCAATCCCCTCCCTCCTTTGTTCTTCTGACTCTAGACTCTTACCCCTTGCCCATCATTCACATCAGTGCTTCCCAATGCCTCAGCCCTAACTCTATAATTTCCTTCCAATATCCCTGCTCCTCTCCAAATCTTCCACATCCTTCAAGACTACAATAAAGATTCCACTCTTTCACCAAGCATTTAAGTTCGCTTCTCTGACACTTACCTCTTTCAATTATTAACATTTTTTTTGTTATGTCAACGTAGTATACCATGCAAATGTTTATTACTTTGAAGAAACTAGGCAAACTGCTACTACTTATTAAGTTGTCTTAAATATCAATCAAAGGAGTGTTAAACAAACAAGTTTATAACTCCAACATGGATCTATAAAACTTCCAAACTGTCAGTTATTGGCCCACATCTACCAAAAAGGAGACAGAGTTATAGGTCAACTGACTCCACGGAAATTGTCCAGAAATTTGAAATCTCCAACAACTGGAACTCACTGAAAAATATCTCCAACTTCGAGTTAGAGATGGACAGTTTGGATGGTTGCAACTGAATTAGCTTAATCATTACCCAGGTAACATTAGAGGAATCCTAACTTTCTTGAAAACCTGGGTATGTATTAAACTGCAATCATGGCACCACCTCCACACCCCTCTAACAGGCTCACCACTGAGCACTCAACTGCCTCTTGACCACTCAGCCCCCTGCCCCGTCCCCAATGGAGTCTTCAAAGCTTTACAGTGGCTGCAGGAAGGTTTACTAAAATGATACTAGGGATTGCACACTTCAATAATAGGGTAAGACCAGGAAAACAGGATCATTTTTCTTAGAGGAGAGGACTTAAGAGGGTATTTAACTGACATAATCAAAATTATGAGCACTTTTTTATAATAAAGAAGGAGAAAAGCTTTTCCACTAGCAAGAGGGTTATTAATCAGTGGCACAGATTTAAACAATTAGCAGATGAATCAGAAGAGCGATGTGTACAAATGTTTTTGCCATGAGTTATTTTGAACTGAAATACACTGCCTGAGACGACGATAGTAATAGATCAAATAGTAACTTTCAAGATTATAATTGAATGTTTATATGAAAAGTTAAAAAGAAACAACGGGCTGGAACAAAAGAGTATGGAATGTAACTGATTGCGTAGCTCTTTCATAGAGCAAGCACAGGCATCATGGAACGAATGGAATTACTGTTTGTAGTTGTACTCCATTCAAACACATCTTCTCCACTTTAACTTTGCACCCCTAGCAGGAAGCTGGAATGTACATCATTTATTCTTTTGTGCATTCCTGATACTTCTTAAAAATTCGGGCAATGTTTACATTTATTTCTCAAACGTTATTGTCCTTGAACTAAAAGGCTTGCTCCGGCACTTCAAGTTTGAGAAGGCACCTCAGGACCACCTTCTCAAGGGCAATAAAGGACAGATAATAATGGCTAGCGACACCGCATTCCATGAATGAACAAAAATAATTTAAAAGGGAATTGGCTTAAGTGATACTTTCCCTGATACAGGAAGCTTACTTAGGAAAAATTGGAATGCATACCTCACAACACAGCCTTTGCATTCTCCCTGTCTGTCTCTGTAATTCCATAATCCAATAGGTTTACGATCCAAGGACGTTTCCCCCATACAGCCAGAGAAAGTGGTTGTTTTGACGACATCTGATTTCTTCAAGGATTTTACAAAAAGAACGATAATTACAATACTGACAACAACTGATATTATCTTCTGTGTTTTTCCAGTTACAAGCAGAGATTTTCTGAGTGAAAGATTGATGTGCAATTCACTTCCAGCTGTTCCATAAACTAATATTCTCCTCCATGGTGTGAAAAGTAAATGCACTGGCGTCAAATCAACTGAGAAACAGAAATAAATAATTTGCCTGTCCTCAAATTGAAGTTCGTTACGCGGGTATGTAAAATACTCCTGATTTAATTGCCTTAATAGATCAGACATTTAAAAAACCTCAATGGCTTAAAGTATCAGACAGCCTGACTTATTTTCTCACCAGCAGGGTGACTACCTCAGAAAACATGCAGGAAAATTCACCTGCAAGTTGCAGATCCTCTGCATTTTCAGAGGAATCAGTAAAATTGCCGCCATCTAAATCAGCTGAAAGAACCAGGACCTGTTTGAGATGCAGGAGGAGGCTTTCCAAAAAAAAGCTGCACATGTAGAGTACAGAGAAGTGATTATGGCACTAAGTGTCACATCTATTAATCTGGAGATGGCTGCAAGACATATCGACCTTATCCAAGTCTTAACAAGTCAGGTAAAAGAAAATGAATCAGCCACACTTCTTTTGCAGTATATTTAAATGATTCAGCATTCTGAGGAAGGGTCACCGGACTCAAAACGTTAACTCTGATTTCTCTTCACAGATGCTGCCAGACCTGCTGAGCTTTTCCAGCAACTTCTGTTTTTGAGTCAAAACCTTCTGATGGGTTTCGAATGCTCAATATTCTATTATAATCTACTACAGAAATGATCTTTGCCAAGAGAAACGCTTACTCAATACTGTTAAGTCACACCCATCTTATATGATATATTAATATGTTCCCAGTTAACCACTAGAACGGTCCATGAACAGCAGGCTCCCTGCAATGCAAGCCTCTGCCTTGAGGTTAACCACTTCATCTCACTGAGGGGTTTGGTCACATGACTGCTGCAGTTTTTGAATCCTTTTTGAATATTGGATTTGGAAACACAGACTCTTAATGGATCAGCGCTACTCCATACAACACTTACTGAATCAACACCCCTAACTCCAGGCCTCAAAGGAAAAACTACCAGCCTGTAAAAAGCCACCAACCATTGTGCTGTGCAAGTGAAATTTCCTTTGATCAAAACTGATAAGTAGAAGTTACATTTCAATTAAACTTCCCCAGCGGACTTTAAAAATCTTGTCAAAAGAGAGGAAACTGCTGACAATTCCTCGACTGCTGGCCAGCTAACCAACTTGGGACTTCACCTTTAAAAGTAAGGACGTATTAAATTGGTCTCCCTTGTTTCTCTTTTTAATTTTTGCATATAAGCAGCTCTTAATTGAATAATTACTATATTTTACTGATTCCACCTTTCCATGTACTTTTGTGAATGCCTGTGATGTAAAGCATTTGTGACCCCCTCCCTCACCCCAGCCTCACGTCTAAGAGCATGTGAAATAAATCTTACTTCTGGTTTTAAATATACCACAACGATGTTGAAGTCCTTGCAAATTCAGAGCCCACAAACAGAAGGAATAGGGAAATACGTGTTAGAAAAAGGGGAAAAATGTAACATCATGATTTGCTAATGGCTGGGCACCAAGAACAAGGAGAGGGATTTGTTTTAGAATTTGCACTCCGTCTGTGAACACTATGGGACAATTTGATGAGCAATATACATTTTCCCTTATAAATGGTTTCACACAATTTGGCATTCACTGTTAGACCTGGGAATTGTAATCAGTAATGTGTCTGCTTATGAAAATGGCTTTCAACTGTGAACATCAGAACAAGTGTGAGAAAATAATATGAATTGTAAAAAAGACTTGCTTTGGTTTTCAACTATTTTCTGATCTTTCTTTGCATCCTGTGCTATGTATTTGATTGCTTGGCTGCAGACTTGCAGCCATATATTTATTGGTTTTAAGATCGCATTACAGTGGTACAAAGTTGACATTAGTTTAGATTTTTCCAATGTCTTCCCTCTATTTTTCCCAGCCAATGGGGAAGTGCCTGGCTTCCAATCAGCAACATATCACATCTGTACAGGAATAATGTCCAGAAGTCTACAGTCCATTGACACACATTACATATCAGTGCTCCAAGAAGCAAAGCAATCAAACTGTCAAAAAATTCAACAGTACTAATTCTTAACGATGTGATATATAACAGTATCAGTTGTAGCCAGTGTTTGGCACACTTGTTTCCACATTGGAGCTTTGCACATGCAAGTACCCCTCCATAGCTTTTCAATCTAGGACTGACAGAGTTCTGTATTCTTAGAGATGCTGCTTTCAGATGTTGCATGAAGGCTCCATCTGTACCTTCAAGTGGATGCAGCGATCTCGTGTTACAACTTTGAGGAATAGCAACTGAACTTTCCCCACTGCCCTGGCCAACATTTATCCCTTAAACAATTTCTCTACAACTGATCATGCGGGGTCATTATCAACCTGTTATTTGGGATCTTGCTGTGTACAAATTGGTTGCTGTAATTCTACAATAAAAAAGTGACCGCACTTTAACAGTCATTTCAATGGCTGCAAAGTATTTGAGGTGTATTGATGTTGAAAAAAAAGGCTTACAAATCCGACCACAGAAATGCCCATTGGATGATCCAGTTATGTAATGGTGAGAAACATACATCTTCAATAAACATGTCCAAGTACTGGCAGATCATTTCTGTAAATGGCTTTTTAATTACATTGATTGATCTTATAGTTTAAATAAATTTTATGCAATACCTTTACTTCTCCTGTTAGACCACCAACAAACAGATAAGCATTTTCATCCACATCAAGAATTGTATAGCCCTCAGGTGATACTGCACTGTAAGTGGTTGGCACAATGCTTGCCCTTGGTCCATCTAGTGCACGCACAGAAACTGTACCATTTCTTCTAAACCTGTTTTTTGTTTGTAAAATAAATGATCATTATTACAAATCAAGACAGAATTCCTGAGCGCACAGTGGAACATATAGATTCCAACCATTCAGTAAACTTTATTTTCTATAGCAGACTTCAACAATTTTCATTGTTTAACATTGTTTCCATCAGACAAAGATTAAGGTGAGAAAACACTTATGATGGCAGAAATGAGGAACTGATAGTAGGATACCAGAATCTTGAATAATCTGAGGAGTTTTTAAAAGAAATCATCCTATTTTCTAACTCATTTTCTCATGCTTTTATGTAAATCACAGCAAATCGATGGCATAGAAGTAGACCATTTCAGCTTTTCATCTCTGTGCTGGCCAAGAACTTATACAGCTTAATTCTATTTTAGTGTTCTCAGATTGTGACCCAGTTGATTACAGCACGTCAAATGCCTATCAAGTGACAAAGGCTTTGTCCTCCAGCAGCCTTTCAAGCAGCAAGTTCCCAAACTAACCAGTCTCAGGGTGAAAATAATTTCTCCTTAACTTGTGTCTAATAGTTCTTAATTTATGTCTATGCACCATGGCTTTTGACCCTTCTGCAGAGGAAAATAGATCTTTTGTTTTTATTCTTTCTAGGCTCCTAATAATTTGATACAACATTGCCGGCTCTCAAAAAAAGCTACAGCTTATCCAATGTTTTCTCATGATTGAACTCCTCTAGTCCTACATACAAGATTCAGGGGTGGCTTGACAGGATAGATGTTAAAATGTTTCCTCTCGTGAGGGACTAACAAACTTGGGGACAAAGTTTACAGATAAGTGGATACTCATTTAAAACTGAGATGCGAAGGAATTTCTTCTCTCAGTGAACATATGGAATTCTCCACCCGAGAAATTTATGGAGACTAGGTCTTTTTAAAGAGGAGGAAGATAGGTTTTTGAAATATCAGGGAGCTAAGGGCTATGAGGAGCTTATGGTGGAAGGGGAGTTGACTTATGGGATGAATCAGCTATGATCTTGTGGAATGGCAGGGTGGGCTAGAGTGCTCATTTTTATTTCTATGCTCCTACGTTCTTTGCTCTGGCAAACATCCTTGTAAATCTCCTTTGTGGTATAACCATAACTACTCTAACACATTGCTTTCCAAAGAAGGTGGGTGCAAGGGCTCCTTTGTCATCCTCACTTGGGCTTCTATTAACCACTTAGCTTTGACATATATGAGAATACACTTGCACTGTTACAATTATGAGGTTTCTAAGACTACAATATTTTGGGAATCTCTCTTTAAATTTAGAGTCTCTGAGAGGAGTCATGTGATCTGTTCTCTGCTTGACAGCATGCCTGGGTGATTTACTTGGAAGAGATCAAAGGCAGGCTCACGTTCTTTTACTGAGAGGAAAATGCAAGGCATTTTTACTTGGAGACAATGATAGAGTCTCTGAGTATACTGTGTGCTAAAGTGTTGTAGATTTCAATTTGTAAGCAGTTGTTGATAATAATCCCTATGATGAAAAGGAATTGGGATCAAGGATGAATATTAAGTGTTAATTATCACAGAGAAAGTAATTGTATCCTGTTGCCATGGGCAACAGGGTGGAGGAAGGCATTTTGAAAATCAAGTTAAACCCAGGAATATCACAAACAGCCAGCAGATTTTGCAGTTTGGTTTTATGAGATCAGCAGCTATCTATGAGGCACAGAGCAAGGTACAGAAGCAGGAATGTACTTCAAGTAGATAAATGCTGACTCTTCCTTCACCACGCTGAATTTTGTGGGGGAGTCCATGTTCAGATTGAAGGCTGAATTCATGAGGAGTGAAAGGAAACTAGAAGGTTTGCTTAGCCTGAATCCAGTGGAAGGGCACTACAGTGTAGCCCTTACAGGCAGTTTCAGACCTAAGAGTTAGATAGCTGGGGAGGCACAATAAGGAAGCAAGCCATCAGGAGCTGAGAATAACTTCAGACTGGGTCCTAGCAAGATGAAGTGTGCACTTTAGGAATGATGTTACCTATGATACAGTGGTAGATTTTTGTTTGTGTTAAAATTTAAAACTATAATTTGCTTTCGTGAAGAAGATAATATTTGGTCAATAGTGTTTGATAGTCATTTGTAGTCATGATAAAAATGTTTTCAAATGTAAAATCTTGACATCTTATTTTTTTACCTGGACATTTGAATTTCTCTTCAAAAGTTATCTTGACAGCAATTTAACAACATACTTGTAAATAATTTACAGCAAAAGAAACAGTTCATTCAGTTCAAAAGGTCCATGTTAATATTTATGTTTCACACAGATCTCCTGCTTTTCATTAATCCCGATCTTTGTCTTCCTTTCTCCCTCTTGAGTTTCCCTGTCTAAATTCCCTTTAAAAGTATCTTTGTTAGCTGCTCTGATTACTTCTCGGAATAGCAGGTTACACATTCAAATCATTCCCTGGTAAAAATAAGTTTCTCCTGAATGTTCATTCATTAGTGACAATCTTATATATCTGACTCCTAGTTGCACTCTCCTTCCATGTGGATACATCTTTTCTACATCTACCCCATTTAACCTCATATAATCTTCAAGGCCTCGATCAGACTTCTCTAGAGAAAATGTCAGCAGCCTGTTCAATCTTTCCTAATGGGTATAATCTTTCAGTTCTTGTATTGTTCTAGTAATTTATTTTTGTACTTTCTTCAGTGCCTCTACACCATTGATCACAGTACTCCAAGTATGGTCTGACCAAAGGTCTAGACAAGATTGATACAACTACTCTGATATTCAATTCCATCCCTCTTGAAGTAAAACTCCATTATATTTTTATATTTTGCACTGACTGTTTTTCGGTATTAACCAATGTTGTTACTTTCAGTGACTTGTGCATGTTCACTACTAGATCCCTCTGCTCTTCTCCACAGTTTATAAATTTATTTCCCCAAGGAGTATGTCTCTCTATCAATGTCTCACACTTTGCTATCTTGAAGTATATTTGTCAATTGAATGCCCATTCTGCAAGTTTATTAATATATTGCTTCATCTTAGTCACAGAATCTAGATTAATCACCTCCATCAACTTGATATCATCTACATATTGTGAATTTACCAAGTCTTCTTCCCTCTCCTATCAGAGAAGCACATTGGCTCCATTTAGAACCCATTTAAAGCAATCCAAACAAAGATAGATATATCATGAGATTTGCACACTTGGATTGCACAAAGATCGTGAAGCAGGATTCCTTATTCTGGGTGAGCTATTAGGAAGCTCCTCAGAGCATCAGTGAAAGATCCCAACCTTTTCTCATGGTAGAGCTTTGTTTTAAAATTCACAGTACCCTGATGTGCTTTTGTGGCACTGTAAAGCAGCTTTCTGACTTGGGTGTAAGGGTGAAGCCAGAAAACCAGCAATTCCTACTTGATGACAAACTGTTTATGTTTTGATTAAAAGGGCAAGGCAAGAGTTTCAGCAGGCTGGGTACCTTGCAGCTCAATGTTTGTGGGTGAAGAGGAGCACTGAAAGAAATGTTAACGCTCTATTTGTTCCCACAAACAAAGCTAAAAGGAAACAAGCACCTCCTGGATTAGTCATTAGGAGTGTCTTTGAACAATGCTGGTTAGGTCACGTTACGTTCAATATCACCAGTACTTGAAAACATTGCGACACTTGGCTTCCTATTTGTCAACTCCAATTAAAATAATGGGCTGGAAAGATAGCAGGAACGAGACAGTCAATTCTGCTTCATGATTTTGAAAGGATCGTTATTCATTTCTCACTAAAAAAAATCAAAATTTAGGTCATAAGGAAGTGAAATTTCTCTGCTGTTTTAACAGATTGGTTCAGAGATATGTATGCAGTCCACATATTTATCTTAAATTAAAATTTAAATTCAAAGAGACAAGTGAAGATTTGTTCCAAAGCCCGTGTAAACTATGCATACAATGTCATGTAAATATATGACAGTATGGTGGCTCAGTGGTTAGCACTGCTGTCTCACAGCACCAGGGACGTGGGTTCAATTCCAATACGCGTGGAGTTTGTACATTCTCCCGGAGTCTGCATGGGTTTCCTCAGGGTGCTTTGGTTTCCTCCCACAATCCAAAGATGTGCAGGTTAGGTGGACTGGCCATGTTAAATTGCCTATAGCGCCTCGGGATGTATAGGCTAGGTGTATTAGCCATGGAAAACGCAGGGTTACAGGGATAAAGTAGGGGTGTGAGTCTGGGTGGGATGCGCTTTGGAGAGTTGGTGTGGACTTGTTGGGCTGAATGGCCTGTTTCCCACTGCAGGGATTCCAAACAATGTAAAGATCAAGCATCTTGATAGTTAAAATTCAGCGAAGGAAAGAGTTATTGAAAAAAATTTAAGGTAGATTTTTTAATTAACAAGTGTACTTGAGAGAGAGTAGCTCTTGCACATCTGGAGTGGAACTTTGTCTACTTGCAAGTGCCATAGTTGGATGTGTATAAAATAATGTTCAATAACAGTTTGAGCAAAAATACATTCAGAAGTATGAAACTTACCTTGAGGCTTCAATTCTGTACCAGTATTGGTCATTAATGATTAGGTCTGGGTATTCAACACGTCCAACACCAGATCCTACATCCCACAGAAAGTTGACTTTGCCTTTACGCATCTCAATTGCTAAGAAATCAGTCTGTAGGATAAGAGCATGTTCAAAGTTGAAAGCTAACTTAGGATCGGTGCTAACACTTTGATTAACAGTGTTTCAAAGAAGGAAATACCGATAAGTATGATGAAAATCTTCAAACACTGCAGTGCTTCTTAAAACTAGATATGAACCATTATAATACATAATTACAACATTAATTACTGTACAGAAAGACGCCATTTCCCATGTGTCCATGCCATCTGTCTGCAAGAGAGCTAATCTCACTACTCTGCCGGTTCCCTATACCACAATATTTTTTTTCTCCGTTCAGATAATTATCTAGTGTCATTTGAAAAGCCACAATTGCATCTGCTTCAAACATAATGCTGCTGGTTCCAAGCCAGATCAATGAAAACATTCAGTTGCTCTCGAACAATAAATTTGTAAACTTCAGTAAAGAGCCTAACTTTAAGTACTTAAGTTGATAATTGACTCATGAATTAATATTCCGCATTTCTTTTAAACTATTCAGCTCGGCTAAGCTTTAATGTATACACATGTATAAGGATATATTCACCCATTCCTAGCTCAGCGGTAACACTCATGACACCAGTTAGAAGGCAATACACATTGTAGATGGTACACATTGGCAATCTTAGAATGCTAGTGATTGAAGGGGTGAATTCTTGATGTGAATGGGTTGCCAATCAAGTGTGTTGCTTTAGTGTTGAGTTTCTTGTATATTGTTAGAGCTGCCCTCATCCAGTCAAGTGGAGAATATCCCATCATATTCTTGACTTATGCCTTGTGGATGGTGGACAGGATTTAGAGAGTCAGGAAGAGAGTTGTTTGCAACAGAATTCCCTGTCTTTGTCCTGTTTTTGTAAGTACAGTATTTATCCGAGTTGCCCAGTTATGTTGCTTGTCAATTGTTAGTACTTATGAATCATCTGTAGCTGCCTTTAAACATCGATGATATAAACCCACTGAATTGGACACTGCTAAAAACACAGCAATGGAGTTTCACATTTGAAAAAAAGCACATTCACTCGGTTCTAAAGGAAATTTTAGTTGAAGGTATTGCAATTTGAATGTTCAGTCAAAAGGTGGAGACAAACTCACTTCTAAACTACCTTGTAGCCTGAGCAAGGATAAATATCAAACATTGAGTGTCTGTGGGCTTGATACCTCCACATTTTGAGAAAACTGTTGCTCAGCAGCATATTTCACATTAGATGAGTAAAATAAAAATTATATATATGTGTGCGTTTAATTGTATAACTAATTTTATATAGTGCTCATATGATGGAGCATTTAATAAGTTTTTAATCATCCTGGAGGGTTGAGTCTCAAAAGCAAACAAGTTTCGAGGGGCGATGGCAAAAGACAACATCAAGGTGGGATTTCAATCAAATAGTTCCTATTTTCACACATTTCTCCCTGTTTTGGTCAATGCCTGACATACTGCTCTGTAATGGCCTAAAACGTACCCTCGCGGGTATGGGTGAAGCAGTCTGTAGTGAGATCTCCAAAGAATACCGGGAATGAGCAGGTTGTCATATGAAGAAAGGCTGGGCTCGTTTCTACTGGAGTTTCAAACAGTGATTGTTGACTTGACTGAAGTGCAAACGATTCAGTGCGAAAGGTTTTGACAAGGTGGATGTGGGGGGGTGAGCCCAGAGCTAGGATACACAGGTTTAGAATTAGTGGTTGCACTTTCAATAGTGTTGAGGAAAAAGTAATTCTCTCAGCATTGTGTGACTTTGGTTCCACAGCTGGTGGTAGCTGGGTCATAAATCATAGAATCATTTAGGATAGAAGAGGCCCTTCAGCCTATCGAGTCTGGACCATCATATTTTTAAGGCAGAAGTTGATAGATCCTGGTTAGGGAATCAAAGGTTGTCAGAGTAGATGGGAATTTGAAATTCTAAGCACAACAGATCAGCCATGATATTACTGAAGAGCGTAACAAGCTTTAAATGGTTTACTCCTCCTCCTCGTTTGTGTGTTTGTGTGTAAAAGCCAGAGGATATCATCCAAGAGTAGCTCAACCATTCAAGCTGAAATCTAAGCCACTATCTCTATCTCTACTGTAGCCACAGGGACTGCACTAAGCTGGAACACTGGGAAAATGAAGATTTACATTAAATACAGGAAATGGTGGAAATATCAGCGTGAATAGCAGTATCTGTGGAGAGAGTTAACATTTCAGATTGAGGACCTTTCTTCAGAATTGAAAGATAGAAATGTAACAGGATTTAATAGGCAGGATAAAGGAAGAACAAAAGAGAAGATCTGCTGCAAAGGCTGACAAGTAGGAAAGATTTACTGATACAAGATTTCATGGCAGAAAATGAAAGGTAATGGTTACAGTAAAGAAACAAAAGATTTGCCCAGAGTGATTTTGAGTGGTAGAGTAATGAACAGCCATGTCTGAACATAAAAGTGTATAAAACAAGTTTAAGACCAGCACGTTGCAAAATAACCAAACAAAATGAGGGGACAGAGTTCATGCTCTGAAATTGCTGTACGCAATGTTGCATCCAGAAGGTTGTAAAGTGTTTAATCAAAAACTGAAGTAGTAACTATCGAGGTTGTGTTCACTGGGATACTGCCACAGGCCAACAGCAGAGTTGTCAACGTGACAGAAATGTGGAAGTCCAAAGTGGCTGGGCTACCAGAGCTTGTGGACTGAATGAAGATGTTCAGCCATGTCATCTGTGCAAGTTCATTAATGCCTGGAGAAATAATTTTCATCGTAATGCAACTGCAACTGTTAAGCAGTAGACTGGCAATATTGATCCTATTTGGAACTAGTGCTCCCACACCACTGTTGTAATCTGTGTTCCCAATGCTATAGCACTCCCGCACTCACTCTACTACCCTGGAAAATCTCACAGTGTCTGTAAAAAAAAACTGCTTAAACCAAGGTTCTGTCACCTCCGTCTTCAGCCACACTGACCATATCATGAGGAACAGGGCAAAAATGTCATATAAATAGTCAATTAAGCAGGCCTTGAGTTATCAAATAGAACCAGGGCATTCTTTACATCTGTGTAGGACACCTGGATGACACTACAGCTGCAGACACTGCACAAGACCTTGACTGGCAGCCCAACATTTTGTTTAATGTTAAAGTTAACCTTTAAAACAATAAAGAAAATGACAAAAATCTCAAGTGAGCGTACTTACATATCGTGCACTACCAAGATAAAATAGTAGATTCTCCAGCTCCGATGTCTTCACATTCAGAACAATAGAGTTGTATGTGCCCTTTTTAATATCAGGACGGTAAGTGCGGATACAGTCACCACCAGAAGAAACTGATACTTTAATCTAAAACAAGTGAAAACAATCATATAATTAATGGAGTGTAACAAGTTTAACAGAAATACTTAACTCATATTTATGTTGTTGACTGAACTACTCACAGAGTTGGCATGTTTACGGGCTTGATTTATAAGATCTTTGATGTGAGAGATATTCCTCCCCAGAGTGTCCTGAAGATTCTTGATTGGTTTCAGTTTATCCATTAACTTATCTGCTTTATCTTCCAATTCTTTAACTTTCATATCAGCATCAGCAACTTAACACAACACAAAAGAAATATAAATGTGCAAATTGTTTTGTTTCCCATTTTAATAAAATCAGAAACAATCAAGGTCACAATGATACATCCTTCTCAGATTCTGTAAGAAAGGAGATTGCTCAGTACAATAATCTTTATTCTTTTAATGGAATGCTATGATACAAACTTGTCCATGAATTTTATAAACCTTAAACTTGTAGACTGTAGGATAACAATTCCCACAGAAAGTGTCTAAAATCTGTTACTATTACCTTAAACACGGAGATGTTCTCATCCATAAATAAGAACTCACCTAGGGGAGTACAAAGATGGCTCTAGTATTTACTGACAATTTCTATCTGAAAAATTCTTTCCATAGCTAGTCCTCTTTCACACAGCCACCAGTCACAGTTCTTTTCAATTCCATTTGACTTATGAAGAATTACATTGTTGCTATGGCAACAGCATTGCTAGAATTAAGAGTTTGACATATGAAGCACCAGGAAAAATACCTCGATTGATTTCCATATTTAATATCAGTATTTTGGATTGACAATGTTAATTTAAAAATTACAGTTCATTGGGTTTTGATGATTGCAAAAAATTTTTGCAGATTTTTGCTGTCTTTGGAAACTTTTACTGTGTAAATCTGATTTCCTTTGGGTGCTTGTTTACATACCCCCTAACAGATTAAACAAGAATAAATCACTCTCTAAAGTGGTTTGTCTTAAATCCATTTCTAGACAGAGCAGTTCAGAGTAATGGGAAATTCCGATATTGAAGTATAGTTTAATGAACTCACTGATTCTCATCCAGTGGGGACACAAATTAGGATTTTGAGTACAGGTGTCACATTTTGTTACCATTGCCTGTTGGATGATGAATTTATAAAACACAGAAACATAGAAAATAGGAGCAGGAATAGGTCATTCAACCACTCGAGCCTGTTCCACCATTCAATACGATTATAGCTTATCAAATGCTTCATGCTTTCAGGCACAAAGTCTCACGCTTGTCTTCTTAATATTCCTTGTCCCATTCCCACTATTTTTTACAGTGGCTTTGCTTGATTCTGGCCTTTGACCCCTCTTCCTATCTCTTCTCTTATTGCCCTTTCTGTCTTTTGTTCTTGACCTTGATTCCCCTTTCTCTGACTCTTTTCATAGGTTCCCATTCCCCTACCAATTTGGTTTAAACCCTCCCAGGCACTCTCTAGGGCACCAATTCCAGCCCTACTCAGGTGTAACCTGTCCAGTTTGTAGTGGTTCCACCTCCCCCAGAACATGTCCCGATGCCCAGAAGTCTGAAACCTTCCCCTTCACATCATCCCAAAAAGCCACACGTTCACCCAGTATATCCCACCAGCATGTAGTAATCCTGAGATCACTACCTTTGATCAGCTTGCTTCCTAACTCCATATACTCTGTTTTTAGGATCTCATCTCCCTTTTTACCCATGCTGTTGCACCAATGAGTACCACAACCACTGCCTGTTCATCCTCCCCCTGCAGGATGTCCTGTAGCCACTCTGAGACATCCTTGACCTTAGCACCGGGGAGGCAACAAGCCAACTTGGAATCTCAGAGCTGCATATCTCTCTCCTTAAAATTGAATCCCCTGTGACTACTGCATTTCCAAACTTTCTCCTCTTCTCCTGTGCCACAAATTCAGCTGTTGTTGCTTTCCCCTGAGAGGTCATTCCTCTCAAAACAGTATATCTGTTTTTCCGGGGAGGGACCACAGGAGTTCCTGGATTACCTACCTAATACTGTTACTCTGCCTGGTGCTCACCCATTCCCCTTTTGCGAATGTTCCACAATGTTCCTTGTGATGCATGCATCTTTACCAGGTTCCAGAATAAGATGCATTTGAGCCTGACACTAGGCAGCATGAGAAAACTAATGTGCTCATCTAACTATCAAGTGTAAAGCCACAAATTAAACTTGGTATAACATACAGAATAACAATGTAGATGTAGCTGATATTATACGCGGAGACAGGCGAATCACAAGATGCCAAAAGCTTAAGTTAAAGGATCAACGATTTCCTAATCTAGAAGTTGATGCCACTAACATACATCTGGAAAAGACTAAATGTAAACAAAATAACTAATTCACTGTGTTGATCTGAACTCCCTGTTAAGTAGATATTTACCTAGGTCCTAAATTTTCTCAAAATATGCCCTTTCTAAAATATTGGCTTTTCTAAGAACTGTTTAGATCCAAGGGATAAGTGAGTTACACCATGTTTCGTACTGAATAAAAATTCAGCAACAAAGTGGGTATGCTTGTAAATTACTTTGATAATTTTTTGAAGTGGTGAAGTATGTCAATATAGAAAGAATGGAACATTTTCCACTTCTGGTCAGAAATGGCACCATCAAAAACACCTCATTAAAGTGAGCTGGTCGGTAAAGCTCGTGTTATATTCCTGAAACAGACTGTCCCAAACCACACTTGGTAGAATAACTCTTATTGCATTCTTACAAAATAGAAATTTTCCATGCAAATCATCCATGTTGCCTTTCTGACTTTCTGTAGAAACAGAAATGTATTTTGAAATGTGCTCAGTAAGAATTAGGTTAAAATTCGATTAAGATCTTCGACTCTATCAGTCACAGTGTACTTGAGGGGAAATTATTTCATTTTTTATTAATGCAAAGAACATAGTTTTAAGATGTTAATAAAATGATGACGAAGACTAGTTGTGTTAATTCTTCAAATATACATCTTTTGACCACATAGGAAAATGCAACAGTATAACAGAAACATACTTGTCTTAGCCGGAGTGTTAATGGCAGCATTAGCTTTGGCCACATCATCTTTGAGTTTGCTGCAGTTGTCCTGCAATCCAAGGAGATTCTGGTTTAAATCTTTTACTTCCGCCAGCACTGCATTTGCAGTGTCATTTGCCTGTTTGGCTTTATCTTTAGCTGCTTGTATCTTGGCGCTTGCATCTGTTGTGTGGAAGAAATCTATATATTAATGTCCTGCATGATAATATAAAAATAACTCAGTATTAACTTCACTATATAGTTAACATTGAACAGAAGGCATGCATTAAGAGCTGATTTTTTTGACATTGCAATGCTAGAACAGAGCCGTAGTCAGTAGAGACACAAGGTGGAGTTTTCTGGGTCTTCATTCAACTCCACCATCACCATCATTTTCCTATATGCTCCATGGACAACATTCCCTTCCACCGTTTGTCCACACAAGTGGGCATTGCCAAGGCACCAGCTTCACCACATCATCAAGGCTGTTTTCAGACCAATTCATACACCCACTTAAGCCCTTCACTCTGGAGCTTAGGGGCACTTACACCTTGCATGCTTCTGCCAAGTCACTTTGGCCACAGAGGCACAAACACATCGCAAACATCTACACAGGATGGTTCTTATGTATCTTCACTTACTTTCTCAGGAGTCATTCACTCTGCAATGACTTGAAGGCTTCTTTAGCACAGCAGGACAGCCAGACAGCTTGTCACTGTCCAGAGCATTAGATGGTCAGGGGGCCGACATGTGAATGTGCAGCACGGTCAATTCACACTTGCTGGTAGAGCAAATGGGGACTATGTTCACTCCTTGGCTGCCACTACTGTCAGCTAAGAGGCACGTCTAACCTCAGTATAGATGATTGGGCCACGGTCAGCCTTGTAGATCAAGTGCAACCAGTCTGGGAATCACAGAGACATCAGTCGAGAGGCTGAGTAGACATCCATCCTTTGATCCTGCTTATCGAGTGTCTCTGTTGTTGCTGTTCCTCAGCCTCTCTGTGTCACCAGTGGCCAAGACCAGGGCTCTCCTTCTGCCTAGGCCTAAGCAGGCATCTGGCCTGTGCCAGTCATCCAATGTGTCAGGCAATGTGTTTCTTTAACAAGCTGCAGAGACCTGTCAGTGACATGCTCACCAGATTGTGCTCTCAATTCTAATCAAGAAGAGAACAAACCGAGATGCAGGCCTTTGAGTTTGTGGAGGGTGCAGGCAAAAGTCTTGTCAATTTGTCATTGGAAGGGAGAGTCACTTCCTCCAAAGGGTCATTGGCCCTGACCTTTGTCTCCTGGCGGTTTGCTGGGTCTCACTATTGCCTGCATAAGAGAGGGCTAAAGAAGTATTCAGGATAAGAATGGGTTCTTACTGGTGTTAATGGGAGAGGAGCGCAGCGTAGCACAGCACAATGAAGCTCACTCACTTGGTTGCCCATAGAGATCTCTATAGCCCGTCAAGAATTACTTCACTTTTTTCCAGCCAACTCCAGAATTATTCCTCAAATTGGTGAAAGACCAAATGTTTGCCTCCCCACCACCCATCTTTGCCCTCTCTAGCTGATTATAAAACATAACTTTCTGCAATGACACAGAGGGAAATATTGACAGGGATGGAAATGGATGGGAGATGGGTTATTGGTGAGGCAGGGGCAGGAGAGGTGATCAGGCGTCTTCTGTGATTGAGCAGAAAACGGAGAGGACAGAAAGGGATAGCAGTTTGCAAGTTTGAGGTGGGTGTTAGTGGATATGTTGCATAGTAATGGCTGCAATCTATAGACCTTGGTGAGAAGTGTGTGCAGTGGCAGTGTTAGAGTGAGTAGCAATGGGCTTGACAGCTTGAGATAGCAGGGCGAAAATGATGACACCTTGGCGAGCACAGAAGATCACTGACGTTCTTCCTACGCCACTTCGCTTTTTTAAAAAATATCCAGGACACCTCAGTGCCCGGGAATGCTAACTCCATCCAGGTTGGTTGCATCTAGTGGCCTGGCATCCTTTAATGGAAATGGCACTGCTCTTCTTTCGACCAACACATCCACCAGCACGTCCAAATCCGAGTCAGCGAAGTGAGAGGCGAGCCTCCCTTTCCAGGCCATGTTGTTTGGGATAAGAAAGCAGGACCACAATGTGAGAGGCAGTTCCTGGTTTAGAGCATTTGAAGTGCTGTGCAGCTGTGTTGAAATATGGTGCTAGCAATGTGAATGTCACCAAATCCCTGCGGTAGTGAGCACCTCTCCTGCCTCACAATTTCACAGGACAGGCCCTGAAAAGGCTGCTCGTGGCATTCATCAGCTCAAAACAGGATGACTGCTGGAGAACACAGGATATGAGCAATGGAAGACCACCACCGTGAATCTCAGACAAAAACCACTTTGCTGAAAAATGGGAACATTCAGCCCCACAGATCTAAAATTTTGAGTATATCGCCCATTGATTTTGCTCAATAGGTTACAGGACAGAATCAAAGGAGAACCGTTTGATCATTTCTGTTAGCAGGTAAGACTTACACGGAAAATAGAATATGACCAATTTCATCCTTAAAAAAACACTACAGAAGCATAAACAGCCATATATCAGAAAAAAAGCCTACCTTTGGGAATGGCATGAAGTTTTGCAAGGGTATCGTTTAAGGCTTTCAGCAAGTTTTTATTCTTTGTTGTACCATCATTTAGCCTATTTTGTAAGTTATTCAAGTCATCTCCTTTCTCTGAAAGACAAGGTCAAAAGCTTCAAGAGATGGCATCTACATAATGACACAGTTTGCTCAAACCGAATAAATTATTTGTTTGTACATTTCAAACTGTCTGTGTTGAATACAGTAGTTTCTTTTGTACTTTTCAGGGTATAGTTAGGGATGGATGCACCATTCAATCAAATGAATCAGGCAGATCACCTATGATGTGTGATCCATGTTTACTTTAATGTTCTTATGTACGGTTGCAATGAAATTTGATTTGATCTGATTCATTATTGTCACATGTACCTAGGTGCAGTGAAAAGTTTTGTCTTGTGACCAGTACAGGCAGATCATAGTGCACAAAGTGCATTAGGGTAATAGAACAGAACGAAGACTAAAAAGTTACGGCTGCAGGGAAGTTACACAAACAGCAAGATCAACATCAAATTTAAAATTTGATAGGTCAATTCAGAAGTCTAACAACAAGTGCTCCAACACCATTTAGCTAAAACATTGAAAAATCAAAACGCTCCCCCATCTGATCACCATCCACTAACTCTTGCTTCAAAGTGTTTAACTCTGGACACTGACTGAGTATTGAGTTGTGATAGGACAGAATTGAGCTAGACTTTAAACCCTGAGATTGTCAACAATTACTATGTAGACTCTCAAATTTGGTACGGTCCATTGAACAAAGTGTTACATTGACTGCTGGTATGCTTATGCCAGAAAGCATCAGTACATTTTGAAGATTGTAGAAAAATAAGCCCTTAGTTCACTAGAAAGTAAAGTTTGCTGAGAAGTCAAAATGTTTAAGGAATTACAGGCTAGGGTTGTTTGATCATAAGAATCATGCTCAGTACCAGAAATGGTAACCAGCCTATCATATCAGATGTTAAATTTTACTGGGATGCTACAGGCAAATTTAAACTCGACATAGGGTTTGCTTTAAAGCAACAGACATCTGACAAGAACAACTAGTATAAAGAATGTGGCACTGCAGACTGTTAGAATAGATGATGCGTGTCACAAATGAATCAGTAATTTTCACACAGCTGTTTCTCTCAAATCCAAGGGTCTTATTTCCTATAAAGCCTAGTGTACATTTGTCTGCTCAATATCTGTAAATGTAGCAAAATAAGGAGTTAAACTGAACACCCTCCACTTGCTGACCAGTTGGCCTTTTGTGAGAAGGCAAATAACAAAAAGTGCATTTCCTGGGCTGAGGCATTCTTTTGAACAAAACATATTTTAACCCCAGAGGCATCGTAACAAATAGACAATACATAATAATATAAAATTAACAAATGTTAACTACAGCTTTAAACTGCTTTATTTTATTATGTTTTGGTTAGGTACTGACCCCCAAAGGGCTATTTATGTGTACATTTTCTTTCAATCATATATGACACTTTATAAATACAAATTCACTCTTTGCTTACCTTTTACATCTGTTCCCAAACGTTTGCCCTCGTTTAACTGTCTAAAGCTTTTCTGCAGTGAGCTCTTCGCAGTTTCCTTCAAAGATCCATCTGGACCAGATGCCTGATTAAATGACAGCATTTTTTAAACCACTACATAAATGACGCAATGTTTACAATTTAATGATTACAACACTGTCTAACAATGTCCAGTTATTTATCACAGCAAAATTGAGACACAGGAGAAAACAAAAACTGCTTTTGACTATTTGTAAGTATACTTTTGGGAAGATCACAGAACTTCATCAACTGTTGTGATGAAATCCATTTCTAGCATTCTGTGAGAATGTCACCTTCGGGGTACACTCAGCTCTGTCACGACCCAATAGGATAATGCGCTGGAAATCAAGTCCCACTGGTCTCGCAGTGGTCACAAATGTTAAAACTTGATTAAACCACCAAAATGCCCAATTTTACCTACCTGTCCAATTCAGGTTTTATAAATAAGGCACACCAGCAATTTTCCGCAAACGAGAAAATAACTATTTATTGTAATCTGACTGTTCCTTTTTTAATGATCAAAAAAGGCAGCATGCTGAGTAGCTAATTTATAACTTTATAAATCTACCCCTTTCTTAAAATCCCCATACACATTCCATTGTACACATGAAGAGACAAGGCAAGGCACATGTATTATGGATGAAGGAGGGAAAAAAACAAATGTTTTCTTCCGTGCTTCTGAATTGTTCAGGCCATAGTTTAGGGGTGGATACACTACGTAAACGATATGAATCAGGCAGATCACTCTTTAAGTAGCACAGTTCTGGCACCAGTCAGGATCACAGACAGCGATGAATTGTTTTCCTTCAGCTTTCCTTTGACTTCTTTCAATTCTTTGATAATGACATGAGGCTGTGGATGCTTCGGTTCTCAGTTTTTCATTCAGTGATTGAGGATTCACTCTTTTGGTGCCTCTGAAAGTGGTTTTTACACTTTTCCTTTCAACAGGGAATTTGCAGACAGACCATCTTACAGAGAGAGATGAGGGAGAGTAGATAAATAATGGGGATTTTCTTCTGCTTCTCTGCACAGAAGTGGGAAGTTGGGCACGGGGTTTGGAATGGGTGAAGTGAGAAAGAGGTGGATACTCTTTTTTCCCCACAGGCAGTATGTTCTTCCTGTATTTTCTACACTGAAGGCAGTATCCACCTGAGCAGGAAACAATCAGGCATTTTATAGAATCCCTACAGTGTGGAAACAGGCCCTTCAACCCAACAAGCCCACACCGACCCTCAGAGCACCCCACCCAGACCCATTCCCCTAAAACCTACCTAGTTTAACATCCCTGAACATTATGGGCAATTTGGCATGGTCAATCCACCTAGCCTGCACATCTTTGGACTGTGGGAGGAAATCGGAGCACCCAGAGGAAACCCACGCAGACACAAGGAGAATGCGCAAATTCCACATAGACAGTCACCTGGGAGTGGAATCGAACCCGGGTCCCTGGCGCTGTGAGGGACCAGTGCTAACCACTGAGCCACCATGCCATATTACTATACGGGGCCTTCCTGAGCCTAGAACAACTCCTGAATGAAAAATCTCTCAAAAGACTGTCTCTGGCCAAGATTACATACAGGCGGTGTCACTCTGTCTGGTATGTGCCCTCACTGTTTGAATAAGGCAACATTGTGGATAAAACTTACAATATGTTCCAGTAAGAGATAGCAAGAACTGCAGCTGGAGTCAGAGATAACAAAGTGTGGAGCTGGAGAAACACAGCAGGCCAGGCAGCATCAGAGCAGCAGGAAAGCTGACGTTTCGGGTAGGGACACTTGTTCAGAAGAAGGGTCCCGACACAAAATGTCAATTCTCCTGCTCCTCTGATGCTGCCTGGCCTGCTGTGTTCCTCCAGCTCCACAACATGCTCCAGTAACTTGTTTTAAAGCCATTTTTGGTTTACAGTTCATAAACATAAAAGTGGCCTTTACAATTCCAAGGATGATACCTTTGACTGTTTCAAAATGTTGGTAACTTTCAATTCTGCTCAGCAATGGGTGAGGGGTTTGTTGCAAGGTTTCCACTGTTTCTCTCATAACAGCTCAGCATCACTGCAGAGGTGTTCAAAGCTTACCGGCAATTGTTGAAAGGGACAAATGAGAACAGAAATGTTAGCAGTGCTGCAGTTAATGTACTGCTGGGAAGGCAGCTAAACTACACTGGGACTCAAGGAATTAAGAGCAGTTGGATGGCACAGTGTTGTTGGAACTTAGGTAGAATTTCTAGGCATAAATAGGCAGCTAAATGCTGGCGACAGCGCATAGAAGAAGTTCTAGGAAGCTGAGAAAGTGGGAAGATTATTACTCTGTTTAAGGGGCTGAGAAGAAACCCATGAGCATTAATATTTTGGTGTGTTGAGACAATGGAGGTTGAAAAAATCACAAGTGGTTTTTGCTTGATGCAACTGTTATGAACAAAAAAAATCCAAGGGAGACTGGCGTAGTGATGCTCTAAGTTAGTGAGGAGCTCATGAACAGCTAATAGAGGACAATTTTAGGGTTCAGGGTAGCATAGATGCAGGAAAGGAAGGTGATTGATCAGAGCCAGAGCAATCACTTAGGTGATCCATGATGGAAAGGGAGTTTCAAGGCCAGGGTCAGCAAATGTGATATTTTTTTTTTATTTATTCATTCATTCATCCATCTATCTACTTTTTTATTTATTTATTCATTCATTCATTTATTGATTATTACGAATTGTGATCCCTAATGAAATTTACGGAAATTCAACAATCCATCCTGGCATTAACATTTGGGGGTTGTCGCTGAAAAATTTGTGATTCTGTCTTTACCAGATTTACTATCTGATGTGCATTGTGTGGTGCTCAATCAAGTTTATTCCTGATATTTACTACATGTTAATATTAGATGTTAGAAATAAGGCCTACAAATGTTATAGAATGAATTTCTGTTCTAACGTCATAAACTTTATTGTTGCTTGTTCAAACCATGAACTATTGTGGCTTTATTCACTTAGTACATCTCCTGGATCCCACAGTTTATCTACTTTAAAAATAAAAATAACTGGTCCCTAGCGAAATTATAACATAAATTTGGTGGCCTGGTCTGGGATGGTAACACAGTGCAGTATAGTTCTGGTGTGGCTACTGTTCTGTTACTACTCCATCAAATCTCTTGTTCTCATCCCTCGATCGCAACGTGCATTTGTGGTTTATTTTTCTCTCTCCTTGTGTACTTCTGGGTTCTCTCTCACGTGCCTATCCACTTTTTACTTCTCACCCCTCTGTGTTCACTTCACTCACTTAGTCTGAACTTTCAACATTTGGCTCTTTGCTTCTGAACTCTAAGATGTCGGCCTGATCATCTTTCTGGCTAAACATTTCTCTCTGTATAAACTCTCTATAAAATTTAGTTTTTCTAAACTTGTCCCTTTCCTTGTTTGGGCTGTGCTTGTCCAAACATCATATTCAGAGATGTGATACACACTTCTGGAGCCCCAAGGAGTTGAACCCAGGTTTCCTGGCTCAGATGTAGGGACACTTCTTGTGCCCTATAAGAACCCATTGAATTTATGCAGAGTGCATTCAGAAGTGGGTTCAGGTAAGCTGTGCAGTAAATGAGTGATCTTGACAGTAGACGTAAAGATCAAGAGCTTAAGACCTCAAATCAAAATGTAAATCACAAAAATATTATCCAATAACTTCATCTGTAAAAGATGTTAATTCATCCAGAGCTTACAAATATATTTAATCCATACTTCTAAACAGAATTACTTGCCCAATAAAAATGAGAACTCAAGTCGACAATCAGTCATTTGCCAACCAAATTAAACCTCTCTCATCTCGGATTTTACCTCATTGCTGAGGTTTGAGTGGTATTTATAATTACCGAGACAAAAAGTACTGCAGATGCTGGAGAATCCGAGATAACAAGCATGGGGCTGGATGAACACAGCAGGTCAAGCAGCATCATAGGAGCAGGAAAACTTGATGTTTCGGGCCTAGACCCTTCATCAGAAATGGGGGAGGGGAAGAGGGTTCTGAAATAAATAGGGAGAGAGGGGGAGGCGGATAGAGGATGGATAGAGGAGAGGATAGGTGGAGAGGGGGCAGACAAGTCGAAGAGGCGGGGATGGAGCCAGTAAAGGTGAGTGTAGGTAGGGGAGTAGGGAGGAGATAGGTCAGTCCAGGGAGGACGGACAGGTCAAGGGGGCGGGATGATGTTAGTAGATAGGAGATGGGGGTGTGGCTTGAGGTGAGAGGAAAAACCGGTTAGGGAGGTGGAGATGAGCTGGGCTGGTTTTGGGATGCGGTTGGGGGAGGGGAGATTTTGAAGCTTGTGAAATCCACATTGATGCCATTGGGCTGCAGGGTTCCCAGGCTGAATATGATTTGCTGTTCCTGCAGCCTTCAGGTGGCATCACTGTGGCATTGCAGGAGGCCCAGGATGGACATGTCATCTGAGGAATGGGAGGGGGAGTTGAAATGGTTCGCGACTGGGAGGTGCAGTTGTTTGTTGCGAACTGAGTGCAGGTGTTCTGCAAAGCGGTCCCCAAGCCTACGCTTGGTTTCCCCGATGTAGAGGAGGCCACGACGGGTACAGCGGATGCAGTATACCACATTGGCAGATGTGCAGGTGAACCTCTGCCTGATGTAGAAAGTCTTCTTGGGGCCTGGGATTGGGGTGAGGGAGGAGGTGTGGGGGCAGGTGTAGCACTTCCTGCGGTTGCAGGCAAAAGTGCCGGGTGTGGTGGGGCTGGAGGGGAGTGTGGAGCGGACAAGGGAGTCGCGGAGGGAGTGGTCCCTCCGGAAGGCAGATAAGGGTGGGGAGGGAAAAATGTCTTTGGTGGTGGGGTCTGATTGCAGATGGCGGAAGTGTCGGAGGATGATGCGTTGGATCCGGAGGTTGGTGGGGTGGTATGTGAGGACGAGGAGGATTCTTTTTTGGTTATTATTGCGGTGTGGGGACGGGGCGTGAGGGATGTGTTCCGGGAAATGCGGGAGACACGGTCGAGGGCGTTCTCGACCACTGTAAGGGGGAATTTGCGGTCCTTGAAGAATGAGGACATTTGGGATGTACGGGAGTGGAATGTCTCATCCTGGGAGCAGATGCGGCGGAGGCGAAGGAATTGGGAATAGGGGATGGCATTTTTGCAGGAAGGTGGGTGGGAGGAGGTGTATTCCAGGTAGCTGTGGGAGTCAGTGGGCTTGAAATGGACATCGGTTTCTAGGTGGTTACCCGATATGGAGACAGAGAGGTCCAAGAAGGAGAGAGAAGTGTTGGAGATGGTCCAGGTGAACTTCAGGTTGGGGTGGAAGGTGTTGGTGAAGTGGATGAACTGTTCGAGCTCCTCATGGGAGCACGAGGCGGCGCCGATGCAGTCATCAATGTAATGGAGGAAGAGGTGGGGTTTAGGGCCAGTGTAGGTACAGAAGAGGGATTGTTCCACGTAACCTACAAAGAGGCAGGCATAGCTTGGGCCCATGCGGTTACCCATGGCCACCCCCTTTGTCTGTAGGAAGTGGGAGGAATTGAAAGAGAAGTTGTTGAGGGTGAGGACGAGTTCAGCTAAGCGGATGAGGGTGTCGGTGGAGGGGGATTGGTCAGTTCTGCTGGACAGGAAGAAGCGGAGGGCCTTTAGGCCATCAGCATGGGGATACAGGTGTATAGGGACTGGACGTCCATAGTAAAAATGAGGTGTTGGGGACCGGGGAGTGGAAGTTCTGGAGGAGGTGGAGGGCGTGGGTGGTGTCACGGACGTAGGTAGGGAGTTCCTGGACCAAGGGGGTGAAAATGGAGTCTAGGTAGGTG
>JAHRHZ010000073.1:16459586-16577783 GCA_024137785.1 Ginglymostoma cirratum | reverse complement strand
CACATACCACCCCACCAACCTCCGGATCCAACGCATCATCCTCCGACTCTTCCGCCATCTGCAATCAGACCCCACCACCAAAGACATTTTTCCCTCCCCACCCTTATCTGCCTTCCGGAGGGACCACTCCCTCCGCGACTCCCTTGTCCGCTCCACACTCCCCTCCAGCCCCACCACACCCGACACTTTTGCCTGCAACCGCAGGAAGTGCTACACCTGCCCCCACACCTCCTCCCTCACCCCAATCCCAGGCCCCAAGAAGACTTTCCACATCAGGCAGAGGTTCACCTGCACATCTGCCAATGTGGTATACTGCATCCGCTGTACCCGTCGTGGCCTCCTCTACATCGGGGAAACCAAGCGTAGGCTTGGGGACCGCTTTGCAGAACACCTGCGCTCAGTTCGCAACAAACAACTGCACCTCCCAGTCGCGAACCATTTCAACTCCCCCTCCCATTCCTCAGATGACATGTCCATCCTGGGCCTCCTACAATGCCACAGTGATGCCACCCGAAGGCTGCAGGAACAGCAAATCATATTCAGCCTGGGAACCCTGCAGCCCAATGGCATCAATGTGGATTTCACAAGCTTCAAAATCTCCCCTCCCCCAACCGCATCCCAAAACCAGCCCAGCTCATCTCCACCTCCATAACCTGTTTCTCCTCTCACCTCAAGCCACACCCCATCTCCTATCTACTAACATCATCCTGCCCCCTTGACCTGTCCGTCCTCCCTGGACTGACCTATCTCCTCCCTACTCCCCTACCTACACTCACCTTTACTGGCTCCATCCCCGCCTCTTCGACTTGTCTGCCTCCTCTCCACCTATCCTCTCCTCTATCCATCCTCTATCCGCCTCCCCCTCTCTCCCTATTTATTTCAGAACCCTCTTCCCCTCCCCCATTTCTGATGAAGGGTTTAGGCCCGAAACGTCAAGTTTTCCTGCTCCTATGATGCTGCTTGACCTGCTGTGTTCATCCAGCCCCATGCCCTTTATAATTACTGAGTTTGCTTATTTCAGTGAAACTGCGCTACTTTAACACGTTGTTTATCTGCATTAAATACCAAAGATTTGCTGCATGAATTGCATTATTTGCACTGATCTAATTGAAAAGGAAAGATCTTTGGGGCGAGGGTGCAACAACAACAAAATGCGATTGATTCAATGGCTTTTTCAGAGCTCACACAAGTATGATGAGTCAAATGGTCTCCTTCTGTGCCGTATGATTCTATGAATCTACCGGCTGCCTTCCTGCTGAATGTTGTCTCAATAGTTGCTTCTCATTGCTATCACACTATCCATTTTCCCTCTGATCAATATGTTGCATCTCACCACTTTGACTGAAACTAGCTGCTCTTAGTCCTGAAAGTACTGCAACAGAGTCTCAACTACAGGCCACACCTATCCCATGTTGCTGACTGTGACTTACTTGTTGTTCCACCTGTTTATTTGGGAACAGGAGAAAGCCGTTCAGTCCCTGAGGCTGCATTTCCATTCAACTAGATGATGACTGATCTGTGGCTCAAGTACAAAACTTTTCCTACCTTGGAATGTGCATTTCTATTTCTGTTAGGCAAACAGATTTTTCCATATTTAATTAATCATGTCAATCAGTACAGAAATAGTGAAATGAGTGATTGTAAAGTGGTACATACTGGTAAATCCAAAAATGATCGAAATTCATATAACAGTTCTTTATGTTACAAGGCTACCTTCTTCCTTACCAGTCTCACAGCTTGATTGGCTGTTTCCTTAGCTTCTTTCGCAACTTTTTCAGCTTCATCAATTTTATCTTTGATATTAGTATAAGCTCTGAAGGCTGCAGTTGCATTAAAGGATAGATTCTTTGCTTCAGCAAGGATACTGTTTTGTAAGAGGAAAACAACAGCAATGAAAAACAACTTCGAACATCTTTACATTTTCAAGTTCTTTAACAAAATGTTAAACATGTTGTTTTCTCAAATAAATTAGTTCAATTAGTGATATCTGATTGATTGTTTTTGCCTTTGCAAGGCATAAATGCATAGCTCTACAGCAAAGATGATGAGGCAGGCCACCAAAATTGCCATTCACAGACAGCTACCTTATAAGTACTGCTCCTGGCAGGGATTGCCCTGTATCAAGATGCTAAAGACACTACGCTATGGTTGAGAGTAGGGCAAACTGGGGGCTCCAACACGTATTTCTGTGACTGTATGGAACCATACACAATGCCAAATGCAGAAAATAGTGAGAAGATCCAGCAGGTCTACCCAAAAAGAGGAATATCAATGATCGCATTGCGGATGCTGGAAATCTGGAAAAGCTCCGCAGGTCTGGCAGCATCTGGGCTGAGAGAAACTGAGTTAATGTTCCTGGATGATCACCTTGCATCAGAACTTCATTCTTCATTAGAACATTCATTCTCGCGAATGACCTCCTCCAGAACAGTTAAGTCGCATTCTCTCCTCGTTGATGCTGTTGGGCTTATTGGACTGAAATTTACGATGTGGAAAATGTCAGAAATTGACCAGCTAAGAACGGTCCAGCCTGCAGCAATAACGGGCTGTGGGTGGTGTTCTGAGATTGAAAGTGGGGCCTTGGCCTCCCACGTCCACCGTCCAGAGCCATTGGCCAATCTGTTTGGCTGGCAGCTCCAACATTGCCAGCAGCAATAGTATTTGGTGCAGGGGGATGCAGGCAAGACTATGAAGAATACAGCCACAGATCCTTAGTGAACTAAGTCAAGGGCATTGGGCAGGGAAGGTTTGCTCTCTCTTGGAGTGGCTGGTGTGGGGAGGACATGGAGGTGGGTTCTGAAGTATAGATGAGTAGAAAGGAAAGGGGTTTCTATCTTCTCAGGGGTGCTCTAATGGGAAAAGGGCACTCTCCAATGTCCCTATTGCTGACAACACACCTGGCTGGAACACATAATATTTAACCATTGAGATAGTTTCCCACTTTCATGTTGTCAATGCAGAATACTATCCACCACCAGCATATATCTTAAACTTGGGTAAATTCTGGGGAGAACTTTCTGTCCTTTAACCAATGATTAGAAAATCATAGACTATGCCTTCCAAATTTCTGTTCTGTATTATCAGTGATTAAAACTTCCACAGTTGGACAAAATCAGAAAATAAAGCCTACTGTGTGCAGCGTGTACTGTTCTACTTCAATATCTAATAATATGTTTAATACAGCATATTATTCTTTTCAAAGAACTTTCAAATAACACAGTGTTCTTTTCCTTTGAATTCTTAAGACTGTGAAAACTTAATTAACTCTCAGTTTCTTAGAAGTGTAAACTGATTTTCCTCTATCAGGAAATTTAAACTGATCGACACCAAACAAGCTTATTTCAAAATTTGTTTTGTAAAAAGGCTTTTGGTCCTTCTATTCTCAACTCTTGTACATCTCCTCATTGTCACCCCACCATTGAATTTCCTCCATTAACTTCTCTGTCACTGCATTATTTTACCTCTCCCTCTTAAGACTTTTCTCAAAATCGACTTCATTGTGACCAATCTATTACTCACCTTACCCAATATCATCATCTTTGGCTTGGAATCCATTTTAGTCCAATTAAACAAGGCAGATTTTAAACAAGGCCATGGGGCCAAACCCTATTTTGAATTCAATTTGAAAATTATGGTCCAGTAGGTCACCTCACAATATTGGGAATTTACAATGGTCTGTGTGAGGGAGGAAATGGGAATTCTGGTCACTTGCAACTACTGGCCCATTAAACTTCTTAAGAAGTTTGTTACATGTCCCAGTCCAATGGGGAATGTGACTTTTTAAATCTTTATTTCTGTGCACGTGAACTGTCTGGGGCATACCAGCACCTGACAGTTGCATTTATTGTAGTGACATCGAGAAGTTAATCTGACTTTAATCTGACTTTATAGAAGAGTGTATTCTGATAGGCCCATGGTGTTGGGGCCAGAATTACATCATTTTGGTGTTTGTGTGGAGCTTTCATCAATGCTCCACTTCCTGACCTCCTGATCAGCCACCTGCTCTATACAGCAAGGTAGAGGCAAGCCCCAAGCTCCTACCTCCTTCGGGGGCACATGCTGTCTCTAATTGGATGCCGAGCCCAACTTCTGCCCAATCATTCCACTTATTTTAAGAATAATATCACAGATTTGAGGACCCTGAATTCATCCAGGTGTCGGGTCTTGACTCCATTTTGAAAATCCGGTTCCTGTTCTCTGAAGAACCTTGACTTGTTTCTTATATGTTACCTGTTTCTTACATGTTAAAGTTACTGTACAAATGTGGTCATTAGCATACCCATCCAGAATTCCAGATGAGTCATTAAGTACTGCAGCATGATACTCTGCTCGAAGGACTAGTTCTGGAAGTTTCTCATCACGAATGCCAGCTGCCAGCTCATCCATTTTGTCTTTTAGCTTCCCAATTAATGGCTCTAAATGTTCTTGTTCACTAAGTTCCTGTAAATCAATGCAGAAATGTGCTTAATATAAACAACAGATAATTAGTTGTCACTTTTACTCATTATATTCTAAGTGTAGAAAAGATCCAGATATATTTCACAATGAAAACTAAATCAAAATACATAGTGATTTCCACATTGTGAATAAAATACTTGTGGTGTTTGGAGATTACGAGTGAAGTGGTTATGTTGCTGAAGAAGTAATCCAAAGGTCTGAACTAATCATCCAGCAACTGTTGACAGAGAAATTCATTTCAAATTCAACCAGATGGAGTCTTTCAATTCAGTTAATTAAACAAATCTAGAAAACTAAACTAGCATCTGCAATAGTGACTGTGAAACAACTAAATTGTTAAATACTACCTGGTTCACAATTGGGTTTTAGGGAAGGAAATAAGCTGTCTTAATTGCAAAGAAGGAAAAACCATTTAAACTGGCAAATGTGACTTCCTAGTTCAACTCTGCTCATGCACTCAAGATTCAACTCCAGTACAACCAGTACATTAATTTCCAAGTATTAATGGTATTTTTACAGCATTTCCCAGCTTCTTTGTGATGACAGATCCACTGCAATGTGGATACTCTTAGCTTCCCACTGGAGAGACCCAGCAAGGTCACTTACGCCACCACAAGGGCAGTATAATGGACAAGGAATGTTGGGTTTGCCAATCATGTGCGCATTCCATGACTGAATAAAATATGCACACAATATATACACAGACTTTAGAAATTTACAAGGTCTGTACTGTCAGTTCCCTAAAACCTGGTTTCAGGGGAGTGAAAATGTTTTGTATCTCAGGTATCTAAACATAAATCATTTTAATGTTTGGTCATATATAAATTGCTCACATTGATTTCCTTTGGAAATACAAATCCCTGGCATTTGCTTCACATATTTAACAAAAATAGATTCCAATAAAGGGGTATGATAATCTACTGAAAGAGTTATGCACTAGTCTATATAGTGTTCTTGATACTATGCTTATGGCTTGGCACTATAAACTAGAGGGCACTGAAAGAAGGTATTTTGTATAGAACTCCCCGTGCCGTGACATGAATGAAGAATATTACAAACAACCTGGATCATATCATTCCAGACTCATCAGTAATAACTGCCATGGGTAAAACTATCTTATATTGTTCTGAAAGTTAAGTCATTTATTCTATCAACTGATTAATGCTGAGAAACCTTTCTCTAATTGTTTCTATTACGTTCATGTAATAACTATGCACTGCCGATATGCAGTTAAGTTGCATTAATCATTATTAATTTATGCTATTCGTTTTATATTACTTACATTTAATCCCGAAGAAATTTTTTCCAAAAGCTGCTTTGCTGCAGCTATAAGATAATGACCTTCATTAAGGACATCTTCTGTATCCTTTTTACCACCTTCAACTGCCTGTTTCCTTTTCTGAATTCGAATAGTAGGAAAGAAGAAATCAGCTCTTATAACATGAGAAAATACATTCATCGTTTGGCACACATTTCAGCCCTATAAGCATTTTATACATGGAACTAGTAACGTTTCCAGCCGGAGAGCAGAACTTTGAGGCATAAAAATGTGACAGAGTCATTCTTCAAACTGCTCAGTCTCTCAAAACAACACAAATAAACAAAGTCTCACATCTAGCGCGGCTGGAATCATCTGAAGTTCTCTTGGATCGACTGTTCAGAGATGTAAATGACACACCTCTGGAGGACGTAGGACTTGAACCCAAGCCCTTGGTTTAAAGGTAACCTAACTTTTGAACTTCCGCCATTGTGGCAAAGAAGATATCTCTCAAATTGATTCAGAGAGAGTGGGAACTGCCGATGCTGGAGAATAATCCACTTCACCAACACCTTCCACCCCAACCTGAAGTTCACCTGGACCACCTCCTCTCTGTCTCCATCTCTGGCAACCACCTAGAAACTGATATCTATTTCAAGCCCACTGACTCCCACAGCTACCTAGAATACACCCACTCCCACCCACCTTCCTGCAAAAATGCCTTCCCCTATTCCCAATTCCTTTGCCTCCTCCGCATCTGCTCCCGAGATGAGGCATTCCACTCCCGGACATCCCAGATGTCCTTGTTTCTCAAGGACCGCAACTTCCCTTCCACAGTGGTCAAAAATGCCCACGATCGTGTCTCTCGCATTTCCCGCAACTCATCCCTCACACCCCCTCCCCGCAACAACAACCAAAACAGAATCCTCCTCGTCCTCACATACCACCCCACCAACCTCCGGATCCAACGCATCATCCTCCAGCACTTCCACCATCTGCAATCTGACCCCACCACCAAAGACATTTTTCCCTCCCCACCCTTTACTGCTTTCCGGAGGGACCATTCTCTCCGTGACTCCTATGTCCGCTCCACACTCCCCACCAGCCCCACCACACCTGGCACTTTTCCCTGCAACCTTCACCCCATCCCAGGCCCCAAGAAGAACTTCCACATCAAGCAGAAGTTCACCTGCACATCTGCTAATGTGGTATATTGTATCCGCTGTTCCCGATGTGGCCTCCTCTACATCAGGGAAACCAAGCAGAGGCTTGGAGACCGCTTTATGGAACACCTACGCTCGGTTCACAACAAACGACTGCACCTCCCAGTCGTGAACCATTTCAACTCCCCCTCCCACTCCTTGAATGACATGTCCATCCTGGGCCTCCTCCAGTGCCACAACAATGCCACCCAAAGGTTGCAGGAACACCAACTCATATTTCACTTGGGAACCCTGCGGCCCAATGGTCTCAATGTGGACTTCACAAGCTTCAAAATCTCCCCTCCCTCGACCGCATCCCAAAACCAGCCCAGCTCGTCCACGCCTCCCTAACCTGTCCGTCATTCCTCCCACCTATCCACTCCTCCCACCTCAAGCCACACCCCCATCTCCTACCTACCAGCCTCATCCCGCCTCCTTGACCTGTTCATCCTCCCTGGACTGACCTATCCCTACCCTAACTCCCCACCTACACTCACCTTTACTGGCTCCATCCCCGCCTCTTTGACCTGTCTGTCTCCTCTCCACCTATCTGCTCCTTTACCGATCTTCCATCCACCTCCCCCTCTCTCTATTTATTTCAGAAACCCCTTCCCCTCCCCCATTTCTGAAAAAGGGTCCAGACCCAAAATGTCATCTTACCTGCTCCTCTGATGCTGCTTGGCCTGCTGTGTTCATCTAGCTCTACACCTTGTCATATCTAAAATTGCTTGCCTACGTTTTCAGCTTTGAGGAGAGAGGTTGTTTAACTGTTCCAGAGCACCATCCTAGAGATCTACAAGTAGATGTTTAACTTCCTGCAACACCAAAGATCATTTTCGAAGTGGACATCTATGCATGCAAAAGGATTGCCTGGATACTATCACCCATTTATCTACAAAAATCCTGTGCCATTTCTGAACAGCCAAGGCATTGTCTCTGTTACTCTACCAGATATTTAGAAAATTTATTTTTTGCCCCAAACTGAGAAATACTGAATGCCATGGTGTGGGAAATTATGAACAGGACAGCAAAAATTATGTAACGTATGCAGTTTTCAAAACAGCCAATGCCTTGAAAACAAATTGATTTAAAGTCCCCAAATCTGGTACATACAAATACAAGAGGGCGACTGTAATAACTACACAGAGATCAGTGTTTCGTGACTAAGTCACCCTTTATTTCCTCATGTATAGTCCACTGACTATGGCTAGCCAGCTCGGAGTCAATCCTCATGTGAGGAGAGTCTAATCTTCTGGTTATATTGCTCAGCCAGGGCCCAAGCTAATAACCCCAACCAAGAACATTATAGTTAACAAGGTCCATCCGGTTGTCATCACAACAGGGACTCTCCTTGAATAGATGAAATTCCAGGAAAACTGAATCTCTTCCCATCCCTTCTTATCCTGCCACGTGGTATTCTCCAAGCACATGAATATCTGCATGGGAGTGGCAAACTCCCGCAACCAGATCTGAACCCACCAGTGACAGCAAGAAAACTTTGGTGATGCTGAACTGAGGACAGTTCTGGAACTGTAGCCCAGTAAAGAAACTGACATCATCAGGATACAATTAGAAGGTGAGAGTGAGATAACAGGAAAACAATTAGAAGTCTGAATATATTAACATTTCACAAGATGGAGCAGGATCTTCCTTTTAGGACAACGTGGGACTAAAACCAAGAGTGGAGTGGGGACGGCCAGTGGGCCCGGAGTGGAGTGGGGACAGCCAGTGGGCCCGGAGTGGAGTGGAGATGGCCAGTGGGTCCGGAGTGAAGATGGCTACTGTTTGTGAACCAATGGCGCCTAGTCAGACCACATGGAAGCCCTCATAGAAAGACTATAATGTCCATCTTCTTAGCCTTATTTCTTATTTTCCTAACTTATAATTGTACTATGTATATCTGTAACTTAGTGTAACCTTTTCTTTTATTTTCTCTATTTTTGTACCTAAGATTTGTACTTTGTACCTAAGATGGCACCATGTATCGGCGACACTGTACACTTTTCACTGCACTCCTGTTCTTTTGTAACTTGAGTACCCGTGACAGTAAACCTAATTCTAAATTCTAAATTCTAAATAATGTCCTGAAATGCTTCCTTCCTTCTTCAGGAGAAGAATGCATACAACCAGAACAACCCCGCATGTGCGCTGCGGGTGGGGAGAGATGCCTGACTTCTGACACCTTTTGAGGAGCAGGCCATCAAATTGACAGGGAGAATGAGACAGATCTAAAGGGGAGTTTGGATATTGACAACTAGCAAGTGAAAAAGCCTCTAAGCAGCCACTTCCAACAGCATATCAAGCATCAATGTCTCAATAAAACCTCGGTAGGGAGGGCAACTCCCAATACTAATAAATCATTTCCCTATGCAGCCTCTGGATCTCACTCTCAAGCCAGACAAAATTAAAAGTCCCAGCAGCCAGGTCCATCTCTATTGACACTTGGCCTGCATCTCTGAGGAGGAACAGTTAGAAGCCTGAAGCATCCCAATCTCCCCTAATGTAAAGGCATTCACCTCAGTTCCTAACCTCTCTCCAGTAGGCTCAAATGAGCACAGCACTGACATGGACCCACAGCCAGAGGAGACAGAAAGTGCTGAGGTCTCTGACACTCAGAGGACTGCTGTTGAACATGCCACTTCACAGCTCAGTGCAGATGATGGGCCTCTGGACTCAGCCATGAATGAGCTGATGGTGATGCAGGAGTAAGCAGGAGAACTTCTGCCAGAGGTGCCAGAGATCATGTACAGACTGCTGTGAAGGGCAGAGGAGCCCTGCCCAGGTTTGTCTGCCTTTGGGTTTCAGCATGCAAGCGCGTGATTGCCTCCTTGAACTGGGTAGAGAGCTAGGTCCAGCAGAATAGTGAGTTTTAGCTGGACATGCGTGGGCTTTTCACTTCACCACCCCAAGCATTCACTGGCTCACCAGTGTGGGGAAAGGGGGCCTCGACCTCACTCCAGTTGCCCCATTCCTCAATGGGTGAGGAAGTGCCACCACATGCCAGCAGGGAGGAGAAGCAACAGACAAGAAATCAGGGATTGCTATCTCAGGGCACTCCAGAGGTGCCCTGCCACACCAACACCGCTCTTTATCAGGACAGCCTGAGAAGGGTGCCACCACACCAATGCAGATGTATATTGTTCAGTTCGTTTGAACATAGAGCAGTTTTTCTGCCGCCTCCGCCTCCATGCTTACTTCTTTAACCGCGAGCCTAACCCTCCCTCTACTGACCCCTTCTCCTGCCTCCAACACATCCCCTCCTCATGGACACCACCCCAAGGCCTCCTACCCTCCCTTGACCTCTTTATCTCTAATTGTCATCGAGACATCGATCGCCTCAAACTCTCCACCCCTCTCTCCCACTCCAACCTCTCTCCCGCAGAATGTGCAGCCCTCCGCTCCAATCCCAACCTCACCATAAAACCCACGGACAAGGGAGGCGCTGTTGTAGTATGGCGCACTGACCTCTACATCTCGGAGGCCAGGCGCCAACTCTCCAACACCACCTCCTATCGCCTCCCTTGATCATGATCCCACCCATGAGCACCAAACCATCCACAACCTCATTACCTCAGGTGACCTCCCAACCACAGCCTCTAACCTCATCATTCCCCAACCCCACACCACCCGCTTCTGTCTCCTTCCCAAAATCCACAAACCTGACTGCCCTGGTCGACCCATTGTCTCCGCCTGCTCCTGCCCCACTGAACTTATTTTCACCTATCTGGACTCCATTTTCTCCCCCTTGGTCCAGGAACTCCCCACCTACGTCCGTGACACCACCCACGTTCTTCACCTCCTCCAGAACTTCCAATTCCCCGGTCCCCAACATCTCATTTTTACCATGGACGTCCAGTCCCTATACACCTGCATTCCCCATGCTGATGGCCTAAAGTCCCTCCGCTTCTTCCTGTCCCGCAGACCCGACCAGTCCACCTCCATTGACACCCTCATCCGCTTAGCTGAACTCGTCCTCACACTCAACAACTTCTCTTTCAATTCCTCCCACTTCCTACAGACAAAGGGGGTGGCCATGGGTACCCGCATGGGCCCAAGCTATGCCTGCCTCTTTGTAGGATACGTGGAACAATCCCTCTTCCAAAACTACACTGGTCCTATCCCTCATCTCTTCCTCCGTTACATTGATGACTGTTTCGGCGCTGCCTCGTGCTCCCACCAGGAGCTCGAACAGTTCATCCACTTCACCCCAACCTTAAGTTTACCTGGACCATCTCTAATACCTCTCTCTCCTTCCTGGACCTCTCTGTCTCCATCTCTGGCCTCCACCTGGAAACTAATATCCATTTTAAGCCTAGTGACTCCCACAACTACCTAGAATACACCTCCTCCCACCCACCTTCCTGTAAAAAGGCCATCACCTATTCCCAATTCCTTCGCCTAAGCCGCATCTGCTCCCGAGATGAGGCATTCCACTCCCGAACATCCCAGATGTCCTCGTTTTTCAAGGACCGCAACTTCCCCTCCACAGTGATCGAAAATGCCCTTGACCATGTCTCCCGCATTTCCCGCAACTCATCCCTCACACCCCCTACCCGCTATAATAACCAAAACAGAATCCGTCTCGTCCTCACGTACCACCCCACCAACCTCCGAATCCAACACATCATCCTCAGACATTTCCACCATCTGCAATCTGACCCCACTACTAAAGACATTTTTCCCTCCCCACCCTTATCTGCCTTCCGGAGGGACCACTCTCTCCATGACTCCCTTGTCCGCTCCACACTCCCCTCCAGCCCTACCACCCCTGGCACTTTTCCCTGCAACCGAAGCAAACGCTACACCTGCCCCTTCACCTCCCCCCTCACCCCCATCCCAGGCCCCAAGAAGACCTTCCACATCAAACAGATATTCTGCTAATGTGGTATACTGTATCCGCTGTTCCCGTTGTGGCCTCCTCTACATTGGGGAAACCAAGCGGAACACCTACGCTCAGTTCGCAACAAACAACTACACCTCCCAGTCGCGAACCATTTCAACTCGCTCCCCCCACCACTCCTCAGACGACATGTCCATCCTGGGCCTCCTGCATCGCCACAATGATGCCACCCGAAAGCTGCAGGAACAGCATCTCATATTTCGCTCGGGAATCCTGCAACCCAAAGGTATCAATGTGGACTTCACAAGCTTCAAAATCTCCCCTCCCCCAACGACATCCCAAAACCAGCCCAGCTAGTCCCCACCTCCCTCACCATTCCTCCCACCTCAAGCCCCACCCCCATCTCCCACACACTAACCTCATCCCGCCTCCTTGACCTGTCCGTCCTCCCTGGACTGACCTATCCCCCACCTACATTCACCTTCACTGGTTCTAACCCCGCCTCTTTGACCTGTCTGTCTCTTCTCAATATATCTTATCCTTCAGAACATAGAACTTAGAACAATACAGCGCAGAACAGGCCCTTCGGCCCTCGATGTTGCACCGCCCTGTGAGCTAATCTAAGCCCATCCCCCTACACTATCCCATCTTCTATCCACCTCCCCCTCTCTCCCTATTTATTTCAGAATCCCCTACCCCTCCCCCATTTCTGAAGAAGGGTCTCGACCCGAAACGTCAACTTTCTTGCTCCTCTGATGCTGCTCGGCCTGCTGTGCTCATCCAGCTCCACCACGTTTTATCTCAGATTCTCCAGCATCGGCAGTTCCTACTATCTCTATATTGTTCAGTGTCAGTTTTGAATGCCTCAGTTGGGTACATGGGCACTCAATAGGAATATATGCAAACTAATCTGGAGTCCCTCCCATTTGCACTGTGCATTATTTAACAGACCTTCTTTTGGAAACAATTTTGAGAAAGATGGCGGTTTTAAACTTCACTTTCAACTCTTTCATCCTCTTTCTCTCCATAACTAAAGATAGCCTTCTCTTTCCTCTGGTATTCCCTCTGTCCTTCTTCAATCTCCCCACGACTATGGGTCTCCACTGAACTTTCTGTTCTTTCACCCAATCCCATTCCCTCTTAAATCTCCTCGCCCAGCCTCACCATGTCCTCCATCACTCCTTAGATTTGTTTTCCCTTCCCAAGATTAACCTATTGTGTTACTCAATGAGATCTGTAACTCCTACCCTTCCTTGTCCCTTTCACTGTGACTCTCCTGCCCACGTCTCAATTTCCGGACCTCTGTTCCTACGGATCCTTCCAATGTCCTGCGACAATCATGCCCTGTAAGTTCCATCCCTTCTGTTCCGCTCTACGCAGTCCACCTTCATCTGTCGAGCCCCTTTTCAAGACAGTCTCCTCTTCAGTATTGCCCCCTTTTAATTTCAGACTGCCTTTCAGTTGAGCCCCACTTGTCTGCCCCACTGAGGTTCAGTGTGGCTGCTTTGCTTGGGTTAGAGTGCCCTGTCAGCCTTCATCCCATACACTGTCAGTGTTTAACTGCAACAAGCAAGAGTGCATATGACTGAGACTTCCCATGAGCCAGGTGACCTATTGAGCCTTCACGCATTACGCTGCAAGGATTTGCACAAAAAAAACTTGGTTCCGAAGGAACCAAGTTACTTCAAGTTACCAAACAAACCATCTTATCCTCTCCAGAGCTTGGAGGAATAAGTCTACCACATCCAGTATTTACTTCATGTATATAGTCAGGTTTGTGAACATATTTGTTCCCCACTTTTACGTAACAAAATTGTACCCGTGAATACAATTCCAGCAGGATGTGGTGTTAATCAGTATTCACAACATGCTGACGAATGCAAAAGAAGTTCCCAAAACACAAAGGTCAGGTAGATGACTGGTTTGACGGGTTCCAAAAACTTAATGGAAAAACTTTAACCACTGAATCTTTGACCCTTGCTCAATTAATTTCTCTGGCCTGCCCTTCTAAAAGTTCTGGGTGGGCACTGAAGATTCCACCCATTGTCTCATACTGCAAGTGCACTTATTTACTGCCTTTAATGTAGAAACTGTTCAAAAATGCTTTCAGGAGGGGTGGAGGCAGTGGTGGGTAATAGATAGGGGTATGAATACCAAGTCATGGAAAGTGAGAAGAAATGACTAAAATCTTGGTTGAAATGATAGGATGGGAGAAGGTAGTTAAGGGATGAGATGAAATTGCACTGTGAAAGGGGTTCAGGAAGGGAGTACAACTAAAGTGTATGTAATAATTATCTACCTCCAATGCAGTCATGTTTCTCTGATTAACAGCAGACAAGTGGTTGGTCTCCTTGATTTTTTCTTGTGCTTCTTTCAATAGCTCCTGGGCTTCATCAAAATTATTTTTGTAATCAGCGAGTTTCTTCTTAACCTCATCCTTCAACCCTTGAGTCGTCTTATGTGGATTGTCGAACAACTTTTTCACTCTCTCTAACAGTGCGTTGGCTGCGCTGAAGTCCAGAAAAAAATTAAGATATTATTACAATGGGAAAATGTTTGTACTTTAAAATATAAATCAATAAGGGCTGGTTTTCATAACTCTTCCCTCAGGGTATGCACAATTTTTTTCCCCCAAGTACAAAAGCATTTTGCAATATCTCTGACCACATTATGTTGCCAGTTTCCACAGCTTTCCAATGGAGGTGGGAGATGGATTTTAGTTTTAGCTTTCAGTAGGGTTGTGAAAGCTGCTACATGTCCCTCTCTCTTTGCTACAACGAAAAACCAGGGTTCTCTACCTGCTGCTAGAATTGCACGCGAGACAATCTATATTACTGAATTTATCTTTGCCAAGGGTGTGGCTATGGGGTGTTACTATATTGGAAGAGTTAATTAGTAGCTTATTATTTTGTTTATCATTTTGATAGAGTTACGGTTAAGCCAATTCTTTTATTTTTATTTTGTCTGTATTTTAACTACAGTGTATGAATAAAATATGTTTTGCTCCAAGCCTGATAGTTTGACCAATTGAATTGCATCTAGAATGCAACACTTGGCACTTGCCTTTAAAATAAGAAAAAATGTTAGGGTCAAGGCCATCTCCTTGACATGTTTAGAGGGGTTTGGTCTGGTCTATAACAGTGGTTATAGAGGGAAGGTTTGGAGAGCCAGCACTCCTACTTACTCCAATACCTTGAAATCGTTTAAAACATACCTTGCTGATGAAATTTTGAGAATAGCATATGGAAGACTGGACAGACACGGGATGATGCATGTTCCACTCAGTTCTGTCCTAAAAGTACAATCTGGCTCCTAGAGAACTATCAAAAAAAGCAACTGAAGCATTCAGCTATTGAAGCCTTTAGAAATGCCAACAGTCAGTGTTGGCATTAAGAATGTAGTAAGGTTACAGGTCCCATTTTGAAGCCGCTGAACACTTTGTTAACTCTGATTTGGTCAAGTTAAAAACAGGAACCAGTCTTGTGATACTTTTCTCTGAACTGTTTCAATTTTTCAAATGACTTTCTTTGTTTCTCCACATGCAAAACTGAATTGTGCTCATGCTCACTCTCAAAGTTCCTTCAACTCGTTGACCTTCCCTACATTACTAACTTGACTATTTGACAATGAGTTTCTGAATCTAAATTAGTGAAGCAAATTTGAGATATATTAGTGGCCCAACATAAAGCTGGTGTGGAGGTGGAGGAAGCAGTACGTTCAAGTCTATCCCAATGAAAACATAACTCCTCAGCAAGCACACAATGATTTTTAAGCTTCAGCTAGTTTCTTGTTAATTTCTACGGTCTATCCCGAATCACAATTTTGAGTTTAACTCATGGAGCTTGAAGTTGAAATTTCGTCAAATAATTGAGGTACAGCAATCTAGGGCTTACACTATTCACTCTGAAAAGTTTAGGAGATTTGCCAGAATGCAATTTCCTGTCTAAAGCCATATTGATTGTAATTTACTCGGTCATTCTTGTACAAGCTTCAAACTTTCTTCTGATAACTGATTCTATTATTTTACAACTTACTGAACTTATCCTTTTTCAATCTATTGACACAGCTCACATATTTCTTCCTAGCAACTCTCAGTGATCTGGGATAAATACCATCTATTTTTGAAGATTTATTTTCAATCCTTTAAGCCTGTCTTGGACTTCCAACACCATAGTTAACATTGTTTTAAATTGTATGTTGTTCATGGGTTCTACTTTAAATACATTTGAGGAAGGAATCGCTCAGAATATTTAGTATTTTTTGCTTGTCTGCAGTTGCAAGCCTCTGTTTATTTTATGGTTCACACTTCTCCCAACAATTTCCTTGCTGTTGTGTTCCTAAAGAAATGTTGTTATATTCTGCCTCAGCTGTTTTGCTATTCTCTAGAGCCCTATAAAAACCCTCACTTCATCTGTTTGGTGTGTTTTTGCTTGTTCTTTTGCTTATCCCAATGAGTCATTTCCTCTTTTTCCCTCCAGAATTTGCAATTTGCCATCACCATTTTAATTAAATCAATATAGTAAATGACTGTTCTGGAAATCTTAAGTTTACAAATAATATCTTGAGTTTTCATTAAGCAAAATTTAACTCAGGTTACAGTACGTAACAAGACTCAAACTACATACTCAAGTTCATCTTCAACCAATTCCTCATGTTTATCAAATGATCTGCCATTCATCTCTGCTATCATCTTTTCAATGTCTTGCTGAATGCGCTGTAGATTTTTGTCTGTGACCCCATCCTTGATTCGAAATGTTTCATTTATTTTTTTAGCTTTCTCTTTTAAATCTGGAAAAACAAAGAAAAGCATTTCAATCATTAAATTTCAATAGAGTTGGAGACTTCCATTTATATATTACTTTCATTATAACACCTCTGACAAATGTGGAAAATACTTCACATAAAAGAATCACATTGAAAAGCAGTTCTGATTGTGTCAGTGTTATTTTGCATGTATCAATAAAATTTAAGATGAATAACCACTTCATTTGTTTTTGGCATTGGCAGAAAGTAACCAAACTCTTTGCTCCTCTTGAATTGTGTGTAGAATCTTTATGATTTGTCAACAACACTAAAATTGAAAAAACAAGCAGGCCTTGGTTTAACCTCACCACAAAAACAAGCCTTTCAACAGTGAAGCGCTCTCTCAATACCTGCAATACTATGTTATCTGGGTAACCTTGATTATTTATGAGAGTACACAATCGTCTGAGGTTGGTTACCAACTGTGCTAAGTTTAGATTTAGATTTATTTAATATTGTCACTTGTACCTAGGTACAATGAAAAGTGTATCATGTCACCACATTCCAGAGCCATCGAGGATTACTGATCTAATTACTGAATAAATTGAACAAATAGTAAAATACTGAATAAATTAATAATAAATTGATATTACTAAAACTGAAACAGCTTCAAAAGTTTATCTTGCCCTCTCTGTAGACTTAACCCTCTCTGCTCCTCCTGTCGTGTCATCTGACAGTATCCTGCCAATGTGCTCCTTTTCTGCTGCGTCCTGCAGCTCATCCAATACTTGACATTGACCAATGGGGGCCCTGCCTCATCTTCTGACGCCACCACTGGAGATGGAGCGGGGTTGGAGATACACAGGTCCCTGGCCTCCCGCAGGAGAACATCAGGAGGCCTCAGGGCAACAAAAACCAAAACTAACGTGATCAAGCTACTGAGCCAGAAAGACGACGATAAAGCTGTGTGGATGCTGCTAAGGTGCCGAACACTGCCATCCTTGCTGCCATCTTGGATGTGGCCCAGCAGCGATTATTTCACAAATTTGTGATCTCAGACTGGCATGGCAACAGCATACACCAGAAATTTTCACTCATGGTAGTTGGTTGATCAATTTAATTGGATGGAAAATTACAAGCTGAGCATGTCTGAGTTCCTGATGGTCACGCCAGTGACCAGTGTTGCTACAGGGAGCATACTGTTGTAAATTTAGTCTTAATATTTTTATTTATGTTTAATTCTAAACACAGCACAGCAGAGTCCATACTTACTGATTTCTAACTGATTTGGTAATGATGAAAAAACAAATGAATGTTTAATAGAACAGAGAACACAGAATAGTACAGCACAGTACAGGCCTTCGGCCCACGATGTTGTGCAAACCTATTATCCTACTAAGACCAATCTACCCTGCATACGCTACATTTTACTATCCTCCATGTGCCTATCCAAGAGTCGTTTAAAAGTCTCTAAAGTATCTGACTCCACTACCACTGCTGGCAGCGTATTCCACACGCCCACCACTCTCTGTGTGAAGAACCTACCTCTGATATCTCCGCTACATCTTCCTCCAATCACCTTAAAATTATGCCCCCTCATAACTGTCATTTCCGTTTTGGGAAAAAGTCTCAGACTATTCACTCTATCTATGCCTCTCATCATCTTAAACACCTCTATCAAGTCACCTCTCATCCTTCTTCGCTCCAATGAAAAAAGCCCTAGCTCCCTCAACCTTTCCTCATAACACCTGCCCTCCAGTCCAGGCAGCATCCTGGTAAATCTCCGCTGCACCCTCTCTAAAGCTTTCCATCTTTCCGATAATGAGGTGACCAGAACTGAAAACAATATTCCAAGTGTGGCCTAACCAGAGCTTTATAGAACTGCAGCATAACCTCACAGCTCTTAAACTCAATTCCTCTGCCAATGAAAGCCAACACACCATACACCTTTTTAACAATCCTATCAACTTGGGTAGCGGCTTTGAGGGACCTATGGACGTGGGCCCCAAGATCCCTCTGTTCCTCCACACTGCTGAGAATCCTGTCCTTAACCCTGTATTCTGCATTTAAATTTGACCTTCCAAAATGAATCACTTTACACTTTTCTGGGTTGAATTTCATTTGCCACTTCTTTGCCCAGCTCTGCATCCTGTCACTAGCCCATTGCAACCTACAACAGCCCTCCACGCTGTCCACAACTTCACCAAGCTTCGCGTCATCGGCAAACTTACTAACCCATCTTTCCACTTCCTCATCCAAGTCATTTATAAAGGTCACAAACAGCAGAGGTCCCAGAACAGATTCCTACGGAACACCACTGGTCACCGAGCTCCAGGCTGAATATTTTCCATGTACTGCTACACTCTGTCTTCTATTGGACAGCCAGTTTTGTATCCAGACAGTCAAATTTCCCTGAATCCCATGCCTCCTTACTTTCTGAATGAGCCCACCATGTGGAACCTTATCAAATGCCTTGCTAAAATCCACATACACCACATCCACTGCTCGACCTCCGTCAATGTGTTTTGTCACATCTTCAAAGAATTCAATAAGGCTTGTGAGGAATAACCTGCCCCTCATAAAGCAATGCAGACTATTTCTAATCAAACTGTGCTCTTCCAAATAATCATAAATACTATCTCTCAGAATCCTCCCCAATAATTTGCCCACCTCAAGAGTAAGACTGACTGGTCTGAAATTCCCAGGATTATACCTATTCTCTTTCTTGAAAAAGGGAATGACATTTGCCACCCTCCAATCTTCTGGTACTATTCTAGTGGACAGCGAGGATGCAAAGATCATTGCCAAATGTGTAGCAATTTCTTCCCTAGCTTCCCATATTAACCTTGCATATGTCTCGTCTGGCCCAGGGGACTTAACTATCCTCATGTTTTTCAAAATTTCTAGCACATCCTCCTTCCTAACATCAAACTGTTCGAGCATATCTGAGATAAAAGGTACTGCAGATGCTGGAGAATCCGAGATAACAAGCATGGGGCTGGATGAACACAGCAGGTCAAGCAGCATCATAGGAGCAGGAAAACTTGACGTTTCGGGCACAAACACTTCATCAGAAATGGGGGAGGGGAAGAGGGTTCTGAAATAAATAGGGAGTGAGGGGGAGGTGGATAGAGGAGAGGATAGGTGGAGAGAAGGCAGACAAGTCGAAGAGGCGGGGATGGAGCCAGTAAAGGTGAGTGTAGGTAGCGGGGTAGGGAGGAAATAGGTCAGTCCAGGGAGGACGGACAGGTCAAGGGGGCGGGATGATGTTAGTAGATAGGAGATGGGGGTGTGGCTTGAGGTGAGAGGAAAAACAGGTTAGGGAGGTGGAGATGAGCTGGGCTGGATTTGGGATGCGGTTGGGGGAGGGGAGATTTTGAAGCTTGTGAAATCCACATTGATGCCATTGGGCTGCAGGGTTCCGGAACACATCCCTCATGCCCCGTCCCCACAATAATAACCAAAAAAGAATCCTCCTCGTCCTCACATACCACCCCACCAACCTCCAGATCCAACGCATCATCCGCCGACACTTCCGCCATCTGCAATCAGATGCCACCACCAAAGACATTTTTCCCTCCCCACCCTTATCTGCCTTCCGGAGGGACCACTCCCTCTGCGACTCCCTTGTCCGCTCCACACTCCCCTCCAGCCCCACCACACCCAGCACTTTTCCTTGTAACCGCAGGAAGTGCTACACCTGCCCCCACACCTCCTCCCTCACCCCAATCCCAGGCCCCAAGAAGACTTTCCACATCAGGCAGAGGTTCACCTGCACATCTGCCAATGTGGTATACTGCATCCGCTGTACCCGTTGTGGCTTCCTCTACATCGGGGAAACCAAGCGAAGGCTTGGGGACCGCTTTGCAGAACACCTGCGCTCAGTTCGCAACAAACAACTGCACCTCCCAGTCGCGAACCATTTCAACTCCCCCTCCCATTCCTCAGATGACATGTCCATCCTTGGCCTCCTGCAATGCCACAGTGATGCCACCCGAAGGCTGCAGGAACAGCAAATCATATTCAGCCTGGGAACCCTGCAGCCCAATGGCATCAATGTGGATTTCACAAGCTTCAAAATCTCCCCTCCCCCAACCGCATCCCAAAACCAGCCCAGCTCATCTCCACCTCCCTAACCTGTTTTTCCTCTCACCTCAAGCCACACCCCCATCTCCTATCTACTAACATCATCCCACCCCCTTGACCTGTCCGTCCTCCCTGGGCTGACCTATTTCCTCCCTACCCCCCTACCTACACTCACCTTTACTGGCTCCATCCCCGCCTCTTCGACTTGTCTGCCTCCTCTCCACCTATCCTCTCCTCTATCCATCCTCTATCCACCTCCCCCTCTCTCCCTATTTATTTCAGAACCCTCTTCCCCTCCCCCATTTCTGATGAAGGGTTTAGGCCCGAAACGTCAAGTTTTCCTGCTCCTATGATGCTGCTTGACCTGCTGTGTTCATCCAGCCCCATGCTTGAGCATATCTGCCTGTTTCATGCTGACCTCACAAACGTCAAGGTCCCTTTTGCTGGTGAATACTGAAGCAAAGTATTCATTAAGGACCTCCCCACCTCCTCTGACTCCACGCACAAGTTCTCTCCACTATCCCTGACTGGCCCTACCCTCACTCTGGCCATCCTCTTGTTCCTCACATAAGCATAGAACACCTTTGGGGTTTTCCTTGATCCTACCCGCCAAGGTTTTCTCATACCCACTTCTCGATCTCCTAAGTCCATTCTTCAGTTCCTTCCTGGTGACTTTTGTCACCTCTCGAGCCCTGTCTGATCCTTGCTTCCTCAACCTTAAGTAAGCTTCCTTCTTCCTCTTGACTAGGTGTTCCACTTGTCTTGTCATCCAAGGTTCCTTCACCTTACCATCCTTTCCTTGCCTCAGTGGGACAAACCTATCCAGTACTTGTAGCAACTTCTCCCTAAACAACCTCCACATTTCTGTCGTTCTGTTCTATATGGGTTTGTACATGGGGTCTAATTCTGTTGGTTTGTTGATTGCATTATGGGTTGAGAATCATGCCTCGTGGAATTCCTGTATGTGTCCGTGCTTGGCTTGGACTACTATGGTTATCTTGTCCCAGTTAAACTGATAGCTTTTATTGTCCGAGTGTTCTGATATTAGGGCAAGTTCGTTGTGTCATGTATTCTGCTGTTTAAAGCTTGCAATACTTTGCAGAAGTAAGTTTAAACAGTGTAAGAGAACACTGTTTGAATTTACCAGGATCTCATCTTTCTTTCACAACACAGTTCTTAGAGTCATACAGCATGGACACGGATCCGTCAGTCCAAACAGTCCATGCCAACCATGTTCCCAAATTAAACCCGTCCCACCTGCCTGCACATGGCCCATATCCCTCCAAGTGTTTCCAATTCATGAATTTATTCAAATGTCTTTAAAGCATTCTAACCGTACCTGCATCCAACACTTACTCTGGCAGTTCATTCCTCACACGAACCATTCATGTCCTTAAAAATATGGCCCCTAGTTTTGAACTCCCCCACTCTAGGGAAAAGATCCGGGTCATTCACCTTATCAATGCTCCTTGTGATTTAATAAGCCTCAATGAGGTCACCCCTCAACCTCCTACACTCCACCATTGCAAATCAGAAAATAATGCTTTGAAAATGCCAACCCATCTCTCCCACACAAAAAAAAATCCTGAACAAACTCAGCAGGTTTGGCAGCACCTGCAGAGAGAAACAAAGTTAATATTTCTAATCCAACATGGCCCCTTTTCAGAACAGAGTTGTTCGCACACTGCCTGATGTACTGTGCATACAAATCAGCTTGGAACTGGCTTCACTAAGCAAATTTCTCCACATTTAAACCTGCTCAACCACCCCACTCTCAAATTCACATGCTCCTCCAAATTTAAAATTTACCTTTTAGGCAGAGACTGACACTTAGCTAAGTGGGAGGTCTCCAAACAAAAAAAAAACTTGTATTCATATTCATGGCCTCATTGCTTATAGTTTTGAAGTACTGTCACTGTTGAAGGCAGGACATGAGACAATGCGCAAGGAAAGCTTCTACAATTAGAAATTTGGTAATGACCAGACAGTTTATTCTCTAATATCGATTCAGGGATAAATGTTGGCCAGGACACCAGGCAGAACTTCTGAGCTCCGTTTCAAAATCAGGTGATGGGACCTTTTTTAATGCTAAGCCATTGTGAAACTCAAACCTGAAGACAATAATTACACAAAATTGTTTCATTCTTATGTTTTTACACTGACTTGAGAATTTCTGGAATCCTCATACCTGATATTGGAAAGAATAGCTTTTTCCAAATTGATAAGTGATATACGGGCTGACTTTCTTCCAAAATAACCATGTTATTTCAAGAAAAAATTGTGATGTATTTTGGAAAAGTGTGTCCATTGCAGATGCTTGTGCTTACTTTTGTCATTCCTCCATAAAAATATGTCAAATCTGCATTGGGATTTGCATATAAATTTCAGCTGGTGGAACAGAGAGAAATAGCATCTCACACAACCTCTTCTTTTTTAATAAAATGGTCATAGTGACATAAATATAGGACAGAGGCAAACTGGAAATGAAATAAGTGCCAATGGTCAATAATCATGGCTCTCCCATACGCCTTTGGACAACCCTATATCCTTCCCATGCATCCTCCATGCTTATGTATCTCGTATTCAAAATGTTCAGAACCAATGAGCTGTATAATAACAGTGGTAAGTGTGTGAAATGTTCATGAGAAAGAACCAAAACAATCTCTTCTCTGACAGACTTATGAAAGTGCATTGTACCCTACATCACACCTTTAAATCTTGCCCAAATAAGCAAACAGATATTAAAATAACAGCACAAAGAAGTAATAACTTAATATAACTTTATAAATATGTTAAGATATAAAACTAACATTTCCCCACAAACTGTCTGAACAGGCCCTCGTTGAGCTGATTCCATTAATGAGTTCAGACAAGCTTTTATGAGGAGGCCACCTGGAAAAATAGATTTCTGACTATCTGTTTCTGCTGAATAGGGAAGACGGTTTATATTTAAGCAACCCAGCAAGGGGCCTCCAACAGTATTTTCAAAATGCATGAGCTCAACCAGCTAGATGGACAAGAGCAACAAATAAATTGGAACGCCACAAAGTTCACCTCCATGAAAAACATCATCCTGACCTTGAATCATATTGTCATTTCATCACCATCACCAGGTCAACATCACGGAACTTTCTTTCCAATAACACTGTGGGTGCAGCTAAGAAATTGGTTTCTCAAGGGCAATTAGAGTTGGACAATAAATATTCACCAAGCCAGTGATGCCATCATCTTATAAACAAATAATGTGAAAAAAAGGGATCGGCAATAAATGCTGCCTGACTAGCAATGCACGCATTTTGTGAATAAATTAAAAATGGTTACTTGTTAAAAGATTCCTCAATCCAGGCCATGATTCACGCCTCTTCTCAGGGGCCGTGAACCACGAGTCTTTAAGGAGCTGCCCATATTTCATGAACATTGCTGAAGAGGAGTGCTACAAGATACTTGCCTCCCTGAATACAGCCTGCTGGGTCTGCAGGGCAGTGTGCACACTCACTACCTGCATTCTTGTCCCAAAAACTGCTGGAAATGGAAACTGGGAATGTAATCTCAGAATGAGACTTTGCCTGTCATCTTCAAAAGCCTTTTGAATCAGCCTGACCTCATAAAAGTCAAGGCCATTGGTATCTAATATATTCCGTTAAACTAAAACACTGTCAAAAACACTGACTCACAGCAAATGAACTCCAAAACTGACTTTGAAAATACATCCTGATTATAGAAGTTGATTTCTACCTTGAGTAGCCAACATAGTATGTCTGATGGACTTTTCTAACTCCTTTGCTCGTTTGTCAGTCTTCTCTGTGTCTTTATCAGTTTGTTCACCATCTGCTGAAACTTTTGTTGTCTAATTTTAAATCAAAAATAATTTAGTTAATAAATGATTTGGCTAACAAAAAGGGACATACGTAACATTATTTTAATTTGTAAATTTACGTGTCAAATGTAGAATATATTCAGATTTCTATAATAATTAGAAGATGCTTTAGTTCTCTGTTAAAACCTTGAGATTATTGCAAAGGTAGTTTTCAATCAGTTTATATGTTCAGTCTTAATTTTTATCTATTGCAGGTTTTTTTAAAAAATAGAGAGACTGTTTATGCAAATATTTATTTCATAAATATTATGCCATAGAATATGAAAAAAAACTAAATAAATTAGCTCTGAATCTTCTCAAAAGATCACATTGTATGTGTTGAAAACAAACAGAAATTTCAGCTGTATTTTGATGTTAAATTATATTACTGTATTTGTCCCTTACTCTGTTCAGTAGCTCATCCATCTCTGTGATTAATGTGGCCAGGTTACTATCAGCAAGCTGTAGAAGCCTCTCTGGAGCTCTCTGAGGTGACATGAGGTACTGCAGATATACGAACAAGTTCACAGATTATAGGAGACATTCATATTAAGCACTAAAAGCACCACAACTACATTACAGATGAGTTAGTATCTTTGTTCATTATTTATTGCAGGCTTTTTTAAAAAAAGAGAGACTGCTAATGTAAATATTTATTTCATAAATAAATAGATATTAAATACAATTAGTATGCAAGAGATTATGAACTCTTTTCACTGCTGAACTCACACTTACTGTAAACATGAAAGTTATCAAATGTCAAACACCAATTCATCTTTAGTGTTCTGCCAGCTACAATGAATGGCACTTTTTTAATAGGCTATAGTCCATAATCCAAGAAACATCACAAAGCAATTTAACCACTTGTAGGTTTTATATTTAGAAGTTAATACTAAAGAAAGGTAAATAAAAACCAGAAGAACTGCAGATGCTGTAAATCAGGAACAAAAACAGAAGTTGCTGGAAAAGCTCAGCAGGTCTGGTAGCATCTGCGAAGGAAAAAACAGAGTTAATGTTTCGGGTCTGGTGACCTTTCCTCAGGACTTAAAGAAAGGTAGTTGAAATTACTTACTCTGCCCTACATACATATCCAAAGACAAAATTAACTTCCGAAGCTGTACATTTTACAGGCGCAATAGCATTGCAGCAGTTCCGCAAAAAGCTGCTTGACAATTTGAGCAAAATTGGATTTTTCTGGGATAATGGTGTCCACAAATGCTGAGAAAACTTGCTGTGCACCAAAGACCATTTGGATGTACTACTGAGCAGGGTGCCACAGAGAAGGGTGGAAATTTAGCAGCTAACGAACAGTGAAAATAGTGGACGGCTAGGTGTTGAAATGTCATCTTGGGGCATCACAACAAGATGCATGTCACCTCCAACCTCTTCGTTCTGCTCTTCAAAATCATTCAGTGGACAACATGCTGCAGCTCTGTCCAAAAGTAACACCACATTGTATTGGCTTGTTTCTGTAAAAGCAACATTCTGTACTCCTCATGGTAACATGTGTTCTCTTCCTCTGTGCAGAGAACCACCAAGGTTATACATTTGACATCAGAGGACGCATGGGGACAGGGTGCATGTCAAAGTCCAATTATTGGAGTCCAAGCCTCTAGTCAGGGGCTAGGTTCCTAGACAAGGAGCAGCACAGGGCTGTCACATGAGCTGATCACAGGAGCAATGCATAGTGCACAGGCACAAAGGCAGAAACATTCACTTTGGGCAATATAAGGTTGAGAGGGTCAAGAAGTAACATTTGATAGGCAAATGTGAGGAGGAGCAAGTTAACGTAATAGCAGACAAGCAACATTAAGAGGAAGGGGTGGGGGAGAGTGATGGTTGTGGTTTGGGTGCATCATGGGGACTATCTGCTCATTGAATTCTTAAAGTAGTGCCAGCACCATCTGTACATTAATAAAATAGAGGTCTTTCCTACTCGGATATGAGTGTTTTACTGTTATAAACCTTTGTAGTTTTATGCATGTTAATAAATAAATAATGAGCTATCAATGAGACAGTGTAATTTGTACTGCTAAATGGCAAAAGTGCTGTAGCCTCCTTTATGAATTTCTGGAGAGGCTGTAAAAACTTTTGTAGGGTAGGCAAGATATCTAGAGACCTAGCACTGTTAAGCTGTCAAGCTATTTAAATGTCCATCCCTTGAAATTGGAACAAAACAGCTTGTCTATATCTTTGTGAGTTGAAAGAAATCTGTTCTATTTCCATAGCTGTTTATTGTAACAACCCCAAATAATGTTAACATAATATTATTAATGTTTGAATGTTTTCCCCTACCAATCAGTACTGAGAGAAAGAAGGGTTGCAAGTTCACAATTTAATTGACATTGCAGAAACACTAGTAAAAGATTATCTGTCACTGATATGTCACTATGAACACAAAGATTTGTTTTTATAGGAACTAAGTAATCAAGGTGTAAATACACTATTTTCAACTGGCATTCAGTTTTTTTTTATATAGTGAAAACTGTAATAGATATTTATCAATTACAGTGGAGATAGGCATTAGAATAACTTGACATGAAGTTGTAATACAGGCTATAAGGGGCCATCAGGGTATGTTAGGTATGGGGTGGCATGGAATTTACGAGGGCCATGAGGGTGGCTGGGGTATGAGTTGGCATATGTGGGTATCTGGAGTGGATGGAGGTTGAGGGAGTGTGATGGATGAGGATATGAAGGCCTAATGTTTTACTAAACAACTGTAACAAAATCCCAAAAAAATCAAGGCAGGGTTTTTTAAACAGCTCATCTCAGCACTCGGCAGGCCCGTGGGTGCTTCCAATGCCTGTCTGGTCACATCAGATCCGACTCCATCCATGCATCCTTCCTGGGTGTGATGGTGCAATTTTCTCCAAGGTGAGTCTGCTGAGCTAAGAAATTACCTGACTGATACTACCCACTTTTGGAGCAGGAAACAATCCCTTATGCCTGGGCCAAAATTCTAGGAAGTAAACCAGAGTTGAGTTTTTCTTCCCTCTGTTTTCTTTATTCTTTTCTAAATTCATGACCGTCACTGGCAACACCTAGTAAAATATTCATTCTTATAAAAAGTAGCAGAAAATGGCAGGTTGAGAAATAAAACTACCACCCAATCACTAATCGAGAAACAATAATATAAGTCAACAATAACAGCAGAAAGGAGCTTCCTAAAAAAACCCACTCAATTCTAACTTGAAGTGAATTGGATGAAGCTTTCAGCTGCCCATCATTTTGATTTGATTTATTATTATTACCTGAACCTAGTCACAGTGAAAAGATTTGTTTTGCGGGCGGTATAAGCAGATCATACTATGCAAAGTACATAAGGGTAATAGAGTACAGTGAAGAATATAATGTTACGAATGCAGAGAAGGTGCACAAAACACAAGATCAGTATTAAATTTAAAATGTGAAAGGTCAATTCCGAAGTTTAATAAGAGGAGGGAAGAAGCTGATCTTGAATCTGTTGGTGTGTGTGTGTTTAAGCTTTTGTATCTTTTGTCTGATGGAAGAGGTTGGAAGAGATTATAACCAGGTTTGAGGGGTCTTTGATGAATTTAGAGACAGTAAGGACTGCAGATGCTGGAAGCCAGAGTCAGTAGACGTGAAGCAAGAAAAATACAGCAGGTTAGACAGCATCCGAGGAACAGGAAAGTCAATGTAACCCTCCCTGAGGCAGTGAGAAGTATAGATGGAGTCAATGGATGAAAAGTTAGCTTGCATGATGTATGGGGCTGTATTCACAACTCTTTGCAGTTTCTTATGGTCCTGGGCAGAGCAGTTGCCATACCAAGCCGCGATGTGGGCAGCACCCCTGAAATTAAGATTGTTTTTCTTAACGAGTGTGGATATTGCCTGCAAGGTCAGCATTTATTGTCCACTCCTAACTGCCTAGAGAGTAGTTAAGATTGAATACCCCATTGCTGTAGGTCTGGGGTCACATGTAGGCCAGACACGATAAGGATAGCAGGTTTCCTTCCCTAAAGAACAATAGTGGGCCAGATTGGTTTTTACAACAATCAATGAGGCTTCACTGGTTGCCACTATTGAGAGGAGATTTAATCCCAAATGTTATCAATTCAATTTAAATTGAAACAGCAGTCATGGTGAGAATTGAATCTCTGCTTTCAAGGCATTAAGAATTACTAGTTTACAATAATACTCTTTTGATGACAAAGGAATGTAGGCAATTCACTGTGGTATATACTTAAAGCAATTTGCCTTACCATTACAACTATAGCATCAAAACATATCTGCATATATGGGAATCAGTTTCCCAGGAATGCCAATGGGGGCCAGCAGCTCTTGCCATCAGTCATGCAACAGAAAAGGCTGTGGCTGTTGCTGGAAGAGTAACCCTAAAGCCAAGGGATCTAGAACCAAACAAGTGATTTTTGGAGGTGTAATTTCCAGTGGTAGGTACAAAGGTTTTCCAACCCCAACTGACAGGCAGCCAGCACTCATTTTGCTTTTAGGTATGCCACAGGTCAGGAGATTTGCTTTCAGGTGTGTTTATCCAACAACACTTGGTATAGACCCTTAAGTGTTATTTAATTTGCCATTCAAAATAAAAGGTGTTATGTTATGATAATGGTGAATGTGGACTACCAACATTCAACTTCTGTCACCTCAGTTTTAATAGCCAACACCTGATTTTTAACAAGAACAAATACTGACTTTAAATAGCTGCTGTGAATACCTAACCACAGACCGAGGCAAACTAGGTGAAATATACTAAACGTGCTGCACTGAAATCATGAAATTATCCAAGGGCATGGAAACCAGATAATTAAGTTGGTGTGAAGAAATTTGTATCTCTTGCTCAGTTACAAATTGTTCAGATATTGAGAGACAGAAGCTTACATATGGAGTATTCAACTTGGAAGGACAATGGAATGGACTCAGGAATATACAAATGGACCTATATCGATAGTTGCTTTGAGCAGCAAGGCAGAGAAAAATGAAAATGAATTGATAACAAGAAGATGAACCTCTTTTGTTCTATACCTCTACTGATCTTGAAGTCAATGCTCTGTGAAAAAAAACTTTATAAAATATTGTTTCACAGGATGTGAATGTCGCTGGCTAGGCCACCATTGCCCATCCAAGGGGGCCGTTAAGAGTCAAACACATTGCTGTGGGACTGGAGTCACTTGCAGACCAGACAGGCAAGGATTAGAGTTTCCTTCCGCAAAGGACATTAGTGATCTAGATGGGATTTTTCAATAATCAACAATGGAATCATGGTCATGAGACTCTTAACTCCAGATTTTTATTGAATTCAAAATCCACCATCTATCATGGCAGGATTTGAACCCGGGTCCCCAAAACATTACTTGGGTCTCTGGATTAATAGCCCAGCAATAAAACCACTAGACCATCACCTCTCCTTGAGTAGGACTTTGGACAATAACCGTTCACCAAGATCTGAAGATCTACTACTTCAGAAAATGAATCAACAATTAAACAACTGCTTCTAGGTTCAAAATCAAACATCACCTTTTAAAAAAGATATAATCTATTCTTCCTGTCCAAACTAGACCATTCTCCTTTGTAAATATATCACATGCATTTGGGTTTGTGTTTGATGTTGTGTTTTCATTTTTTTTCAGGATTAGCAGGTAATAAAATTCTTCTTTCTTACACTCAAGAAATCCTTGTAATTTGGCTCTTTAACTTTGATCTCGTTAGTTATGTTTTATTTGAAGTGTGATAGTTATGTTCTTAAATTTTTATTTGCAACTGACTGAGAGGGGCTTAAAAAAGAGTCAATTACTCCTCCTCACCTGGTCATAACAGTGCCCACTCGAATTCTTAATTTTTCAATAAGATACATGCTTACATTTCTCCTTTGGTTTTTGATAAATTAGACTTTCCTATGACTCTTAGCTCTACAAAGGCTAAATTGCTCCGTAATTGTATTTTGCATTTAGTTCAAAGTACTTACAAGTTGTTGTTTACATAAACAGAAGAAAACTGCTTTGCAACTGCTTGTAATATCATTGAAATTAAAAACAGCAAATTAATATTTTCAATACAATGACTTTACTTGTCTTAGTTATTCTTTCTCATCTATTTCGTTAATATATTTTGGAAAATTCCTTTGAAGCAGAAATATGTACTTGCCTTCAATTCCTGAGATATATTTTCATATCTATAAAGCACCTTATAAGGAGGAGGGAAGGGTCCTGAGAGATTCAGACTGGTAATTAATTTATTAAGTTGTTCAAGGTCATTCAGCAGAAGTCCAGTGCACTCATCGTCACAAGCTGGTGTAAAATTTATTCAATACAAAACAAGTTAGCAAACAGTAATAAATAAATATGCAGTAGAATTTTTATAATCAAGTCAAATGCACTCTGTCTGTTTCACATTGATATCGCAAACCTTCACTACATTTCATGGAGTAATGATTGATTTCAGTGAAGTTTTATAATTAGTAAAGATTGCAGACTTGAATATATTTCAAAGCATCACGCTAGAAATTATTATCGCAATATTGTGCAAATTGTTACTATTGCATATGGTAATAAAGCACAAGAATATTAAATGTTCATACATTACATCAATTAAATGCTCATATTTCGATGAACTTTGCTGATTAAATACCTACCTTTTCCACTCTGTGTGCCACATGACAAAATAAGGCTTTATTGTCATGAATCAAGAGTACTTTCTATTCCCTATTTACTGAAATATGACCATTATCAGTATTGTTGTGTGCATGGTTAGCCATTACTAACGTTTAAAAATGTTTTCATTAATAAAGGATAAATTAAGTCACAGAAATTCTTGTATTTTTTTCCAGTATTAAACTTGCATTCATTACAATAATTCTTTACTAATCTTCCAGATATGTCCCTGCATCATTCTAAGTTACTAGTGAACATTGCTTGTATCATTTTACATTGTAATAAATATTTATATGAATGTTATTTTTATTCACTAGTGGGATATGTGCATTACTGGCTGGCCAGTATTTATTGCCTGTCCCTGCTTGCCCTTGAGAAGGTGGTAATGAGCTGCTGCAGGCTGACCCACAATACCCTTAGGGAGGGAATTCCAGGATTTTGATTCAGCAGCAGTGAAGGAATGGCAATATATTTCCAAGTCAGGATGGGGAATGGCTTGGAGGGGAATGTGCAAGTGGTAGTGTTCCCATATACCTGCTGCCCTTGTCCTTCTAGATGGAAGTGATTGCAAGTTTGGAAGGTGCTGTCTAAGAATCTTTGGTGAATTTCTGCAGTGCATCTTGCAGATAGTACTATCTGCTGCTACTCACCATCAGTGGTGGAAGGAGTGAATGCTTGTGGATGGGATGTCAGCCAAGCGGGCTGCTTTGTCCCAGATGGCATCAAGCTTCTCGAGTGTTGTTCACGCTGCACTCATCCAGGCAAGTGGGGAGTGTTCCATCACACTCCTGACTCATGCCTTGTAGATGGTGGACAGTCTTTCAGGAATCAGGAGGTGAGTTACTCGTTGCAGTATTCCTAGCCCCTGATCTGCGCTAGAAGTCATGTTTTTATATGGCGAGTCCAGTTGAGTTTCTGGTCAATGGCAATCTCCAGGACATTGATGGTGCGGGATTCAGTGCTGGTCATGCCATTGTATGTCAAAAACCAGTGGTCATATTGTCTCTTATTGGAGAAGATCATTGCTTGGCATTTTGTGTGGCATGGATGTTATTTGCCACTTTTCTGCTCAAGTCTTTTCTTTTAATTTATCCATTCCATGTTTAGTTTGAAATCATAGCTTCTTCTCTTTGATCTGCTTCTCAAGAGCATTAAGTCACATGCTTACTACAATAAACTACAGCTGCTACTTCTTTGCCTGTTCTTCTATTCAGACTTGTCAATAGGTTTCTTTTCCCATTTTCTTTCTACCTTACTTTGGTACTAATTCCTTCACTTCTCCTCCTCTTAACCAGCAAGTTGACTATACTTAGATAATATTTTGTGGGAATTTTTCTTCCTCTTGTGCATATTTGAGAACATTCCTATGATAGTAAACTTTCATAATGAATCCTGTGATGATCACACAAAAAGTTAAACATTGCTTTATTCCATGCAAACTAAGCAGCAAAAGTCTGGTACAACCAACCTCAAAATTAAGGCCATTTTAGTGAAAATGTTGGCACTTTGCAAAGTCGAACACTGATACTTGTTAGTGTGAAAATATAAAACTTAAACCCCATGTTAAAGCACTGCAGACATTTCAAAACAAATCAAAAGGCACAACTTCAAACAAAATGGTTCAAATCTAAGGTGGCAATGCATGCATATTCTTCCAAGTTGTGCAGTGTCTCCGACCTTACCTCATTTTATCAAAATCATTGAATTTCTGTTAAGCAGTATTTGGGAAAATGTTAGAAGGCAAATTCAAGATTGCACAGTTCCTGTTGAGAGCAATGCTCAAACATAGTGCATTTTGTAACATCATCTTTTTGGCTATTTAGCCCTGCTTCCAGCTCTCATTGCCTTTGATAAGTATTCCCTGGTGGGGGTGCAGGATCATTAAATTTAATTCCATATCTACAACGCCAAATATACTTAAGAAATTTAATTGTGTCACTTACTTTGTAAACATAAGGCACTCATGCCACCAGCAATTTTTGTGTAAGATAGAAAATGACTGCAGCTTATTCGGAACAAGCTACCAAAAGCATAGGTCAGACCATTATTTCAGCGCTGCCAAGTTTCAAGTGCGTTATCATATACAGATCAATAGTGAGACTCAGAACTGATTATTCAACAGCTGAATGAACAAAAATCCATCAAAATATATAATTAGCTCAACATGGTGAAATCAGTAAGCCTAACATCTTTTCTTGAGGTGGTAGGTTCTTAGAGCTATCTTTCTGAAGTTTGTCACTAATTTTAGCATAAAGGAACAACTTAGAGAGAGAAAATAAACGAAAGAAAAATTGAGAATATTCAATTTGAACAATAAACTCTATCCTATACTGAACAGTGACAATGAAATTGATAACAGATGAGAAATTACCTTTGGCAATGTTTGTGGATAAGTATTTAGCAGGTCAGACATTAGTCACAAATTAGAAATGCATCCTTTTTTAAGGGAATGTATTATTAATGAGGCTTTTCAAAAATCCTAAGGGAAGTTATGAGATGATATTTTGGCTTTAAGAGGTAGATATTGTCCATTTGGTTTGAAGAGGGGTTTTAAGACCGATGTGCAGAACTGACTATACGAATCTAATAAAATGAACAGCTTGTGAGGCCTTGGGTTTTTTTTTTAAAAGAGTTAAAACAATAGAAGCAGCGTGAATGCGTGGAGTCAAGCTTCCACAGAGCCAGGATTGTTAGTTTTTCAGAAGCTGGGTCTTGAAGTTGGGTTTGAAAGCTGCAGTACATCTCTCCCGGCTACTCTCTGTTTCAGAGTTTTCTCTTGATGTTTCTCTGACTGGAGAACTGCATGTGAGACAATCTATTTTACTGAATTTGCCTTTGCCATGGGTGTGTTTCTGGGATGTAATATATTGTAACAGTTACTGTTTAGCAGTTAAATAATCTATTATTTTGTTAAGTTTTCCAATAGAGTTAAGTTATTGCAATTTCTTCTTTCTTTTGTCGTATTTTAACCAGAGTGTATGAACAAAGTGTGTTTTGCTTCAAATCTAGTAGTTCGACCAATTGAATTGTATCTGGAATGCAATGCCCGGCACTTGCCTTAAAATTGAAAAAAGTTAGGATCTAGGCTATCATCTTAATATATTTTGAGGTGTCTGGTCTGGTCCATATTAGTTAACCATAAGTTAATATCTCTGTACAAATAATGGTTAGAACAATGCTTACTAATGAGTCGATCATTCATCAATTATTATTGAAAACAGTATATTTAAATTGTACGACTTCAAAACTCTTCGCGGCCACTGAACCTAACTGTTGATCTTATTTTCAACCTTTGTAGCATTGTCTTTACAAACCTCAACCTTTAACCTACATTTATTAATGGGAAGAAAAACTTCCTGTGATGAAAACAAATTGCCTACTATCCAAAATGATTAGCGCAGCTTCATAGTTTCCTGGAAGGTCAAGTCCCAGTTACTTCCTTAGGAAATAATTTTTCAGCAATAGCAGGCAACAGGAAAATCAAATCAATGTAAATTATTTCAGTGGATTCAGTGCTAATCCATTATGTCTTTTGTATAGAACACAGAAAAGTTGGCTACCCTCATTTGTGATATTCAACAGAAGTCAAATGAAGCGCTAACATTATTCCTTCGTAGTAAAGTTTTATGAAGCTGCTAGCACATCCATTTCTGGGAGAGTTTTCTGACAATGCAGATGCCTTGATCTTTAGCCTGATGAAAACCAGAACAGCTACAGACAGTAGAAACCTATGAGAAAAGAGACTGAGAAATAAAGACATGGAAGTGCACCAAATAAAAATACAAACGATCTGCTACGCTTGGATGATTGTTGCAGATCTGCTTGAAAGAAATAGATTTCTGGGTATAATATGTTTCTTAATATGTTTCTGTAACTATATCAGCACTAAACTCAACATCTTGTCAGGATTATCAAAGAATGGAAACTGGGCACACTCAAGGCTACAGTGGCATCCTGAAGTGTTGAAAACTGAGAAGCTAGCTGCATTTCGCTATACATCGTTTCCACAATGTCAGCATCAAATTGTAGAAGACAAAGTCATTCGGATAGGATCCTGTCATATCTCTACCTGTATTTGTTGAAAGCTTTCGTAAGATGAATCAATATCAGTGTGGTTTATGGAGTCCAGCTGTTTGAATTTGTCATGTTAGAAAAAAGTACATGGAAACAAATCAGCACACACGATTTGAATAATATTTGATGTTAGGATACGTACAAATACATTTTGTGCCCTCGCGAACATGCCACTCCATGCAGCTATCGCAGTTCCAGCCCCTCATTCCTGGTTTGCAACTACACTGACCAGTGGCTTTGTCACATGGCACAGGTAATGAACCAATAGGATCACACTCACATTGTATACAAGAGCTTCCTTCAATTCTTGGATTACCGTAGTAACCAGGTGCACACCTAAAAATTTACAAAATCAATATTTGAAAACAGTTCGAAAAAACTTCAAATACATTGGTAATACAGCCAATGTGAACCCAGAAATCCTGTGACAGGCTTTTTGGAACTGGGCCCTGGAATTTATCCTTACTCATTGGATACAACACTGATCCAGTCACACTTCCTCGAATAACAGGGGTTTAGATATTGCACGTGACTATCCCACCATTTCTGGTGCCTGCAGGGCCACGTGCAACATAAGCACGTCTGCATTCCCAATCCAACAATATTTCGGTCTCACTGTTTTCTCAAAGGGCCTGTTTCAGCATAACCAATAACCTCTCTGTTATACTGGAAATACCCAAAACCCTTGAGGACAGTATATTAAAGGGCAGCAGTAGTTAGCACTGCTGCCTCAGAGCACCAGGGACTCAGGTTCGATTCACCCTTGGGTGACTGTCTGTGTGGAGTTTGCACATTCTCCCCGTGTCTGAGTGGGTTTCCTCCCACAGTCCAAAGATATGCAGGTTATTCTAAAAAGCCTATTGTGTCCAGGGACATACAGGCTAGATGGATTAGCCATGGGAAAAGCAGGGATTGGGTAGGGGTGGGGTTTGGGTGGGATGCTCTTCGAAGGATCAGTGTGGACTCAATGTGCCGAATGGCCTGTTTCCACACTGTAGGGATTCTATGATTAAAGCAATGCACCTTGTCCACTGCAACATCCAGTTAGTGGAAAATGCTCCCTTACTTGGATAGCATCACACCATGGCCTCCCAATTTCCTGCTGCTCTTGCCCAAACTATGCAGCCTTTTATTTTTAGGTCCCCTAATTTCACCGTTAATATACGTAAGGAATTGTTTCATTAAAAAGGTTTAAAGCATTATAATGTTTTAAGAAAATATGTTTATAAAATCTTGGAATTATTTACAATATCATAATTATTTAATTTTATTGATAATTCTTAAAAATCCTTGCATTATTTTAATACATCTATGACCTGAATGACTTTTTACCTGTCACAGTGCTGCCCCTCGTATCCTTCTTTACATGCATCACAGCGATAAGCATGATGTCCTTCTATAACGCAGGTAGGACTAAAGCTGAAAGTAATTAAATACAAATGGTCAACTGAAGCTAAATAGATAACAAATTAATCTAAAGATATGCTACTTTCATTTTCAATAGCAGCATAAATGCCAGGCTGCATACATATTAAAATAATATCAATACTTTTAAGTAAGAATACAGTTTTCCTTGAAGGGCTGGGTTGTACTGCGAGGTTATTTCATTGCACCGCAGGATGATTCTTCCTTCTGTAACAGCACATTTAAAGTGCAACAATGATCAGCATTCATCTCATCCATAAAACTAATAAAATGTTCCATCAGGCAGCTGACAGGTTCGACTGACACTGAAAAGTCTGAATGACACTGAGGCCAGCACTATCTCAACAAATTAAATTCTTACTCGTCACTAAAACATTTTGAGTCATTTTAACAGTGGTTAATGAGAATATTAAAACATCATGATGTTTTAATAAACATGCACAAGACAGAATATTTGCCCCAAGGGAATCCGTACTTCCCCAGAAACAAAAATCAAGGGAAAAGGAGCAGAGATGTATCGATTTTTGCATTTGGGATAGGGGATGGTTACTGACTTGTGCCTATGGCAATACAACTCTATCACTAAAGTATAGATGAGGTGGGAACAAACTTTTCTGATCTTCTGCTTCATTATTTTTATGATAACATGTCAATCACAATTCAATAAATCTCAAATATAGGGTCTCCTGATGGTTCAGAAGGAGAGAACCAGGATCATTGTGATTGAGTCACGAATGGATTAGTCATCCAAAAACCCAGGCAAAGGTGCTGGGGACGTGGGTTCAAATCGTGCAATGGCAGATGGTGAAATCTGAATACAATGCAAAACAGGAATTAAAAGTTAGTCTCATGGCAACCATTGTCAATTATTGGGGGGAAAACCCTCTGGTTCACAAATGTCCTTTTGCGAAGGAAATCTGCCATCCTTCTTTGGTCTAGCCTATGTGTCAGTCCATATCCACAGCAATGTAGTTGCCTCCAAAGTGCTCTCTGTGCGATTAGGGAAAGGCAATGAATGCTGGACTAGCCAGCAACACTCACATCCCATATATGAATAACAAGGAAAAGTTGGTTAGGCTTGTGTCTATCTAAGCAATAAAACTATGCAGATCATTCTCTGGTCAACACTGAACTCCCTGATCTCAGGTAGGCAACTGTAGAAGTACTACCAGTGAGGTTATTATCCACAGGTTAACGGGAGAAAAATTGACTTGAGGTTACTGATCGCTACTTTACATTCATGTTCCAATTGAACAGATGAGGTTTGGTGAAGACCAGATCAAAGTCTACCACAGCTCCCCCTGGGGTGGAACAGCCTGTTGCCTTGGAGCACAATGAAGCCAGATCATTTGGGGGAGGTATACAAGATGGACCAGCAAGAATGCAATGCCTCATAGCAAAACATCAGCACTTCGAGAAGAGATGTGAAGGGATGAAACTAGTAGTGACATGCAAAACATGTAACGTTTGGTGCAAGCAAAGTGTTAGAATAGCTTCGGGCAGTCACAGCTTAATTTGGATCAGTTTTTGTATTTAATGTTCATAATTTTATATATTTAAATTAATAATTTTAATAATCTAAGAGTGAAAATTCCACAGATATTTTCAAAATTGAGTTTAGCAGACACAGTGAATCCTGAAGAATGGTGCAATTTTCTGAAAGGAACTGCCTGACTGGATGTCTTGATCTCCTCAAGCTGTGATTAGTGATCGTGAGGACTCCACAAACAGTCAGGTTGACATTGTCGCATAGTTCTTGCCACTGGGATCTGAAGCGCTGCAATGTTAGAATCTTACTTGTTACTGGAGATTTGAAGGGGACAAGCACAAGGACGGCAGTCATTTGGAGATCCTCTTACTATTCCATAGTACCCAGGAGCACACACTTCACAATGCTCACCAGCTGTGTTGTCACGACAGTTCTGGCAGAGAAAGGATTCTACTCAGTAAAAGTTTATGTCTCCATTATAATTATCCATAAGATGATATTTATAAATATAAGCACCTTCAATTCAGACAATGTTTACTTGTTATTTCCAAACAAAAAAGATAACAGTTTGGAAAATGTATTATCTCTGACACCTCGAACAAAGTGTATTTAAGCAGTTCACAGGAAAATGCTCTGAAGTCATTTGAGAAACATTTTTTTTTTTAATATTCTAAGTTGAAAAAAGTTCTGAATTGTTCAGAGTAGAAAAATCAAGACCTTTCATTAGCTTAGTGAACAAAATTCTTCCTGAATGTTATAATTTTACATGCACAATGATTTATGTGTTGTATAAAAGGACTGTCAGCAGCGAAATACTCAAAATCTGCTTTCGTAAACTTCAAATAACACAGACACAGACACAATAAATTCTTGAAAAACAACTGACTTGAATTTGAAGTTATGTGATGTTGCAGTTGACCGCTATTGTAGAAATAGCTGAAATCTTTCGAACAGTCAGTTTTCTTACCGGAAAAAATAGATATTTTCCATTATTGAAAAATTGCTTTTTGTATCAAGATTGTTGGTTAGAGAAGACTCAGCACACGTAATTTCTTTGTTGGCAGTGTACCAATACCCTCCTTCCGCAGAAAAATAATTCACAATGGTCAATATTTGGCTGGAGTGTGATCTGTTAGATTCGTTAGTATGTATGTTAGTTTAAAAAAATTCTTGCCAATAAATTTGCCTGAATTGTGAGTTCATGATGGCATAGAAAGTGCAACAAGTTTGGTAAACCATGAGAAAAACAATCTACCTCCTCCACCAAGATCAAAGGATTTAAATTGAAAAGAAGGGCAGTGAATTGGAGTGAACAAATTCAATGCTACAACAGAAAGAGAAATTGAGATTGGACAGAGAGAGAAAAAAAAACAAGTCAGAAAGGCAAATTAAAAATGAAAACTAAAGAAATAAAAAACTCTTAAAGTAAATTAAGGAATGTGCTTGGAGAATAACAATATAACTTAGTGTACTGACTGGCTTGCCATAGTCATGAGACCCCAGCTGTATGTGCAGTCTATGTGACATTACAACACACATCCCATATGGATTTCATGTTAATATCTGATTACTTTTTCAGCCAAAGAGATAGATTGGCAGCTAGTAATAAGTGAAAAATCTTCAGTAGTCACACTTATAAGCTCACAGATATTAGGGAAATCTTTTTAGCTTGCTATCTTTTTCTTTAAGTACAGCTTTGTGTTTTAGTAGGTCATTTCCTTCTTATTCTCCACTTGGGTAAAATGTCTTGAGAGATTTAACTTCATGAACTGTCATATGAATATATGTATGGTACCTATATTCTCCATTTATGTTTTCTTTAGACCATTCAATTCTCAATCTGAAAGCTGGCTGTAACAAGGGCTGGATTTTATGGGATTGCTGTGGTCTCCATCCCAATGAAAAAAGCAGTTGGGAACTGAACTACAAATATCCTGATTATCGTGCAGCCATTTTACATCCTGATGGGAGTCACAGGGCTGAGGGCACGCCTGCCATCACCATCTGAAGAAGTCCCACCCTGGACAGCTGCCAGCCTATTTGACTGGCTAGTAACACCGTAGTCTTCACAGCACCATGTTTGGGTTGTGGCTACTGCTGGGATTTCAGGCAGATCCTGAAGAGGAGGTGGCCCTGGGGCAGGACTGAAGGTAACTCCAGTTAAAACTGGGAGCTAACTGTTTGGCTCCAGTGAGAGTTTGACTGAGATGGGAATTTGAGAGGATTCAAGGTTAGGGTGGGGAAAGGTTAAAGGTAGAATATATTTGCGTGGGGCTTGTGTGATTCCTCTGGTGGGCACGGGAGATCCCAACACTCCCACCCTTCCACAAACAAAATTCCACTTTTGTCTTGCGAGCCAATAAAAGTTGCCAGGTCATTCACTTGGCCTTGGCCTCCCCTGGCTACGGATAATTTAGTGGCAAGTTGTACCAAGCCTGCTTCACACACTTTCTTCTCAAACCCTCATCCCTGACTGCTGCTCCTGTCTCCCCGAGGCATCAGTAGTGGCTACTGCTGCCAATAGAGCTGCTGGAGCTGAAGAGCTCCTAACCTAAATTGTCCCATTCTCATAGGGAGCATTCTGCCTTTAAAGGCTTGGTAATCCAAACAACAGCCAATAAGCATCACTCAGAGATAGTAAGAACTGTCGATGCTGGAGTCAGAGATAACACAGTGTGGAGCTGGAGGAACACAGCAGGCCAGGCAACATCAGAGGAGCAGGAAAGCTGACGTTTCGGGTTGGGACCCTTCCTCAGAAATGGGGCTTTTCTGAGGAAGGGTCCCAACCTGAAACGTCAGCTTTCCTGCTCCTCTGATGCTGCCTGGCTTGCTGTGTTCTTCCAGCTCCACACTGTGTTATCTATTTATAACAGCCAATAGTATGTCTGATCCCCACTTCTGGAAATGGAGGGGGCCATTTCACAACTGGCTTGGTGGCCAGTGGATAAGGCCATAAGGATGGTGTGTGTTATGGAGGTGAACTTAGGTAGATGATGACCTAATAATATTGTTTCTCTTGTCCTTCTACATGGTTGAGATCACAGAACCAGGAACTCAAAATGAAGAAAATTCAGTGAATGTCTTTTTATTCATTTATGGGACATGGTCACTGATGGATAGACTAGCTTTTTTTGCCTATCCCTCTTGTAGACAGTAGACACTGCAATCACACTGCATCAGTGGTGACTGGAAGAATATTGAGTCAGGTAGCAAAGCTTTCACTGTCCCAAGTGAAACTGACATGTGTATTTGTTCTTGTTTGTGAGCATGTGCATGAGTGTCACAAACCTGATTTGTGACTTGTAGATAGTTAAGCAGTCTGACTCTGGTCTAGTTCTTGCAGAGTGCCAGGCTCCACTGTTGACAAGGCCTGTCCTTTTAAGCTTCTGGAGAAAGAGTAAAGCTTTTTCTTGCTGGAGATTGTTTTGACCTGGTAATCCTATGAGATGAATGTTTCTTATAGAGTACATTTTTAGCCAGAGGATCAGTAAGCTCAGTCGACTTGACAGAAGGTTTGCAATGCAGAGTGAGGCCAACAGCATGCTTTCAATTCCTGGTCCAGCTGAGGTCACCATGAAGATCCCTAATCCTGAGCTTCACCACTCTCCTGATGTGTGGTGACCCTCAGGTTAAACTCACCACCAGGCAATCTCTTGTTCATGGAGGACGATGATGACCTCGAAATTTTATTTTAGCCAAATTTGGTATGATTTTAAAAATGACATTAATCATATAGAAATGAGCCTCCTTCACTTCTGAGCTCCATTTCTTAAAAAAATTAAAGCAAAAGTCTAGCAATGGGTCTTAAGGTGGGTCCTTTCCCTATATTACAACGGTGACAACAAATGTTCAAAAAATTCACTAGAAATCAATTTATTCAGCTCTTTTGATCAAAAGTAATAAACAGTAATAGACATTTCGGTACCTGACAGATCGAAGTCTTACTGTCACAAATGTCACTATGGCCATTGCACTGACATTGTACACAGCTCCACACCACCGGTCTGTGCTCCCTGATTGTTGATCTCAATGGTACTCTGTAATAACCGAGCATACAATCCTGAAGGATAAGGAAACAGAAGGCATTGTTGGCTTTTATCATTTTCACGATCTATGATGGACTCTGCGCTTACCATGGCAAGAGATATCAAGCAGATACGCTGACAAGTTTTTACCTTTGATCAGTATCAACACATATTGTTTCCATAAGGAATAGAACAAGCTGATGAAAAGTTTCTGAAGAAGGGTCTCGACCCGAAACATCAACTTTCCTGCTCCTCTGATGCTGCTTGGCCTGCTGTGTTCATCCAGCTCCACAACGTTTTATCTCAGATTCTCCAGCATTGGCAGTTCCTACTATCTCTGATGAAAAGTTAGGTTCTTTCAAGTGTTGCCTAAATTTCAACTACTTTACCATGGCAAACTTGCTGTTGCCCATTTCAGTTAAGCATATGTAGCTGGATTTCCCTCCACTCTGCTGGGCAAAATTGGAAAATCGAACAATGTTGGAAGGTAATGCCTAGCACTGTGTACTTAACCTAACCTCAGTTTTCACAGCATACCCCCAATACCTAACAATCCAAACATCATGATGAGGTTACTGGCTATTCCTACTGTTCCCATCCTTTCGCATGAAAGTGCTGATTAACGAAGCAGAGTTTGGATCCCAAGTCCAACTGATTTCAACGTTACTATCTCTGTCTCCACCAACTGCAGGGCTGTCAGGAAGATGATGTTGAAATGTGTCCAACCACGGGAATGGAAAGGGCTACAAAATGCCTCCTTTCTCTGGTCCAGCATATTTACACTTTGATCTTAAGAGGGTCTTGAGAGAATTATTGCTGTAGTTTTTGAGGTGTACTGTTGAGCTGGAACATAAGTTCAGTGAAGTACAGAAAGCTAGAACGTTCTGTTTGATCCAGCTGTAAGTTTTTCTTATAGAGGATAGAGTGGTTTTAATTTACACTGACACAGTCAGGGACATACAGTTTAAGGGGATATAGTCCAAGATTTCAAGATTCGGCAGAGTCATGAATAGCAAAACCCTCATTATGGCTGTAGCATCCAGTAACACCCTTACTGAACTAAAATTGTTCAGACAACATCTGTGGCATTTTGCAGACCAAAAATGGATGATCTCAAGGAAAGTGCTCTACAAAGTCATTGACAATAATGGCCTTTGCAGAATTAACACATCCAGTCTTTCCATACATAATTAGAAATGTCTAGAAAAGTTCTGGAAGGTTCATGAAGACAAGCTCAAATAAAGAATTAACTTCAGGATTAATACACTCTGACTCCTGTCATACAGACAGCAACACCAAGAGTCTATTGATCAGTTTCTATGAAGAAGCTGCAGCAAAGAACATGAGACTGTGACTGTTTTCTGAACAGGAATCGTCAGACAGACTGTTCACCTTGATATTAATTGAAGCCTTTAGGAACAATCTTTTGGTCAAGACAATAGTCTAGACTATTGACACATTATTTGATAATGGACAGAAGTACGAAGCCATATTGGCAGGTCAACAATAATTCCATACTTTACATGCAGCCAACACCATTGTGATCGTCATCAAAGTGCCCCAAATCAACAAATTTGTAACAGATGTGGTCTGTCCACCTATCCATTTATGTCAATAAAGCAGGTGGCGCAAACAAACACTGGGCATACATGTACAGGAAATCTTGTTCTAAAAGCCTAGCCAGACACCAGACCAAAACACAGAACTTCAGAAAGACCATATAACAGCATAACACTGACAATAAAACGATAAGAGTGGGCACAAATGCAAATACATCAATGAGGTTCAGAACCAATCAAGCAAAAGGCAAATTTCAGAAAATGACCAAACTGTTAACCTGACAAATCATTATGACACAGTATATGGTATAAAGTGATCGGAATCTTTTACGACTATTAATATCCCGTGTACTGAGAAAAAGACCAACTCGCATGGAAAGCTAAAATCAATATGGGAGATAGTGCCAATGTCTGAAAGACATTCCTCTGAAGGTGGTGCTCCACAGTACAGCCTATGAGAGACTGGCTCATGTTACATAATAGATCATTAATTTGCACATTGGCAGGATCACATTGCAGTGCCAGCGCACAAGTTCATTTTGGATTCTGCTGAGTAGAAACCAACAGTCCAAAAGGAGTTGCTGATACAGATGCTTAATGCTGTCGAGACTTTTACTGCCAGTAACATTGGACTCCCTCCCAGTCCAGTGGGTCACAAGGCATCTGTGTTCTGTGAATACCTCTCAAGATATCTCCAGCTGCCACTGGCAATGCATCTCCAATATTTTCAGACAGTTAAGACAAAGGAAGTGGATTCTTAAACATTCCATTGCTCTGAATGCGACTGGGTCCTTTGTCCTATTTGCAGTCAGCATCTGGTTCTGCTATAGTTGATAACCTTTGCTGCTCTTCTGGTCACACTTCAGCTATGCTCAATTCTGTCCTTCCTCTATGCATTTCCTCCTGCATTTGAGGCTCCAGATGCATGGGATCAATTGCACCTCCAGAAGCTTAACAGAGAGAATAGGCCTGGCAAGGTTATGTTCTATGATGCCAACCTGACCTCAGTAAACATTTTTTTACCTGGAGCTGAATGAGACCCACTCAGATATTGGTGAAACTCGCCCTGGTGTTATTCTCAGAGTTGTACTCGATCTCCCTTTCAGCTTCCTCTCCCTTCAAACACAACAATCTCTCAGCAGTGATAGGCAGCTCTAAACAGCTCACCATCCACCTTGAGGACTGACTCACCTGCTAACCACCAAATTTAACCAGTTGTGAAAGGAAAGGCCCGTGCATCCCCTGCACTGCCAACTTGTTCAGGTAGTATTTAATCGCTGAATGTTGTGGCTTGAGAGTATTCATTGCATGCGGAACTAATGTAATTAGCTTCCCTCCACATGACATTGGCTTCATTGTCCTGCGCCCTCCACATTCCCTGAACCGGGATAATGTAGAGTTTCCATTCCACATCAAGTTTTTGATACTGCTTCTGCGCTATTCAGTGCCCTGCTCACCTCTTTCACCGTTCTCTTGCCCAGCATTAAATGCCACCTGTGCTGACCAGTGTCAGCAAGTACTTGACTTTGCTATTGGCAAAACAAAACTGATGCCCCAGCATCAGTAAAAAAAACCCATTATATATATCTTGTATTAACCAGATCAAAAGAAGACATTTTGAAAACTGCGCTTGCGAAAAATATAGTTAATTATTCTAAAGTTGGTTAGTGTCACCAACTTAACTGCCCTCTGAGCATTTAGGGATTGGAAATAAATGCTGGCATAACCAATGACACCCACAATCCATGAATGAATTTTTTAAAAAACATTATCAAGCAATTGAAATAAATTGCCGTTGGACTCTGAGGTAACCTTCTCACGGTCCACTACAACTTCCAATTTTGTCAAACTGATGTCAACAAATTAACAAAATCCTTGAAATTAGTCCTGATATTAAAAATCTGTTTACACCAACGATGTATTATTTCTAGAGTATTATCACACAATTATCCATTCATTTATATTGTCAGCATTTATTCTAGCTTTTGTTTCATTCCTCTTTACAAAAGTGAACTTTTATCTTTGGCTTCACCCTTTCTTTCATTGCTACCATAGGCTCCAAGAACCATTGACATTACCTGGCATGACAGGCCAGAATAACCTTCTGGACAAAAGCATTGCTCAATCTGTTGGGCATGTTCAGTCCTGAAGTAGTGATCACTGGCTTCAGCCACTTCCATAGATATCTCAGAGATTCTGGATTGACATTTGAAAGAAAAAAAAATGAAATCTGTTAAACATCTTGAATTGTCAATTTTGCCTGTAAATTAATTCTTCCTACATTTTGACATTACTGTCATTAATCTATGTATATTTAACCAGATTGCACATTTATGGTAACTTCACAAGCTGTTAGAGCTGAGGCTCATTATTCTCTATCAAATCAGCCATGCTGAACTTGATTAGGAATGTTTTACAAACACTGCTTTCCCTAATAATACAAACTGGGTAAAACTCTACACCTGTCAATGGGAGGGAGAAAGTCACTTTCTTTCAGATCATGTAATTCCATAAATTCTCATACAGATAAATGTCATTCCTGATTGGTTTGACTTGGTATAATGAGTAATTAAAATGGAAGAATCATCGTAATGGGTAAACATCTCTGACAAATAAAACAGCCTCTTAATCTGATAAATCCTACTAAAACTTTACAACACATGGACAATTAACCAATAAATGAAGCAAAAACATCTAAATAAATGCATCCCAAGAAGGAATCTGATCAAGTGAAATGTGCTGCTGGAGCATAAATACCCTTAGTATGTTCATCAAATTTCAAATATCAAAAGCTCCTACTGCAGCTATACAAATAGTGAAAGGAACACAGGAACAGAAGCAGCTTTTTGGCTCCTCAAGCTTGTGATACTATTCAATAAAATCATGGCTGACCCACTACTAATGACATACCTTCTTCAAAATTGTTTTAAAATCCTATTTTTCAAAGTTGGTTTTTGGCTAAAGTTGCTTGCACCTCCCACGTATCCCAGACAACACAAATTTGACTGATTTGCATCTTGCAAATTACTTCAGCAATTATCTATTTAAAGGCTAGTTCATGTAAGTATTCAGATTAGGGAGATTATATTGTCATAGAGTCGCACAGCATGGAAACAGATCCATCCATCCAACTCTTCTATGCGACCTGATATCTTAAATAAATCTAGTCCCATTTGACAGCATTTGGCCCATATCCCTCTAAACCATCCCTATTAATATACCCATCCAGATGCCTTTTAAATGTTGTAATTGAACTCCACCACTCTCTCTGGCAGTTCATTCCATACAGACACTGCCCTCTGTGTGAAAAAGTTGCCCTTCAGGTCCCTTTTAAATCTTTCCCTTCTCACATTAAACCTACTCCCTTTTGTTTTGAACTCCCCTAACATGAGGAAAAGACCTTGACTATTCACCCTATCCATGCCCCTCATGATTTTATAAACTTTTATAAGATCACCCCTCAGCCTCCGACTGTCCAGGGAAAATAGCCTATTCAGCATCTCCCTATGGCTCAAACCCTCCAACCCTGGCAACATCCTTGTAAATCTTTTCTGAACCCTTTCAAGTTTCATACCATCTTTGCTATAACAGGGAGACCATAATTGAACACAGAATTCCAAAAAGTGGCCTAACCGTTGCCCTGTACAGCCGCAACATGACCTCCCAACTCCTATGCTTCTTTATTCCAGGAGCAGAAGATCTTAAAAATCAATTGCAACTTGAAGACCTTTTGGTCCAGAAGCTGGATTTTCAAAACTAGCATTTTAATTTCATATCTTGGCTTCTGTTTATACCTGATTTGTCTCATGAAAGTCCCGTAGGATGCCTTAATGAGGATGGAATTAATGTCATACAGCAAATCCATGAAGTCTTTGCGAGACACAGGTCTGCCATCTGGTGAACTGTCATATTTCCAATCATGCTGAATAAAAAATATTTTAGAGATTATTTACAGAAAATCTTTGGTTTATCTCACCCCTCCCCTGAGCCCAACAATAATTAGTTAATTGAATGAATGATCTATTACTGATGTAAAAGCTTTGATTTTAATCTCCACATCATAATGTAACTTATTGACAATTCCTTCACCCTATACTCTCATTGATGATCGGTGCTTAAGGAGAATCTATAAGAGACATAGGTACAGAATTCGAATGTTATTCTCCATGTATCCTGCCAGGAATGTATCATCAGTAAATTGATCTGGTAACCTTTGATTAAATTTTTGTATTGCACAGGTGCGAAGGGTAATTATACTGCTCAATGAAGTGATTCACGGAGAAAGTGGAATTTGCTGTGGTAAATTAGCCATTCATACTCTGACTAAATCATGAATTCCAAATTCAACAGAAATTGTCAAGAGTCAATTGATTTTGCACATGAATCATATTGAGGGACCATACTGAGGGAACGCCGCATTGTCGAAAATGCCAAATTTCAGATGACATTAACCTTGAAATGCAAGATTCCGCTTATGACATGAGTTGTTTCTGATTGGAACACAGTGTCAGAAGACAGAAATCAGGTACGTGCTTCAACAATTGATGTTAAGAGCGGCATGGTGGCTCTAGTAGGGCAGTACAGTAGCTAACTGTTAGCATTGTTCTATTACAGCACCAGAGACCCAGGTTTGATTCCAACTTTGGGCGACGGTGTATAGTTTGTACATTCTTCTTGTACCTGTGTGGATTTCCTCCGGGTGCTCTCGTTGACTCCCACAATCCAAAGATGTGCAGGTTAGGTGGATTGGCCATGGGAAATGCAGGGTTACAAGGACAGTGGGGGGAGTCTGGGTGGGATATTCTTTGGAGGGTTGGCATGGACTCAATGTGCCAAATGGCCTGCTTCCACACTGTAGGGATTCTATAGAATTCTATAACAATGACCAGAAAACCAGGAATGCAAGGAAGATGAATGTTAACCATCCTTCTTCATTCAGCAATCTGCACCACCACCATCAAGACAGAAATGGAAGGCTTGAAATGTCAGGACTCATAAACCAAGATTCTTCTGGTGGTTCAATGTTCCCAAGCCATTGATTGAGGCAGAATATGAAGTTCTGCCCAACGCTCCTTTGGATACCAATGACATAACAAAATAAATTAACTGGTCATTTGTTGCATGCCTATGTAACATTTGTCTGTGGTATTTTTCTACAAAGCTGTTATTACTACATTCAAAATAATTGCGTAAAGTGCTTTGAGGTGATTAAATCCTACAATGCACTGTATAAATGCAAGCATTAGTTTACCCAATGAAGAGTAGTTTAGCAATTCAACTGTTCTGAACTCTAATCCAAAAACAAGCTTTTCTTTTCTTTTGTTCTCAAAGCTAATTATGACAGGGATACTTTTCATTAGATGGACGAATTTGAAGTGAAGTTTGGAGCTATCTGTCTAGGCTTTCATTTCCATTATCAGGGTGCAACTTGGCAGTGGATCATCAGCATTGGAAAATGTGCTGGATTAACACACAGCCAGTGATGGTAAAGACCTAATTTTTGAAGGATTCGCAATCCGTGTCAGATTGCCACTCAGCCCCTATTTTTTTTCCTTGAGCATTGTGCCCCACATTTTGAGTTGGGAATTTAGATCCTGGCTCCTTCAGGAATGAGGAGCATACTTGAAAGCAACAGAGTTCCTTCATCATCGCTGCTTCATCAATAATCTTCCCTCCATCATGACGACTAGAAGCCAAATCTATCAGTCAGGTTGACTTGCAAGCAAGCAGCTTGTCAAGGATAAAAACTGAATAGTTTGCTTCAACACAAAAACTGCGTCTACAACCCTCCCCCAGTCTAAGTAACCTATGCTTTTAATATCCAGGCCAAAAGACAGGATAGATAATAACTGCTTAATCGGTAACTGAAAAAAATGATATGTAAGGTGTTGCAAAAGTATAAACATACCTCAGTGAGCTCTACTTCGTGTCTGGTTAACTGACCAATTTGAGGAGCGGATACATGCCGTACAATGGTCAACTTGCTTGTGGGCCCACCTCTCATAATAATCTGTGGTTCGTAGGTGGATTGACCCACTTCTTCTCGAGCTTCAAAATAAATGGCATACCTCAACTTGCCACCATAAGCTTTGAGCTGTGAAACAAAATGAGGCACAATGACAGGTGAGTTGAATACATTGCTCCAACCTCTTGAATACTTAATAGAACTTGTGAAACACTCACAGATGACAGAGAGCAAGATAGCCATCTGGAAAGGACAGGAACTTGAGGTAGAACCTAGTGCCTGCAGAATTCTGTCCCTTTTACAACATCTTTATGAACCCTTGTGGGAGGATCTGTTCTACAAGCTCTTTTACCAAGTGATACATATGGTGGATGTCATTGGTATGCCAGAGATTCCATCCATCTCTGCTAGTGAAACATCCACCTGTAAACTCCATTCAAGTCTTTTAGTATGGCTTCCAATCTTCACTGGATTAAGATAATCAATTTTGGAGAATGGTGTTACCTTGTGGCCTTGCAGAAGCCGTTTCTTCTTCAGCCTACATCTGCTGGATGTACAGCTACTCTACACCCTCACAGGAGGATTTATGTGGGTATCACTCAAAAAGGTTTAAAGAATCTACCCTTGCCAGGTTTTGTTGATCATCCCAAATTTCATTCGAGAAGGCGATGCTTAAGTTGAATCACTGAAATCCCTTTGATATAGGGACACACTGTGCTATTAGCAAGGGAGTTGCAGGTTTTTGTCTCAGTAATAATGAAGGAATGGCGATCTAGGACCAAGTGGCAATTGTGTGTAGCTTAGAAGGGAACTTGATACTCCCAAATGTACATGGTGAAAAGGTTTTGAATGCTTTGGGGGATAGGGGGTCAATCACTCAGGGAAGAACTTCAGATCTACTGTGCAAGCTGTAGCTCCATTCTTAGGCACTGTTGCTTCTGAAGCAGAAATTGAGAATTCAAGTCCCAACAGTAAGTTCAAGGCTTTAGCCCAGTGTAATACTGAGGGAATTCCTAAGATTCACAATCCCTTTATTGAAAAAAAATTTCTCATCTCTGTAGAAAATGATTGATTCCTTATCCTCAGGCTGAGTCCCTGTTTTCTAGATTCCCCAGTAGGGGAAATAACCTCTCAGCATCTGCTTCTTCAAAATCTTGGATTTTTCCAGTCAGATCACTCCTCACTCTTATAAACTCTGGAAAACGTGGACCTTATTTAATCAGTCATACATCATAGACAACACTCTCAACCCAGAGAACAGTCTACTGTATCTTCACTGTATTGCTGGGAGAATCTATACAAGGTACAATATTGTTCAGCTCAGGATCTGACAATTGACTGATGGTACTATAGGTAGCTTCAATCAATCTATTCAGGGATATTACGGCTCACCTCTGGAGGAGGTGGAATTTGAACCCAGGCCTTCTGGCTCAGAGGTAGGGACATTATTACTGCAACACAAGAGCCCTCTAGGACATTAACTGCATCGCTGAATTTCTAGTCCAGCACCAATACGACTACACTATCACCTCCTCACTAATGGTATTATATACAGGACAATTAAAAGCAATATCTCACCTTATACGAAGGGCAAGTCAGTGATGAAGCTGGTGAACATTGTAGAGGCTCAGAATTAAGAGTCTAATGATGACCATGCTTTTGTTGATTGTCGGAAAAACCCATGCGATTCACTAATGTCCTTTAGGGATCAAAATCTGCTGTCCTTACGTGGTCTGGCCTACATGTGACTCCTGGCCCACAGCAATGTGGTTGACTCTCAACTGGGTTGACTCTTAACTGCGCACTGGGCAATTTGGGATGGGTAATAAGTGCTGGCCTAGCCAGTGACATCCACATCCCGTGAATAAATAAAAAAGGCTAAGCTGAAGAATTCCAGCAATAGTATTCTCCAAAATTGATATTCTTAATCCAGTGAAGATTGGGAATCATACAAAAAGACTTGGTTCAGATGCAGCAGATTTTTTTTTTTACATAGTGTATGGAGTCTATCCTAAAAATGTGAATTGTTTGGAACTTTGTAAAGGTTTCCCTTGCTGAGATATAGACTTACAACTGAGGCTGCATGAAAATAACTCGGTAAGTGATAATGCTTCATGTTCAATAATGAAAAACTACAACAAACAATGTTTGCCCAACAATTTTAATCTCGTCATCTTCTGGCTAGTCATGGTGTGAAAAATTGCTTGACCATTGACTGAACGTGAAGACGACATTTTAAACTTCACACTTTCCAAATCACAACTCACAACAAACATGAAGTTCATTCACAATGTTCATACGGAGAAACACTAGACGTAACTGAGAAATTCATTAGAAGTCTCCATCAGTTTTTTGAGTATCCTTTTTATGATAACTTTATTCTTTAACTGCATCAGTTCTGAACTCACTCCACAAAGCTACAGTACTGAATCTTGTTTCAAAAATTAAGATGCAATCTTACAAAAAAGTTAGCATATCAGAATATTTGTTTAAGCTCATAATGCTTGCATTTCATTAAAATCACATAACAAAATACAGGCTATAAATGCGAAGTTATTTAATGGTGTTGTCTGAACGAAATGAAAAGTAATTGCCATCTGACAATCTGGTAGAGATTGTGATAACAGTGCATTTCCCAATTGTACCGCAGAATCTAACTGCAGGTTACAGGATTGTTTTAAATATTTTTTCAGAGTTTCTTACCCAGAGGCAGCTGGAAGTATTTTTGTCTGCCTCACAACACTAAAACCTGGGGGAGAAGCTTATTGGGGAAGTGAGATAATAGGAGGTGGGGTTCCCAGTTGTGGGGATGGATCTGATTGAGGCATGGGGAGCAAGTGGTTGAAATAGAAGGTGGTCACAGAACAAAGGCAGTGAGATTACTGGAGTGATAGGGTTGGGGAAGGCTTACTGGGTTGTTTATTGGGCCAGGAAGAAATGAACGTGCTCCTCCCAGTTTTTTCTGACTTCAAACTGCCAAGTTTCCTGAAATCTGGGAAACCCAACTGCCTGTGGATAAAAAATTCGAATGACTTAAAGCAAAGTCAGAAAGCCTCGTTATAATTAAATGACCACTGTATATGATAATTAAATCCTCTAAATGCATTCAACCACCCACACCTTGGCCAACCTCCATTATAACCAGAAGCAAACAGGTTTGAATTCGATTTCTGTTCCAGATTTTCTGTATTTTAGCCTCTGACATGACCCCATCCCACCAGATTTTAGCAATTAAAATGTAACCTTTGTTGCAAGATTGTATCAGTCTGTTCCTTCATGACAGCATATAAATAGTGTAGAACTTCTTATAAGAGATGATTATCATTACCAGAAGTGTATTTTTTATAACCATGTGAATATCATGGAGACTACTATAACTTCATTCATTGTACTTCACTTCCACATTTGAGATAGTGGATGAATTCCATCAGTCAGTTTGGTAAATAATTTTAAGTAACATTATCATTTCAACATGAAGTTGAGAAGTTAATTACCTTTTCACCTTCAAACTGCTCTGGAAGTTTCCAGTAAAAAGGCTCATAGAGAAGATGTTTAATTACTACATCTACATTAGCTACTATCTCTGGATGCTGATGAAAGACACCATTGGTTGTTTCGCGGTTATTTAGTTTATTTACTATTTTCAGTACAGTCTGGTCAGGATTAAGCATCAGCTTCAAGAGAAAAAGAAGACAGTTGTTAGATGTGCTGAGAAGTTGAGTCCTTACTGTAAAAACATACTTTGCAACAAGTTGAAAGCAAACAGCAAAACACATGCTAGCAACATTAACCGAACAGTGTTAGCTCAGTGATTCAGTGATAATATATTACTTTAAAAAAAATCTGGATCTAGAATGTGGCTGTAAGTCGTTGTGGTCCATTTTCCAGCCATTCAATGAAAACTGAAAGATAGTTTCATAATAATTCAAACCACAAATAACTGTATTGAGGTCAAGGCTGGCAGAATCATTCGGCAAACCAGGTAGTCACCAAGAAAAAGAATACCAGAGTAGGAGGCAGCACAACAAATATCTGAAAGAACTATTCATGAGATTCAAAATAAGTACAGCCTTCAGCAATGTCTAGGTCTCGGTCTGCTGATTTACATTCAAATATACTGACATATGTTTCCCCATAATTACATTAGTCTTTCCCAAATTTTATATTGCATTCCTTATTCTGTTTACGTGACAATTACATAACTTTGCCTATCCACATGACTATTACAAAACTGTGAACCAGTAAATAATATCAAAGCATGTAATTTAGTCTGGCCCACTCTATTAAAATGATCATTGGTTGTGTAAATTGTGTATAAAATGATCTGTCACGTGAAGAGAAAGTTTTACATCATGTGAGCCATACTACAGATCATAGCGTCTATATTTTTCCCCACTATAGATTCTGCAAAAAGTGTAGAACAATGGGAATGTAAAACAATACCAGAATATTCTTCTTTCCCATGTAAAATAAATATGCAATTATAAAAATTGAATTTCTATTAAACGTGATGCACAATATTTATTTTCCAAAGTTAATTGAAGAGTGGGGAAGGTTTCTCTTGGTGCGAGAGTACCTAAATGCTCTTGGTCTAGCCCTGATTACATTGGAATGACAGGCATTGATGTGTTGACCTGATACTTCACATTGTGCTCATGATTCCTGATATAGTCAATTAGAATGTAAGAATATCAGAAATAGTAGGAATAAACCTCCACGCCGCTCTGTCATTTATGTGATCACGGCTGACCTTCTCCCTCAATTCTACTTTTTCACCAATTCCCTCTATTTCTTGATTCCCTGAAAAAGCAACAAATTATCTATCATAGTCTTGAACATAGTCAATGGTAGAGCCTTGTTACAAAGGTATAAACTAAATGATCATTATTTGAAATTTGGAATTTTGAGATGGAGACAAAATTTCAGTTCTGTGAAGGTATTTTTAAGAGGTCAGAAAGTCATTGACAGCAGTGAACTAAAAACAGCATTACCAAGAAGGTCAAGTGTAAGGAATATTAGAAGTTGAAACATTGTTTTGCTGATTATGTTAACATATTCCAAAACTGTTTTACATATAAATAAAAATTTGTTTGTTTTCTAGTGTTACAAACTTGTGTGCTTTTGTTGAAAAACATTGGCAGCCTTGCGTGAATTACTTCACTACTGCAAAAATTACAAATTAATGTTATGATCTATCCAGCCAGGGTTTACACTGGGGTCTGACTTGTCCAGTATTACCTCCAGCTGGAATTATAGCAACATCCACAAACTCAATATATTCCAAGTTAGACAGTGAACAATTTCAAAATGTTTCACTGTCGAGAAGTGAAATTAGACAACTGTCATCATCATCTGCTCTTTTAATTCTCTGACTATCAGTTTAAAAATCTTGAAGAAGATGTCACTTCAGAGAACGAAAGAAGTGGGAATGTCTTTTACTAAACCTATTTTCAAGATTTTGCACCACAAACAGAGATACACAAAGTTTTATAGGACATACATCAAATCATAAAGTACAACTGTAAGATTACTATCAATTATGTTGCACAGTAAACTTAAAATCAACTAAATCATTATCTGGAAATATATTTCCATTCAAATTAAATATTTCACCTCAAGTTTCAATTGTTCACTTACAATTACAAAAGCAATCTCTGGGATTCTTTTGACTTTTGGTAGATCAATACAAAATAAGCAGTAATACACGGGAGACAGGTACAGTCACAATTGCCCTTTTGGAGACACAAAGTTGTTCAGAAGTATTTCATCAAATGTGAAACAGCAAGTAATTCACTTACTCTCTTGCGGATCAGTCCTTTTGCCTCAGTACATTGCGTAGTCACACCTGAGCAGTAACAGTTACTGCATCCATGAGGATTGTTTGAATAGAGCGCAAAAGCACCAGTCTTACACTTATTACAACTGATTCCCTCTACATTCACCTGTAAAACAAATAAAACTGATTGCTTAAAAGATCAACAGTAGCATTTAATGTTAATTAAATAATTATTAATATGCATTTTTAAAGAAAATAGTCTTGCATATGATAAATGGCTCAGAAAGAAGCCATTCAGCCCATCAACTCTATACCAGAACCTTTGCTCCACTCAAGCCTCCCCCTGACTTTCCGTATCTTAATCTAGCAGCATAACCCTCTATTATCTTCACACTCAAGTGTGCATCTAGTCTCTCCAGAAAGGCATAACTACTGCTCACTTCAAGCTCTTTCTGCAGTAGTGAGTTTTACATTCTCTTTCAGTAAGAAAAGGTCCTTGTGAACCCTGTATTGGATTTTTGCCGTTCATCTTATATTGATGGTCTGTCACTATGCTCTCTCGCACAACAGGAAACATTCTTGCCTGAATCTTTCATCTCACTTTAAGAACACGCAGTCAGGAAAATTGCCGGAGGGGTGAGGAGCAGGTAGAGATATGAGAATTGCTACCAGCCCTTGAAAGATTTCAAAGTCAGCTACAGGCCCTGTCAGATTCAAAGGAGGACTACAGTTCAAAAAGTCTGCTTTCTGCTCTGCCACTTTGGCCTAGCTGCAAGAAAAACAACAAAACAAACACTCCAGACCTCACCTGTGCACACACATTCCCCAGGCCCTATCCTGAGCCATGCCACCAAACTATCCTCCATGGCCGCTCCACCTGTGTCCCTCCAGCCTAGGTTATTCATAGTTCTTATGCCAACTTAGTGCCAAACAATCTAATTCATGCTCTCTATCCACAACCCTTTGCCCTAACATCATCCGTACTAATCAACCAGTGAGCCCCACAGGCAGACATCTGGACCCATGCTGACATTTAATAAGGCAAAGTTCAAATTCATTCCATTAATGAACGCAGATTTTTTAAAATTAAAATGAGTGATTTAAAAAAAATTACCACATCCAATTTCCTACGATTTAAACCCTTATAAAAACAAGCATTTGTAGTCATAGACTTTATAAGGACCTGGAGCTGTCAATCAGACTGTACAGAACATTGGTTCAGCCACTTTTGGAGTATTGAGTGCAATTCTGGTCTCCATCCTACAGGAAAGATGTCATGAAACTTGAAAGAATTCAGAAAAGATTTACGAGGATGTTGCCGGGTTGGAGGGTTTGAGCTTTCAGGAGCGGCTGAATAGGCTGGGGCTATTTTCTCTGGAGCATTGGAGGCTGAGGGGTGACCTTATAGTGGTTTATAAAATCATGGGGGGCATGGATGGGGTAAATAAACAAGGTCTTTTCTCTGGGGTGGGGGAGTCCAAAACTAGAGGGCATAGGTTTAAGGTGACAGGGGAAAGATATAAAAGGGGCCTGAGGGGCAACTTTTTCATGCAGCGGGTGGTGTGTGTATGGAATGAGTAGCCAGAGGAAGTGGTGGAGGCTGGTACTATTACAACATTTAAAAGGATGGGAATATGAATAGGAAGGGTTTAGATAGAGAAAGGCCAAAAGCTGGCAAACAGGACTAGATTTAACTTGTATACCCAGTCCGTATGGATAAGTTGGACCAAAGGGTCTGTTTCCGTGCTGTATATCTCCATGACTCTAAGTATCCCACTGTACGACTATAAGACATTAGAGCAGAAGTCATGTGGCCCATCAAGTCTGCTCCACCATTCAATGAGATAATCTTCAACTTCACTTTCTTGACCTTTCCCTATAAATCTTGATTCCCTTATTGATTAAAATTTACCCTTCTCAGCCTTGAATATACTTAACAATCTAACCTCTAGTTCTCTGTGTAAAAGATTCCACAGCTTGAGAGAAGACATTCATCCTCATCTGTCTTAAATGGACAATCCCCTTCTCTCAGATTGTGTCCTCTGCATTGACTATATCAAGTCCCCTAAGAACCTTGAATGTTTCAAAAAGGTCACCCCTCACTCGTCTAAACTCCATTGGGGCCAGACTCAAACTACTCAATCTCTCCTCATAAGACAATCTCTCCAGATGCAGGATCAAAGATGTGTACCTTCTCTGGACTCCAGTGTATCTTTCCAAAACTTTTTACAATATTCCAGGTGTGAACTCAGTACTGCCTTGCATCGTTTTAGTGAGACTTCCCTATTTTTATATCCATTCCCACTGAAATAAAGGACAATATTCCATTTGCCTTCTCTATTGCCTGCTGAAGTTGTACGCTAGCATTTTGTGACTCCCAAATTCCCCTGTGCTGCAGGTTTCCGCAGTCTTTTGTTTAGATTAATTCACACAATGAGGGTAGCATAGGCTATGCCAACATTTATTGCCCAAAGGGCAGCTGCGAGTCAACCATATTGCTTTGGGTCTGAAGTCACATGTAGGCCAAACCAGGTAAAGACAGCAGATTTCCTTTCCTGAAGTCTTCCTCTACATAAATAATATTTTAATCCTTACTTTTTTTTTACCAATGCATAAAACCTCCCATTTTAAACATTATATCCCATCTGCCAGGTTTTTGTCCACTCACTTAACCCTTCTCTCTTCTTCTGCACACTCATTGTGTCTTCCTCTCCACTTGTCTTTCCACCTATTTATATATCATCCACAAACATGATGACAGTACACATCCCTTATCCAAATTACTAATAGATAATAAATATATATTTATGTATATAGTAAATCATTATGGACGCAGCACTGATTCCCATGGTACTCCACCAGTTATAGGCTGACATCCTACAATGCCCATCTTACCACAACATATGGTCACTTATCTTATTTAGCAGCTTATCGTTTGGTATCTAATCAAATATCTTCTGGAAATCCAAACATATTACATTACTGCATCCTCTTTATCTATCCTGCTTGTTAGTTCCTCTAAGAATTCTAATAACTTTAACAGGCATGATAGAGTATTTATTGGATATTACATGATTCCATCCATTAAAAACTTACCTTACAGTTACACTGTCCGCTATATTCTGCACATGAACAAATTCCGGCTTCATCACAGGTTTGACTCTCTGTCCCTGCCAGTTCACAGTCACAGTGCCGGCACAGTGGATAGTTCCAGTAACCTTCTCTGCATCGGTCACATTTTTCTCCTGTGAACTCTGGACGGCAGAAGCAGCAGCCTGTTGCATCATCACATTGAAGGTTTAAAGATCCCACAACTGTACAGTTACAGGGCTGAAAAAAAATGGAAGACAATAAAGGAAATGTATCTTCTAAAAAGTTGAGAGAATGGTTATCTTATTTAAATCTAAATGTTTTGAAATAACCAGTTCATGAGTGAAGTGATGTAACTGAACTGGAATGAGCGTCTAAGTAGGGTTTTACATGACACCATCGTTATACATTGGTAAGACCAGGCTTACACTCAGGTGAGTGAACATTAACAGGCTTTATTAAACATAAATACATATGGGAAAGTCAGCCCATTCCCAGAAGATCATAGGTTGCACTCTCATTAGAGAGAGAGGAGTGGTAGCGAGTTTAATCTGAGGATCACCTTATCTCATGACGGGCAAGCCTTCATGGCAATGTCAGCTGGTACAGGAATTAAATTTGTGCTGCGTCACTCTGCAGCCATCCAGCCAATCCAGGTACTGATTCCCAAAGGAATGATAAGAGAGGACATATCTGGAATGCTACAGACACAGGCCCCACTTCCACCTGACATAATGTTATTATGACAATGCTCCTCACAAGGATGACCAGTGGCTATTACTAGAATAAAGGTACAATTAACCCTTCACTCCACAACTCCCATCTTACAAAATCCTTTTCTTTCTCATACTCTCACGACAGAATGAAAAAGAGGATCAGATGATGAGTTTTGAAGGGTCAATTCTTCCCTTTACCAAACGATAAAAACCAACAAAAACACTAATATAGAAACATAGAAACATTGAAGATAGGAGCAGGAGGAGGCAATTCAGCCCTTCAAGCCTACACCCCCATTCTTCACAATCATGGCTGATCATCCAACTCAATGGTCTAATCCTGCTTTCTCCCCATTAAGTTTGATCCCATTCACCCCAAGTGCTATATCTGGCTGCCTCTAGAATACATTAAATGTTTTGGCATCATCTATCTACTTCCTGTAGTAATGAATTCCACAGGCTCACCACTCTTCGGGTGAAGAAATGTCTCCTCACCTCCATCCTAAATGGTCTACCCAGATTCCTCAAACTGTGACCCGTGGTTCTGGTCAGACCCACCATCAGGAACATCCTCCCTACGTCTACCTTGTCTATTCCTGTTAGAACTTTATAAGTCTCTATGAGATTCCCCATCATTCATCTGAACTCCAGTGAAAACAATCCTAACCTAGTCAATCTCTCCTCATACATCAGTCCTGCCATCCGAGGCCTGGGTGCAAATTATATGTTAATTTTATTCAAAGAATGTGGATGCTGCAGCAAACACAATCAATAGATTGGGATGGAAACAATATAAAAACTTGAAACAAAAACAAAGTTGCTGGAAAAGCTCAACAGGTCTGGCAGCATCTGTGAAGGTAAAAATAGAGTTAATGTTTCAGGTCCGGTGACCCTTCCTCAGAACTATCAGTTGAGTGAACATGAACAGGCTTTATTAAACATAAATACATATGTGAAAGTCATCCTATTCCCAGACAATCATAGGCTGCACTTTCATTAGAGAGTGAGGAGTGGGAGCGAGTTTAATCTGAGGATCACCATCAAAACAAATCTTCTGCCTAAGTGAGGCCTGGTAACCTAAAGCTGCAGATAAAGGGAGGGTCTTGCAGCATCTCTCATATCTGCTAGCCCTAAGTGATGCACTGCTACTGGGGCGGAATGGTAGCTCAGCGGTTAGTACCGTTACCTCACAGCACCAGGGGCCCAGGTTCAATTCCACCCTTGGGCAACAGTTTGTGTGGAGTTTGCATGTTCTCTGCGTGGGTTTCCTCCCACAGTCCAAAGAGGTGTAGGTTAAGTAGATCAGCCATGCTAAATTGTCCAGGGCTGTGCAGGCTAGGTGGCTTAACCATTGAGAAATGCAGGGATAGGTCGGATGCCCTTCAGTGGGTCAGTATGGGCTGAATGGCCTGCTTTCTCAATGCGGGGATTCTATGATTCTATTTCAGAACGCTATAATATAATAAAGGAAAAGTAGGAGTAGGCTGTACAAGCTCTCAAGCCTACTCTGAAATTCAATATCAAATAAACAGCAGGTCTAGCGGTATCTGTGGCGAAAGAAGCAGATCCAATATGACTTTTCTTCAGAACAGAAGAGGAGTCCGACTGGACTGGAAACGTTAACTGTGTTTCTCTTTGCACAGATGCTGCCACATCTAGCGCGATTCTCCAGCGTTTTTGGTGTTTATTTCAGATTTCCAGCCGTGGGGCATTTTGCTTTCATTTGAGCTTGAATTCCAATATCAAGGCACCTCAATTCCACTTTCTCACTCAATCCACATATTCCATAATTCCCATGGATTCCAAATAGCTATAAATCTCTTCCATGTCTTAACACCTCTTTAAGGGCACATTTTAATTGGGAAACTCAGTTTTGCCAGTCTACAATTTGAAATTCAACTTTTGGTTCTTATCTATCTATTAACAAACCTCTCAGGGAGCTGAATGAGCATTTAACTGGAGTCAAATGAGTTGTTGGCTCCCTGTCTCTGGTTGTGAAAATACTCATATGCCCCAAAGGCATCAGGACACTGATACATCATCAGGGACCATTATTTTCAGAATACCTACGCCCAAACTCTCCTGCAGCACATCCGCACCTCAACAGACGATTGAAAACTCAAACATTAGGTGAGAGAATGAGTGAAAAACATGGGAGGGAATGGATTAGAATGACACAGACAGAAAAAGAAAGCGGGCGTTTTTAAAGTTTCTTTTGGCACACAGGTAACATTGGCAGGGCAGTATATATTAGTGCTAAAGTGATTAAATCAATTACATAGTGTAGAACTGAAGTCACACATACAGTAGGTCAACTACAAGTAGTGGACTAAATAAAAGCAAAATCCACAGACGCTGAAGATTTGAAATAAAAACACAATATACTGGAGAAACCCAGCAGGTCTGGCAGCATCTGTGGAGTGAGAAGTAGAGTTAATTTTTCGAGTCCAATGGCTCCTCTTTGAACCTGGGCTGGTAGGTTTCCTGTCCTAAAGGACATGAGTATTTTATAGCCATTTTCCTACACTAGCCAGGCTTCACAATTTCTCCAATTTAACATAGTGGTGCTTACAGACTCTGAATTGATGTTACAGTGTCATAAGCATTAGATTACCAAGTTGGTGAAAAATATGAAAGCGAGAGAGGGAATGAATGCAATCACCAGGATAACATGCAGCAGTGACATTCCCTGCGTCTGACACAGACTAATTTGTAGTTCATTCCATGTGTATGGGGCAGGCAAACATTTGGTTTGCAACTTAGTTCACTTGCCACAGGAGGATCCAAAGTATAGTATCGATAGAAATGTCACTCTCCTCTCCATCAAATAAATCCAGTAGGGGACTGTTTGAAATAATTTCTCTACAGACAATCAAACCACAGCCCAGTCCATGCCTAAGCCTTTCGTATTTCATTGTGTTGGAATACTCCCCACTTGCCTGGATGGGGAAGCAACACTCAAGAAGCTTGACACCATCTAGAACAAAGCAGCCACTTGATTGGAATTACATCCACAAGCATCCACTCCCTCTACCACCAACACTCAGTAGCAGCAGTGTGTACTGCAGAAATTCAGCAAGAATTTAGACCTAGAACTTAGACTGCACCTTCCAAAACCATGACCACTTTTATCAAAAAGGACAAAGGCAACACATGGCAAAGGCAAAGGACATGGGAACACCACCACTTGCAAGTTCCCTTCTAAGCCACTGACCATCCTGATTTGAAAATACATCACTGTTCTTTTATTGTTGCTGGGTCAAAAGCTAGAATTCCCTCCCTAACAGCATTGTGAGTCTACCTACAGCACAAGGACTGTAGCATTTCAAGGAGGCAGCTCACCCCCACCTTCTGAAGGGAAACTAGACAGGGATGAGCAATAAATGTTGGTTAGCCAGCCACACCCATGTCCCACGAGTGATGAAAAAAAATTCAAGTGCAGCCGTTTTCAGGAGGCAGCCATTTTCAATGCAGGAAATGCAATTTTCTCCTGCATAATAAAACCCCACCATGGGCCCTGCTCACTATTTGTAGTTTGCATTGTTTGAGGCTAGCTGGCTCAAAACTAGCCTATTTGAATCTCCATGTCTGACTTACAGAAACATATGCAGAGTTACAGCAGGTGCTCAAGGTTTTAGCCTAGGGAGCTAAGGGGGATGACCCCTCAAGTATTTGAGTTTTGACACTTCCATGGGATATTTTGGAATCTATAGCGAACAAGAAGATTGCATTTTTACATTTCATCTAAAAACACAAGTGTCATTTCTTCAATTTTATTGAACACAGGTTTTTCTCTGACAGCTAGGAATTAATAATATTATTGCTCAGGAACTTCTTTCTCCCAAGAGTAAAAGAAAAATAAGTTTTCATTAATTTTCAGCTTTTTAAAAATGACAGCAATGCATAAGAGATTCAAAGTCTACAGTGAAGGCTGTAGGAAACTGCTTCAAAATTACAATCTCAATCCTTTGCTTCAAATTCAATTTGGCATTTATTCCCATCCTCAAAGCAAATAATATCTTCTTTTCCCCTCCCAGTACAACTTATTCTGATCTTTAACCTAGGGTACATGGGCACGCTCTGTGATTTTTTTTAAAATTCACTCATGGGATGTGGGCAACTCTGACTAGACCAGCATTCATTGTCCATCGCTAATTGACCACAGGGCAGTTAACAGTCAATACGTTACGGTGGGCCTGGAGTCACATGTCGGCCAGACCAGGTAAGGATGGCAGATCTTCTTCGCTAAAGGACATTGATAAATCCCGGTTCTTTTTTTCTAACGATCAGCGTTGGTTTCGTGTTCACTATTAGACCCTTAACTCTGGATTCTTTAGTGAATTCAAACTACACCATGGCAGGATATGAACCCAGGACCCGAGAACATTAGCTAAGTTTCTGGATTGATAGTCTAGCAATACGTATAAGCTAGTGAAAGTGGATTGGAAAATAAATCTACAGCACCCCTAACTAAAAGAAATGAATGTCCGACATGAATTTTGTTTTTTTCTCTAAGACTTTTAAGTATTTCATTCCCAAGTATCTTAACATTAATTGTATTTGTATTCTTCATAAAAAGTGACTATCTCTAGCCACTAGGCCATCACCTCCCTTTTGCTCCTCATCAGTTCACACGTGCATTCTCTGCACAACTCAGCACATTTTTATGAGTCCACAATTGCATCTCCCATCCTACTATCCCAACACAACTGTGTTGGTGTGCTCCCTGCTGCTGACCCCACCAATTAAAGCATTAACTTTGGGATGGCATTGTAACGCATTGGTTAGTACTGCTGCTTCATACTGCCGGGGATCTGGGTTCAATTCTACCCTGCAGTGACTGTCTGTGTGCAGTTTACACATTTTCCCCATGTCTACATGGGTTTCCTCTGGGTGGTCTAGTTTCCTGATGTTCATGATAAACTGCCCACAGTTTTCAGAGATGTGCAGAGTAGCTGGGTTACCCACGGGAAATGCAGGGTTGCAGGGACAGATAGTAGGTTGGGTCTGTGTGGGATGCTCTTTGAAGGGTCAGTGTGGACTCGATGTTCCATGCGGCCTATTTCCACACTGTAGGAATTCTATGAATTTTGTTCCTTCTATTCTCACCACCACTTCGTGAAATCCTCCTCCTTCCACAAAGAAATAGCGGAGATGATGGACCAAGTATCTGAGGGAAGCAACAGTGATCATCATATCATCTGGATTAGAACAGTGGTGTAAATGAGCAAGGCAAAGTCTCAAGTCGAACTTCTAAATTAGAAACAGACTATCGTCAATGGGCTGAGAAGGGATTTGCCAAGATAAAATAGAAAGAAAGACTAGTAGCAAAAGCCAGAGTAAAGGGTGACCTTTAAGGAGAAAATTGTCTAGAGTCATTCCGGCAATGGCAAAAGAGAACAAAATCCAGAACACACCGGATGAGGGGAAAGAATTATAAACATGGTGAAACAAAAGAAGCTGATGTATAAATTCTTCAAGCAAGAGGCAAGATAAAGAAAATAAGTTCAGTGTAGAATTTAGCAAGAAAATAGACTAGTGAAGAGAGACTAAGATAATAGAATGACACTTAATATAAAATTATAGAAAATCTTCTACGTCCAAATAAATAATAAGGAAGTTTATGCTTCAAGGTGTTTGGAGAGATTTGAATAATTAATGAGTATTTTGGATTAGTGTTTATTAAGAACGAGGATACTAGCAAAATAGCTGTAGATACAGCAATGGTAGATGTCATGAACGGGGTGACAAACAGGAAAGGCTAGCAAGGCTTAGGTTTACAAGTTTGCTGGTCCAGTTGGTTTACATCCCATGTTGCTCGAAGAAGTCAGAGTGAAAGAGCAGTGGGTCATGCCATAATCTTCCAACTTTCCCCAGATACAGAGGTGAGGGGCTGTCAGAGGATCAGAGAGTGGTAAATGTGACATGTTGTACAGGGTGCAGTACATTCCTAGTTACTACAGTCCAGTCAGTTTAAGAATAAGAATATTAAGAATAAGCAGTTGTGTGGAGGTACTGTCAGTTGATTAATAATTCAGGGACCCAGGCTAACATTCTGGGGATATGGGATTAAATCCTATTACAGCAGATGATAAACTGTGAATACAATTAAAATCTGAAATTAAAGCTAGTCCAAAAGTGACTATGTCATAACATTGTTATAAAATGGTTGTCATGAAAACCCTTCTAGTTCATCATGCTTTTCAGGGAAGGAACATCTACCACCCTCACCTCGTTAGGCCTACAAGTGACTCCAGATCCACAATTCTGAAATGGTCTAAACAAGCCACTCGTTTGTACTAGACTGGCACAAAGTCTGATAAAAGGAACACATCTGGACAGATCACAAGGCATTAGTTAAAACACTAGAATGACAACAGACATATTGTCAATTGGTTATTACGGACAGGAAATTTTGGAAACGTATCTTCTTTTAAGAAGTTAATGGTAAATCTTACAAAAGTAACATTGAGGGATGGCAGGTCACCCCTCAACCTATGCTCCAATGAAAAAAAGTCTCAGTTTATCCAGCCTCTCCCTACAACTCAAATACCCCAGTCCCAGCAACATTCTTGTAAATCTTTTCTGAACCCTCTCCAATTTAATAACATCCTTTCTACAACAGGGTGACCAGAACTGTACACATTATTCCAAACTCTGCTTTCCCCGTAACCCTCAATTCCCTCATTGATTTAAAATCTGTCTACCTCAGCCTTGACGGTAAAGAATTCCACAGATTCACTACCCTCTGAGAGTAGAAATTTCTCCTCACCTCTATCTTAAACATGTGACCCCTTATTCTTAAGTTGTACCTTCTGGTCCTAGACTTTCCTACAGGGGGAAACAACCTTTCAGCAACTAATTCCCCAAAAAATGGTTGATTTTTAACTACCCTCTGGACAAAGTTTTTGAAAAGATTTTGAGAAGACACCCCCTAGGTATCAGGGTAGCCCACACACAATAGCCACTCTACGACAGCTACTGATGAACGTAAAGGATGCCATACCCACAACCAACTAATGTAATATACAAAATATCATGCAAGGACTGCGAGAAACATTACATAAGCCAAACTGGAAGAAAACTGACAATAAGGATACACAAACACCAACGAACCACCAAGAGACACGACCAATTCTTACTGGTCTCAATACACATGTACAAAGAAGGACACAAATTCGACTGGGACAACACATCTAAAGTAGCACAAGCCAAACAGAGACATACCAGGAAATTCCTGCAAGCCTGGCATTCCAACCAAAACTCCGTCAACAAACACACTGAACTGGACCCAATAATACAAACCACTGAAGAACAAAACCAAAAGTAAGACCAACCACCCCAGCAAACCGAGGCATATAAATAACAAGCGGGATGGAAACCAACACTTCACTGGTGGTGCACTGACGATGTTACCCAGCAGGGTGACAAAATGTGTGCAATCAAACACACCAGCTTGGCGAGTAAGTCTACAACCTTGCCCTCTGGGCAATTAGTGATGGACAATAAATGCTGGACCTTATCAGTGACTTTCATATCCCATGAACAAATAAATTGACAATGTAAAAGTAAGGTTGAATATTGAGGTAAAATGCAGTAACTTCTCAATGCACTGATGGGAATTCAACAACCTGAAAAGAAATCTTATAGGAGTTCACAAATGAAGTTAGAGAATTAGAAAAATTTTTCTCTCCATAACACGACACCAATGTTAGCCTGCTAGGCACCATAAAGCTGTTGATACTTTACTCACAATACATTATAATAATAGAAACATTCTGTTAATTCAACCAAGACCTTATTAAATGGCAGAGCAGACTCAAGAAGCTGCATAACTTACTCCTGTTTCCTTTTTTTATATTCTGCTTTTTCTTACTATACGGTTCCATCTTTCTAATTATTACACACAAAATTTAATAGTTTACTGCTAAACAGTTCTTAAAACGTTAATCCTAAAAAAATCAGTACAAATGCATGCATTCAAGAGTTATTCGAGTGCCAGGGGAACAGTAGCAAACATAAATATCTGTCTTTTGCAGGTGGAAACTGGACAATTTATGAAGGAAAGGAGAAACAGCAGAGGAGTTACATAAGTACTCTGTGTCTGTCTTTACATAAGTGACTCTAGAAGTCTCCCTGAAATAATAAAGATCAAATTATCTAGTCACAGCGAGAATCTGAAGGAAATTAGTATTCATAAGGAAGTTGTGTAAGAGAAATAGAAGCAGGATTATAGCAGCAGTATTAGGTCATCCGACTCCAATGGCCTACTGCACTATTCAACCTTGTCATGACCAAATATCCAACTTGATACCCTGTTCCCACAATCTCCCCATACTCTTTGTTCCCTTTAGCCATAAGAACTGTATACAACACCTTCTTAAAAACATTCCAACATTCTGGCCTGAATCACTTTCTGTGACAGAGAATTCCACAGGCTCACCATTCTCTGAATGAAGAAATTTCGTCTCAGCTCTGTCCTAAATAGTCTACCCTATATTCTTAGACTGTGACTCCTGGTTCTGAACTTCCTAGTCATTGGGAACATTCTTAATGCATTTACCTTGCCTAATACTGTTAGATTTATATACGTTTCTGTGGGATCCCCCCTTATTCTTTGAAACTCTAGTGAATATAGTCCTAATTGATAGTCCCTCTTCATATGTCAGTCCTTTCATAGAGTTATAGAGATGTACAGCACAGAAACAGGCCCTTCAGTCCAACTCGATGCCAACCAGATATCCTAAAGTAATCTAGCCCCATTTGCCAGCATTTGGCCCATATCCCTCTAAACCCTTCCCAGTCATGTACCCATCCAGATGCCTTTTAAATGTTGTAATTGTACCAGCCTCCACCACTTCCTCTGGAAGCTCAATCCATACACACATCACCCTCTGCGTGAAGGAGTTGCCCCTCAGGTCCCTTTTATATCTTTCCCCTCTCACTTTAAACCTAGGCCCTCTAGTTCTGGACTCCCTTACTCTGGGAGAAAAAAAATCTTGACTATTCACTCTATTCATGCCCTTCATGACTTTATAAACTTCAATAAAGTCAACCTTCAGCAGGTGAAGGGTGCTCCAGGGAAATAGCCCCAGCCTATTCAGCCTCTCCTTACTTGTCAAACCCTCCAAGCCTGGCAACATCCTTGTAAACCTTTTCTGAACTCTTTCAAGTTTAATGCTATCTTTCCAATAGCAGGGAGACTCCCAGGAGTCAGTCTGGTAAATCTCTGTCACATTCCCTCCATAGTCAGAACACCCTTCATCAGACAAGGAGACCAAAACTGCACACAGAACGCCAGATGTGGTCTTACCAAAGTTGTGTATAATTGCAGCAAGATATCTTTTCTCCAGTACTGCAATCTTCTCACAATGAAGACTACCATACCTTTTACCTTCTTCACTGCCTGCTGCACCAGCATGCATACGTTCAGCGAATGGAGTACAAGGACATCCAGGCTAAGTTGCACCTCACCCTTTCCGAATCTATCACCTTCAGATAATACACTGCTTTCCTGGTTTTGCTACCAAAGTAGATAAACTTGCATATATCCACATTACACTGCATTTGCCATGCATGTGTCCACAAACTCAACTTGTCCAAATCCAAGTAGAGCATCTCTCCATCCTCCTCATGGCTCGACTCCCACCCAGCTTTGTGTCATCTGCAAACTTGGAGATATTACGTTTAGCTTTTTTTTTAAAATTCATTCAAAAAATTAGGGTATCACCGGCTAGGTCAGCATTTTATTGCCTGACCCTAATTGCCCAGAGGGCAGTTAAGAATGGGTTTAGAGTCGGGAGTTTATTGAATCCAAATTCCACCATCTGCCATGGTGGGATTCAAACCCAGGTCTCCGGAATATTATCTGGGTCTCTGGATTAACAGTCCAGCTATAATACCACTAAACCATCTCCTCCCTCTATAATTCCCTACTCATTAACATATATTGTGAATAGCTGGGGTCCAAGCACTGATGATGCTACATTAAATCAATGGGACTGAAAGTTGATAAATCCCGGGGACCCGAAGACCTTCATCTGGAATGTTGAAAGACATGCCTAGAAGGTGCAAAGTAGTTACCAAATGGTGAGAGGTTGGAAAATGGTAATGTCCAAAAGAACCTGGTGTCCTTGTTCATAAGACACTGAAAGCTCGCATGAAAGTGCACTAAGCAATTTGAGGGCTGTTAGAAGCTCAATCTTTACATATGTTTGGGGATTGACAAGATTTTTGATTAACAGTGGTTTACAGGGTTATGGGAAACAGTGTTCAATCAGCATTGATGGTATTGAATGTTGGCCAGGCTCAAGCTGACTAGCCTACTCCTGTTCCTATGTTCTCATATTCAAAGTTCCTAACAGACAAAACTAACTCACCAGATAGCAGTTTATTTTCAAAACTAAAACGATCTTGGCGATGGAATAATTGCACACAGATTCATGTGTACAATCCTCCACAATGTGACTACCACTTACATGTTAGCAATGTAGTCAAACATCCTGCAGAATCTAGACTGATGAGGACAAGAGATTCATCTAGGAATTCAATGTATTGATAACAGCAAACTATCAGTTAAACTAACTGAAGCCTGGGAGAAAACCTTCTGCCCATCCTGTCAACTGGGAATGGCATGTGACACGCAAGGGAAAAAAACTTCAATAGTTTAAAATTAAAAGCTTCTGATTTTTCTGCTTATGAACTTCTTTTTTACAATGTGTCAAGTAAGTAAACCAAGTAAAGGGATGCATATATTAATAACTTTCTGACAGTCAAAAATGCATTTACTGAAAAACTTACTTTACATCCACTAAAGAAGTTATGACCCCAGAAGTTTGCAGCACATTTGTCGCATTTTTCTCCCACTGTATTTGGAGGGCAGATACACTGTCCGGTTTCTGAATCACAATGGTTGCCGACATGGGCACATTCACATGCTTTATAGAGAAATTAAAGAAATGAGTTAGCATTCCTGCTCTCTTTGACAACTTAGCTGTCAAGCATTTTAAAAACTATTTGCACAACATCTATGAACAAAGGTTCTAAGATTTCAAATTTTTGTGGCAATGATTGATTACAAATGAGAAGGAACTCATATTATGGATTCAGAATTCATTAGCCATAATTCATGGAGTTTTTTTCCACTATACCCTTGTAGTAATGATGCTATCATATCAAAAAGTTGAAGCTCATACTCAGTTTGCATCTGGAACAATAGTTACTGACTGAACAACAGCAAACCAAAGGCAGAATAAATCCTGCATCACAACATTGAAACAGTTTGCAGATACAGAGAATCAACATTGAAGCAATAATCTAATCTTGGGGTTGACATGTCAGTTATAAACCATACTACGCTGTTATGCCTTACAACGTAATCTGAAACCTTTCAATACAGAAGCTTTTTCAATTACCTTAAATTTTCTATAAAGCACAACAGTGTAATTTTGCACCTCAATAAAAACATGCCTGCTCTTCTCAGTATCCGTAATGCCATAAAATTACTGATGTTGAAATTACAGTGTGGGTTAAGTGAGTTCAAATGCTCAAGACATCATCTAACATTCCTCTCCCAGAAAACAGCATTAACTCACTTAAAATAGAGGAGTTAATGCCTTTGCTAAAATAGTAGGATCATGAATTTGAAAAGGCATGTAAGTATTTATGGTCTATTATCCTGCTGCTTAATTTCAAGGCAATTGCTCTTTACTACTAACCTCTCCCTGGTCTGTGCATTGCCTTCATTTACTTATTTGCTTGACAGACAATTTTAATGAATTGAAATAAGGAAGGAAACCATTTGTACACGTTAGGCAAAGTAACATAATTTCAGAATGAACTATATCATGTTCCTCTTATTAATTAATTTAGTTCTGAAATATATTCACTATTACCTTTGAGTAAAATAGTTAAGCAATGTTTACTCTGTGCAAGTTGATTCCACAATTCTTCCCTGAATATTTAGACTGGAACCATGTCATATTATCACCTGGAATATTTGTCAAAATTATCCCGATCTCCTGTCACAATTTGGCAAAGTTATTAAATGATTACTTAATTTATTTAAACAGAAAGAAGTCATTCAACCCAATGTGTCTGCCTTGACTCTCTTCAAGAGCTACAGAGCTAGCCCCAAACTCTGTCCTTTCCCAGTACTCCTTCAATTTAATTCCTCATTCGATTCTTAACCAACTGTCTTTTATAAACCTGGATTGGATGTTGAGAGGTGCTGACATAACAGGACTCTAGGGGAACACTGATTCAGTTCCGATCATGACTTGGCTACCTAAGGATCTCAACAGACCCCAGGGGAGAGATGCTGCCTAACACCATTCCTGCTGCTCACAAAACTTCAGATAGGTTGGGGGTAGATAATGGGAAGGCCATGCCTTGGATTTTATCTGCCCTCCCCACCCCCAACCAAGTTTCAACCCTGTTACAGTGCATAAAATTCAAAACACTGATTCATCTCCAGAAACCACATCCATCCAAGTCATTAGACTGCTGATATGTACAATCCCAAAAACTGACACTGAAACAACCATTCCTGTCAACAATTCTTGATGGTGCTTATCCTCCATAAGTCTTAATTCCACTTGCATATCCATTATTCAGTTTTACCTGTCCAACGTATTGACATGGTCTCTGCTTCAATAAGTAACTCCAGTAGTGAATTGGTAAACACAATGTGAGCACTTGTGAAGCTTTTTGGTTTATTTAAATCACACTTCATCTCATAACTTTTGATTTGATTTATTATTGTCACATGCATCCAAGCACAGTGAAAAGTTTTGTTTTGTGTGCAGTACAAACATTGCCATGAGTAAAGTGTGTCACATCAAATCTACTATAATGCATCTCTTAAAAAAAGTTAAATTAATTTACATACGAACACATCCTCCTTCTTGAAAGTGATAAAAGCCAAGAGCACATCGATCACATTTCTGCCCTGCCACTCCAGGCTGACATCTGCACTGGCCTTTATCATCACAGTCGAATGATTTTGATCCAAATGAATTGCAATTACAGGGAATACAGCCCCTTGAAGAATGCAGGTAATAAGTTTCACTCTAAAAAATGTAAGTAAATGGTTGTCAAAGATCTAACATAAATTGAGCCAAAAGATACAACAATATATGTGGTTCATTACAGGCACAGACCTCTCACTAATGGAATAAATCACAATTAAGTCACAAATCTCTGAATTCAAAATACAACAAATCAGTAAGTCTATATTTCCAGAATTATACATGTGTTAATACCACAAAAGAAATCATAGCACACAAGACAATTGCAGATATTAGTGAACGAATGTGTTTATCACTTGTTGGCCCATTGCTGTAACAAAAGCATTAACATATTTATTTTTAATGCCATCATGATAAACACAAAATACTTTTTATTTTAATTCAGTTAATATGGTTGAATGAGGCTTGAGATGAGTATAATAACCAATACAACCAACATGTTTAAATACGAATATAAGTTATTGTCCCAAGTCATTTCTCATGGTGAATCAAAGACACAATTTTATAAGGTTAACAGCATTGCATCATTCATGGAGCAAAGTATTATTCTGCTTCTGAAGATGATGACTATGCTAAATGCAATCAAATTTAATTATTTTCAACTAAATAGTAAATTAGATCAAAGTTTCATTGCTATTCAGGTCAAACATTCTTTATCATTTCTTAAAGTATGATTTTATCAGAAGTTATAAATTTCTGGTTCCTGTGTATTTTCAATCGCTTAGGGACTTTTCCTTGCTTTGCAAATATCTACTTCTTCTGTTTGCTTTATTATATTAAAATGTGACACAATAGTGCATGACATTAAAAAAATTTATAAAAATAATGCTTTTCATGATGACTGGATGTCTTGAAGTGCCTTATTGTCACTGTTGCAATTTGGGAAACATGGCAGCCAGTTTGCGTTCAACAAATTCCCACGAACAGGAGGGTGATACTGACCAGATAATCCTAGTGTGCGTGTGGCTGATTGAGGGATACATAATGATCAGAACACCAAGTTAACTACCCTCCTCCAATTTCCTCAAATAATACCACAAGATCTCATTCAGCCACATGAGCACATAGAAGGGGCCTTAAATGCACAATGCATCTGAAAAATAGTGCCTTCAAATAATGTCATGCTGCCTCAGTATAACACTAGAATGTTATCCTTCATTTTTAAACACAAGCTTCAAAGTGGGACTTAGACCCAGAACCTTGGTGCTACTGAGCCACAGCTTACAATAATATGTTACAAAATACGATGTTTTTACAAGGCAATGGGAATGATATGCTTTTTACTGACAAAAAGGAACAGTTGAAAGGGAACAATTGAATTATTCTGCTTTATTCACTTACAGACTCCAAATACTATTACATAATCACGGGGTGAGATTATTAAAAGTTCAAATATTGTTCATATTTATTGTTGGGTAAACTTGATAAAAGGTTGCAGTCATAGAGTCATATTAGAATCCCTACAGTGTGGAAACAGGCCCTTCGGCCCAACAAGTCCACACCGAACCTCAGAGCATCCCACCCATACACATCCCCCAACAACCCGCCTAATCTACACCTCCCTGAACACTATGGGCAATTTAGCATGGCCAATCAACCTAACCTGCACATCTTTGGACTGTGGGGGAAACCAGAGCACCCGGAGGAAACCCACGCAGACACAGGGAGAATGTGCAAACTCCACACAGACAGTCACCCGAGGCTGGGCTCAAACCCGGGTCTCTGGTGCTGTGAGGCAGCAGTGCTAACCACTGTGCCACCGTGCTGCCACCTCTGGCTTATGACGTGGAGTCATAGAGTCACAGAAACAGCACGGAAACAGACCCTTCAGTCCAATTTGTCCACGCCAACCAGATATCCCAAATTAATCTACTCCACTTTGCCAGCATTTAGCCTATATCCCTCTAAACCCTTCCTAGTCATGTACCCATACTGATGCCCTTTAAATGTTGTAATTGTACCAGCCTCCACAACTTCTCCTGGCAGCTCATTCCATACAATCATTACATTCTGCGTGAAAAGGTTGCCCCTTAGATTCCTTTTAGATCATTCCCCTCTCACCTTAAACCTATGGCCTCTAGTTTTGGACTACCCCACCCAGGGAAAAGACCTTGTCTATTTACCCAATCCATGCCCTTCATGATTTTATAAACCTCTATAAGGTCATCCCTCGGCCTCCAATGCGCCAGAGAAAATAGTCCCAGCCTGTTCAGCCTCTTTCTATAGCTCAAACCCTCCAATCCTGGCAACATTCTTGTAAATCTTTTCCAAACCCTTCAAGTTTCACAACATCCTTCTTACAGCAGGGAGACCAGAATTACATGCAGTATTCCGAAGGTGGCCTAATCAGTGTCCTGTACAGCTGCAACGTGACCTCCCAACTCCTATAGTCAAAGTACTGTCCAATAAAGGCAAGCAGACCAAATGCGTTCTTCACTATCCTATTGACGTGAAACTTCACTTTCACTCCAATATTTTTTGTTCCCATACAATCCTTGCATGCTTTCAGTCATAATGCTTCATTCAAATTTTCATGTCACAGAGGATCAGAGCGCGGTTTATCATTAGAAGATGTATATACACATGTATATGCATACATATGCCATTATAATACATATGGAGCAATATTTAATTCAGGTAAGAGTGGGGTAGGGGTAGACAATGTTGATGGTAGCTGTAGGTCTGGGAGCTAAGCCAGAGGAGGCAGAGACATCTTATGAGTCTTTGATTCAATTACTGATGAAGAAGATCAAGGATGAAATTCCTTCCTGGAGACCGAATATCAGAATCTCGATATCAAGAAATCTTTTTCTGATTTGCCCCTCAAGCCTTAAATGGCAACTTCAGAACTTCAAGCGGCAATTGGATCTCATTTAAGCTCCAACTCACTTTATTTCTACACCAACTTCAATTTTTCACTGCTTTACCAATGCATTAAATGCAAATTCTCATCATGGGAATCAGAGCAGGTACTTAGCAACTGCAGCTTGCCGATGGTGTGCCCCGGCCATCATCCAACTATTGTTTCACAACATTGTCACTATATGTGCCATGATCACAGTTCTCCTCAACCCTTCATCCACGCATGTCGATATGGGCAAGCGACTAGCTTCACTAGATCATCATGCCATCCCTTAGACCAACTCATAGACTACGTCAGGTCTTCCACACTTTTTTCTGCAGCTCAGGGACATCATCGCCTGAGAGGCTGTCAACTTCTATGCAGTTCTTACTGAATATTTAGCGCACACTCACTAATGGGCTATTTATTGGTCACACTGGCTTTTAGCACAATAAGAGGCCGACAGCTTTTATCAGTGGGCAGCACTGAACCAGCAAGGAGATGGGCGTGATTCTATGTGGCATTGGGCTAGGTCAATGTCAAACCTTCAGTACATGCCAGCAGTTTATGTGCCAAATCCTACATGTGCTTTAAGCAAATTGCCATGTGTGAAAGTCAAAGAAGAGCAGGCTTAGGGGAGTGAAGAAAGACCACCACTAGGTCAGGGGATAATGTCACAGTTAGTCAAAGGACTTGTGTAATTCCAGTACACGTGGTTGCCTGGGGTCAGTCAGGCACTCGGTCTTATTAGAGTCTGAGGATCCACGTCATCGTAATTGGAAGATTGGGCCACAGTCAGCTCTGGAGGTCATGTGGAATCAGTCTGGCCATTACAGGTAGGTCAAGGCACTGTGGAGACACAAGTCCAGGGGATGGATCAATTTCTCATTACAATGAGACAAAGGGAGGAACTAAGTATCATGGAAGTGGATGGAAGAATAGCTAGTGGTAGTACATGAGCAGGAGGGGTGGTACATTGTCCCTATTGAGTGAGTAGGAAGTGCAGCAGCAGGAAGACTTTGGAGTTTTGCAAGGTGAAGTGATGACAGGCATTGAGCGAACATGATTCATGTTGGGAGTTACAATCCATGAGCCTTGCTCTTGGGTGTGTGGAATGGCAGAGTTGTGAGTATAATGTAGTAAAGAGAAGAGGCATCACCTTTCTTTGTAGAGTGCAGAATATCACTGACCATCCTCGTGAACTGAACCCAGGACACAGCACTGACCTGGGCTGCAATTTGGATCCAGGCTAGGTTGGTCTGGTGTCATGGCCTTCTGGGGCTCTATGTGGGAAAAAAGATTGCTGTTCTCTCCATCATCCCACCTCCCACAACCTCCGCAAAGTAGGGAGTGGGCTTTCCCTTTCTTTGAGTTGTCATGAATGTGGAGGCTCTGAGATGCCAGAGTGAGGACCAGTCCTGGCTTGTAGAGCTTGAAGTGATGTGTAACTGTGCTTTAAATAGTATGCCAGAGATGGGAATGCCAGAAGGTCGCAGCAGTATCATGTACTTTGCCCCTCCAGCCACACAATTAGTCAAGAAAGGCACCCAACAACCCAGTTACTTGTGGTAATAAAGCAAAGAATGGAAAATTACATGAGAAGAGTCACTTCCAGTCATGGTGGACTGGGCACCATGAACCCCACACCATAAACACCACAAGTGAAAATGAATAAGATCTGCCCCAAGTCTGGGACAATTTTCTAAACATTGGAAGCAATGCTTTATAAAATCATCCAAACATTACTTTTAACAACAGCTACTAGAATAAAATAGTCAAAACACAACAGCAGCACAAAAGGATGAGCGCTGTCAAATGAAGAGAAATGTGATAAAGAAGTGAGGTTATTGTGCATTACTGTGCTGAGCACTAAGCTGTAAGCAGTTTAACAAATAAACAAAAAATGCTGCTGCAATGAATGCTAATATATTTTGTTCTAGTTTCAAAAACATGACATCTTCTCGGTCCTTAGGGATTGAGGTGAGTTCCTTCTGCTCTAGTTTTCTGGGTTCTGAGAAAGCCAACAAATTGAACGCACAATCCACAGGTTCTGCCTAATGTCCAGTGGATGGTGTTTGGAGGGTCAAGTAGATGAGTAGGTGGGGTTTTGTGCACCCTCCCTGATGTTTCGACATTGCCTCCATGTGTTCCTGACAAAGTCTGTCTGTAGGTCAGGCTCTAAGTCTCAAATGAACTTCCTCCACTTTGGTCAGTCAGAAGTCAGGAATGTCGACGGGTTAGCAGGAACGTCTTCACGGACTTCACGGACGGTCTGAGGACATACCTAACATATTTCCCTTTCCTGAGGTAAACTATGTATGGGCTCAAAATGCTGCCCCAGCCAGCAACACCCACTGGTTGCAAAAGAATACATCAAACAAATTATTAGGTTTGATTCTTCACCTAGAAATGTACACAGATGTAGTGGCCTGGAATCCAGCTGGAAAACTGGGGGAGCACGCCTCCACTTGGGCAGGTTATCCTGCAGCAATTAAGGAGACAATGGGCCATTAACCGGTTCAGTGCAATACTTCCAGCTCAGTCTCGAGGAAGCCAACCAGAATGGCTCCATCAATGGAGGTGGATGAGACATTAATCTGGGGTCCTTTCCAGGGAAAAACTGAAAGATGTATTGAAGGGTGTGAGGTCCAGGTAATGGAGAGCTTTGCATAGGGAAGCACTTGGTGGAGGTGCAGTTCCATAGGAATAGGCCTTCAATTGGACATAGGACGAGTCTGAAGCAGCTCACAAAGAAGTTGTTGGGTCCACCTCCATTCGCAGGTAAAACACCTGCTGGTGGGGTGGGGTGGGAATGGTGATAGGTATAAGACTGCTGCCATGATACGTGATTTTACATTGCCCCACTACCTTCTCTTACCACCTTGAAGGTGCCCCCTTTGAGTTCTTGAATTGCAACCTTTGGGTTCTGTTACTTTACCGATCATCAAATTGAGTAATCATTGTCCAAATGGAATGTTGGGTTTATACTCTACACAACGTACTTGCAATGTCATAGTCTGGAAATAAATGTGGTCCATTTGATACATTAAAATGAGATGTTAAATTTGTACACTTTAGGGGAAAATGAAGTAAATTTTGGAATATGCATTGTACTACATGTATGTTCTCATCATAGTTGAATTATCCCTATTAGTATCTGGGAAGTCTTCTCAATGTTAACCTAATGGATCAATTAATAAATAAAACATTGTAATTTGATTGGCATTTCAGTCTAGTAATTTTCAACTATGTATCAGGATTCAACCAAGAGTACTGCAGACTAACTCAATTCACACCATGCAAAACCACTCATTTTCAAGCATGCAATCAGCAAAAACTTGAAATATTCAAATTCTCATCAGTAGTGATTCCAAGCAAAAGAAAAATTGCAGAAATTAGGCAAATGAAAATACATTTACTGCTTCTGCACCTTTTTATGGAGTAACACATGACATGGGATTGGAAAAAATTCCACATAGCTCAAAACATCACTTTTACTGAGGAAGTAATATCTTAAATGATTCTTTTATCTTTAACAGCGTGAAATTCTGCATCAGATCCTTGGCTACCAATTGTAATGGAGCAAAATGCCAAAAGAATAATAGGCTCTGAACAACATAATTTTTTTGTTTTTCAATGGGATGTGGGCATCACAGGAATCCAACACTAACTGCCCATTTTAACTGCCCTGGAGAAAGTGGCATTGAGCTGCCTTCTTGAACTCATACAATCTTGGGTGTCAGAGCATCCACTGTGCTGTGAAGAAGGGAACTCCAGGATTTGGACCATTATCCTGAAGGAATGGCTATATATTTCAGAATGGTTTGTGACTTGGAGGGAAACTTGCAGAAATGTCATTATCCTTATCCTTCCAGGTTAGTAAATGTTATGGGTTTGGAAGGTGCTTCCAATGAAGCCTTGGTGAGTTACTGCAGTACATCTTGTAGATGTGTGCCAGTGGTGGAGGCAATCAATCTTGACATTAGTGGATATGGTACCAATCCAATTGAGTTGCTTTGTCCCACATGGTGCTAAGCTTCTTGAGCGTTATTGGAGTTGCACCCATCCAGGCAAGTTGACAGCATTCCATTATAGTCCTGATCTATGCTTTGTAGGCGCGCATTGAGGAGACAGGAGGTGAATAATTCCCTATAGAATCTCTGTTTCTGATCTGCTCTTGCAACTACTATATTTATATGGCTGGTCCACTACAATTTCTGGTGAATAGGAATCCTGCAGGGTTTTCTGTAGTTGAAGATTTGGCAATCATAATCCCATTGAAGTTCAAAGATAGATTCTCTCGTATTCGTTACAAAATTTTTCATCATTAGAATCATTTCTGCGACAAATGTTTTCATGTCAACAGAAGTTTGATTGTAAAACACATATATAATCTGGAGCTTAGCTCATTATTTCTTCTGGTGATGCTCAGAAAGAATAGTCATAAAATAGATTGTGGTCAATGAAGCACTTCTCAATTCATGTGTTTCCCTATAACCATTGTGAAGAAAATTAGATAGCTCAAGTCTTAACTAGTATTGCCATTGTTAAGCATACTTCTATTTTACGACATAGACTAGGTTAAGCTTAACATATCCACCACCTTCTTGGCCGTAACATTGAGGCATTTTGAGGCCTGGATACCATTTGTCTGTGAGCTCTAATGGAAACTGGGTAACCTGTTTGTTAATTTGTTAGTGATGGCCAGGTAAGATATAAGCCAGGTTCCAAGACTCAAACTGGAAGAACTGCGGATGCTGTAAACCAGGAACAAAAACAGAAGTTGTTGGAAAAGCTCAGCAGGTCTGGCAGTATCTGTGAAAAAAAGACAGAGTTAAGTTTCGGGTCCAGTGACCCTTCCTCAGAAGTTCTGAGGAAAGGTCACTTGACCCAAAACGTCAACTCTGATTTTGTCTCCACAGATGCTGCCAGGCTTGCTGAGCTTTTCCAGCTGAATGTCTGGTCAGCACTGAAGAGCATGAGGTGATCCTAGAAATTCTTCTGAATTCTGAAGAAGGGTCTAGACCTGAAACGTCAGCTTTCCTGCTCCGCTGATGCTGCTTGGCCTGCTGTGGTCATCCAGCTCTACACATTATTATCTCAGATTCTCCAGCATCGGCAGTTCCTACTATCCCTAGAAATGGTTGCTTGTTCAGCTCTTTCTGACCCCACCAGGAATTTTAAAGAAAAACATTCCAGTGCCATTTTCTTAAAGGTCTCCATTGGTCCCTTTAAGGATCCTACCCAAGACAGTGGCAATTCAAATATGTTAATAAACGTGGTGACTAGTGAACAAACATTATTTTTCAGGCTGTTGTTACCCTGTTTATATTAAGCAGGGGGCTGGGAAAATCAATCCTGTTGCAGAAGAATGTGACCCAGAGGCAGGAATGGTCCAATCTCTGCTCAATAAAGCCCTGTGCAATCATGTTTCAAACATTACATCCTGTCTCTTTCCACTTCAAAAGTTTTGAATGTACTCTCACAGGTAGCAGCATTGTGTTCTTTTTTGAACACAAGTTTAATTGGAATTTCTTCTACTTCTCTTGGGAATGATTTATTTTACTAATGACCGTATTTGCTCTTTATTCTGATGTTGAAAACTATCGTCTTAATTTAATACCACTATTTTCCACTTGTGCTTTCAGTGTCTGATGATTGGTAATAGTACTATCAAAAATCATTTCTGTAACCATTTATAACAGCTTTCTTTTTATTTAAATGCTTATTCTGAAATATTGTTAACAATAAACAAGAAATTACTGAAAAATTATTGAAATAATGGAACACGATTTTGTGAGGCAATTTCCATTCATCATTTCATATTAAACATTGACTTTAAATTTACTGACACAGCAGAACCTGCAATGCAATTTATTTTGAAGGAAACCTATGTAAAATTTTCGCTGAACGTCTGCCTTATGTGATCTGTTGCATTCACAAGAGTGTGGGAACGGTTTAACTATTGTACTCAGAGTCAGCGTCAAGCACATGCTGATCAGGTTTTATACAGGTATGAACTTGCAGAATAAGCCTCAACCTCTCAATCATGGAACTGCATGGAACTCAAAAAAATGTCCTCCAGCATAATAGCAGCATTTTCTATTTATAAAGCAGCCTACCAGGTACTGTAAGTACTGCAACTTTCTGCCAAATTCTGGAATGTTTTATGCTTGGCGCCGTGCCTGATAGAAATTAGGCTCGGCCTGTCCCAGTTTGTTTAATATGGTACACTATCGCCAGCAAAGGACAGAAAACATTCACTGTATCTATTTGATTTGGATTTAAATGTAGATTTAAAATCTTTAATGTTGTATTACTCCATAAAAATGTGCAATTGCATCAAGATTTCAAAAATATCACACGTCTCTCAAAAGGGAAATGCAATTGCTTTTCTTAATCCACACTACAAGTATGAAGGCAGACACAGCACACAGGCATCATGCACTTTTACCCCTCTGGCAGAGGCTGTGGCAGGCTTGTATGCACCCCGTGGACAGCCACCAATGCCTGTTGCCCACCATCGTCGACGTTGGCTTTGAACTGGTTTCACCATCTCTGAACCCTCATCGTATTGCTGTTCATGGAGTTGCCTGCTGAGAGTGCAGTGCTTCCCCAAGAAACCTGGTTTACAGATACATGTCCCTGTTTGGTCACACCGGAGTGACATGGAACCGATGGGACCGCACATGCATGGCATGCAAACCTTCTTTTCATGATCCCACCAGCAGTTGGGCTTTAAAGTACACAGAACAATACATAAAAGAAAACACAAGATGAAAGCATAAGCACATGAACAAACAAGTATGAATATCTTTCAAAAAGGAACAAAGATCTGTGGATGTTGCAAGTCAGAAGCAAAAACAGAAATTGCTGGGAAAACACAGCAGGTCTGCCAGCATCTGTGGAGAGAAAGCAAAGTTAATGTTTCCATTGAAGCTCTAAAGAAGGGTCACCGGACTCGAAACATTAAATCTGCTTTCTCTCCACAGATGCTGCCAGACTTGCTGAGTTTTTCCAGCAATTTCTATGTAAACTTTCAATACTCTCCCAATCTACTATGAGACGAGCAAAGACATGTTAAGCTCTCATAATAAAAGAAACAGAATTAAATGGAACTTTGAACATATTTCAAGTTATTCAAAAATTACAGTATTAAAGTAAAACCTCAGTACTGATTGATTTCTTTCAAATTTTTTTTCATTTGTTTTAGTCCCATAGATTAAAGAAAGAGCTTCCATTTCTACAGCACTGTTCACAACCTCAAGACATCTCAATGCACTTTACAGCCAATGAAGGATTGTCACTGTTGTAATGTTGGAAATGTACTGCAACCCAGCCTTGATTAAGGTTTAAGAACAAACAACCTTTCAGTCGTTTCAGCGGCGGGAGTCCGGAAGGAGGTGCGAGGGCAGCCTGGGAAGGTGAGCTTCAGGAGTATAAAGGTCTTACCTCGCGTGACTGCGGCCTTTCAGTCGTTTCAGCGGCGGGAGTCCGGAAGGAGGCGCGAAGGCAGCCTGGGAAGGTGAGCTTCAGGAGTATAAAGGTCTTACCTCGCGTGACTGCGGCCTTTAAAAACTTACCTCGTGAATAGGCGGAGTGCGCGTCGAACAGGAGCAGACACGGGACGGTTGAGTAAGTGAGGTAATATATTTGGGCGGTTGCTTTACCCGAAACACTACTAAAGTAGTGTCTCCCACCCATCCTCCTCCTCTAACCAAAAAGGGCCTGAGCGCCGATTTGGTCAGTTACTAGTGTTTTCTTTTCCAATAGTCTGTTTTTTAGAATTCAGAACAATGGCAATGGATGCAAGGGCAGTTGCATGCTCCTCCTGTAGGATGTGGGAGGTAAGGGTCACCACTAGTGTCCCTGCTGACTTCATCTGTGAGAAGTGCACCCAACTCCAGCTCCTTGGAAACCGCGTTAGGGAACAGGAGATGGAGCTGGATGAACTTCGGATCATTCGGGAGTCTGAGGGGGTGATTGAGAGGAGTTACAGGGAGGTAGTCACACCTCAGGTACAGGAAAAAAGTAGATGGGTTACAGTCAGGGGACGGAAAGGGAACAGGCAGACTGTGCGGGGATCCCCTGCGGCCGTTCCCCTCAATAACAGGTATACCGTTTTGGATTCTGTTGAGGGGGACGACTTACCAGGGGTAAGCCATGGGGTACAGGTCTCTGGTGCAGAGTCTGACCCAGTTGCTCAGAAGGGAAGGGGGAAGAGGAGGGGAGCATTAGTCATTGGGGACTCCATAGTTAGGGGGACAGATAGGAGATTCTGTGGGAACGAGAGAGACTAACGGTTGGTGTGTTGCCTCCCAGGTGCCAGGGTCCGTGATGTCTCGGATCGTGACTTTGGGGTCCTGAAGGGAGAGGGTGACCAGCCCCAAGTCGTGGTCCACATAGGTACCAATGACATAGGTAGATAGAGGGATAGGGATGTAAGGCAGGATTTCAGGGAGCTAGGGTGGAAGCTGAGAGCTAGAACAAACAGAGTTGTTATCTCTGGTTTGTTACCCGTGCCACGTGATACCGAGGCAAAGAACAGGGAGAGGTATCAGCTGAACACGTGGCTGCAGGGATGGTGCAGGAGGGAGGGTTTCAGGTATATGGATAATTGGGGCTCATTCTGGGGAAGGTGGGACCTCTACAAACAGGATGGTCTTCACTTGAACCAGAGGGGTACTAATATCCTGAGTGGGAAATTTGCTAGTGCTATTCGGGTGGATTTAAACTAGCTCAGCAGGGCGATGGGAACCTGTGGTGTAGTTCCAGTACACAGGAGGATGAGAGAAGGGAGGACATGGACAGGATTTCACCATCACAGGAGTGTGCTGGCAGACAGCAAGCTGGTTTGAAGTGTGTCTACTTCAACGCCAGGAGTATCTGGAATAAGGTAGGTGAGCTTGCAGCATGGATAGGTACCTGGGACTTCGATGTTGTGGCCATTTCGGAGACGTGGATAGAGCAGGGTCAGGAATGGATGTTGCAGGTTCCAGGGTTTAGATCTTTCATAAAGATCAGGGAAGGTGGTAAAAGAGGGGGAGGTGTAGCTTTGTTAGTCAAGGACAGTATAACGGTGGCTGAAAGAACTTTTGACGAGGACTCGTCTACTGAGGTGGTATGGGCTGAGGTCAGAAACAGGAGAGGAGAGGTCACACTGCTGGGAGTTTTTTATAGGCCTCCGCAAAGTTCCAGGGATGTGGAGGAGAGGATCGGCAAAACAATTCTGGGCACGAGTGAAAGGAACAGGGTGGTCATTATGGGAGACTTTAACTTCCCCAACATTGACTGGAAATGCTATAACTCTAGTACGTCGGATGGATCAGTTTTTGTCCAATGTGTGCAGGAGGGTTTCCTGACACAGTATGTCGAAGGGCCGACAAGAGGGGAGGCCACACTGGATCTGGTACTTGGTAATGAACCAGGCCAGGTGTTTGATTTGGTGGTAGGTGAGCACTTTGGAGAGAGTGACCATAATTCGGTTACGTTTAGTTTAGCAATGGAAAGGGATAGGAACATGCCACTGGGCAAGAGTTATAGATGGGGGAAAGGCAATTACAATGCAATTAGGCAAGACTTAGGAGGGATAGAATGGGGTAGCAAAATGCAGGGGATGGGGACAATCGAAATGTGGAGCTGGTTTAAGGAACAGATATTGCGTGTCCTTGATAGGTATGTCCCTGTCAGGCAGGGAGGAAGTGATAAGGTAAGGGAACCTTGGTTTACAAAAGAAATTGTATCTCTTGTTAAGCGGAAGAGGGAAGCTTATGTGACATTGAGACGAGATGGTTCAGATGAGGCGATGGAGAGTTACATATTAGTTAGGAAGGATTTAAAGAGAGAGTTAAGAAGAGCAAGGAGGGGACATGAGCAGTCATTAGCAGGTAGAATTAAGGGGAACCCTAAAGCTTTCGATAGGTATGTGGGGAAGAAGAGGATGACTAGGGTAAGAATAGGGCCAGTCAAAGACAGAAGTGGGAAGTTGTGTGTGGACCCTGTGGAGATCGGAGAGGTGCTAAACAAATATTTCTCATTTGTTTTCACTCGGGAAAAGGAGAATATTGTAGAGGAGAAGACTGAGATACGGGCTATTAGACTTGAAAGGATTGAGGTTAGTAAGGAGGAGATGTTATCAATCCGAGAAGGTGTGAAGGTAGATAAATCCCCTGGGCCGGATGGGATTTTTACGAGGATTCTCTGGGAAGCTAGGGAGGAGATGGCAGAGCCTTTGGTCTTGATCTTTGAGTCGTCATTGTCTACAGGTTTAGTACCAGAGGACTGGAGGATTGCAAATGTTGTGCCCTTGTTCAAGAAGGGCAGTAGAGATGACCCAGGTAATTATAGACCAGTGAGCCTTACATCTGTTGTAGGAAAAGCTTTGGAAAGGATTATAAGAGATAGGATTTATAATCATCTAGCAAGCGACAATTTGATTGGAGATAGTCAACGTGGATTCGTGAAGGGCAGGTCGTATCTCACAAACCTCATTGATGTTTTGAGCAGGTGACCAAGCATGTGGATGAGGGTAGGGCAGTTGACGTGGTGTACATGGACTTCAGTAAAGCCTTTGATAAGGTTCCACATGGTAGGCTATTGGAGAAAATGCGGAGGCATGGGATTGAGGGAGATTTAGCAGTTTGGATTAGAAACTGGCTTTCTGAAAGAAGCCAAAGAGTGGTGGTTGATGGAAAATATTCAGCCAGGAGTCCGGTTACTAGTGGTGTGTCACAAGGATCTGTTTTGGGACCACTGCTGTTTGACAATTTCATAAATGACTTGGACGCAGACATAGGTGGATGGGTTAGTAAGTTTGCAGATGATATTAAAGTCGGTGGAATGGTGGACAGTGTGGAAGAACGTTGCAGGCTGCAGGGAGACTTGGATAAACTGCAGAATTGGGCTGAAAGGTGGCAAATGGAGTTCAATGCAGATAAATGTGAGGTGATTCACTTTGGGAAGAATAATAGGAAGGCAGAATACTGGGTCAATGGAAAGATTCTTGGTAGTGTGGAGGTGCAGAGGGATCTTGGTGTCCAGGTACATAGATCCCTGAAAGTTGCCACCCAGGTTGATAGTGCTGTTAAGAAGGCATACGGTGTGTTAGGTTTCATTAGTAGAGGGATTGAGTTCCGGAGCCGTGATGTCATGCTGCAACTGTACAAAACGCTAGTGCGGCCTCACTTGGAATATTGTGTACAGTTCTGGTCACCCCATTACAGGAAGGATGTGGAAGCATTGGAAAAGGTGCAGAGGAGATTTACCAGGATGTTGCCTGGTCTGGAGCGAAGGTCTTATGAGGAAAGACTGAGGGACTTGGGTCTGTTCTCATTGGAGAGAAGAAGGCTAAGAGGGGATTTAATAGAGACCTACAAAATGATCAGAGGATTAGATAGGGTGGACAGTGAGAGTCTTTTTCCTAGGATGATGACGTCGGCTAGTACGAGGGGGCATAGCTGCAAATTGAGGGGTGAAAGATTTAAGACAGATGTCAGAGGCAGGTTCTTTACTCAGAGAGTGGTAAGGGCGTGGAATGCCCTGCCTGCCAATGTAGTGAACTCGGCCACATTAGGGGCATTTAAACAGCCCTTGGATAAGCATATGGATGATGATGGGATAGTGTAGGGGGATGGGCTTAGATTAGTTCACAGGGCGGCACAACATCGAGGGCCGAAGGGCCTGTTCTGCGCTGTATTGTTCTATGTTCTATGTTCTCCTGGGAATGTTGCTCTGAAATAGTGGAGGTGGATTTGCTGTCACCCTCCCACTAGGGTAAGGACCTACAGGGTTTGCTCGGTCAGTATGGTAGAGGAAAACCTCTTGCTCGTTAAAGGAGAAGATGCTCTTGCCTTAAACAAGATGTAATTTATTGCATTGACATTGTTAAAGAGTTTGGATTGTAGATCTTATCCTTTGAGATTTTAACCAGATTCCTCAACAAGCCTATATGACTTCATCATAGTAGGTGGTGTTTAAGACACTCCGCACTATTAAGCCTTGCAGAGTTTTTTGCCCTTCAACAGCATGTGGTATGGAGGGTGAGATAGTGATGCTTCCTCTGGTGAACTCCTCATTTCAACTTTATTGCCAAAAAAACTGAGATCGTCGAACTTTCTATGAATGTAGGAAAATAAGGGACAAATAATTGTTATAAAGCTGTAATTCTGCACCTCATGGAACTAGGCAGTATACGTATGTATGTGGGTATATACGCCATTTTGGATACTTGTGATGTTTGGTCTGACAAAAAGAGAAGAAAAGAACTCTACTATTTAGAACAATCCGATTTTTAGATGTAATCTTGTAGACGAGTATTGCCCTCTAACAAATACAATGTGTGTTAAAGGACAAAATGGCGATCCCGTGATCAGATGGGGAGCAGTGTTCAAGGAGAATGTAAGCCATTGGGATTACAATGTTGTTTTCTAAGATTGAATAAGCTCTCTTCAAGCATAATTTCCTTCGTCAGAGTTTTATGTCGCTGAACTTTTGTCACAATTTATTTAAAACACTGTTTTTCCAAATGTTATTTCCAAATTTTAATCAGAAACTTGTCGTTTCAATCTTAAATTCATTACCAGCTATCAGGAAAATATCAATACATTGCACTTTTGAAAAATAATTTAATTCACAACACTATTTTTTCCAAATTTGTAACTCCTAACTTAAGGCTTCCTCAAGAAAACTTAAACTATTAATTTATAAGTTGTGAAAGTGAAAGAATGTCGAAAACATCAAAATTCAACTCATTTAAATCAAAAATGATACTCGAATATAAAATGCAACAGAGACATTGATTGATTTACATATTTATATGAATTCACTCATTACCTGGCAATATTATGTTGGAGCTATATAACACTTTGGTTAGGCCACAATTACAGTACTGTGTATACTTCTGGTCAACACACTATAGGAAGGATGTGATTGCACTGGACAAGGTGCAGAGCAGATTCACCAGGATATTCCTGGGTTTACCTTTGAAGAGAAGTGGGATTAGCTCGGATTTTGTCTTCTTGGGAGCTGAGAAGGTTAAAGAGGAGTACCTATATAAAATTATGAGGAGCACAGGCAGAGTGGACAGAAAGCAACTGTTCCCTTAGCAGAAGAGTCAATAACAAGGAGGAGCACTTTCAAGGTGAAAGGTGAGGTTTAGACGGGATTTAAGGAAAGTTTTTTCCCTATACAGAGAGTGAATGGGAATCTGGAATGCACTGCCTGAGAGGGTAATAGAGGCAGATGGCCTCACAGCCTTTAAAAAGTACTTGGATGAGCACCTGAAGTGTCATAACATTCAAAACTATGGGCCAAATGCTGGAAAGTGGGACTAGTGTAGATTTAGAGCTTTTTTGTCAGTTCAGACTCTGTAAACCAAAGGCGTTCTTCTGTATTATATGATTCTGTGATTTACATGTGATCTTAGAGAAACTATTTAAATGTATGGTGTACTATAGTTGAGTATAAAATGGAGCATGGTTGAGAGTTATACAGAGGTTAGTATACTTTTCTAATCATTACATAATATCATTGCAGTTTTAACACGGATTAATTTCTGATTAATCACAAATTAAAACTACAATGCTTAAGTGAGGCTTGACACTATTTCCACATTCAGCAGAGCCAAAACAGGCTGCATGGTCTACTGCAGGGAAAATAGGACATGGGATTATAGGCAGCAACAAATGCAACAGAAGAGCGTGTGTGTGTACCAATGTAAAGTCACAATTTTTGGTCCAAGATCTTGATTTTAATTTAAACTCAATTATTTGATACAATCAGAAGGTTCCTGTACTACTTAATTTAAGTGCTGCAGGGTAAGTGTAAATGTATATGAACTTGCCAAGTAATAGGTAACTATTGCTATGTTGAACTGTTAAAGATATTTCAAAACTCCATTGTGTAATGTTATCACATAAATGCATAATGTGTTTGTCAAGTTGCTTGCTCTATTAATTTACTGAAAATAAACTGACCTGTTCATAGGATATCCTTTAAATGTCAATAACAAGGAGGAGCACTTTCAAGGTGAAAGGTGAGGTTTAGATGGGATTTAAGGAAATTTTTTTTCCTATACAGAGAGTGAATGGGAATCTGGAATGCACTGCCTGAGAGGGTAATAGAGGGTAATAATCACCTTTCACAAAGTCAAGATGTCTTTTTTCTTTCAAAGAATTAGTCGTCGATTCACAATGCAGATAGTGCTGGAACAGTGAAGAAACTCCCAGCCTCTCAATATCATGGATTTTGGAAATGTAAAATCTGTTCCTTATCAGTCACATGGAAAACCCTCATGCACTGCTGTTGCATGGCATATTTGAGTTCTGACAGATTGGTTTTTGTCAATCTAATAAATCTGTTACTAACATACCACGGACAGATGTGTATTTTCATTCTGTTACTTTAATTCTATCCTCAGAGGAAAACATACCTTTTAATTTACTCTCTGTAGACAGAATTGTAGTTAGAAGAGATGTCAAATGCATTTTTGCGCCAGTGTTTGAATTTCTAGAAGCCGTACCTACCAAACAATGATCGCATTGTCTTCCTGCAACATTGTGTTTGCACTGGCACTGTCCAGTCTGCTTGTCACAGAGCTCAGCAATGGACCCATTGACATGACAGTCACAGGCTTGAAAAAAAATAAAATGGACATTGTTACAAAATAAACTAAACTCATTATGTTGAAGTTAAATAAAATCACATTTCATGTGTCTATGAACATATCGATGTTCAAGTGATATCACAGAGAGGTTTCTAATTTGTATTCTGGCAGAGGGTCTCTTGAACTGGTGTACTAAAGATAAGAACAAGAAAGAAATTACTTTTCAATGAAAAACATGATGACCTTGTGTTATAACCTTAGTGTCAATGTGAAGTGGTTCTGGACATAGAGTAAATCTCAATAATTAGTTCAGTTGTCTGATATCTGCAAACTCTAAAAGAAAAACTGTGAGAAAACCTTTGACAGCATGTGCATGAGGAGTCGCGTACAACATTTGCTACTTCATTCTTTGTTTGCAAGAATAAGACCAGCATGGTAAAACCTGTGAACAAACTGGGTGAAATTGTGACAACTGGGGTGATTTTGTGTGGAGTGCATATCAGGCAGATCATGCACAGAGCAAGCACTGGTGGGCTTCAAGGAATCAGAATGGTATCCATGTCGTTTTTACGACCAGGTCTGATTTGCCTTCATTTGTGAATTATTCGATGTGAAACCAATTGGGAGGGCAGGTTATCCAATAGGGCAATTACTACTTAAAGCCATTGAGCATCATCTTAAGGAGGTGATTTTTATAATGTTGAAATTTAGCCAGCAAATTTGCACAGGAACAGGCAAAACTATTTTTGACAGGACACCAGGGTTTTCTGATGCAGCAATGGAGATGCCAATTGAACAAGTAGTTTGCAGAAGGCAGGTATTTTCTTCAATGCAAGACCAGGTGTGCAGGAAAGAATCAGCATAATTTTAAGTATGTTGCCTGGTCTCCCATAGATAGTTTCAACTGGGCTTCACAATAAGTGAAATATAAGTACAGCTGTGAAAATGCAGATCGTAAAAGTTTGGCTGTACTGAACCTCCACTGTTTAAGACAGATATAGTTAAAATGCCATGATCACAGTCTTTTTTTTTGCCGAAAGCCTTCTTGTTCTTGGGAAGCCTGGCAGAACTGATTCCAAAACAAGTTTTTGTGTCTGCTACAAACAAATCAAGAAATCAGGTTGTTATAATTAGAGGTAAAGGATAATCCATGGTGTCTAATACAACCAGTTCTTTTTGCCAATTATGACTGGTCTCCCTGCTATAGGATAAATGTTATGAAACCTGAAAGTGTTCAGAAAAGATTTACATGGATGTTGCCAGGCTAGGAGGGTTTGAGCTATAGGGATAGACTAAATAGGCTGGGGTTATTTTCCCTGAAGTGTTGGAGGGTCAGGGGTGATCTTACAGAAGTTTATAAAATCACAAGGGGCATGAATAGGGTGACCAGTCAAGGCCTCTTCCTCAGGATGAATGAGTCTAAAACTAGATGATATAGGTGTAAGGTGAGAAGAGTAAGATTTAAAAGGGACCTAAGGGATAACATTTTCATGCAGAGAGTGGTGCATGTATGGAATGATCTGCAAGATGAAGCGTTGGAAGCTGGTACTGTTAGTATATCTAAAAGGCATCTGGATGGGTATATGAATAGGAAGGGTTTACAAGCATATTAGCCACATATTAGCAAATGGGACTAGATTAATTTAGGATATCTGATCAGCACGGATGAGTTCAACTGAGGGTCTCTTTCTGTGCTGTGCATCTCTAAGTCTCTTTAACATCTTTATAGATATTGAGGAACAAAAACACCTCTGAAAATGCACTTATCATTTAGCCCATTAATACTCTTACTTAATATTACAGTTTGGACACAGAATCTGTTGAAGACATTAGATAGCAGGGCTATAATGCAAATATGTCACTGAGAATTTGTTTTCTTTAATTGTTAAAGTCTGGAATATTAACAACTGAGTTATGAGTGTCTCGGTACAACTGATGATGTGTCAAAGTACTGCTTAGTTTCCATTCAGTTACAAAATACAACTGTATACTGTTAGACCTTGAATGCTTTTACTACTTGTAGGATATGAATTTTAAATTTGCAGAGCTATGCAATCATAATTATTGACTGGGTTTGGATAAATTAAAAAGAGAAGACAGATTTTACAGGCTGGTGGACAGGCTTTGAAAAAAATTCATACGTCTCAATAGCTGTGCAAAACACAAAAATTATTTCCTCCCACTTAAGTCATAGAGTTATACAGCACAGAAACAGACCCTTCAGTCAAAATTGTCCATGCCAGCCAGATATCCTAAAATGATTTAGTCCCAATTGCCAGCATTTGGCCCATATCCCTCTAAACCCTTCCTATTCATATACCCATCCAGATGCCTTTTAAATGTTGTAATTGTACCAGCCTCCACCACTTCCTCTGGCAGCTCATTCCATACACAAACCATCTCTGCATGAAAACGTTGCCCTTCAAGTCCCTTTTAAATCTCCTCCCTGTTACCTTAAACTTCTGCCCTCTAGTTTTGGACTCCCCTCCCCTGGGAAAAAAGGCCTTGGCTATTCACCTCATCCATGCTGCTCATCACTTTATAAACCCCTATAAAGGTTACCCCCCAGTCTCCAATGCTCCAGGGAAGAAAAGCTCCCAACTATTCAGCCCCTCCCTATAACTTAAATCCTCCAACTCCAGCAACATCCTTATAAATCTTTTCTGAAACCTTTCAAGTTTTAGAACAGTCCCTGTTCCCAGCTTAGAAACACATTAAGACTTATATATTTTCCAAGTTTTCTCACAGTAAATAGCAAGATATTTCTATTAGTATTTACGTGACCGTATAGTTGGGTATTTGTCAGCCGCCTAATTTTAATACTAAAAATGGTTAATCTAGGTAATTAGTTGTAAGATTTAAAAATATTGAAATATCTGCATTTGTGAATATGTTACTGTGACCTCAAGATTTTCTAAATTACTTTCTAATTGATAAATCATATCCAAAATGCATTATTGTTTAATAATGTATCTTGAATTGTGACAACAGTTTTTAATCAAAACTATTATGGATAAGCAGAAGCTACAATAATGAAAAATGCATGGATCAGTGCTTGCTTTGGTGCTGTCAAGGATTTACTAATGAATCTGAAAATTCTAAATGGTTTATCAGAAGGAAGTATGACATGTTGTAAGCAAAGTCACAGTCGACTCCTGTGCGCACAGACTTATTGCATCCCTATTTTAATAACATAAATTTCTTCCAGTCCGTGTTTTCAATAGTTGACAGAATAACATAATCAAAAGGAGACATGGGGCAATTTTCATAGCACTTTTAATGTTCACATTCCTCCTGTAATTAAAAATATAATAAAGACATTTTCATTCAAACAGCTGTGAATCCTGCTGAGATTTGAATACAATGGAGTTCTAGATAGTCAAAGCACAGCAAAGGGACGGAAAATTAGCAATTTGGTTGCTGTTGTTTGGTTTCTTTTGTGGATTTCTTTTTGCAATTGACAGCTCTTTGAATTCTCTAATAATAGAAGGGAGAGCACAAATGATAAACCAGATTGGTTGCGTGCTCTGCCTTAAAGATAGCTTTGAAAATGTAACACAAGTAGTAGCGAAAGAACACATGGATCCCACTGTTCATTTTACATCATGCTGATTTATCAGCATACAATAACACAAAAGATACCAGCACAGAGGCATCCTTTATTTTGATTTTTTTTCGCTCATGGTGGCAGTGGCGAATTATCTCATCCAGGTGCAAGCTTATAAATGACACCAATCGTCAACTCAGATGGTCTGATGATTAAAAAGATTGGCCTAGCTGTGTTGAATTATTGTTGCAAATGCACTACCATTTGGAAGTGACAAATAAACAGACCAGAGCTCCAGCACCACATGCTCAGGATAGCGAATGAGGTGCAGCAGCCCATAACACAGTTGATAGGAATCTGAAAAACCTGTCCAGGATGAGAATGACATGGACTGGGCTCAAGTTTTGTCAATTCATAAAACATTTAAACAAAAATACCATGTCAGTTATTCTTTGAAGCTCCTTTGCATTCCGTTCCCAGTCAATAAGTTAAATTTCAGTTTCTTACACAATACTGATTTGACTTCAAATCAATGTATGATACACAAAGGTAAATAAGGAAGTGTTTAGCAGCCCTGAGAGGGTGCATCATAATTGTGATTTATTACTTTTACACTTAAAAAAAATGGCGACTGGATCAGGGAAGCATTTTAAAACAGATAAGTATTTACTAAAATTACCACACATCTACCTAGATCTTTCTCCATTGGAATAAGGTATGCGTACCGAAAGAAGCAAGTGGTTTCAATATGTAATGGTTGGGCTTTTTAAAACAGAGCCAACAAGTTATTTGCATTGTGGATGGAAACACTTTGTGCTGATAGAAGTCACCATTTAATGACTAATTCTTGCTCTTTCTCATTGCTGTCAAAGTCCATGGGGTTGACTTTCAAATATTTACTCATGTTTGAAAACCTTCCCTGCTGCAAGTGCACTTTGAGTAATTCTGACATGCACTTTTCGAATCGATGTTCCCAATTGTAATCATAAATATTGTAAAATTATAGACAACTAAAGGCCAATTCTGGATGCTTCATTACTCATCACTCTGATTTTATTTTGCCACTGGTTCTTCTGACTGAAACAATTAAAATTTAAAATACAGTCCAATTTAAACAGCTGCTAGAACTATTACACTCAGAAATTGGGAGCAGAAGTAGGCCATTTGGACCTTCAAGCCTGCTCTGCCATGCAATAAGATCTTGGCTGATCTGTGCTTGTTTCAAATTCCACATTCCTGACAAACCCCAATAACCTTTGATTCCCTTACCTACCAAGAAGCCATCTACCGCTACCTTAAAATTGCCCTGCCACTCTCACTTCTTCCACCTCACAAACCACACGTTTACACTACAAGCCATAAAATGATGTAGGATAAATGGGCCTCCTCCAGTCTAACAAATGAGAAATCCATCACATGTGTCCCTCCTGGTTCATGCCAGATTGACCACTGTAAAAGCATGAAGGTGGAGATGATCTTGTTTTATTCTAACTTTATGCAGCCATGTTTTCTTTTAAGCTCAAAATTATACATTCAAAACTATTTCCAATTACCACCTGCCCAAAGGACCATCAGTTATTTTAACTTGTCATATTTAAGAAGCAAATACCAAATCAAGGATGAAACATACTTACGCCGGCAATTCCGGGCTACAACAGCATCTCCAAAGAAACCTTCAGCACATTGATCACAGAAATGACCAGAAATTCCTTTAATACAACGTAAACATTCTCCTGTCAAAGAATTGCAGCTGCCAGGCACAGACAGATCAAGGTTACCATTGCATTGGCAGGGTTGGCATAATCCACCTGGTTTGTTAGGCCATCCAAAGAAGCCTTCAGAACACCTGGTTAACAAAAGCAAAGTTCAAAATTAATTTTCTAGATATAATCATATTCCTTACCTGTAATGCATTCCCGGAAATTGGACTGAAATGGTTTCATAGTCTCCTCATTTTAAGATTTCAGGTATCAAATTTAAAAACAGACGTCGCTGGAAAGTTTAGTAGGTCTGACAGCATTTGTAAAGAAAAATAAGAGCTAACGTTTTGGGTCCAGTGACCCTTCCTCAGAATGGGACGTCGGACTCGGAAAGTGGTCTACAAAGTGAGATGAATCTATGCCTATTCCTGCGAGGCTGGTAGGTCAGCATATCTGGCCAACTGATGTTGCAGGAGCAAGAAATAGGAAAAGAAGTGGAGACTGACAATGAAGAAATATCACACTCACAGTCATCAGCTCAGCTACTGACACCAAACCGACTTTAGAGGCAGGCTCAGAAGCAGGTTTGCACGTAGTGAGAGACTAGACATGAATAGCCTACAGCCACAGCAGGGAACAGGATAAGGCAAATGTTAATTTACTGGAGGAGGAGGATAATGGCAGTGAGCACTTCCTGAGTGAAACAGAGACACTGTGCACATGCTGGTCATTGCTGAGGCTGAGATTGGAAATACGCTCCCTGCTGTCTCTGGGCCGACATGACCTCCTCTTGCCATTCACCCCTCACAGTCTTGTCCACCAGCCACGCTTATCATATTGCAGGCCAAAGGAGTCAGAAACTAATCCACACATGACTTCTGAAAGAACTCTTGAAGTCAGAACCAAGACCTGTGCCATACTACTACTCGTGGACTTAGACAACTTTAAAAGCAGTACAAACCTTAAACACTTCTACTAACGCGCCAATAAAAATCAATCAACAACTAACCTGGGAGTCATTGAAAGTATTTGTAGAGAGCACTGGGTCCTTCCTGCTGCTGAACAGAGGTTCAGCTTGCTAAGTGCTAGTTGAAGCATTAAGGTCAACAAAAACACCACTGGCATCACATCAGCATCACATTCTGCCAACAGCGTTTACTTCTAAACCACATTCTCTTTACTCATTACTAAAGTAAGTTCTAGCCCAGCTAGTACCATGTGAAAACACAAAATGCAGACCCGTTTTTGGAACTGTAACAGCACCCATATAATTAAAAATACATCACAATGTAACTTCAATTTGTGGTATCCTAATCATAAACATGAAATCCAGCATGACATTCAAACTCCATTCCATTAACATATGTTTCACAGATTTCAGCCTGTGATTTTTTTAATCTGTATAGGTGAATTAACATTTTTTTCCCTTGTAATACTTAATGAACTACTTGTGAGTTGTGAAACAATGATTATTTAAGATATATCAATGGCCATTTGTCTACTATTTGTGCTAACAGCTTGTAAAGTTTTGTAAAGTTAACAGCAGTAAGATCTAAATTGCTGCTTACTTGGTACTGCATGAATTGTTTAAAGGTAACTCAGTCAATGGTATAACATTTTTTTCTCATTTCACACTTTATTACATTCTTGTTCCGAATATCACATAAATTTCCACATCTCATCAACAATCAGAATGATTGGAGACTTAAGTGTGAACAGTAGAAGAAATACCACCTACAATGAACTTGGGTGGAGCAATTAAGGGCCAAAATAACTTTCTCACTGGGATGTGAGTATTCTGTTTGATTAAGTCAACCAAGAATAGAATGTCTCAAGCCACATTCCAATAGCATCAGTCATAGGGAGACAGACCGTTTGGTCCAAATCATCCAGCCAACCAGATATCCTAAAGTGTACAGTATTAGTTTGTACTAATTAAGCAAGTATGTGAATTCCTCCCTGAGTTTTTGTAGCATCCTGTTGTATCATAATGCACAGTGAAATGATGGAATCCAAGACAGCTCTGATGTAAAATCAAAATCAAAACTCTGTAGCAGTAGGGTACCAGAAATCTGAAGTAAAAACAGAAAATGCTGGAAACACCGAGGAGGTCTGACATTTGTTTTTCTGCACAGCTGCTGCCTGATCTGCCAAGTGTTTGTTGGATTTTCCCTTTTTATTTCTGAATTAAAGTAACACTTTGTGACCTTCTCAAGCTCAAACTAGTTTGCTCTGAATACTGAAATACTGAATGTATTCTGTATACTTGCAAAAGAAAGCAGACATAGGATGGTGTTTAAGACAGTAGGTAATCGTTTGACAAACCCACTCAGGAAATTTGGATCAAGGGCTATTCTAATGGTGTGAGATGCAGTTACAAGAAAATTGTTATGATCTAGATATGAAAGAAAATTCTCTTTCTTCCAATTACAGTAATTACTTACGCATGCCACTGTGTATCCATCATGACATTGCAACAACTCTTTACATTTAGTCATTAATGAATCTGACTCCATGATTTGGACAATGCATTGATAAATTAAGTCTAATATGCACAGGATTTTGCATGTTTCATCTTCAATCTTTCTTCAACACTGCACAGATGAATGTTTAAATGCAGAGTGTGGTGTGACTATGTGATGGTGCTCTGCGGTTATACCAAACCCATTTAATCAACTGTATACATCTAAAATAATCTGGCCATTGGAACTGAAGCAAGAAAGCTTGAGGCAAAAATGTTTATTCTTGTCATAGGCTTCATATTACAAAGCCATTACTGCAAATAGCCTCTGCATTAGGCATTGTAAATAAATGCTGCTCACAGTGGGTGAAGTCAAAATGCATTGTTCAAGCAAGATAAAGGTCATTTTGCACTAAATTTCATACAAGGTTCCATACAGGTGGGAGTGAATCAGAATATCTGTGCCCAATCTCTCTCACCTAAGTAGTTGGATAACACATTTTATGATGTGCAACTTTTGATGCTGATCGGGCCGGCTACAGACATGAATGCAGCTCATGAATACTGAATATGTATATTAGGTTTGCTTTAAATGTTTGGGTGAGGCTAGGCCCGCTGAGCTCCATACCTTCATAAATGGTAATAAATAGGGCAGAGGGACATTGTTGGAGTCATTAAAAAATTCTGCTTTTTTGACTGTGAGCATTATTTATATGAATTAGACATCTTGCACGCTTTAATTTGCCTCTTTATTTACAGAATTAAAGATTTTGTTTACTTGTCAAAATCTTTATTAATTATTTAGAAGTGTTGCTTAAAAAAATGCAAGTCGGCCTGGCCAGCATTTCTGCCCATCCCAAACTGGCCTTTAGAACGTGTCAATGATCTGCCCAATTGAACCTTTACAGCCCGCTGCTCTTAGGGAGGGAGTTCCAGGATTGTGACTCAGTGACAATGAAAGAATGGTAACACGGTTCCAAGTTAGGATGGTGTGTGGTTGTGAAGGGAATGTTCAGGTGGTAGATATGCTATCTTTGATCTTCTAAGTTCATGCCACTAAAATGCTGATCTAGTTCAGGTTCTGGTCAATTTAACAGTCAATTTGTTGATATGAAGGGGATTTCAGTGATAGCAATGCCATTGAATTTCAATAGTGAGATAGTTGGATTCTCTCTTGTTTAAGGTGGTCTTTGCCTAGTTGTGTCAGGTAAATGTCACTTAACACTTATTGACCCCAGCCTGAATACTGTCCAGGTCTTGCTGCACTTGGACATGGACATGGACAGCATCAGCACACGAGCAGTCCTTAGGAATAGTGCTGAACATCATTGAACAATCATTGACGAACATTCTCATTTCTGACTTTATAATGGGGGGAAGGTGATTGATGAAGCATCTGAAGATGGCTAGGCCTAGGACGCTACCCTCCTACATTACTCATGCAGTAATGTCCTGGAACTGAGAAGGCTGACTTCCACCAACTATAACAATCTTACTTTGTGCCAGGTATGACTCCAGCGACCAGTGAGTTTTCCCATAATTCCCATTGGTACTAGTATTGTTGATGCTCCTTGAGGCTACCCTCAGTCAAATACTGCCCTGATTTTAAGGGTAGTCACCTTTAATTCCCATGTCTTTAAAATGGTAAGGAGCTATGTGGGTCTGGCAGAAGCTAAACTGAACTCAGTGAGCAGGTTATTGTTGATTAAGTATCACTTGATGACACTGTGCACAAGTCCTTTTTTTTGCTGTTGATTTAAAGTTAACTGGTTGGGTGGTAATTGGCTAGTTGGAGTTGTCCTGCTTTTTTTGTGTGCATAGGAAGTGCCTGGACAATATTCTACATTGCTGAATAAATGCCAGTGTTGTAGCTTCACTGGAATTGCCTGGCTGGAGGCGCAGATAGTTCTGGAGTACAACCTTCAGTACTATTGCCAGAATATTGTCAGATACATCCACCTTCCAAGTATCCAGTGCGTTCAGCTGTTTCTTGATATCACATGGAGTGAACCGAATTGGCTGAAAGCTGACGTGTGATGTTGAGTACCTCCATAGGAGGCAGAGATGGATTATCACACTCGTGCTTTTTGTACTGATGTGCTGGGCTCCCCCAACATTGAGATTTGGGATATTTATGGAGCCTTCCCCTTCTGTTATTGTAACTGTACACCACCATTCGTAACTATTTATAGCATGACTACGGACCTTAGATTTGATCAATTGATTGCAGAATTGCTTAGCATTGTTTATCATGTGCTTCCTTTGCTGTTTGCCATGCAGGTACTCCTGTATTGCAGCTTCAGTTGGTTGAAAACTCATTTTTGGGTCTGTCCTCCTTCATGGATGATCCTCTGGCTTACAACCCTGCTGGCAGACAGCACCTCATGAATACCCAGTGTCGAGTTGCTTGCTGTGTTCGAAGCCTATCTAATTCAGCACAGTTGTACTGCCACATAACACAAAGTTAGGAAGATGCTATATCCTTACAGGCAAACGTAATAGAACAGGACCACACTGTGACATGACAACAGCTCAAGAGATAAGCCACCACCAGATTTCCTGCATTTTCCTGACGGAATCGTGTCCAGAAACCCAATGACTATATTTTGCAGATATCTGAGTGAGATGCAAGTGTTTTGAGCTAAGTGCCTGACTGAACCAGCTCTTGAGAAATTCTCAACCAAAACAGAAAAGGGTCATCCCCCCAGATTTTGCCAGCCTATCACATGTCCTGGTTCTCTCCCAAACATTAATAGCTGCAAAGATGATAATGAATGCATGTTTAATCAGATGTTAACAAGCAAATAAGGACACCAAGCAGCACCTCTGCATCTGAATATCTTTCCTTCAGTTATTTTGCATTGTTTTCTATTCTTCTTTGTGAGTAACCATTTGCAAATTAACATTGTACATTCTGACATAATTCTGTCTTGTGATTCAACTGTATATTGAGAGGGCCTTGGGGCAAAGTGTGTAACAGTCCTGCCTCTGAGCAAGAAGATCCAGGTTCAAGTTCCACTCCAAGAATTATTCATCTCCGACAGGGCATTCATGTCGTAGTTCACACAGGCAGATGATCCACATGTTCATACTTCCAACATTTCCCCACTTCCGACAGCAGGGGAAAAGAAACTACTGGAGAGATGAAACAAGCAACCGTCCCATGCAACTTCTTCTGAATGAGACATCATAGAAAGAGCAAGTTTAATAAAAGATACAGCAAGAGACAGAACTAGAGGTTCACATATACAAAACTTTCAAGACAAGACGGCTGTTTGAAAAGGAAACTTTTCATATACATGTAAAGAAACAAGATAAAGGAACACATGATAAACTGTTGTAAATAACTGAATTAGCTTTTGGTAGAGTTTTGAGTTCAGTTCAGACCAGCATACTTTGGGAAGGATATCAAGGTCTTGGAGGGAATGGAGAGAAGATGAACCACATTTTTATCAGTGAGGATTGACCTCATATGTATGCACTGAGAAAATGATGCTGGTCATCTTTACAGCACAGAAAGGCATGATGAGAATTAACAGATGTTCAAAATTATGAAGGCTTTTAATATTTAGAGTACTTAGTTCCTATTGGCAAGAGTAAACAAAGAAGAGAGATTTAAGATAACTTCCAAAAATGCCAGAAGGCAGATGAGATGACTTTTTGTCTTACACTGTGAATTATGATGAACTGGAAAGCACTGCACATGGGAAGCAGATTTAATAGTAAAAAATAAAAGTGAAGTGGATATCTACTTAAAAAGTAAACAAGGCCACAAGAAAAGTACAGAGAACTGGGGTTGATTAGCACAATAATCTGATTGGCTTCCTTCCATTATGACTCTATGACAAAAGGGGAAATACAGTGTGAACATTTTACAGCTTAAATTTATGATGAAATCCTTGACCATTTAATAAACTCCAGGTCTTATATAAAGGTTACTGTGGACCTGTAACACACTGCACTCATCCAATTCAGAGGGAAGGTGATGGCCTACTAATATTATCAGGAGATTATTAATACAGAGGCGCACGTAATGCTTTGAGGGCATGAGTTCAAATCCCCCCCACAGAAAATAGGGGCCATATGTAGATGTAAAGTTATGGAACACAATACTGGAGTGAATGCAGAACAACATTCAAGAATAAATTGGAAAAAATGTTTGTTGGAAATTAAGTTAATGGGATAATAGAAGAGTGCATATACATGGGATTAGACTTGCTGCTGTAGTCCTGTAGTCTAAGGCTTCCTTCCTTGCTATTTGCCACACCACTAATTGTTATGTCATCAATGAACTTCCTGATTGTATCTCCTATATCCATTCATATCCAGATTATTGATGTACACTACCAACAACAGGGGACACAACACCAAATCTTGTGGTACATCACTGGAAATAGGCTTCAGTCACAAAGGCAATCTTCAACGTCACAAAGGAAAAAACCTTCAAAATTACCCTCTGCTTTCTGCCACTAAGCCAATTTTGGATCCAATTTGGCAAATTGCCCTGAATCCAACAAGCTTTTAACTCCTTGACTAGCCTCACATGCAAAACCTAAAGCCATAGTGAAATCCAGGTAGATTACACCCACTACACTACCTTTATCTACACAACAGTCACCACCTTGAAAAACTCAATTAAACTTGTCAGACATGATTTACCCCTGACAAAGCCGTGCTGCTTTGTCCTTGACTAAACTTTGCCTCTCCAAGTGGAAATTAATTCTGTCCTTGATAATACATTCCAAATGTTTCTGGCCACTAATGTTAGACTCACTGGCCTACAATTCCCCTGTTCATCACTGCCACTCTTCTTGAATAATGGTGCCATATTAGCTGACCTTTATATTAGGTACCTTTACTGTAACTATACAGGATTTGAAAATTAATGACAAGGCCCCTGCAATTTCCTCCCTTGCCTCCCACGACACCCAGGGATACATCTCATCTGTGCTTGGGGATTTATCTAATTTTAAGTGTGCTCTCTTAATTACAACTTATTGGCTTCCTCAGAGACCAGTGACAGCTGGGAATTGAACATATTTCAAGTTAGATAGAGTTTTGTTCAGCAAATGAGCCAAAGGGTTATGGTAGACAGGCAGGACAATGGAGTTAACACCACCACTAAATCAGCCACGAATCTATTGAATGACACAGATATTCCAATGGGCCAAGTGGCCTACTCTCACTCCTTTTTCTGATGATCTTATGAAATGGAAAATGTGATTGCAAGCTCTGCATTTGCCTGAATGAGTGCAGCTCTAACTATACCAACATGAAGAAGCTCAACACCATTGAGAAAAGAGCAGTCCTGTTGATTGACATCCCAGCAACCAGCTTAAACATTCATTTCCTTCACCACTAGCATATTGTGGTTACAGTGTGTACCATCTACAAGATGCACTGTAGCAACTCACTGAGCTTCCTTTGATAGCACATTCCAAACTTTTTATCTCTCCCACCTAAACGAACAAGGGCAGAACATCACTACCCGCAAGTTTTTTTTTAATTGCAAGAGCTGAAGTCCAGGGGTGAGGTGAAGTTGATTGCCCTTTGACACGAAGGCTGCATTTGATTCAGTGCTACTGGAAGGAAGCCTCGTAAGACTGGAGTCAACGGGAATCAGGGGAAAGTCTCCATTAGTTAGAGTCATGCCTGACATGGAGGAAGATGGTTGCGGTTGTGGGAAGTTAGGCTTCTCTGCAGGAACATCTCAAGGTCACGCCTTAGATACATCCATCTCCAGGTGCTTCATCAATAACCTTACCTCCATCATAAGGTCAGGAGTGGGAATGTTCACTGATGATTACACAATGTTCTGCAGCATTCACAGTCACTGAAATAATAAAACAGATCATGTGCAGATGCAACAAGATCTGAACAACTTTCAAACTGGGTGCTAGTCAACTGGACAGAGCAATCCACAATGGTGTTAAGCTTCTGAGTGGTGGTGTTGTTAGAGCTGCACTCATTTAGGCAAATGGAGAGCTTGCAAACACAATCCTCATGTCATCAAGTTACATGCTAACCAAGAGTTAGGCAATCACAGCATGATAAAGAGAAAATCTAACCAAGAAATTGTAAGAACTGTGGATGCTGGAAATCTGAAACAAAAACAGAAGTTGCTGGAAAATCTCAGCAGGACTGTGGACAGAAATCAGAGTTAACACTTCGGATCCAGTGACCCTTCTTCAGAATGCTAACTCAGATTTCTCTCCACAGATGCTGCTAAAGCTGCTGAGATGCTCCAGCAATTTCTGTTTTTGTTTCGGAAAATATAAGCATCTACCTTTACTTTCAATGGAATTACCATCAGTAAATTGCACATTATCAACATCCTAGGGATTATCAATGATCAGGAACAGGAGGAACCATTTAAATCTAATGGCTACAAGAACAGCTCAGAGGCTGGGGCTTTAGCAGCAAGTAATTCCCCTCATGACATGCCAAAGCCTATCAACCACAGGAGTGTGCTGGGATGCTCACCACTTTGGCCTAAATGACAATACTCGAAAAAAATCAACACCATCCAGGACAAGGAGTGGAAGGAGAATCTTTGAATATTTTAAAGGCAGACATTGGTGAGAATTGGAGGCAACCTTAAATCTGTGTTAACTCAGCCGTCTATGTATGATTAACTCCTGTGTAGCATGAGACCTCATCTAACTGTGTCGCATTTGTATCTTTCCTTCTTAATGGAACAAAATTCCTATATGAAAACAGAGAAAAGGTCACAAGAACCATTGTGGTCTTGACTTGTGCCAAAGATTTATCAAGTGTTACACTACTTCATTACCAACTCAATGTATCAAAACTAAGAAGGTTTTGATCTTTGAACAAACGAAAATTAACGATCGAATGGAGGTAGGCATCAGAACCACAGTCATCTGACATGATGAGCAGCTGTCCCATGGCCATTGATCAAGAGGGGTTAGACAGGTGATTAGCACTGGTTGGATGGCTAACCTCCAAAATAATCTATAACAGCAGGGACAGGAAGGCAGGAACGGGCAAGAAGATCCAGCAAGATGAGCTACACCATCTCCTTGAGTGAAGACCAGAAGACCCCCAGCCCACCCCAATATCCGCCTGCAGGATGAACAAAGACTGCTGGTAGCAAGACACCAAAGACCACCACAAAAAGATGTAGGATCACTGGAATGTGGGAGTGTGCAGCCTCTGCTCCTCCATTCTAGAGAGCAGCTCTAGGATCAGCAAAGTTTTCTCATCTCTTTCTGGTTGTTCTGCTGCCTTTCTTGATTTAAACAACTAATGTACCATATCTAAACTGCTGCTTCTCAATAAACTACGAGAAAATTGCTATAAATCATCAACTGCCTATATTAGGTGACAGTGATCAAGAACCCCCTTAAATCAACAATGTGAATAAATTCTTGATAAGCAAGGAAAAGCAGGTTGTTGGGGCTAGGTGGGAAGTTGAAGTTACAATCAGATCAGTCATGGTCTTTTTAAATACCATCAGACTTGAGGGATCAACTGGCCTACTCTTGCTCCTAACGCATATTTATATTTGTAGGTATGCACATCCTGAGAACAACAACATTTGTAGGTGTGCACATCCTGAGAACAACAACATTTTTAAAAGTCTTTCATTTCCAAAAAAAAATTAAGGATATCAGAATCCGTCTGCATTTTGAAAAGAACAATATATTTTGTTATTTTGGAACAAAATGAGAATGGACAGACACTGATCTTCAATTGAGGTTATCTATAACCATCAAATGACTGACCAAAGTGTGCTTCAGCTATGAATAGTTTCTGGCATGTTTCAACCACTTTGTCACTCTTCATATAACCTACTTTTAACAACGATGGAAAACTCAATTACTTTTAAGATTATTTCATATCTGCACCTTTTGTTTTTATTGTTATTGCCTTGACACAATGCTCTCCTCTGTAACAAGATTGCTCCTTTGCTTCTAAAATTATATTGCAGCAGATGTCACTTACTGTAGCTCTCCACAGAGTGATGTGAGTAGTCTGACAGAAATAGCCCTCTGCTACAGTGACACTTAATGACAGGTGCCTTTTTCAACTATAAAGCTTGCAGACACTCCCAATATAACATGTTTTCCTTTACACGTCCATCAATGTATCAAAGCACACCCTTTAAATGAATCATCTCCTAATATGGTGTGAACTTTCCAATTTGTAATCACTTATGTTCTTTGTTTGTATTTCCAAGAAATAATATTCATATGCACAGAAATACTAGAATTTCAATAAATTGCTGTATACTATTTTGATTCACCAGTTTATTTCTATTAAGACCAAAAGCAAATGAACTGAAAGCACTGACATTTCAAATTATTAATTTTCAACAGGAGCAGAAAACCATGAACTATTTCTTTGATGCACATCACTGCATCAACACACTTGTATTGAAAAAAAAGCCTACTTTTAGATAGATCTGAAGGCATCAGAAGTTAATCTTTTTAACATGTCAGACTGAAGTATTGTAAAAATTAATTGCATGTAATATAATCCTACATGAGAATACAAATACAATGATCCCACAACAACTACCCAATCACCCTGAATCAACCCTGAATAAGATAAACTTACATTTTGATTACTTTCAAATAAAATGCATATTTATGTACCAGATGCCAACAGAAATGCTTCAATACTTCAAGGACATTTTTTAGATTTTCATGAAATTAATATAATTGCCATTATGTATCAAACTATTAGGAAATGAAATGCTGTCAACATCAAACTAATAACTACTATTACAAAACATGGTCAAAACAAAGTACAGAATTTGGACTATTGCCTATTTAAATAGACTGTTCACAAATAACATTTATTATTTGTGAACCATATGAAGATTGCTTCTGACCTCACGAAGAAAGTTAAGAAACAGGTAAGTATTTCACCAGTTAATCTATTAAAGGTTCCCAGTACTTGTGGGATAAAAATCAAAAGATCAACAATTTCTTACCTGTCACATCGAGATCCTGCATATCCATGAGCACACTGGTCACATATTATCTCTCCCCTAGAATCCAGGTGGCAAGTCGGACTAAAACTATGTTGTTCATGTTCGGCAGCCACAAAAAGGTAAAAAATAAAAAAATGTATTAGCTGCATAACCAACAGCTCAACTTTACTGAAATCATCCCTGTGGAATAGACTTAGGCTACTTTTTCCTTCTGGCACCAAAGATAGAACTGGGATCTCATAACAGCTAACAGTTTCTAGAATGACTATTGGATATTTCGGCAGACACTGAGTATAGAAAAAGGATGGCAGCATCTCAATGGCATTTCAGCCTGAAAGTCTCTGTAGTGTATAACACTGTACTATATAAAAGAAGGAATGTCCAGCTGCTTGTGTGCATCTCCAGAGTCTTGGAAAAACATTGAATCCAACTGTAATCACAAAGTTGTAGTGTAAATAAATGATAGGATTATTTATTTTCCAAAAAAGTATTGATCAGGCCTGCAAAAACTTATGAGAAATGTCCTGTGCATCTGGAATTGTAGGAGAGTGATAATTTCTATGTGCTGTTCTTTAATTATAATGCCATTTGCCTCTACTCTCTTGTAGCAGTTCACAGAAGACAGATCATCTTCTGTGCATTCCAAAAGGTCTGTAGGGAAGTCAAGATTCACAGTGAGTTAGACAATATACTAAATTGAATTTATTACCTTGTTACCTTGGTATAAATGAAACCTGCAGCACCCTGATTTCCTGTAACAAATCTGTCAAATTTTCAGTTTCATTGATTCCATTCACACAGGCTAAAAGATTTTGCCAGTTTCTTTTAAGCAGTAGAGGTGTTTATACCATATATTGTTTAATAATAAAAGGCAGTGGTTTACTCTTTATTTCTATCATTATTCAATCACAGTTCGAAAATTTTGCTGGTGCATTGGGAATCCAATTTGAGGGGCCGAGTGGCTTAATTTCTCCCAGTTCCAATGTTCATTTGTTCAGTATTCTGGATGAGTATCCTTTAAAAGGTTCCTTTGAAGTTGTTACTGAATAGAGTTCACTGCTGTACATTTTCAGTTGAAAAATAAGGATATGTTGAAAGTAAGACCACGAGTCATCACATTTTTGGACTTTGATTTATTTTTTAAAAAATTCAGTGTGCCTTACTTTCTTAACACGTAAATAGTTCATTACTGTTGCGGCAGTCAGCTTGAGAGTATGAATGGCAGAATGTCTAGGGTAGGAGATAATGAAATTAGGTTGCAGCAAAGTAAGCATTCAACCATCCTCGGGGAATTCTAATCAACATGCAGAAGTAATTTTTAAAATCGCCATAAAATGTAGTTACCATATTTACACAGTAGGGAGCAGTGTAATACCCAGGTTATATAGTTCTCTCAATTTTGTCCCTTCTCTGTTTTCAACACGATCAGATTAGGTGCTACTTTAGCAGATTATCTCAACTGACAAAATTTAATGTTTTTTTTGGAAGTTATTACCACTGGAGTTTTTGTATGAAAAAAATTCATTGTATTAACCTGTTGAGCTATAATGTTCAGCTAGGTAACCATGACAGAAGCAGTGCTGCTTCTCAATGTGAAAATTCTATATCAAATGGGGTAGGAGAAATAAGGGGAATTAAAAACAATGATGGCAAACAATGCAGAAAAGATAAATGGAAATCCTATCAAAGAGCAGGGTTTCAAAGTGGGAAGTTCTTGAAGAGAACTGACTATGACGGAAACTCTAATACAAAGTAAGATACACCATTACTGGAAAATTGAATTGAAAACTGGAAATGCTGAAACCTCAATAGGTCAGACAGCATCTGTGGAAGTGAGACATCACACTTCCCATCAAATTGGCTCTGATAAAAACAGTACCTGAAACATTAACTTCTGTTTTTGCCTCCACAAATGCTACAAGAATGATTAAATGTTTCTAGCATTTCTTGTTTTCAATACAGATGTTCAGTATCCACTGTATTTTGTTTTTGGAAAGAAAGTGAATTTAGTTTGTTTACCGATGGCTCACTCATTTCACAACTCAGATTCTGGCAGTGACGCTGATTTCTAATATGTATGTTGCCAGACAGAACCAGAGCTATGGGATCTTGTGCCTATCCCATGGTGCTGAAAGGGAGCCTAGTCAGAAAAGGAGGTGGACACTTGACCCAAAGACCCCAGCTAATGTCCCCTCCTCCTGTGACAATATGGGGTCCCCACTTCCAATAATCATTTACCTCCGGGCTGGGATGAAGCAACAATTTTATGCCTCAGATGAATGAACTGGTAGCAGTCATCGTCTTTCCATTCAGTAGACCTGTCAGACTTTCACTGACCACCTGCTCTCAGCATATGGGATTTCTGGCTCCACAGAACAACCAACAGGTCAGGGGTCTGAGTGAAGGAAGGTGAGGTGGCCCTTCCCATGAAATGCCAACATGGGTATTCACCAGCTTTCCAGCTGCTGGTCGAAACCACCATCACCTCCACAAGATTCCATCTCTTGTATATCATTATGCAATATTACAGATACGGATGAATTCATATCTTACTTACTTATTTGTAGAAATTAGAAATGGGCAACTGCAAGGGTGACAATCATTGGGTGTTCCTTGAGTTGGATCTCCATAAAAACCAGGCTGACATTTATCACAAAACCTGCCAGTGGTATCATGTTGACAATTCTGGAATAAAGAATATTTCTTTCAAGAACTTTATCAATGAAAGACAAATTATTTATTTTTCTTTAATTATTTTTTAAAAAGATTTCACTTTTCTAAATATATGGGAGAGTTGCCAACAGAACAAACTGTCATTCCACAACATCATTTACTGAAATTACATGTTTTTTCAATGAATGATGAATAAATTCTGACACCCTAGTTTTATACGGAACTTAAGTATTCTTCTCTAAAGATCACAAGCAGACAGCATTATAAAATTTGTTACAATTTAACTTGGAGCTTGGAGATTGCTGTGAACAACGTTACGGTACAAATGTTTAACACAGCTGCATCCATTTCTCTGTATGGTATTTTAATGGGAATATCAATCAATTTAAAATGATCATATTAATGCCTCTGGCAAGATAGCAAAGAAAGAATGTAATATGAGCATTCCTTGATTCTCAGAAAGTTATAATAGTTGCCTGATATAAATAATCAGCATATTGCTAAGTACTGTTTTGAGATGAGGGTCTGGGTGTTTATCTCGCTAGTTTCCTCCCGTCGGTGGGCAATCAATACCCCTTTCCTGATCTACACAATTCCACTCTGAGGCAGCTACAAGGAAGTATGTGAGAGATTTCCACTTTGCTTCTGGAAAGGCATTCAGGCCTCCACTAAAATTGCAACAAAGCTGAAATTTGAATCTCGGCAAAGCTGAGCAACTTATCCTCAGCCACGCCATCACGTGGGGACTGCTGACTACCCTTTGCAAGTTTTAGAACACTGTTGTAATTATTAGGCTGAAAGCACAGCAATTTTTCAAAAAGAAACATTTCCCCATCTTCAGTTATGCACCTTGAAGGTGGAACGTATGAAATTTCCAAGCAATGAAACATATATTTAACAGGTAACTTCAAAATTGCAGTGCAATTAGAAGCAGTTAACATTTCTTGTCAGATATACAAAATGTACACATGCTTTCCCATAAACTGTGTCACACTGATTCTTTTAATTTGGCGTAAGGACATACTTCACTCTTTTTTACACTAAAATGCAGATTCATAAATATTAGCAAAATCATCCACATATGCATGAACTATGTGCAATGCCTAGCAATAAATGTTTCATTTCTAAAATAGCATTTAAATGGAATGTCCTTATTAATAAGCATTAAACCTTGGCTTAAAGATAGAACATTCTCTCAAGGGAGAATAATAAATCATGAATTTAATTATCACAATGAAGAAAGCACCACACAAAAAGCTTTTCTCATCTTTGTTAAACACAGGTAGCAATCCATGTAGCATTATTTCAATAATAAAATGATTAAAGTTACTTTAACCTCGCACCTTGTTAGTTTGGTTTTATCCAGTCTGTCTCTGAGTTAACAAGAATTGTCAAATTCGCATACAATTAGCAGATAACAGAAGTGTTCAGAATAAAAGAAAAAAAATGTTTTAAAGCAAGTTCACCCTCATCGTTATGGATCTGATATCCATGCATTAGAGATTAAGAATATCTCTAACAAACATTGCTTACACTGAATAATAAAATATTGCATGATTTAGCTATATACAAAAAATATTCATACTAGCTTATTTGATCAGACAAGTGATTTAAACATATTCTATTTGGTTTGTGGGCATGAAATCAAATGTAAAATTGAATAATATCGTTTAAAACATTACAGATTATGCCATGGTCTTCTTGTAATGTCAATGTATTATTTTGTTACACTATTAATCTTCGAGACTGGCAAAACAACTTTATGTGATTCCTACGATAGCACAGTGAAAATATAAGCACATCTACTGACTTTGCTAATCTCAGTCACCTTGGGCAAAAGGCACCAAACCTTCTGAGTTGTTTGATTAGGGAGAGGGAGTGTGACCGAAGTTTATATTCCTTTTTGAATCAAAACTGGAACTGTATACATGTGAACATTGGGTGAAAATAGATTTCGATAGCATGCCAATGCTCATGGTTCAAATATAAATTGTCCCACTAAAATGAAGGTTCAAGCAGGTTCCTGGTACATGCAAATGAACATATGACCAAGGGCCAAGAGTACACCACTCAGCCCACTTTTCTGTTAGGCTGTTCTGCTATTCAATAAGATTATGACTGATCTGATTTTGACCTCAAATATACATTATTACATCTCCCTAACAATCTTTCATCTCTCATATTCATCAGGAATTTATCTACTTCTGCCTTAAAATATTCTACATCCATTGCCTTTTGAGGAAGGGAATTAAAAAGACTCTGAACTCTCCGAGATTAAAAAAAAAAGTTCTCATCCTTATGGGCCTCCACTTATTTTTAAAATATGGCCCATGGTTCTAGGTCCTCCCACAAGAGAAAGCATCTTTCCAAGTCCACCTAGTCCAGTCCCCTCAGGATCTTATATGTTTCAAGGAAGTCACCACTGACTCTTCTAAGCTTCAGAGGTTACAGGCCAACCTTTCTATGCTAACTGTCTACCGTTCCCCATAAGGCAGTGACCAATTCCATTTGTATTGGTTCAGTAAATCTCCTCCAAACTGCTCCCACACATTAACGTCCTTCCACATGTACGGTGTCCACTACTGTACACAGTACTCCAGGTTTGGTCTGACCAACCCACTGTATAACTTAAGTATAACTTCCCCTCTCTTGCATTTGGTTCCTCTCACAAAAAAAACAGGATATTCCCTGGGTGACATGTCCATCCTGGGCCTCCTCCAGTGTCACAATGACACCACCCGCAAACTGGAGGAGCAGCACCTCATATTCCACCTCAGGAGCCTACAGCCCAACGGCCTAAACATGGAATTCACCAGTTTTAAAATCTCCCCACCCCCAGCCTCATCCCATGTCCAACCTTTCCTCTCATCCCTGCCTCCTTGACCTGACACAACTTGTCCATCTTCTCTCCCACCCATCTGCCTCACCCATCCCACTGACCAATCCCCACTACCCCCTACCTGTACTCACCTATCGCCATCCCATCTCCCTTCCCCAGCCCCACCCCTCCTCTCTCTATTTATTTCCCAGCTCCCTTCCCCCTCCCCATTTCTGAAGAAAGGTCCCGACCCAAAATGTCAATTTTCCTGCTCCTCTGATCCTTCCTGGCCTGCTGTGTTCCTCCAGCTCCACACTGCGTTATATCTGACTCCAGCAACTGCAGTTCTTGCTATCTCTATTCTTTTAGCTTTCTTGATTACTTGCACACTAACCAACCTCCTGCAATTCATGTACTAGGATCTCTTCATCTCAGACTGCTGGAACCTCTCAGCATTTATGTCAGATAATATGCTTCTTTTTCGCTCTTGCTGCCAAAATGGACAATTTCACATTTTCCCACATTGTACTCAATTTGCCAGATATTTGTTCATCCGCTTAATCCATCTACATCCCTTTGTGGGTTCTTCTTTACGTCCTCTTCACAACTCACTTTCCTACCTATCTTTGTGTAATCAGCAAATTTAACTCCACATCTCCAATCCCTTCCAAATCATTTACATAAATTGTAAAGAGTTCAGACCCAAGCACTTACCCCTGCGACCCACCACTTGTGACATCATGTCAGCTCAAAGGGATCCATTTACTCCTACTCTCTGCATTCTGCTGGCCAGCCAATCTTCCATTCATGCCAATATGTTACCACCTACACCATGAGCTTTTATTTTCCCCAATAACCTTTGATGCAGCATCTTATTAAATGCTTTTTAGAAATCTAAGTACAATACATCCACCGGTTCCCCTTTATCCACAGCAGTGGCACTGAGTCCCTTTGTCGCTTCTGAATTTCTGAAAATATACATGACAGTGTTTGGTTCAGGCTTCTAGCATGCCCCATCTGCAACTAAATACAAGCACCCAGAGGTTCAGGCTCTAACGTGAATATTATACCTTCGAATCCCAGACTTAGATGGGCAGAAGCAAGGAGAAGGAGGGGTCCCAAATGTCACTTTCCCATGAAACTAAATGCTATCCTCCCCCACCAACCGATGGGGCCCAAACAGGATGTGAGAGAGGATATTAACCAGCTAAGGACTCCACAGGCTGAATGTCATCCTTCAGTGCTATAACGACAAATCAAATTCACAGGGATCTGCAGGAAGCTGCTTTGGAGCCAAAACCAGTGGCAAATCACAGGGTCCGCACAGACTTGATGCCAGTCTCCTGATACCATTGGTAAAATTTCATTGGCAGCAGGAGGCCCTTCAGTGGCCAATGGCCTCAATGGCCTGCAGATGATCTGACCACTCAATGCAACCAGTAAATTTGCAATGCGTGGGTCTGGATGACCAATGCATATGGTGCCTAATTTTTACCTTGCCCCCATTCCCAAATGCACCCCATGAGACTGTAAAAGTATTGGGTTACAGAATCTATAGCAAGAAATCGAAGGCAACCTAACAAGATCAGTCATCAGGAATGATTGTTTGTCCTCTGCAAATGTATACACGAAATTCCAAGAAATCATAATGGAATTTTCCATTTTAAATTCAAACCGAAGAAACTAAAATATATAACCATTTTCAAAGCGGAAGATGGGAGTTTGATCCAGAAGTGTAAGGTTTGTCATCTGCAACTCATATCTTTTAAAGGGACTGAATGAAGGGTCCATCAGCCAATTAAGAGCCAATCAAACAGTTAAGGGAAAGGCGGACAGCACAAGCTATTGGAGTTCCAGGGCAGGATGTCCAGGGAGGGAGGGGTCAGTTTATGAAACACACGTCAGTCACAACCACCCGAACATGGGTTTGTGGTAGCTATGCTGCAAGTAGTGTCATAGACTCAAAGAGATGTACAGCGAAGAAACAGACCCTTCGTTCCACCTCATCCATGCTGACTAGATATTCTACATTACTCTAGTCTCATTTGCCTATATTTGGCCCATGTCCCTCTAAACCCTTCCTATTCATAGACCCATCTGGATTACTTTTAAATGTTGTAGTTGTACCAGCCTCCACCACCTCCTCCTGCAGTTCATTCCATACACGAACCACCCTCTGCGTGAAGATGTTGCTTCTCAGGTCCCTTTTATATCTTTCCCCTCTCACCTTAAACCTACGCTCTCTACTTTTGGACTCCCGCACCCTGGGAAACAAGACCTTGACTATTCATCTTATCTATGTCCCTCATAATTTTATAAACTTCTACAAGGTCACCCCTCATCCGCCAAGCCTCCAGGGAAAACAGCCCCGGCCTATTCAGCCTCTCCTTATAGCTCAAACCCTCCAAACCTGGCAACATCCTTGTAAATCTTTTCTGAACCCTTTCAAGCTTCACAACATCCTTCCTACAGCAGGGAGACCAGAATTTAATGCAGTATTCCAAAAATGACCTAACCAATGACCTGTACAGCCACAACATGACCTCCCAACTCCTATACTCAATGCACTGACCAATACAGGCAAGCATATCAAACGCCTTCTTCACTACCCTGTCTACCTGCTCCACTTTCAAGGTCAGGAGGCACGGATTTCGAACAAGAAGACTGACAAATCCATTGAACTACTGGAGTTTGTTTTAAATTCTAGTGACTATTGTGCCTACAATGTACTATACTGGACCCTTGGCAGGGAGAAACGAACATCTAAGCACCCCTGTCCCAGTCCCATCATGAATATCAGTACTTAGGAAAAGACTCCAATTACACCCTTTAACTTTCTTCGTCTCTCCACAGAGACCATCAGGCTACCATGTCCAGGAGGACATGGAGGACCAATCATTGTGGATCCCAGACCAAAAAGACTGCCCCATGGTTTGATGATGAGCCCCTGAAGTCCTCTTCTAGGGTTTGGATTTTTGATGGAAAGTCTTCACGTCTGCATAAAGGAAAAGGAGACCTCCCAGTCAGATCAAAGCAGCCTGGACAGAGGTTGCAGAGATAGTGGCCAACTGTGGACATGTCCACAGGACATGCCTGACTTGTTGTATAAAGCTCAACGACCTTTTACAATCTATCTGGGTGAGCATGTAACCATTTCACAGAGTAGACCTAAGGTGTAATGTGTGTCAAGTGTGCAATTGTCTAGTGTCTTAGCCAAGTGCACAAGGTAGCGTGTGTGTGTGTGTGTGTGTGTGTGTGTGTGTGTGTGTGTGTGTGTGTGTTTTTATGTTGAAAGGTGAGGTGTGGGGATGGGGTGAATACCGAAAGATTATTGCCAGTGCTACTACAATTTCTATTCTCACTTCCTTCAATACGTTTGAATGCATTTTATCCAGACGAGGTTCCTTATCAACTTTAGATCATGACAGCTTATCCAATACCACCTCCTCATTAATTTTAAACATTTCTAGTGACAGAGTTTCTCCCACCATCACCAAGATCCGGGCAGCATCTGCCTTGTGGTGAAGTCCAATGCAAATTATTCATTTAACTCTTCAGCCACATCTTTTGCCTGTAAGTGGAAGCATTCTTCTTGGTTCTCTAATCGGCTTAACTTTTCCTTTAACAATTGATGCGCTTGTAGAAAACTTTGGGATTTCCTTCTCCTTTTGGTAACTGACCTTTCTGCATCTGATTCAGTACAATGTGTTTTTTTTATTTGCAGGAAGTAAGGGTACATAATGACTCACATACGGCCAAGATCTAAGTTGGTCACACTAATTTGGTAATTTTCACCCTTGCAGGGAAGTGGTAGGAAGGTTGTGTTGACTGATTTGAAATTCAAGGCTGAGGTAGGCTGATTTTTAATTACAAAGGGAGTCTATGATTATGTGGATTGAGCAGGAAAGTGCAGTTGAGGATTATCAATTCAGCTGTAGTCCCATTGAATGGTGGAAAGACTGAATGGGTCGAATGGCCTACTTCTGCTCCAAATTCAAGTCAAAATACTTTGACAAAATGTGTCTTTTTCAGTAATACTCAGGTTCCATACTAACCAATGACTATTGATTGTGATACTCATTATGAAACATTAAATACATGCACTAAACCAAAGACCTTACTTACAGCAAATACTGAACAAAAGAGAACAAAGTTGGTCCACAGTTATAATTATTCGGCTGCATTCAATATTGTACTCCGAGCTGAAAGCACAGATTTTGTACTTCAACAAGGGAAATAATATTAAAATATTATTACACTGTAAAGCTGAAATTTTCCATTCAGGTTTTTGTAACATGAGGCATTCACTAACTGTAACAACAAATATTACGAGAAACAGATGGTGCAATCGATGTTACTAACAGAGTTGGAGAATGTGTGTGCTGCTGCTGGAATTCAAAATAAAAAAAAACTTCCAAATAGTACGCTGGCATGGATACTCTGGATTTGCTGCAAATAAAACATTCACACATCCCAGCTGGATGACTGCATTCCATTAATTAATACTTACCAAACATTCTCCAGTAACATCATCACAATAGTTAGAATGGCCATAACAAGTACACGGTACACAGATTCCTCCATAGAGGGTGCCATTTACTCGTCTGTATCCAGGCGCACAGGACTGTGAAAATGAAAATATCTTTGTTATTTAGTGAAGGAACATTTCCACTCATACAAAATGGGCTCCTTGTGTTTAAACAGATCCCAAGATATGTGAAGTGCTATATGTTTAACAGTGGTATTATTAATATATAATTAAACAATGTGAAGTTTTTCATCTTGTCCACCTTAATCTATGGTTGTAAAGTTAGAATTATACAAGATGAATCAGAGTTTTGTATCGACTAAGGTGGGGAATACAAGGCTGTGTGAACACCTTTCCACAGTTTGCATTTTATGAAAGCATCAACCTCTTAGGAAACGTTCTTCCCCACCAGAAATACAGTTACAATGTTTAAAAGACATTTGGATAAGTACATGAATAAGAAATGCTTGGAGGGATACGGGCCAAATGCAGGCAGGTAGGACCAGTTTAGTTTGGGAACATGGACTAGATGGACAGAAGGGTCTGTTTCTGCGATGTATGACTTTATGACTCTGTAACTATCAATGCTGAGGTGACTAACAGTCCAATGTTGGATGCACACAACCTGTCACAAGGTGGGATACGTGGTTCCTTTTGAGGTGGGTGGGATGCTCAGGTTTTCACAGATTCCTTCTGTCATTTTCACTTGGCCTCCACCGGGTTTGATGATGTCTGCCTTCACTGAAAAGGCTCCCAAGGTATCACAAATGATTCATGTTTTCCAGTTGCTCATCATGAGTCTTGATAGTTGAGGGACAGTGATACTTGGCAGGAGGAGGCTGGTAGAGGACGTCTGTCTTCTGGATGTTAGCAAGTCCGATTCTCCCAAACACCTCCGTGAACGCATGTATCATGGTGTGGAGCTTAGCCTTTGAGCACATACACGTGTATGAGTCGTCTGCATGCTGTAGCTTGATGGCAGAATTAGGGTGTTCCTGGTTCAGGACTGGGGGTGACACAGTTTCAACTGCTTCCTGCACATCCTGTATAGAATCTCCACTCCAGCAGGAAATTTCATGCAGAAGGATTGGAGTTTTGTGATGAGGAAGATGGAAAAAGACATTGAAGCGATGACACGGCCTTGCTCAATCTCAGCTTGCAATGCTTATCAATCTGTAGTGGATCAGTTGGTGAGGATCCTGGCTTGCATGTCATGGTACAGCAACGTGAAGGAGGGTGGCAGTCTGCAGACAGTCAAATTTCAGAAGGACACTTGATAGAAGAGTTAAAAGAGTTTTGGAAACCTCCTTCGATTTGAGCTCAGTCCCATTAGATTGGAAGGTAGCAGCAAATATAACTCCTTTATTTTAAAAGATGAAGGAGACAGAAAGCAGGAACGACAGGCCAGTTAGCTTAATATCTGTAATGGGGAAAATGTTAGAAGCTATTGTTAAAGTGATAGCAGGTCACATGAATTAATTCAAGGTAAACAGGCAGACTCAACATGGCTCTGTGAAAGCAAAATCATTTTTGACCAATCTGTTGGAGATTTTGACACACACTGTGGATAAAGGGGAACCGGTGGATATATTGTACTTAGATTTCGTGTTGACATTTGATAAGGTGCCACATCAATGGTTATTGCTGAAAATGAAAGCTCATAATGTAGGGGGTAAAATACAGCATGGATAGATGATTGGCTAGTTAACAGAAAGCAAAGAGTTGATGGAGATAAAAAGGTACTGCAGATGCTGGAGAATCCGAGATAACAAGCATGGGGCTGGATGAACACAGCAGGTCAAGCAGCATCATAGGAGCAGGAAAACTTGACGTTTCGGGCCT
>JAHRHZ010000073.1:16395115-16459186 GCA_024137785.1 Ginglymostoma cirratum | reverse complement strand
ACGTTTCGGGCCTGAAGGGTTTAGGCCCGAAACGTCAAGTTTTCCTGCTCCTATGATGCTGCTTGACCTGCTGTGTTCATCCAGCCCCATGCTTGTTATCAAAGAGTTGATGGAGATGGGTTTTCTTTTCTGGTTGATAAGATGTAATAAGTGATAGGGTTGGTTTATGGTTAGGCTCAATGTTGGGATCTCAATGGTTTAGAGTTTATATCGATGACTTAGATGAAAGGACTAAAGGTTCGGTTGCCAAATTTCCTGATGACACAAAGGTAGGTTGGAAAATAAGTTGTAAGAGGAACGAGGAGGTTACAAAAAGATACTGATACTTTAAGTGACTGGAGAAAGATGTGACAAGAGGAGTATAATGTGATAAATTGTGAAATTGTCCATTTTGGCAGGAGGAATTAAAAAGAAGCATTTGTCTAACTGGTTGGAGATTGTCAAGATCTGAGATGCGGAATGACCAGGAGATCCAGGAGCTACAGAATCACACACAAATGACATTCGTAAACTGGAAGCATTATCAAAGCTTTAAGGAAAGAAGCAGGTTGACAAACATATGAAGGCCAAAGTCCAACAGAAACTCCAACAAAAACAAGAACAGGCAATAAGCAGAAAGAGCAGATGAAATCCACCAACTTGCTGACAGTTCTGATGTACATAGATTCTTCAGTACAGTCAAGACCATTGATGGCATAAGGCTTTTGTCCAATAGCATGTGCAGTGGAGCTAGTCTCCTTTTGATGCGCTGTCTCTGTCAATCATCAAGTGCTCCAAGCTCAAGTACACACTAAAATAAGCAAAGCTTCTTCCATATTACTTTTGTTTTTTCTTATTCACTCATGGGATGTGGGCATCACTGGCTGGCTTGCATTTACACATCCCTGAACATTTATTGCCCGTTCCTAGCTACACTTGAGGTGGTGCTGGTGAGCTGCCTTCTTGAAAAATCCATGCGCTGTACAATGACCCATGGAGCCTTTAGGGAGGGAATTCAGGATTTTGATCCAATGACACTGAAGGAAAGGTGATATATTTCCAAACAAAGTATGTGAGAGGCCTGGAGGGGGATTTGCAGGTGGTAGTGTTCCCATGTTTCTGTTGTCCTTGTCCTTCTAGATGGAAGTGGCTGTGGGTTTGGAAGGTGCTATCTGAGGATTTTTGGTGAATTTCTGCAATGCGTGTTGTAGATAGTAAACACTGCTGCCACTGAATGTCAGCAGTGGAGGGAGTGGATACTTGTGACTGTGGTGCCAGTTGAGCAGGCTGCTTTGTCCTGGATGGTGTCAAGCTTCTTGAATGTTGTTGGAGTTGTACTCATTCAGACAAGCAGGGAGTATGCCATCACACTCGTTATTTGTGCAGGTGGTCAACAGGCTTTGGGTGCTCTCGAGGAAAGTTACTTGCTGCAGTACTCCTAGCCTCCAACCTTCTCTTGAAACCACTGTTACTGCGTTTATCTGGCAAGTTAAGTTAAGTTTCTGGACAATGGTAACGCCAGGATGTTGATTGTGGGGAGTTCAGTAATGGTAACATCATTTGAATTTCAAGAGGTGGTGGTTAGATTGTTTCTTGTTGGAGATGGTCATTACCTGGTATTTGTGTGATGTGAACGTTACTTCCCACTTGTCAGCCCAAGCCTTGATATTGTCCAAATCCTGCTGCATGTGAACATGGGCTGCTTCAGCATCCGAGGAGTTGCGAGTGATGCTAAACATTGTGCAATTATCGGTGAACATCTTTATTTCTGACCTTGATGGAGGGAAGGTCATTGATGAACCAGTTGAAGATGGTTAGACCGAGGGTACCGTCCTGAGGAATTCCTGCAGAGCTGAGATGACTGACCTCCAACACTCACAACAATCTTCCTGGATGTCAATGGCCGGGATATTACAATCAGTATAAAAAAAAGTGAGATGATTTTCCTGATGAGCTCATTAGAGCTACCTCAACTCCATTATTAAAATATGTAAAACTTTTAATAGTATATAAATTTGATTGTAACTCTGCAAAGACAATGTCTGATGATTCAAACTGACTGCGAATTTAAACTGTATTGCTGCACTTTTCAAAGGGAAAAATAAATTTTTCCATGTCTGGTAACACAGTTAATTGCTACAACAGGAATAACGAAATACGACAGACAAATGCAGATTATTCATACAAAAAAACAGTCATGGCTAGTCTTGCTTTTAGTTAGCAGAATAAGAGCATTGGAAGTCCTGTTAATTTGTCTTTCCTTTCTCAAGAGAACAAGATATAGCCAAAAGGTTGGAATAAAAGAAGGGTAACTGTATTAATATGTGAGCTGAATAAGGTTAAGTTTGTCTGTGAAAGTTAGAGGTCATTGTAAACCATTAATTTTATTTGAGATAAAAGGTACTGCAGATGCTGGAGAATCCGAGATAACAAGGCGTGGGGCTGGATGAACACAGCAGGCCAAGCAGCATCATAGGAGCAGGAAAATTTGACGTTTCGGGCCTAGACCAGTTTTCCTGCTCCTATGATGCTGCTTGGCCTGCTGTGTTCATCCAGCCCCACGCCTTGTTATCCCTTGATTTCTGATGAAGGGTCTAGGCCCGAAACGTCAAGTTTTCCTGCTCGGCCTGCTGTGTTCATCCAGCCCCACGCCTTGTTATCTCTCATTAATTTTATTTGTTTACTCATCCAGCAATTAACTATACCATGTCAGGGCATTTATTAGAGCCATAGTGTCTGGCTGTAGATAATTTAAAACACACAGTGTTAATAGTATGGAGGTGAAATGACCTCTATGTCAGAGCTAATACACATAGTAAAGTCAAGAATTTAACTTAGAGTGGAATGATTGACAAACATGCCTGTTATTGGTGTAATGAGGTGCAGATGATATTGTGCCCTGAGTCTCATCTGAACACCTTTCCAAAAGGCTGATATACTGGAAAAAATCATGAACCAGCAGCCAGCAATAACGAAAGTCCCACTCCTTTTCTACCATTCAGTTTGTTTATGGCTAACCTATACCTCTGTCCCAGTTATCTGCTTTTTATCATTTATCTATACTTCTTGATTGCTTTACGTAATAATCTCTCCATCAATACTCAATTTTCTCAGCATCCACGATATTTTTGAGGAACAGTTCAGAATCCTCTCTGAGGGAAAACTGAATGTAAGATTGTCCCACTTTATTCTAGACTCCCATAACAGCAGCATTGCTTTTTTCATCCACTTTACCAAATCTTTCCATCAATTTAAAGATCACAAATAAATTTTTCCTCCACCTTTGAAATTTCAGGCTCTGAAAATCAAGTTTGTACAATCAGTCCGCATCCCTCTGGTGAATATGTGTGTGCTGCATCTCCACTGAGGCCACATTAACTTTCCTGAAATGCAGTACTTAAAACTGAAGGTAATACGTATGCTCGACCCTGATTAAGACTTTGCTCAATTGAAACACCAGTTCCACAAAAACTGAAGTACTGCAGATGCTCAACAGCTAAAACAGAAACAGTAAATGTTGGAAATACTCAGTGGATCTGGCTGCATCCGTGAAGAGAGATGACTGATGTGAAGCTCTTGCAGTTTCACTGCACAGATCACTTCCATCATTTTCTATTTTTGCTTGTTATTATTTTGAAACATCAGTTCTTCCTTAGTGCTCTGGGCTCTCTGAGATGAAAGCTAACTTTGTATCGGACTTGTTGTCCCTGTTCACAATGTTCATGACCTGTCTGCCTGCAGACAGTAAAATACCTACAGTCTTCCACAGCATCTAGTCTTTCACCATATTTCAAAAAGAAACATTCAATTTGTCTTCCTTGATTCCAAAGTTAATGGATCCATACATGCTCATCATGGGAGATAAAAGGTACTGCAAATGCTGGAGAATCTGAGATAACAAGATGTGTAGCTGGATGAACACAGCAGGCCGAGCAGCATCATTGGAGCAGGAAAGCTTGACGTTTCGGGCCGAGACCCTTCATCAGAAATGGGGGAGGGGAAGAGGGTTCTGAAATAAATAGGGAGAGAGGGGGAGGCGGATAGAAGATGGTTAGAGGAGAGGATAGGTGGAGAGGAGGCAGACAAGTCAAAGAGGCGGGAATGGAGCCAGTAAAGGTGAGTGTAGGTAGGGGGGTAGGTAGGAAATAGGTCAGTCCAGGGAGGACGGACAGGTCAAGGGGGCGGGATGATGTTAGTAGATAGGAGATGGGGGTGGGGCTTGAGGTGGGAGGAGGGGATAGGTGAGAGGAAGAACAGGTTAGGGAGGCGGGGACGAGCTAGGCTGGTTTTGGGATGCGGTTGGGGGAGGGGAGATTTTGAAGCTTGTGAAATCCACATTGATACCATTGGGCTGCAGGGATCCCAGGCTGAATATGATTTGCTGTTCCTGCAGCCTTCGGGTGGCATCACTGTGGCATTGCAGGAGGCCAAGGATGGACATGTCGCCTGAGGAATGGGAGGGGGAGTTGAAATGGTTCGCAACTGGGAGGTGCAGTTGTTTGTTGCGAACTGAGCGCAGGTGTTCTGCAAAGCGGTCCCCGAGCCTCCGCTTGGTTTCCCCAATGTAGAGGAGGCCACAACGGGTACAGCGGATGCAGTATACCACATTGGCAGATGTGCAGGTGAACATCTGCTTGATATGGAAAGTCTTCTTGGGGCCTGGGATTGGGGTGAGGGAGGAGGTGTAGGGGCAGGTGTAGCACTTCCTGCGGTTGCAGGGAAAAGTGCCGGGTGTGGTGGGGCTGGAGGGGAGTGTGGAGCAGACAAGGGAGTCGCGGAGGGAGTGGTCCCTCCGGAAAGCAGACAAGGGTGGGGAGAGAAAAATGTCTTTGGTGGTGGGGTCGGATTGCAGATGGCGGAAGTGTCAGAGGATGATGCGTTGGATCCGGAGGCTGATGGCGTGGTACATGAGGACGAGGGGTTTCTTTTTTGGTTATTACTGCGGGGACGGGGTGTGAGGAATGAGTTGCGGGAAGTGCGGGAGACATGGTCGAGGGCGTTCTCGACCACTGCGGCGGGGGGAAGTTGCGGTCCTTGAAGAATGAGGACATCTGAGATGTACGGGAGTGGAATGCCTCATCCTGGGAGCAGATGCGGCGGAGGCGAAGGAATTGGGAATAAGGGATGGCATTTTGACAGGAAGGTGGGTGGGAGGAGGTGTATTCCAGGTAGCTGTGGGAATCAGTGGGCTTGAAATGGACATCGGTTTCTAGGTGGTTACCCGAGATGGAGACAGAGAGGTCCAGGAAGGAGAGAGAAGTGTTGGAGATGGTCCAGGTGAACTTCAAGTTGGGGTGGAAGGTGTTGGTGAAGTGGATGAACTGTTCGAGCTCCTCGTGGGAGCACGAGGCGGCACCCATACAGTCATCAATGTAACAGAGGAAGAGGTGGGGTTTAGGGCCAGTGTAGGTGCAGAAGAGAGATTGTTCCACATAACCTACAAAGAGGCAGGCATAGCTTGGGCCCATGAGGGTACCCATGGCCACCTCCTTTGTCTGTAGGAAGTGGGAGGAATTGAAAGAAAAGTTGTTGAGGGTGAGGACGAGTTCGGCTAAGCGGATGAGGGTATCAGTGGAGGGGGATTGGTCAGTTCTGCGGGACAGGAAGAAGCGGAGGGCCTTTCGGCCATCTGCATGGGGAATACAGGTGTATAGGGACTGGACATCCATAGTAAAAATGAGGTGTTGGGGACCGGGGAATTGGAAGTTCTGGAGGAGGTGGAGGGCGTGGGTGGTGTCACGGACGTAGGTAGTTATTTCAGAACCCTCTTCCCCTCCCCCATTTCTGATGAAGGGTCTAGGCCCGAAACGTCAAGCTTTCCTGCTCCTGTGATGCTGCTCGGCCTGCTATGCTCATCATGGGACTTCAGTTGTCACTATTTTTGTCAACATTTTTAATTTTTTGCAGCCTTTTTAACGTTGTTGTCCCATCTGTGCAACTTATACTTGCTTCCAGGCACATAGCAGATGATACTGAAATGTCGATAACGGTAACGGACAATACTTAAGAAAGGAAAAGTAGAAACATATCATGCAAATAGGGCAGAAACTGTGAAAAATGAAGCCAAATTTGGAGATTTAAAAACCAGCATTCAAAATAATAGAACAAGAAAGAAACAAAAACATGAACTTTTGTAACATTCACCACAATATAAGTATTAGGTGACTGCAGTATAACACATTACAGGGGAAGGTGATCACCTATTGGCAATATCACTGGGCTATTAATCCAGAGACCCAGGTAATGTTCAGAATCCAGGTTCAAATCCTGACATGGCAGATGGTGGAATGTGAATTCAATAAACATCTTGAATCAAGTTTCTAATGAGGACCACAAAACCATTGTTGGGGAAAAACCAATCTAGTTCAGTAGTGTCCTGACCTAGTAGGGCCTACATGGGACTCCAGACCCACAGCAATGTGATTGATACTTAACTAGGCAATTAGGGGTGAGCAATAAATGCTGGCCTAGCCTGTGATGCCCACATCCTGTGAATGAATTTTTTTAAAAAGTGTCTTGTCCCAGGAACCTGTTACATTCCATTATTCTAAACTATGATGTTCCTGAGCTGTTTTAGATGGCCATACAGAAAAACTTGAAGACACCAACATATTGACCACATTCCCCTTCAATAAGAAGCCTCATCACAGATGAATCTATTCTGAGAAAGACTTAGTGTAGGAGAGATGGAGGCATTTGGCATAGTACAGTTTACAATTTACAGAAGTCTTAACCATGTTATTAGATGATAGCTTGAGGCATTCGACATCTCTTGAGCTCAGCGATTTGATTCTCATAGGACCAATCTACAAGTACACATTGTAGCCCAACATCAGTCCTTCATGCGACCAAAAAATATTGTGTCAAGCAGCATTTCCAGTTTGACAGCTGCTCTGGAGATATACAAGCCTGACAACTATCCTGCATGAGTTACTGGCTGATCTGAAACAACAGCAACTTGTATTTATATTTGTATTCGCATTTAAATCTCCTTTAATGCAGCAAAAGTTTACAAGGCGTTTCATAAGAATGTTAGAATACAGAACAGCACAGAGCCACAAAGGAAACATTAGGACAAATGGTCAAAGTTTGATCAAAGAGATATGGTTTTAAGAAGAGTCATAAAGGACGAGCGAGCAAGAGAAAGAGAGATTGAGAGAAAGTGGTAGCAGTAATGGAAAGGAATTCCAGACTTTAGAGTTTTGACCAAAGGTGCAAGGGGCAAGAGATGAAGAAATGCAAAAATCTTGGAGAAATGTGGGACTGGAGGACGTTACAAGATAGGAAAAGGCGAGGCTATGGAGGAATTTGAAAATAGAGATGAGAATTTTAACATTGAAGTCTTGCCAGACAGCAGCCAATGTAAGTCTGTTAACATGGGATGATTATAACTATGATTATGGAGAATATACCACACAGAAAAACTCCATCATCCTCCAATCTTTTTCTTGCCTAAATCTGTCTTTGTAACTACTTGTTCTCTTCTGCCTTAAATACATGTCCAGTTTCAACTCAACTACATCTATACAATTTTCTTCAACCATTCCCTCTGGGAGCGAGTTCCATGTATTCATCACTCTTTGGATGTAGAAGTTTCTTCCGAATCTTCAATAGGATTTCTTTGTGACCATCTCATATTAATGGACTCTGGTTATTTTCTTTTTCACAATTGTAAACATTCTTCTGTATATGCTCGACTAAATATTAAAATTAAACATTATTCTATTAAATTTTTCATAATCTAAAGACCTCCATTAGATCACCCCAGTCTTTTGTTCGCATACAGAAGAAAGACCCAGTCTGTCAATCCTTTCCTCATTGTAGCCATGATCTAATTGAGTAGAGGAACAAGCTCGAAGGGCTGAATGGTATACTCCTGTTCCTATGTTCCTGTCTTCTGGTAGTATCTGTACCTATCTTCTCTGCATTCTTTCTAGTGCCCAACTATTTCCAGCTGCTTCATCAATGACCTTCCCATCGCCATAAGGTCAGAAGTGGCGATATTTGCTGATGATTGCACAAAGTTCAGCCCAGTGACTCCTCGGATCCTGAAACAGTCCATGCCCAAATGCAGCATGACCTGGATAATATCCAAGCTTGGGCTGACAAATGGCAAGTAACATTTGTGTCACACGAATGTGAAGCAACAACCATCTCCAATAAGAGAGTATATAACTACCACCACATGACAGTCAATGGTGTTACCATTACTGAATACCCCACCATTTACATCCTGGGGTGTTACCATTAACCAGAAACTGAACTGGACTAGCCATATACATAGTGTCTACAAGGGCAGGTCAGAGCCTAGGATTACTACAGCAAGTAACTCACCTCCTAACTACCCATTACCTGTCCACCATCTATAAGGCTCAAGTGAGGAGTGTGATACAATACTCTCCACTTGCCTGGATTAGTGCAGCTTCAACAATACTCAAGAAGACTGATGTCATTCAGTACAAAGCAGCCCACTTAATGGACACCACATCCTTGAACCTCTTCTCCCTCCATCACTGAAGCTCAATAGCAGCAGTGTGTACTATCTACAAGATGCAAAGGATTTACCAAATGGTCCTTAGACTGCACCTTCCAAACCCACAATCACCAGCACTTAGAAGGACATGTGAAACAGATACATGGGAACACCACCAAATGTAAGTTCCCCTCCAAGCCACTCACCATCCTGACTTCAGTGTTGCTGAGTCAAAATCCTGGAATTCTCTCCCTAATGGTATAGCGGTCCTACTACAGCACATGGACTTAAGAAGGCAGCTCACCACCACCTTCTCAAAGATGAGGAATCAGACTGAGACAAGATCCGATGAGCACATTCTTTTTGATAAATTTTTGTTAATTTTGATAAGTTTTTGATAAATTCCATAGGGAATTCACCAGAAACCTCTTTAGGCATAAACTGGTTAGAAAGCAGAAATTGCTACCCCAAAGAATACTTGAGGCAACTAGCATAGATGCACTTAAAGGAAGGATGGAGACACACACAATAGGGAAAAGAATAGAAAGTATTAATGGTTAGATTAGCAGAAGGGGAAATCAAGATGGCTGTATGCAGCATAAATTCAAGCACAGGTCTGTGGACCAATAAACCTGCGTGGATGCTATGGTTTTAAGTAATACTATGCAAACAGTACTTTGGTCATACAGAGCATGGGTATTGCTGAAAAAAAATACACATTTTATTGAAGCTTTTCATTTTGAATTCATCAAGGCATTTCACAAGAATACAAATTCCATGGGAAAACCAACATTCATGCTGCACAAGGCAAGTGTGGATTGGTAGGCAAGTGTGGAGTCTCTTTGGCAGAAGCATTGCCATAGAGAATGCATCCACAATGCTGATTGACAGTTAACTGCCATATTTTGTTAAATTGTAAATCAGCAACATTGACCCTGATTGGTCAGGGCATGGACCTGAGAAAAAAGCCAGCAATTGGCTGTCACCTATTATGTTGACTTGAAAGAGGCATAGTGCACATACACATTCTTTCTGTCTGCAAATAGCTGGACTCTGTGTGTTAATGCAAGTCCTTTCATACATGCAAGTGCGCCACACTGAAAGCCTGACTGAAAATCCTAATTGCTGTCAACACAATTCCTCACACATTCAGGATTATCCAGCAAATGTTGATGTGATTTGATTTGGATCACATCAAATGTCAGATAGTTCTACAAAATGTGTCTTTTTTTCAGCAATAATACTACGCAAGCAGAGATGGATGATGGGAAGTCACAGATAGAGATTCCACAGTCGTCGCACTCAACTGCATTGCTCAAGTGAAAGCCGATGTATGAGAAAACAAATTACAGGATTCTTCAGATAGCGGGTTTCCCAAATCTGCAACAAACCCCATAGCCATTTAATAGTTCGTAAAGGATTAATTGGCTTGAACAGAGTAACTTGCAGAAATTTACCTCTCCTCACATCCCTGACCTCCTGCTGCCTGCATCAAAATTATAGGTGGGAGGAAAGGGGAGCTACTTAGTCGGTCACTTCAGGGCCGTAATTGGATGTATGATGAGCAGGCTGCTCCAAGGTTCACTCAACCTCCATAAAATTTCAGGCTGGTCAAGCCAGGCATGTAGGCTGGGGAGCAATCAAGAGCCTGGAAAATTCTACTCACATAGGCCCACAGCCTGCACAAGTGCTGTGCTAACTGTAATCCAAGGATCATCTAGTCAGTGAGTTAGGATAAAATGTAACCCTGAGATACCGAACATAACTGGCTCATCTGTTTCTTTTTTTAAAGGAAGTATTTCACCCTGGGTAAAATAGTAGCAATGTTACTGGTATTACAATTGTAGGTATGAGTTCAATTTCCACTAAGGCAGCTGGGAGAACTTAAATTAAGTTAACCATTAATCTGTAATGAAATTCAAGTTTAATTAAAGTTCATCATGAAATGTCTGGAACATCATAAAAAACCAATCTGATTTATGAAAGGAGGAATTCTGCTGTCCTAACTGACCCGGTCTGGCCCACAAGACTCCAGATCCACAGCGCTGTGGGTGACTCTAACATCGAAATACTAAGCTCTTCGGTTATAAGTGGCTCTTGACCACCTCCTAGTCATTGAGTCATACAGCATGGAAACAGACCCTTCAGTCGAACCAAATCCATGTTCCCAAACTAAACGAGTACCATCTGCCTGCATTTGGCCCATGTCCCTCCAATCCCTTCCTATTCATGAACTTATCCAAATGTCTTTTAAATGTTCTAATTGTACCTGCATCCACCACTTCCTCTGTCAGTTCATTCCACACACGAATCACTCTCTCTGGAAAAAAGTTTTGCCTCATGTCCTTTTTAAATATTTCTCCTCTCACTTTAAAAATATGTCTGCTAGTTTTTGAACTCCCCCGCCCTAGGGAAGAGACCCTTGTTGTTCACCTTATCCATGTCCCTCATGATTTTATAAACCTCAATAAAGTCACCCCTCAACCTCCTATGCTCCAGTGAAGAGATGTCTCAGCCTATCCAGTCTATGTATATTTCTCAAATCCTCCATTCCCAGGAACATCCCAGTAAATCTTTCCTGTACCCTCTCCATTTTAATAATATCCTTCCCATAACAGAGCGACTAGAATTGCAGACCAGAACTGACCCTCAGAGGCAATTAATCCAAAAATCTCAGGCCTGTGCCAGAAATGCACTCATCCCAACCAGAAATTAGAGAGAAACCCAAATGAAGTTAACATATTTATTAACAGCCCCATAATAAAAGCAAAAGATATATGGGCCACCACCATCTCAAAGTTCCACTCCAAGCCACTTGATATGGAAATACATCATTATTCCTTCAGTGTTGTTGGGTCTGAATCATGTAATCCCATCCCTAACAGCATTTTGGATATATTTACCCTTCGTGGATGGCAGCTCACCACAACCTTCTCAAGAACTATTAGGAATGGGCAATAAATCCAATGCCAGCAATGCCCACATCCCACAAATGAATTTTAAAAATTCTGATTGCACCTCAAGTTCAAAATTCTTACTAACCTTCTCAATGAAGAGCTAAGGAGTTGAAAAGGCACAAGGGACAGTGAAGCAATGATTCCTCTGTACATCATATTCAATGAGAGTTTGGGTGTGGAATTAACCAAGCCCCATAGGCTTTTCCAACCATTCATTTTAATTTACCTTTGTTGATGGCGGTTAGAAGTTCTTCACTGGTCTAGTCAGTTAACCTTTTTTCCACATTGATGATAAGAGATGAAACGTCGTAGATTAGGAAATTTATTGACAGCAAAATCTAGATCCTGCAATTGTTACTTACTTCACAAGATGTGCCAGAGTACTCAGGGGGGCAGTGACAAATCTCAACGCTTGTAGCTGTCTGTTGGCCTAATGAATTTGGATTAGCTGTCTGGAGTATAACAGAGCTCAACCTGTTCAGGCAAAAACAGAACAAAAATATATCCTCTTCATAAAATATAATTAAATTTAAATCCATTCAAATAATTACAGAAGAGAAGCTCTAATTACATTTCTTCCCAGTGGATCCGCAGTGAGTTAATTGTCATGAAACAGTTTAAAACTAGGTCTTCCAGCAACTTCCGTTTTAATTAGAAAAAGTGGCATGTCCATAAGGACACCTTTGCTGAGAGCATGCACTGTTGTCTTCAGTAACTCATCCGTACAATTTATCAAGATTATGGAATCATACAGCGCAGCAGCTTGTTTCAACTTGTTGCATCTCTTCTGGCTCTTTGTAAAAGCAGTTGCATTTAGTGCCATCATGCCCCTCTCTCCTATTTTTCATCTGCAACCCTTTAAATTGCGCGTCCACAACTCCCTTTTAAAATCGGTTCAGAATGGTATGAATGTCCACTCGTATCAAGATTGTTTAAAGGATTTCAACATGATGTAGTGCTGCAACTATTATTTCATAGATCACTGCAGTTTTATTTGCAAGATTTGTATTTTCAAGATTTGGTAATTAAACTACCTTTAATTTCCAGATAACAATGAGACAGAATCTAGGAATCGTGAACAACAGCACACAAGGTGGAGTGGAATAACTGATGAAATTTGTCCGGCTAATAAAAAATTTATATAGCACCATTCACAGTCTCAGGAAATCCAAAAGGGATTCGCTGGTTATGAATGATATGGGTAAAATTACATGAGGGGGCAGAACAGCAGTGAATAAAATTGAAAACAGATAAAAGAAAAGTACTGCACAGAGGGGCTGACATATAACATTATAATCATTTAATTAGACTGAGGGAATCCAACATATGGGTGAATTAGTGTCATAGTGTGTAAGACTTGATGCCATCTTAATTCGGAAGTCAGCAGAAGTCTAGGACAGTTGGATCACTGGACAGCACCGCAGACAAGATTAAAACTTTTCCTCATAAGGCACAGGAAGCAGGGATAGTCTTTTATATACAGACTCCACTCAACCCTGTCCACCTTAGCTACATACCACCCCAACAATCTAACTCCAATTCTATGTTCCTTACCTTGGGATTAATGTCCTGACAGTTTTTGCCATTAATAAGTATGGGCTGATAAATTTTTCTAAGCCTTTAGCTGTCAGTATTGGATGAGCTAGAGGTGGCACTAAGCTGATTACCACTCAGGAGTTAAAATTCCCTTCCTTGTTTTTTTTTCCTCCTAAAGGTATGTAATCAATCACAGTTTATTTTAGGCAATTATTATCTGAAGTCAAGAAAATGTGAAATAAACAAATCCAAAACCCAAGATCACAATGTTCATTTACATTGTGTCTTTAGCATATTGAAGTATCCCAAGGTGCTTTGCAGGAGTACTACAAAGCAAAACTGACACCACGGCACGTAAGACTGGAAGAGGACAGACAGCCATTAATTCAGTCAATAATGTGGCATTTAAAGAGAAAAGCAAGATGGAACTGTGGAAAGGTTCAGGAACGGAATTCCAAAGTTCAAGATTGAGGCAAGCAAAAGTGAAGATTTTAATGACAGAGCAATTAAAAGTTGCTCAGGAGGCTACATTTTGATGTGCATGGGTATCTTGGAGAGCTATGGAACTAGAGGAGATTCTACTTGCAGGCAGGGACGAGGTCATGGAGGGAAGAGGAAAACAAGGAAGAGAATTTTAAAATCAAGACATTGTTTGACCTGAAGCCAAAGTAGATCAGCAAACAGAGGATAGAGAATTTGACAGGGCCTTCTTCTATCCTTTCATGGGATGTGGGTGTCACATTTAATACCTATCCCAAATTACACAAGAAGGTGGTGGTGAGCCATCATTTTAGGCTGCTACAGTTCGTCTGTACACCCAGAATGATGCTACAAAAGTAGTTTCTGGCTTTTGATCACATGATATTGTAAAAGTCACATTATGGTTCAAGTTAGAACAGTGTACAGTAGGTAAGGAGTTTGCCGATGATAATGATGTGTCTACTGCCCTTATACTTTTAGGTGATCACGTTTTTGGAAAGCGCTATCCAAGGAGAGTGTTGACGTGATATATAAGACAGGCTACTGCCAATGTGCATTGGTATGGAGGAAGCAATAGGACACCAATTAAGCAGGACACTTTGTTTCAGATGGTGTGGAGCTCCTTGAGAATTATTGCAGCTGCACGCATCCAGGCAAGTGGGCACTATTCCATCATACTCCTGATATGTGACTTGTAAGTGTTCAGGCTTCGGGGAGCCAGGATGTTAGTTCCCAGCCTCTGATTTGCTCTTGTAGTCAAGTATTTGTATGGCTAGTCTAGTTTAGCTTCTGGTCAATGATGACTCCCAGGATATTGACAATGGGGGATTCGGTGATGTTGTTGTCATTCAATGTGGCAAGGAGATGGTTAGGTTCTGTCTTTTTGGAGATGATCATTGCCTGGCATTTGTATGGTGCAAATGTTACCTGCAACATAGCAGTCAAAGTCTGAATATTGTGCAGGTCTTACTGCTTAATAGCATGGTTAGCTTCAAAATCTGAGAAATTGTAAATGTTTCTAACATTGCGTAATCATCAGTGACAGCCCACTTTGACCTTGCTGGAGGAAAGGTCAGTCATGAAGCAGCTGGAGATGAAGACACTACCCTGAGGAACTCCTGTAGTGGTGCCCTGGGGCTGAGAAGTTTGGCGTCCAACAACCATAAATGTCTTGTTTTGTGCTAGGTAAGACTCCAACCAGTGTTATCCCCCTGATTCCCAGTGACTTCAATTATGCCGGAACTCCTTGACGTCACTCAGTCGAAGGTAGTAATTCTCACATTTCTCGAGTTCAGATTTCTCGTCTATGTCTGGACCAAGGCTGCAATAAAGTTAGTTTTGGTGAAATTCAAACCGAACATCAGTAATCAGGTTCTTGCCATCTAAGAGACGTTTACGTGAAGTGCGCACGCTCTCACCGTCATCTTCTATCACTTTGCTGCTGATCAAGATAGAGAGTAACTAGCAAGGTTGGATTTATCCTGATTATTATGAACAGGGCATACCTGGGCAATTTTCCACATTGTTGGGTAAATGCTAGCTTTGTAGCTGTTCCTAAATAGCTTGGCTGGTGGCATAGCTAATTTTAAAAACATATAATACAGGATCAGGGTTAGGTCATTCAACAGAATCATCACTGATCTGCCCAAGGCCTCAACTCCTCTTTCATGTTAGGTACCCGATATTTCAAAGGTCTAGCTACCTCTTCTCTAAATACCTGCAATGATTTAGCTTCCACAATTCTCTAGGATGAGAATTCCAGGTATTCACTATCCTCTGGAGCAGAAATTCCTTTGCATCTCAGTTTTTAATGAGTGCCTCTGTATTCTGTAAGTACATGCCCACATTTGAGACTCTCCACTTTTGGAAACATCTTTGCAACATCTACCATGTCGAGCACGTTCAGAGTCTTATAAATCCCTTTCGGGAACTCAACTCTTCAGTTGGCGAGTTCACATGAGAGGGGGAGATTTGGGCAGATCGGAGGGCAGTGCATTAGTGATGAGCTAAGATGGAAACTAAAATTCCTGAGAATTAGAAGTTTGTACAAAGGCTGATGGAATGCAATATCTTGATGAGAAGGGATTTATCATGCTTGGGAGCTGCATCGCAAAGAATTTTAAACAACATTTGGGAGGATTGAAACATAATGAAATGGTCATAGGAAGAGAAAGAGCTGGAAAATTAGGGGGCCAAGCCAAGGTGTGATCTAATGATAAGGGCCACATGCCCTTTAGCCCTGACAAGTGGTGTTAAAATATAACCTAGCAAAAAAGCTTCATTTAGGGGGATCTACCCTTTCCCATCAACCCCATATTTCATTGTATCATTCACAATAATTCTGAGGATGGCAACAGCCTTGGGCACAAGGTAACAGACATTCTGAAAGGGAGTTGGGAAGAGAGTAAGGGTTGATCCACTGGAAAAGTTGGCAGGGTCCACACTGGGAGGAAGGAGCTACATGAAGATTGGTATGATCGATATCCAGAGAATGCAATAGGCAAAGTTTGATAAGACAGTGGCATGGGACAACTGTAGGTACGAATCACAATGGGCCAGCATTCTGTGTCTCAATGACCCCTTCACAGGATGCTAGCAAAAGCGCAGGTAGGGACTGCAGGCTACGTAAGAGAAAATCCAGTCGAGTCAGCAGCAAGAGAGCCAGAGATTCACTAGCTAACAGGAAGCAGAGGGTAGGGATAATGAGTCTCTCTCACCAAGTTGTCAGTGCAGTGCCACAGAAATCAGAACTTGGTCCTCCACGACTTATATCAAAGATATGGATGACGGTACCAAATGTACAACAGCTAGTGACACTGAGATAGGTTGGAAAGTAAGTACTCAAATGGAGGTAGTGGGTGTGCAAAGGGATGTAGACAGGTTAAGAGTGTGGGAAAATGTATAGATTGGGTTAGTTTGAACTTGTCCATTTGGCAGGAAGAATAGCAAAACAATATTTCATTTAAATAGAGAGAGATTGCAGAAGTCAGTGGTACAGAGGGAACCGGGAGACCTGACAGGTACAGCAAGTGTTTAGGAAAGAAACAGAATGTTGTCAATAATTAGAAGCAGAATGGCATAGACAAACAGGGGTGTTTTACTGCAGCTCGACAGAACATAAGAACCAGGAGTGGGGTTCAGCAACTCAACCCCTCAAATGTGCTCCACCATTCAATAAGTTCATGGCTGGTTTCATCTTGGCCTCATCTCCACTTTTCTGCCCCTTCTCCGTAACCCTTCAACTTGTTACTAACTAAAAATCTGTCTATTTTCTCATTAAGTATATTCAATGTCTCAACATCCACTGTCCTCTGGGATAGTTAATTCCACAGATTCACAAGGCTTTTCAGGGAAGTAATTTCTCCTCATCTCTATTTTAAATCTGTTATCCCTTATCATAAAACTACAACCTCACATTCTAGGTTGCCACATGGCGAAACATCCTTTCTACAATTACTTTGTCAATCTCCTTTCGCATCTTATGTGTATCAATTTGATGCCTTTGCCTTCCGACAATTTGAATTCTACAGATGAGTTTACTTTAAGCAGAGATCTGCATATTTGATTAAGTTCATCATCTATGGTTTACTTCATGAACTGACCAACTCCACAATTAATAACACCCATCACGAGAACAATTTATTTGAAGAAACACCTTCTCCCAAGATTTATTTTAACCATTGCTCAGCAATTCATTACACTATAAAAGGCCATTGGTGAGACCACATCTGGAATACGGTGTACAGTTTGGTCTCCTGCTTTGAAAAAAAACCTGCCTTACAAGTAATTCAGAGAAGGTTCACTCATTCCTGGGCTACGTTATGAGGAAATGTTGCAGACATTAGGAGTGTGTCCCTTTGAGTTCAGAAGAATGACAGGTGATCGTATTGAAACATATTAGATCTTGTGGGGACTGGATATGTTGGATATCCTGAGGTTCTATGTGGGGGAGACTAAACCTAGGGAACACTGTTTAAGAAAAAATGCTGGCTCTTATCGGACAGAAATTAGGAGAGCTTTTTTCTCTCTCAAAGGATTTTTTTTTTTGTTTTTTTAAATTCATTTGTAGAATATGGATGTCGCTGGCTGGCCAGCATTTATTGCCCATCCCTAGTTATCCTTTGGCTTGTCCTATTCTCTTCCCCAAAATATTGTGGAGGCTAAGTTTTTAAATTTATTCAAGAGTGAGTTTGATATATTGGTGATAGACATAGGAGGCAAAGGGTAATGAGGTGTAGGCCAGAAATTGGAGATTAGGCCAGAATGTAATGCAGGTTGTTCAGATTCTTCTAAACTGTCAAAAATCACATTTTCTTAAATCAGCCAGAGTTATTCTACCACAGTAGAAAAGATGACTGTAAAAGCTAACAGGACATTTTGCAACATTTTAAGAGCTCAGTGGTGCTTCATCCAATGGAAATGAGTGCAGTTCAAGTGAAGAGGCTAATGTAAGGGTCAACTTACTTTTAAAGGACAAATCTCCACAATAAAGGTATGAGCATACCATACTAATCATGCAGAATGTTTCAGACTCTTCAAAGCACTTTCCATTTTCTTCACAAACATGCAAATCCGATGTGCTTTTAATGGGCTTTCTCAACCCTGAACTACTAGGAGAAAAGGTACGTGGAAGGAAATCTGATTTTACCTCATTTGCAATGGATAATCCCACTTTAGCAGGGCATGGGTATCAATTTGCACATCAGGCATTCCCAATCTCCAGAAATGTCAGAAGGAAACACACAGGGTCAGGAATGCAAAGGAAAATCAAATATTCCCCATGCCCCAATAAAAAAAGTACGGCCATTTACGCTCTGAAATCTGCTTTTGCTCCCAGATTTAAAAAAAGCCTATTTAAGCTACCCAAAATATTTTTATTCTCATGTTTTATTTCCTGCAGCAATGCCAAATAAGAAAGTCTTTTTTGTAAGTTTGTATTTAAGTATCTCTAAGTAACTAAGACTTTCAACCAGATTTCCTCATGAATTGAATGTCTATTTTGTTACCAAAATGTAAATTTTGTAAAGTAGAATTGTCTCCCTCTGCTGCTGTCATTTATAGGCAATGTCCCGTGTGTCCTCAAGCAATTTCACTGTCAATAGTGAGAAAGGAGGCTGCATTACTTCAATCCAGCCTGGGGGCTTTTTACAAACCAGCTAAGCTCAGGAATCCTGCTGCAATTTGGCATATTTGTATTACAGCCTGCAGCACAATGACTCCAGAGAGTCACAACTGTCCAGTGCAAACAGACAGTGACCATTGTTTATAACTGAAGCACTTCGGATATTCTCTACATTTGACATCACCAGATGAGTTTAATCCAAGGGAAGGCTCTATTTGAAATTCACCTTGTTGTCAGACAAATTATTAAACCGAGAAAGAAATTTAAGATAAATGCTATTCTTGTTAATGAATTGCAGTAGTAGTTTAATAACAAGTATGGTCTCAAAATTTATTTTTAATAAATCATCAATAATGAGATGCATGACTGAGAATGTACTTGCACAGAATGGTTACATTCTGGTTTGGTTATTTACTTAAGATAAATTTCTTTCCGTGAGGTAAATCAGCAATAATGGCAAATTAGATGAAGCATATTTCACAGCACTCTTCTTCATTGTGGCATAAGCAAATAATACATGAGCTTGTTGTAAGTGGAAAATGTAGTCTAATTTGTCTTTTCGGGCAATAACTGCAGAAAATTAATGGTAGGATCTTATTCATACAGGCAACTAAGGAAATGAAAAACAAGACAAGCTGCCTGTGATCTCAATTTTCCTATCTCTGGAAACAGTATGTTCTGTTCATCAAGGAACAATAAAAATAGGTGTGATGGGCTGCCTCTTCCACATGTCTCCGGGTTCAGTGTGCCAAGATCCACAAATACTTGCAGCCACACAAAGGGAGGGGTTAAGACAAAATGCAGCAATTCATTTTAATACACTTGGCTACCAATTTGTCAGCAGTAACCCCCTCTTACACATATCTCTTTACAGGATTATTAACTATCGAGCCAGAGGGCAATGATTAACTGAACTATTTCCACTAGCAGTTAAGTCTTCACAGTTCCACTGGCCATGCCAGCATAAAATTCAACCAATAAAGATAGATCAGTTAATGGTCAAAGTATAGCAAGTGGGCTGAGGTCTTGAATTTCAACAAAACATATGAGATTTGCTGCAAATGCAAAGAAAATATATTACATTTTTTTACCTATAGATGGCAGTCTGATCGTAGCTATAGGTGGCCCTTATTAGAAGACGGGTGATGTTTGCCAAAACAGTCATGATGTCCTTTCTGTTTACAGGTGACATTGTGGAATGAATCACAAAGTTCTCTGGTCGTAGAACTATCACTTTGGTGTGCTCTGTCAGTGGATCAAGCTCAACTCCTTCAACACCATCGCTTATGAGGATGCCATTACCCTAACAAAGAAAATGAGGGACAAGGCATGTAAACAAATAATACAATAAAAATTTTCCCTCAACTAGTTCTTTGCTAGACAACATTTTCCACCTGAGAACTATGCACTAGGCCTTACAAAGTTTTAGTGAATGGTGTGGCAATGTAGTGAAATCCACATTGATAACAGACCAATAACAAAACATCTTTGACGTAAAATAATCAGAGAGAACAAACAATGCCAAGTCAACATTTTAGAGAGATATGGGCCAGATGCTAGCAAATGGGACTAGATTAATTTAGAATATCTGGTCAGCATGGATGAGTTGGACTGAAGGGTCTGTTTCCATGCTGTACAGCTCTAAGGCTCTATGACTCTAAGTATGACTCTACTTGAATATTTAGAAGGTTTTAAGGAGGCACTAAAGGAGACAGAGTTAGTGAAGACGTGGAGGGATTGGGGATGCGAATTCCAGTGAGCGAAGTCTTCAAGGAATAACAGCCAATTATAGAATGAATGGATATGCAAAAGGTCATAGGCAGATAAACAGTGATCAGGATGTTGTGTTTCCCAACACATAGTGGTACGTGCCATAAAAGAGTTCAAACATAAGGAATGAGAAATTTAAACCTGAGACATTTTAGAATCAGGAATTAATGTCGGTCAGCAAACACAGGAGACTTTGGTGAGTAGGACTTCAGAGTCAAACAGTCTTAGAGCTGTACAGCATGAAAACAGACCCTTCAGTCCAACTCATCCACGCTGACCAGATAATCTAAATTAATCCAGTCCCATTTGTCACCATTTGGCCCATATCTCTCTGAATCCTTCCTATTCATATACCCATCCAGATGTCTTTTAAATGTAATTGTATGCGCCTCCAGCACTTCATCTGGCAGCTCATTCCATACATACACCACCCTCTACATCAAAAAGTTGCCCCTTAGGTCCCTTTTAAATCTTTCCCTTCTCACTTTAAACCTATGCCGTCTAGTTTTGGACTCCCCCACCCCAGGGAAAAGACCTTGTCTATTTACCCTATCCATGCCCTTCATGATTTAACAAATTTCATACAAGATAGCTTTAGATGGATTGTAATTTGTGAATGATATACAATGGAATTTGAACCTAGACTCTGCACAATTGGCTGTCCACTGCTTGGCAATCATGCAACTCCATAGTTCACATCACATTTCCATACACTCTGCTCTGACTCCACACTGGGACTGGACCCCCAAAACCTCATCTTCACTAACCAAGACTTCCAATTCCTCGGCCCCCAACACCTCATCTTCACTATGGACATCCAATCCCTGTACACTTGCATTCCCCATGCAGATGGCTTAAAAGCCCTCTGCTTCTTCGTCTCCCACAGGCTCAACCAGTCCCCCTCCACCGACACCCTCATTCGCTTAACAGAACTTGCCCTTACCCTTAACAACTTCTTCTTTAACTCCTCTCACTTCCTACAAACTAAGGAGGTGGCTACAGGCACCTGTGTGGGTCCGAGCAATACCTGCCTCTTTGTAGCTTACACAGAACACTGTTACACTGGCGCCATCTCTCACCTCTTCCTCCATTACATTGATGACCGTATCGGCGCTGCCTCATGCTCCCAAGAGGTGGTTGAACAGTTCATTAACTTTACTAACACCTTTCATCCCAACTTCAAATTCACCTGCACCATCTCCAAAACCTCCCTCTCCTTCCTGGACCCCTCTGTCTCCATCTCCGGTAACAGCCTCAACACCGACATCTATTTCAAACCCACCGACTCCTATAGCTACCTGGACTACACCTCCTCTCACCCACCCTCCTGGAAGAATGCATCCCCCTACTACCAATTCCTCCACCTCTGCCGCATCTACTCCCAAGGTGGAGCGTTTCACTCCCAAACATCCCAGATGACCTCCTATTTCAAGACCTCAATATCCCCCACAACGTGATCAAAAATGCCCTCAACTGCATCTCTTGCATCTCCCACATTCCTGCCCTCAAAACGCCTCCCCCCAACAAAAATAAAGACAGAGTCCTCCTTGTCCTCACATACTACCCCACCAACTTCCACATCCAGTGTATCATCCGCCACCACTTCCGCCACCTACAATCCAACCCCATGACCAAAGACACATTTCCCTCCCCACCCCATCTGCCTTTCATAGGGACTGCTCTCTCCATGGCTCCTTCGTCCGCTTCACACTCCCCAATAACCCCACCACCCCCAGCACCTTTCTCTGCAACAGCAGGAAGTGCTGCACCTGCCCCTACACCTACCCCCTCGCCTCCATCCAAGGCCCAAAGCAAACTTTCCATACCCAAACAGGGGTTCACCTGTACATCCTCCAACCTGGTCTGCTGTATCCATTGCTCCCGATGTGGCCTCCTCTATATCGGTGAGACTACGTGTAGACTTAGAGACCGTTACATGGAGCATCTGTGCTCTGTACACGATAATCGCCACTTTCTGGTCACTAATCATTTTAACTCCCCATCCCACTCCCTTTATGATGTATCCATCCTGGGCCTCCTCTAGTGCCAAAATAACACCACATACAAACTAGAGGAGCAACACCTCATATTCCGCCTCAGCCCGATGGCCTAAACGTAGAATTCACCAGTTTTAAAACTTCCCCACCCCAGCCTCATCCCACATCCAAACCTCCCTCTCATCCCTGCCTCCTTGTCCTGATATAACCTGTCCATCTTCTCTCCCACCTATCCGCCCCACCCATCCCACTGACCAATCCCCACACCCCCTACCTGCACTCACCTATCACCAATCCACCTACCTTGCCCCAGCCTTACCCCTCCTCCCTCTATTTATTTCCCAGCTCCCTTCCCCCTCCACAGTTCTGCAGAAGGGTCCCGACTCAAAACATCGACTTTCCAACTTCTCTGATGCTGCCTGACCAGCTGTGTTCCTCAGGCATCTGTCGTTCTTGCTATCTCCGAGTGACTTATCTTGTACCTACTGAGTTCCAGCAAAGATTTAGAATTTACTAGTTTAAAGTTAACATGTTTAAGTAAGATTTGGTTAGCTCTGGTTGAGCACTTGGAAACTTTTCTTTTTTCAAATTCGTTCTGAGGATGTTAAACATGGCACAGCCAGTAATTAGAGCCTATACCTAGCTGACCTGCAAAGGTAGGATGAAAGGCAAAGGCTACATTACTTAAAAGGCCATGAAAACTCCCAGCGTATTTCCAGCGAACAGATCCACACCAATTTTCCAGCTCTTCTGCTACATTCCCTATTCCATTTTGTATCTTGGAGATATGCCAAGATGACACACCATGGCCTTTGTGTGAAGAAGATGCATTTACAAGTGCTTTTTAAAATGTCTGCTCTTTATGCTGCTGCACCCTTTTGCTAACATTTACTTTGCTGTTGCATCATGAAGTGTTCTGTTATGTAATCTCCTCTGGCCTTCATTCTATTCATATATGTTTGCCTTTATTCTTGCCTCCCACTTCCACAACTTCTCACATTCCTATCTTTCCTCAGTTCTGATGCAAGCTTAACAGCCTAAAATGTTAAATCTGTTTGTTTCCACAGATGCTACTGGACCTACTGAGTTTTTCCAGTACATTTTTGTTCTTATTTAATATCTGCATGGGAGTTGTTGCCATGGTTTTGTTGGCCACAGGATTGGTTGTAGAGGTACGGATACTGTTAAACATATTTTCTCATTGAATATCCAAACTGCTTTGTTTCTAATGAGCACTTCCATTAACACATCCATTGCTGGCCACCAGACTTAATACACGGCCAAGCCTTCCTCTATTTCATAAGACCTCTTAGTTTTTAGCTTCAAGTTTGCTTCCCGCCGAACACTGTCTTTGCCAATTCTGCCTTTGATTCCTTGAGTGAGAAGATTCATGGCCATGAGTGAAATGATTATGATCACACAGTGATCTTCAACGTTGCAAGTCGCTAACTATCACTAACAATGTCTAGGACAAAAGTACAGCAAAGCACATTACATGCACACAGTCTTCGATGTTGCAACCCAATACACTATCGCTACCACTGTCTAGGTTAGTGGTGCAGCTAAGCACATCAACTGCTCAGCTGTGTAAACCAGTGACAGAGTCAACCTGGACGTTGAACTGAGCTGTGGACAATCGGGCCATGTAGGGATCTGGATAGTGGGTGGTGCTGTCAGTGTAGCCAGCACTTACTGATCAGTGCAAACAGTGAACTTTCCAGCAAGAGATGCATGTACCAATGTTAACAAGTGTAGATGCAGCTCATGCTTCCTGCTCTCCAGCAGAGTATGTATGTTCAGTTTCTGACAATGGAAATGATGATAAAGCAATGGGCTGTTCACTTCTTTCAATGGTCTATGAGGGTAACAGCTTCAATCTGGTTTCCTGATGCAACTGTGCTGACATACATTTCCAAATGTGGGTTGAAATGCTTAAAAATTGGTGGAGATGCTATCTTTGCCTTTAACGTGCCAATTACTGTTCACTGTGTGACTGTCCGTTTCCATTGTTTGTCTTTCTTCATTAGCATCAGAAGGGGCTCGGCAATCTCAGTGCAGCTTGGGACAAACTTGTGATAGAAGTTGTTGGCAGCCAGGAACCATGCCAATGCTTTCACATTAGATGGGATTGGAAATACATGAGTGGCTTTGAGGTTACCTCGAGTAGCATTTACTCCAGCTGCTCTCATTCTGTATTCTAGAAAGCCACTCTCAATGCTGCAAATGTGCATTTGTCCTCAGAGAGCAGCAAATCATGCTGTGCAAGTCAAATTAGCACAGCGTGATAACTTCTGAGCATGTTCTGCTTTATTCCTTCATTGGCTAAAGAACCTGTCAAGGAGGCCGAAATTATCTTCTGGAACGCAACAGGTCCTGAACCTAGTCAATAGGGCTTTCTGTGCTACTGAATCACACATTAGAAATTGAAAATCAAGCTGTAGAACATTAGCTTTGCACCACTATTGGCATCTATCACATTCACCAGAACTATGAAGTCATGGCATACTGCTGATAATTCTTAAACTGTAGGAAGGGAATATTGTCTATAATGAAATCTTTGTTGAACTACCTTTAGATTGATGCAGATAACCAGGATTCAGCTTACAGATTTCAGTTCTGTGCAGATTATGATCTACAACTCATCTGCGGTCTTGAAACTTCTGACCCATTAAAAACCTGACTCACCTGCAGAAAAAATCCGCCATGCTGATCTACATAATGACATCAGCCAGGTACGGGGTGATGAGTGTGTAACCAGGATTAGCACATACCCTGAAAAAGCCCTGGTGAATGCCCACAGATCGGGTCGGAAATCCAAGAATTGGATCCCAGGCACCATTTTTAAAGGGCTCCCAAGCCAACCCAACTTGGAGAAAATACGGCACTACAAAACCACCTAACTTCGCCATTTTGGGATGTACAATGATTTGATATTCATGGCAACAAGTTGATTTGCTCAATTATATCATCTACTCAAGTCATTCCAGTTCCTGCGACACTTCAGCACAGATTGCATTTGGCAACCATTTCAAATTTTGTGAAACTGGAGAACTGACCTTCTGATACAAGGAACATAATACAATCCCTTAATCTCCCCTCATCTGGTATATAAGGAAGAATGCTGTTGTTTATAGCATCATCAACTAGGCCAGTTGAACTGGAGCCATTTAGGTTAGAAGGAAAAAACTGAGGCTGAACGATAGAATACCTTTAAAGATGAGATAGTTTGGATATAGTCAACATATATTCTCTCAGAAGGGAAAGATACTGCAAAACAAATCCAGAGTTCAAGGGATAATGAATGAAAAGACAGAATTTAAGATAAATATCATAGAATCCTGACAGTGTGGAAACAGGCCCTTCAGCCCAACAAGTCCACACCAACCCAGACCCATCCCCCCATAACCCACCTAATCTACACATCCCTGAACACTATGGGCAATTTAGCATGGCCAATCCACCTAGCCTGCACATCGTTGGACTGTGGAAGGAAACCAGAGCACCCGGAGGAAACCCACGCAGACACGGGGAGAATGTGCAAACTCCACACAGTCACCCAAGGCTGGAATTGAACCCAGGTCCCTGGCACTGTGAGGCAGCAGTGCCAACCATTGAGCCACCGTGCTGCCCCCAAATGTCTGGTAAAATATGTCTGGTAAAAAATATAACTGTGAACAAAATTTTCAGCAGGGATGTGAGAAAGCAAATATGAGAAACAAAGTGAGATTATGAAAAAAGACGGACAGCTAACTCAACAGAAATTTTAAAAAATCTTCTATAGGCATGTAACAGTTAAATGGTAGTAAAAGGAGGAATAAGGATAAGTAGAGACCAAAAAAGAAGATTTACACATGGAAGCAGATGGCATGGCTGTAGTACCAGGCCATAGCGACAGAATCTCAGTCGTTCGAAGGATTTCAAATTGATGAGGTATTGGATAAGCTGTGAGTACTTAGAGGTGATAAGACACCTGGAGCAGGTGAGATGCATTCAAGGATATTGAAGGAAGTGAGAACTGAAATTGCAGAGGTTCTGGCCACAATCTTCCAGTTTTCCTTGTAATTGGGTGGTAATTCAAGAGGACTGGAGAATTGCAAACATTGTTCAAATAAGTTTGCAAGGATAAGCCCAGCAATTACAATCAAGTCAAGATAACTATAGTTATCAGGAAAGTATTAGAAATAATATTTTGCGATAGAATTACTAATCACATAGAGAAATATGGGACAGCCTGCATAGATTTCTAAGAGAAAAACACTTTTAATAAACTTGCTAGAGTTCTATGAGAGGTAACAAGGGAACATTGACCAGGGTAATTTTGTTGATGTGGTGTATAAGGACATCCAAAAGATGTTCAGCACAGCAAGTGTAACAGACTCGTGAGAGATGTTATCACTCATGAGATAAAAGGACAGCAGCAACATGGATACAAAATTGCCTTGAGTGATCGAAAACTCAGAGTAATGGTTAATAGTTATCTTTCAGACTGGAAGAATGGTCATAGTAGGATTCCCCAGTGGTTGGTATTAGGACCTTTGATTTTCCCAAGTTATATTAATGACACAGATTTTCAATTATAGGGGCCAGTTTCAAAATTTGTTGAGAATACAAACCTTAGAAGTAACGTGAACTGTAAAGGGGATAGCGGAGAACTTCAAAAGGAGATTGTCAAGTTGGTGGAGTGGACTGGTAAGTGTGAGGTGATACACTTTAATAGGAGGATGATGGACAGACAGTGCTAAATAAATAATTCTACACGAAACTGTCAACAGGAGCACAGAGACTGGGTATATATGTGCATATATCATTAAAGGGGATCCAAGCAAGATAGGTGAAGAGAGTGACAAATCAAGCTTAAACTGTCCTAGGATTTATTAATAGAGAGGACAAGAGCAAGGAAGTTATGCTGAACCTGTATAAGACAAAACATATGCAGTATAACAACTTATATTAGACCTCAGTTGGAGGACTGTGTACACTTCTGAGTAACACACTTTAGGAAGGATCTGAATGTCTTCGAGAGAGTGCAGAAGATGCTTACAAGAATGGTTCTGAGGATGAGATGCTTCAGTTATGAAGATGGAGAAGTGGGGCTGTTTTTCTTGGAGAGGAGATGGCTCGGGGAGGATTTGAGTGAGGTTTTCAAAATCATGAGAGGTCTGAACGGAACAGACGGTGGGAAACAACTCCCACTCAAAAATGTATCTAGAACAAGAGGGCACGTATTTGAAGTGTTTTGCCGGAAAAGTGAATATGATGTGAGGAAAAGAAAATCACAAAGCAAGTAATTATTGACTGGAATGCACTGCACGGAATTGTGGAGGAGGCAGGGTCAATCAAGAGAGCTTTGTATAATTATTTAAATAAAAATAGGGTGCAGGGTTACAGGAAAAGGTGGGAGAATGGGAATGATTCTCACTTAGGGAACTGTACAGTGTTGACATGCAAGAGGTCCCGGGTTCAACTCCCGGATGAGCCTAGGTTTCTCACTTCACTTTCAGAGATGAGATGGTGGTGCGACGGTTAAGTTTCTGGACTAATAATCCCAAGTCCCAAACTGATGCTCTGGGTGCATAAGTTCAAATCCCACCATGGCTGCTGATGGAAACTGAATTCTGATCATTTCAATTAATTTTGGGCAGCACGGTGGCTCAGTGATCAGCACTGCTGCCTCACAGTGCCAGGGACCCGGGTTCAATTCCACCCTTGGGTGACTGTCTGTGTGGAGTTTGCACATTCTCCCTGTGTCTGTATGGGTTTCCTCCCACAGTCCAAAGATGTGCAGGCTAGGTGGATTGGCCATGCTAAATTGCCCATAGTGTTTAGGGATGTGGATTATAGAGGGATAAGTCGGTGTGGACTTGTTGGGCTGAAGGGCCTGTTTCCACACTGTAGGGATTCTATGATGATGAATGGTATTAAGTCATGGTGTGTATTCAGAAAGCCAGATGATGGATCAAATGGTTTTCTTCTGCACGACACCAATTCTGTGATTCATGTCATCGAACACTTTTAACACTCTATAATGACATGTTTAATCCACCTACAACCTACCTTCCATCTCAATGCCCATATGATACAAACTTCAATTATTTCATGTTTTATTCTATTGTTACAATTCATACTGCTCAAAAAGAATATTTTAGGAAGTGAATGTAGGGAAAAATACACTTAATTATTTGGTACGTGACTAATTGAAGAACTCATCCAGATTTTGCAGGCAAATTAAAAAATGCTCCTTTTTCTTGATGTCAGCGGTTGCTTATGTGTATCTGGGGACTCTTCTTTGTTCTGTCTGTCATTGTTGAGTGCCATTAGAGAAACAAAAACTAATCTGAAAGCAAGCGACAGCAAACTGGAAATGAGAGAGCAGAAATATTAAGAAAAAAAATTTTAAATAAAGCTCCTACATAGGCAGATTGTGGTGTTTCATCTCTGCATATCTCTGAGGAAAACAACATAATAACTAGTAACAAACAAAACTCATCAGCAAACTTCCTGTGAATCAAAGACTGGGAAACATGGGAAATCACTAGTTTTCCGAGTGTCTTCCTAACAAATTGCTTGTGACAAAAGCTCTCAATGGAATGACAGACTTTGAATTTCCATGGTAAGAACAGTCCTTTGCTAAACAGGTTCATGACAAACCAGGTTCATTGTGCAGCCAACCTCCACTGCTGCAGGCTCAGCATTAATATGTTGGAAAGGCAGAAATTATAATGCACATGACCAAGGTGTCTCCCTTCTACACAGTGAGTGGCAGACGGTTCAGCCTAAATTTGGCACATGAGGAGGCAATTGTTTGGCCTTCAGGGATTTGCATTTGCCAAACAAAATTAATCATAATTTTGTGCTGAGACACAGTCTTCAAGTTTAAACCAAGATACCGCAAAGGTTTGTCTTTGGTTTCATTGAACATTGATCAGTTTAGTGCACTGGAACTGTGATCTTTCTGAAAACTAAAATAATTGAGTCAACATAAAATTGAAGAATGTCAGTCACAGGATTGAGTAAAGGTGAAAAATAACAATGGTAAAGGTGGCTGCTCAAGTTAGATACTTTGATGCCTTGATGACGGGAGACATTGAAAGACCTGTGATCTCAACTTAATCTTCTTTAAATGATCTGTTGTTTTACTACTCACAACAGTGTACCCATGCTGTCTACACTCTCAGGAAGAGAATCCTTCATGAGTTGAACTGCTGAAGTCTTCCCTTTGTGACCTGCACAACTCCATCCAGTGATTACACTTCTTTTTTAATTTCAGAAATATACTTTATTCATTAAAAAAATCGTTATATACAAACATAATTACCAGAGCAGTTCAGAATTATACAGTCTTTGCATATGTAGAAACAAACAAATGTTGGAGTTTGATTTTTCCGACATTTCCAACGAACAAACCCAAGGTTTTCTTACTTACACAAGATACTACGTATATATATTTGAGGCACCGGGAGGGTCTGATAATTGAACAGACCCCCATTGTACTTTGGCCAAAAGGTGTTAGACAGTGACCTTTCCCCACAGCACCTTGGCGACAGCTGCCCCAAGCTTTAGTGCATCCCTCAGCACTTTGTCCTACACCTTGGAATGGGCCAGTCTGCAGCACTCTATTCGAGGTCAACTCCTTGCTCTGGAAGACCACCAAGTTTCGGACAGACTAAAGAGCATCTTTCACCAAGTTGATAGTCCTCCAGGCACAGCTGACGTTTGTCTTGGTGTGGGTCCCTGGAGTACAGAGACCTCCATCACGGAGCTGCTCAGGATGAACCTCGACAAATACCACCGCATCTTTCTCCAGAACTTCTTTGCAAACACCCATTCCAGAAAGTGGTATATGACAGTCTCTACCCCACTATAGTTGCTTTGTAGGCAGTATGCTGTAATGCAGAGACTCCAGGTGCACATTAAGGATGTCACAGCTAGTGCCCTTCCCTCCACCAGCCAAGAGACATCTTGGTGCTTGTTGGCAAGTTCTGGTGATGACGCATTCTGCCAAATGACTTTGACAGTCTGCTCAGGGAACCACACGACAGAATCCACCCACCTTTTCCCACAGGGTCTTGAGGACGCTATGTGCTGACCACTTCCTGATGAACTTGCGGACAAATGTGTTTTTCTTTGCAAATTTCTCCACAAAGGACAGGTGATATGGAACAGTCCAACCACTGGCAGTGTTCTTCAACAACAAGGCTAGTCCCATCCTTCGCAACACAAGGGACATGTAGAATCTCAGTATATAGGGAATCTTGGTGTTTGCATACTGAGGGTCTACCCACAGCTTGATGCAGCTGTTCACATAGGTCAGGATGAGGGCCATGATGGGTACATTCTTCCCTCCCTTATCTAGAACTTTGTACATGGTATCCCTGCAGATAGAATCATCTTTGATCTCCAAATGAAGCGGAAGATGGCTCAGGTGACTGTAACGGTGCAGGTTCAGGGAATGGGCCAGATGTGCACCACATTAAACGACAGAGAGAGTACCTCACACCTAATGAGCTGGGTTTTTCCCAGCCATGGAGAGGGAGCGGCGCTCCCAAATCCCAATTTCTGCCTCACCTTGGCAATACGCTCGTCCTAAATTTTTGTCCATGCCCCAACCCTGCTGAACCATATTCCCAATCAGGTAATTTGTCCTGACGGTGAAGCAGATAAAGGATCGTTTGCCCATTTTCCAAAGAACATGGCCTCGCTTTTGCCTTGATTTACCTTGCTCCCGAGGCCAGTTCAAATTGGTCGCAGATGCTCATGAGTGTGTGCACAGACAGCGGATCTAAGCAGAAAACAGTGTCATCATTCATGTACAGGGAGGCTTTGACCTCTAGGCCTCCACTTCTCGAACAGTCACCCATCCCAGGTTCACATCCTTCCTGATGCACTCAACAAAAGGCTCTGTACAACACACAACAAAGCAGGGGACAGGGGGCATGCCTGCCTGACTTCAGATCTGATTGGGAAACTTTGATTCCCACCCATTGATTGAGACTGCACTAACAATGTTGGTGTAGAGCAGTCAGGTCCAACTGTGGATTCCCTCCCCAAAGCCCATTTCGGAGAGCAAGTGTGCAATACCCTGTCAACGGCCTTCTCCTGGTCCAGGCTGATGAGGCAGGTATCCATGCCCCTGTACTGCACGTAGGCGATCGTATCCCTGAGGAGCACAAGGCTCTCAGAGATCATCCTGCCCAATACAGCACGGGTTTGGTCAGGGTGAATCATCATTGGTGGTCCCTCACAGATGAGAATGACTCTCTTCCACTCTCAGGGTGAGTCCACAGGTTGCTGCACAATGCAATATAGTTTCTGCGAGTTCTGTTACACTTCGGGCAGAAGGTGGTTATGGGAAGGGGCACTGGCACGCTCCTTACACTGTTTTCGCCTGGCTCCCACCTTTTTTCCAATGGCAAGTCTCGGGGCAGGTGCTTGACACATTCCTGGATCCTCCTCCTCCACTTTGGATGGTCTTGGACCAGTGATTCCCAGGTGGCTGTGGGAATGCCGCACTTCTCCTTGAGGGTATCAGTGAAGTGCTTCCTCTGTCCACCTGGTACTTGCCTGCCATTTCATAGCTGGGGGTACAGCACCTGCCTGGGGAGTGCCAGTCATGCAGATGACCTGCCCAGCCAATCATAGCCAATGAAGGGTGGTCAGTGCCTTGATGCCAGGGGTTGTTGGCTCAGCCAAGGATGCTGGGATGAATCACTGATCAAAGAGCACACCTGACCCGGTTGGGGATCATTCTCAACATGCGCTACTAATATTATGTTGTGCACCTCAGAGACATGCTGAGATGAAACACCACAATCTGCCAATGCAGGAGCTTTATTTACCAATTTGTTTTACTAACACTTCTGCTGTCTAATTTCCAGTTTGCTGCCGCTTGCTTTCAGATTAGTTTTTGTTCCTCTAATGGCATTCACTAATGGCAGACAGAACAAAGAAGAGTCCACAGACACAAATAAGCAAACACTGACCAATTAATTGCTACACTCCCATCAAGAAAAAGGAGCACTTTTTAATTTGCCTGCAAAATCTGGATGAGTTCTTCACTCAGTCATATACCAAATAATTAAAATGTGAAAAAATGTTTATTTTCTTGCCCTGTGTTCACTTTCCAAAATATTCTTTTTGAGCAGTATGCATTGTAACAATAGCACAAAACATGAGGTAATTGTGGAGCTGTTGAAAGAAAGGAAGAGGAAGGAAATAAGGAAGTGCATGGGAGGGAGGAAGGGGGAGTGGAAGCAAGAATTGATTTATTTTATACAGCACATTTACATATCTTGAGACATGCGGTCAAAAGAAAAATACTGCGGATGCTGGACATGTGAAATAAAAACAGAAAGTGCAAGGGAAACTCAGCAGATCTGACAACATCTGTAAAATGAGAAAGAAGTGTTAATGTTTGAAGCCCAAAGCCTCTTCTCGGATATAAAATATTAACTCTCAACACAGATGTTACTCAACCTGCTGAGTTTCTCCAGCACATCGTGCTTTTAATGTGAGACATCTGAAATGCTTCAAATCAAAACTCAATTTGATGAATGCCAGGTAATTGTTCCATTGGTGTTTATGGAGAGATGAAATTGGTCAGTCCACTAGGAGATGGCTGCTGTCTTCCTCCAGTGATATCATGGCATCTTAGTCGACTAGTATTGTCTCAATTTATTATGTCGTCCAAAAGATGGTTAGTAACACACTACTCCAGCACCTTTTCAGTACTACACTGAATTGTCAGCATGCTTTATACGTTCAATCCTCTAACAGAAGCTTTCTGACTGAAAGATCAGAGTGCAAGATTCATATGTTCTTTTCGTTCAGATCAATGAAGAAAGGCAAAATATACCTCAGTGTGATTCGCTCAATGCCTAACTTATTTATGAATATTGACCCAAGGCTGTGATAATGAAAATGAACACCACTCATAACTGAAGAATGATTTTATGAGGGGGAAAAAAAATGAAGGATTACTTTTAGCATGCATCCTGCATTACAAACAAAATTAATTTCATATTATAGCATCCAAATGGCCAATACGCTTCTGAATAATTTTTTGTTTCATGACCGTTTGAATAAGTACTTGAAAGTAACTGTACTCTGCATATAAATAAAAAGTGAGAAAGAACAACTGGCTTCTAATTTGGAAAAGACAAACAAAGTGAGTTAGAAATACCAACCTCTAGGATGACTTGAGACTTTTGACTGTGTGACAGAGGTCCTGTGGAGTCAGCAGAGATGGTGAAAATCAATTTCCCTCCATATGCTGTCAGCTGGAGTCAGAGAAGCAGAATACAACTTTAGAATGTTCTCTCTTTTACTGTTTAAAATAAACATTTCAGATGTTTTTCTACAGCATTTCAAAATTTGAGAATAAAATCCAATTTAACCTCTGTATTGTTGTCATTTTTCATATAAATCAGTCTACTAAAGTATTTGAATGTAAACTTATAACTTTGCTCAATTATGCATCATATAACGACAACACATCATATTGTAATAACTGAGACAATATAAAGATCTTCAACTGAAATTTGTGCACTAATGTGTTTACAACTCTCTTTTCAAACGATAACTTATACAGCACCGTAAGAAATTAAGGCCACCATTTAGTCTCCACTAACAAGACTCCACTGAATCCTTGCAATTTTTCAATTATTAACAATTCTTTTACACTTGGAAAGTGGTGTGATTTTTAAATAATAGTTCAGAAATTTGAAGATTAATAATAATCTCCAATAATAATTGCTCAGTTGACCGTTTGAAGGTTTGAGTGAAGAGGTAATCATTTCGTCATCATATTAAAAGAAAATAATGTACTGTGGATTAAATACAGAACAAAATGATGTTGGAGGAACAAGAACAAGAGGGCACAGATTTAAAGTGATTTCCAGAGATGTGATGAAGAATAACTTTTTCCCTCAGCTAGCAGTTAGCGTATGGAAACCACTGCTTGGAAGCATGGTGAAGTCAGGTTCAATTGAGGAATTCAAAAGTGCATTAGATGATTATTTGAATAAAAATAATGTGAAGAGTATGAGGAAAAAGCAAGCAATTTGCAACAGAAAATGATGCTCATTTAACAAGCCAACACAGGCACATTGGACTGAATAGCCTCTTTATACACCGTGACACCTCTGTTATTCTGTGAAATTAACAAGCCTCAATCAGGAAATACGAAAGGTGAGTCCCTGTCCTAGCCAAACACTTGCCCACACTTACACACTCACACCTACACATTGACGCATAAACATGCTCAAACCCTCACATTCACATTCATTCATACACGCTCAGTGATGAGCTACTTAACACCTTCTTAAAAATGCCCTGGATAAAGATACGATTAAGAAAAGGCAGGCGGACAACATGAATACATATAGGTATAATGTGTGTTTCGTTAATGTGAATTGGCTGTAATGCAATTGATGAATAGCGGACGCTGTTTGGATAACGCAAACTTCTTGTTGTACAGGTATACCCATTTTCTATAGCAATTTCCCTATAATGCGATTTTCTATGGCAATTTCCTATAGCACAATTTTCCATAGTGCAAGGTCACGTAAGAACGCAACTATCGCATTATAGGAGAACTACCTGTACAGGTAAAGAAGATTGCTTCATTAGAATGCCACTATAACTTGAAGATATATGATTTTTCCTCATTGTAATTAGACGGACAAGGAAATAGAGAGGCAGAGGTGTTCAGAGCAAAAGGCCAGACAACTGAAAACATGGTTTCCATGGGAAAGGTTGGGGAGTCCTCCTTGTACAAGAAGCATGAGTCTGAGGAATAGGGGGTTCTGCCAGTTTGGAGGGATGGAGAAAGCGATAAAGATAGGATGGGGGTTGGTATTGTACACAAAAATGAGAATTATAAATTTGGACTGGGAGCCAATTAAAGACAGCAAGTTAGGTGACAAATGAACAGATGCTGTTGTCAGCATTTTGGATAAGCTAAATTTCCCTAAAGGAATCTTCTCTAAATAAAACTGGTCGAGACTATCAGAATAGATAAATCCAGAGGCAGGTTTTGTCTAAGGAATTCAGCAGTAAGTGGACTGAGGTGAACATGAAAGTGCGTTGAGGTCAGGAGCTTATTTCAACAGGATGGTGGAATGGGGTGGCAAACTTACAAGCAGTTTGGTTCAACCTTATGCAGGAGCCCAAGATAGGGTCATACAGTATAAAATTGGTGGTCAAGATGGCTTCAGTCTTCCCAATATTTAACTTGGGAAATTGCAGCACATCCAAAACTGGATCCTAAACAATCTAACATTACAGAGGCGACAAATGGGTACCACTGGGTATACTTGTGGAAGCCAACCCCAAATCCTTGGATTACAAAATCAAACCACAGCAAGTTAGATGGAAACAGATCCTTCAGGATCTCCTGGGTCTGCAAAACCATTGTGGGAGATGCTGTGATCACATTTAAACAGTTGAAGCAGAAAGGTTGATTCAAAAGAAAAGGACTCAGAGTAATTCTTGTTTGAAGTGTGGGGGTCGGTGGCAATAACGATCATAGGAAAGAGAGGGAAGATCACTCATATCAAAGGATGTATTTACAAAGGCAGCCGGAAGACTGCCAGGGAAAGAAAGCTGAGTTGTCAGCAATTTTGTAGGAATAGATGCCAGAAATTAGGAAAGGGATCTTCTCAGGGTAAGTACTACAAGAAGAGAAAAATCTAGGGTAGGCACAAGATCAAGGCTTGGTTTAGGGAAGACACGGATGAATGCTTGATTTGGTGAGCAAGGTGAAAGAGGAGAAACCTTAGAGGTAGATAATTATTCGGAGCTTCTTACAATTTTGGGAGGGAGGAATGGGGCAGACTACGCAGGAAAGTGACTAAAGTTATCTTTTTGCTCCAGGCACTTTTGACATAATGTGCAGTTTAGTATTACAGAACAATTGAATTTTTGTTCTTCAAAAATAGGAGAATTATCTGTATCAAAGTAAGCAACAGAACACCTTCTTAGCAAAGTATATAATTTTCTTCTAATTTTCATGATACAAAATGTGTCATAAGTGCCATAGAAATAAGTGCAAATGTTTGGATTGCTGACTGGACAGATCTTAGCAAAATAACGGCCTGATCAGTCACACCTTGCTGCAAAGACCTTGGTTAGGGAAGGATATAAGAATATTTCTACCACAGTGATCCTCTGCTGAAGTACATGTGTGCAAACATTACAGGTTGAGCATCAACTGTACTATTCTATGTAGTGAAGTAGCCTAATGGGTCAAACATGAAACCTGACCACATGGACAAGGCAGCAGCAGATACCTGCCTTACTAAGAGCTCTAATGAGGTGAGAACGTCTTAAGGAATGGCTGACAAACTAGAAAAAAAAAGAACAACTCCACATTTTGATACAACTTGTAAAGAAAACACAGTTTCTAACTTCCTACTTAACGCATAAATAAATTATCTTAAGACCAATATTGTGGGTTATCTCCTCTGGGAAATTACATATGCCATACTGGAACTTTAATGTTAAATTTGAGCCAAAATATATTGCTATGTACTTCTTTAAAATAGCAAATGTTAAGATGGACCATCAGGTCGACCATTTCACTTGGGAAATCTACAACGTAAAGTGTAAGAAGTCTGCACATTCTTAGTTGGGAGATATACGCAAGACTTTCTCAGAATGTTGGTTCAGCACATCTGAAATTTACAAAACAAACCAGAAATTAAATCTTTAATGAAATATCAAAACAAAAATTTTTTTGCAAACATTGCAAACTTCCTTAAACAGGATGCAGATACGCAGCTCAGTCTACTGATATCTTCATTGATCTACTATGGTTAATAATTCAACTAGTTGTTTAGTCTTCACTATTTATTGTTATGAGAAGTAATTAAATCACAAGCACTTAAGGGGAGATGTTGATGTAGTGGTAATGTCACTTGGCTAGTAACCTAGAAGACCATGCCTGTCCTCTGTCGACACGGGTACTACTGACTCATAACGAACATGCGTCTTCTGTCTACTATCCTGGAAGCTTAGAAATCCATAAAAGGCCAGAAAGTGTTGTGCAAATATCTAGGACAGAGAGCTCAATGGAAGTCTGGAATACTGCGCTGCATGTGTGTGTGTAGCTCATAGAAGCTAACGATCCGTGGGACTTCATGTGCTTTTTCAGTCAGATCCCCAACTGAGATGCTGAGTTCTCATCTGCAGCAAATCGAAGCATACAAGCAGAATGTTTGTGAAATAGAAACCGAGATGCCTCCAATCTATAATTTTTAACCCGCCCCTTTATTGAGCAAATCTATGAAGAGAACAGTCATTACTGCTTTGCAAACCTCTAGGTTTACAGCAGCACCCCACTTTCCTTGTCCAATTACAGATCCACGCACGTTGAAGGGGCTATTGTAGTAGTGAAGGTAAACAGACTGTGAATCCAGTCCTGACTCCAGAACTGCAGGTAATGTGAAAACATGAAAGGAACTGATGAAGCATCCTGCACCAATACTGAAGCAACTAATGAATTCCTTGCTTGCTTAAAGAGAGTTTCTCAAGAATGTGGTCACACACGAAAACAAGTTTTTGATGTTGTTGTGGCAGATTTTATTGAAAGTGCGGGGTCCAAAGAACATACATTTTCAAAGAGGAGATGACAATGCTGAGATTCAAATTTACCAAAGACCATTTTACTCTCCTGCTAGGTTGAACCACCGCATGGGCATGCAAGTTGAAGCCTTTATTGGTATTCCAGTCAGAGACACTAAAGGCTCTAAAGTTTATTCCAATGCACATTTGCCTGCCATTTGGTCTTCAAATAAGGAAGCCTGGATGACAGGACATTCTCTCGAGAGTGGTAGCGAGAACAATGGAAAATAGAGAGTACAACTCTAAAAGATTTGCAGGCTATGGGTGAGTACGTGTATGAGTCATTTACAGTGGCAGGTCAGGTTGAGAGACTGATCAATAAAGCACATGATATCCTGGGCTTTACTGAACATGGAGGTTACACAGGACCTTCTATAAGACACTTGTTCAGCCTCAGCTGGAATACTGCATCTGTTTTGAACTGTAGATTGTAGAGAAGGCATGCAGGAATCAGACAGAGTTGAGAGAAGATTGATGAGAATGGGTCCCAAGGATGGGGAATTTCAGTTACGAAGACAGACTGGAGAAGTTGGGCTGTTTTCCTCAGAAAAGAAAATGCTGAGAGCAGATTTGGTAAAGATATTCAAAATCACTACATAGAATAGGGGAAAAGTGTTCTCATTAATGCAAGGATTGGGAACAAGAGGGCACAGATTTATTGTAACTGGCAAAAAACAACAGGAAATAAAAAATTTTCACATTGCAAGGCACTAAAGTTTGGAAAGCATGGCCTGAGAGTGTGGTAAAAGCAGATTTAATTATGAAATTGTAAAGGAAATTGAAATGCTATTTGGAAGAAGCAGAATGTGCAGGATTTATACACAAAGGTAGGAGAACAGCACAAGATAATTTCAATTAGAGAGCCAGTGCAAACAGAGCAGGCTGAGTGACGTCCTTCTGTGCTATAACAATTCTGTGAGGGTGAAGTCCAGTCAAGTGGAGTGTTGACTGTTTATCTCTGACTGAGCGCAAGGTGAAAGCATTCTACACAGTATCTCATTCACTCTTCACCACGACTTTGAATACATCCCATCTCCCATGAGCTTCAAATACGATCAATGACCACTGAAACCTACCTCCACTGCCTCAAATTTCAGGTCTGGACTTTTTTTAAACTTTCAGGTCCCATTTACAATCCACAGCTGGATGTCCAACTGCAACAAAAGAAGTGAACTCTCTGACAGTGCTTGGTTAAAAATCACACAGCAATTAGCTCAAAGGAAGGGGTTTTCACATGGTCTTGAGGGCTGACTTTCAGCAGACCACCATATTCTCAAGGGCAACTATGGATGGGCAACAAATAATCTTTCCAGCAGTACCCACATCCAATGAATAAATATTATAAAAAGGAATAAAAGCAAAATACTGTGGATGCTGGAGGCTTGAAAAACACAAAGTGCGGGAGAAACTGAGTAGATTTGGCAGAATCTGTGGAGAGGGAAACAAAGTTCGCATTTTTTTAAATTCTGAAATGATTCTTCTCAGAACTTAGAAGGGAATACTGGGATGTGCTCAAGACAGCCATGACTTTCCTGGTAAGCTCTGAGAAACACTTCTCCTCCACTCAGACCCCCATGGGAAAGTTTACAGAGCAACTTCTGCCAGGTGGGATGAATCCTGTCCTGTCGTTTGGAGTCTTATTGATGCAATTCAATTTAAATGCATTTATAAAGCTCTCAACTGACTTAGGAGGATGTGACAGGGGTAGGGCTAACCCTATTGCTTTATTTCTTTATTTTTCAACTAAATATTAAGAAGGACTATAATGGTTAACTTTTAACTTGTTCCTCATTTCTTTCTACCTTGTTTTTAGCTTTGTACCTATTGACTTATACCTAAGATGCCACTGGGTGCAGCAACATTGTAAACTTTTCACTGTACTCCCACACTGTTGTACTTGAGGACACGTGACAATAAAAGTCTAATCTAATCATCCACCACCAAATCAGTAGCTTCAAAATCTCCATGAAGCTGGAATGCCATAGGTTCACTGCCCCCACCCACATTCTGTCAAGTCCATTTATTAAAAGCCCAAGGAATGGGTTCTGCCTGACACTAAAAATAAATGGGGTGATAGATGCATCTTCTACCAAATAGTAGCCCACACACTGGAAAGACAGATGTGATCTTTCTTTAATTCATTTCCCCATTCTGAAATTTTGTGGGATATGCCTTCCAAGACATGAATTATAGGTGCAATCATTCTAGAATTGCAGATCATTCATTTAGACCAAAAGAAACTTTTCCACATCTATGCCTTCAGTTCATCACATGTCAGGAAGCCATTCTGTATTAAATTCAAGTTCTGTATAATATTGGAAGTTTCTCTGTCCACCCCTTAGACTTCTCTTTGCTATGGAAGCATTTGAAAATGAGCATGTTTTGGTTGTCAAAATGTGCGTGTTTTTTTTTCCAAATAAATCGTATATAAAAGAAATTGGGAGTTCAGCCAATTCAGAAAATCCTGACTTTCCTGGTCTTGTGTTGGCTGTAAGGTCAGCGACTGGAGGAAGTTGATAAGGTAGGAGCGAGGCTGGGTGGGGGAGGTAGTATGAAATGAATGGCAGGGGTTAGAGATGTGAATAAAGAAAAAAATTGCTTAATTGTTGTTATATTCTTGGCTGCCTGCCCAGCATCATTTTTCTCATTTCTTTAATATTCTTTAATGCAGGCAGGGACCGAGGTTGCAAATTTCTACTTTAAGAGCAATTTGCTCTCTAACTTACACATTTCGAGCTAAGGAGCCCTAGAGCCAGAGAAAAGCTGCCAAAAATCAAAATTTCGAAAGTCTCAGAAACAGCCCTCAAGAATAAAAAGAAATGTTGAGCCCTGATTCTGAGTATGGTGACTTAAATGCCTCATCAGTTCTTCCTAAAAAGCTGGATCTAGAGACGTATGAACCTTCTTGGTCTCTGTTTTCCACAACAATATTGCATGGCTGAACTTCTAGTTCTAAAATTCACAGAATGCCATTCCCATCACCTTCCTGCCTGCCCCGACTGCCCAGAATTTAAAGGCCGTTTAAAGGCCACACCACCCATCTTCAATGTTGACCTTGACAGGATGCTTCAGGGGCAACTGACATAGAGTCAGACAGCATGGGAACAGACTCTTCGGTTCAACCAGTCCACGCTGACCATAATCCCCAACTAAACTAGTCCCACCTGCCTCAGCTTGGCCAATATCTTCCCAAACATTTCTTGTACATATCCAAATGTCCTTTAAATGTTGTAACTGTACCCGCAACCACCACTTCCTCTGGAAGTTCATTCCACATACAAACCACTCTCTGTGTAAATATGTTATTCCTCGTGTCTTTTCTAAATCTTTCTCCTCTCATTTTGAAAATACGCCCCCAAGTCTTGAAATCCCCAACCCTAAAAAAGGACACTTGGCATTCACCTTATCTATATCCCTCATGATTTTATAAACCTCAATAAGGTCACGTCAACCTCCGATGCTCCAGCAAAAAAGTCCCAGTCTATCCAGCCCCTCCTTATAAGTCAAACCCTCCATTCCCAGCTACATCCCAGTAAATCTTTTCTGAACCCTCTCTAGCTTAATAACATCCTTCCATTAACATGGCAACCAGAACCAGACACGGTACTCCAGAGGAGGTCTCTCAAACATCCTGTAAAACCTCAACAAGACGGCCCAACTCCTGTACTCAAAGATCTGAACAATGAAGACATGTGTCCTAAATGCCTTCTCACCCTGCCTACGTGTGACACAAATTTCAAAGAATTATGTACATGAATCCCTAGGTATCTCTGTGCTATAGCTCTAGCCTAGGTCCCACTTTTAATTAATTAAGTCTTACTCTTGTTTGTTTTACCAAAATAAAATTCATCGCATTTATCCAAATTAAACTCCATCAGCCACTCCTCAGCCCATTGACCCAATTGATCAAGATCTCTTTGTGATCTTAGATAATCTTCTTCACTGTCCACAATACCATCAATTTTGGTGTCATCCACAAACTTACTAACCACACTTCTATATTCTCAAGTAAATCATTTATATAAATGACAACTAAAAGTGGACCCTGCACCAATCCCTGTGAAACACTGTTGGTAACAGGCCTCCAGCCCAAACAGCAACCCTCCACCACAACTCTCTATCTCCTGCCATTAAGCCAAATTTGCATCTAAGTGGCAAGCTCACCCTGAATCCTACATGTCCTAACCTTACTAATTAGTCTACCACGTGGAACCCTGTCAAAGGCTTTACTGAAGTCCAAATAAACAACGTCTACTGCTCTGCCATCATCAATCTTCTTGGTTACTTCCTCAAAAAACTCAATCAAGTTTGTAAGACACTATTTCCCTTGCACAAAACCATGCTGACTAGCCCTAATCATTCCTTGCCTCTCCAAGTGCATGTACATCCTATCTTTCAGAATCACCTCCAACAACTCACCCACCACCGAACTCAGACTCACAGGTCAATAGTTTCCAGGCTTTTCCTTACAACCTTTCTTATACAAAAGCCCAACATTACCTATTCTCCAGTCTTTCGGCACTTCACTCATAGTTGTAGATGATGCAAATATTTCTGCAAAAGTCCCAGCAATTTCCTCCCTAACTTCTCACAATGTCCTGGGATACACTTGTTCAGGTCCAGGAGATTTATCTACCTTTATATTTTCTAAGTACTCCAGCACATCCTCTTCTGTAATGTCAGCTATTTTCAGAACATCTATATTTATTTCCTGAGTTCTGTAGCTTCCATTTCTTTCTCCACGGTAAAAACTGACACAAAATATTCATTCAATATCTCTCTCATCTCCCGAAGTTCAACAAAACTCCTCTCTAGTTGTTCTCTTGCTCTTAATGTATTTGTAGAATCTCTTTGGATTATTCTTAACCTTATCTGCCAAGGCTGTATCATATCCCCTCTTTGCCTTCCTGATCTTCCTAAGAATGCCCCTACATTCTTTACACTGTTCAAGAGATTAATTTGAACATAGCTTTCTATATCTAATATATGATTCTTTTTAATTCCTGACCAGAGCCTCAATATCTTTAATTATCCTTCGCTCTCTAATCCTACCAGCCTTACCTTTCACTGTAACAGGGACATAATGACACTGAATTCTCAATATCACACTTTTGAAAGCCTCCCACTTTTCAGACATCCCTTCACCTGGGTACATCTTCTCCAATCAACTTTTGGAAGTTCTCATTCATACCATGAAAATTTGCCCTCCTCTAATTAAAAACTTTAACTTTTATGGAAGTCTTATCCTTTTCCATTTCTATTTTAAAACCAATAGAATCATGATCACTGGGCCCAGAGTGTTTCCTTACGATCATTTCAGTTGCTTGCCCTACCTTATTAACTAAGAAAAGGTCAAGTTTTGCTCCTTCTCCAGTAGGAACATTGACATGTTGATAAAGAAAAGTTTATTGAACATATTTAACAAATTCTTCACCATCCAAACCTTTAACAGGAAACTTGGCAGGTCACTGTGTTCTTACCTGAGACAAGAAGGGAGGAGGCGACCACCTTGAGGGTCCCTTTGCCACATCAGGCACAACCTCCACACTCAACCTCTGCCCTTCACAGTGTTCCTATAACACCATGTAAGTGGCAGGCAAAGATCATACCAACAAGAAAGGACCTAACCTTTGTCTCTTGACGTTCAATGGTATAACGATCACAACATTGTCCAATATCATCATCCTTGGGCAGCAGGTTTACTATTAACTAGAAACTGGGCCAGCGAAACAAATACAGTGGCTACAACAGCAGGTCAGAGCTTAGGAATATCATATAATATCACATTGTTTCATATCATATCACAATGTTTCATATGCTGTATTGTATCATAAAAGCTCATACCTCCCAAAGCATTGCCACCATTTTTAAAAGTAACATGTCAACTGTTTGATGGAATGCCTTCCAGTTGCCTGGAATGCAAGTCCTACTAGACTCAAGATGCTCAACACCATCCAGGACAAAGCAGCCCTCTTGTTTGTCATCCCAAGCACCACCTTCATCATTCACTCTTTTCATCACTGATGCATACTGGCAGCAGCATATACCATTCAGTGCATATACCATGCACTGCAGTAACTCATTTGGGCACCTTTGACAGTACTTTCGAAAGTCATGATCTCGACACCCTGAAGGACAAATGCAGCCACACACATCCTGACTTGTAAATATATCACGGTTCCTTTGCTGTATCTGAGTCAAAATCCTGGAACTCCCTTTCTAACAGTATTGTAGGTGTAGCTATACCACATAGACTTTAGTATTTGAGGAAGGCTGCTCACCATCACCTTCTGGTGTGCAATTAGGAATAAGCAATAAACTCTGGCCTAGCCAGCGACATCCACATCCAATTAACGAATGAAACAGAATACACTCTTTCAGCATTGTATTTAGAACAGAGAACATAGAACAACACAGCGCAGAACAGGCCCTTCGGCCCTCGATGTTGCGCCGACCTGTGAGCTAATCTAAGCCCATCCCCCTACACTATCCCATCATCATCCATATGCTTATCCAAGGACTGTTTAAATGCCCCTAATGTGGCCGAGTTCACTACATTGGCAGGCAGGGCATTCCACGCCCTTACCACTCTCTGAGTAAAGAACCTGCCTCTGACATCTGTTTTAAATCTATCACCCCTCAATTTGCAGCTATGCCCCCTCGTACTAGCCGACGTCATCATCCTAGGAAAAAGACTCTCACTGTCCACCCTATCTAATCCTCTGATCATTTTGTAGGTCTCTATTAAATCCCCTCTTAGCCTTCTTCTCTCCAATGAGAACAGACCCAAGTCCCTCAGTCTTTCCTCATAAGACCTTCACTCCAGACCAGGCAACATCCTGGTAAATCTCCTCTGCACCTTTTCCAATGCTTCCACATCCTTCCTGTAATGGGGTGACCAGAACTGTACACAATATTCCAAGTGAGGCCGCACTAGCGTTTTGTACAGTTGCAGCATGACATCACGGCTCCGGAACTCAATCCCTCTACCAATGAAACCTAACACACCGTATGCCTTCTTAACAGCACTATCAACCTGGGTGGCAACTTTAAGGCATCTATGTACCTGGACACCAAGATCCCTCTGCACATCCACACTACCAAGAATCTTTCCATTGACCCAGTATTCTGCCTTCCTATTATTATTCCCAAAGTGAATCACCTCACATTTATCTGCATTGAACTCCATTTGCCACCTTTCAGCCCAATTCTGCAGTTTATCCAAGTCTCCCTGCAGCCTGCAACGTTCTTCCACACTGTCCACCATTCCACCGACTTTAATGTCATCTGCAAACTTACTAACCCATCCACCTATGTCTGCGTCCAAGTCATTTATAAAAATGACAAACAGCAGTGGTCCCAAAACAGATCCTTGGCGCACACCAATAGTAACTGGTCTCCAGGCTGAATATTTTCCATCAACCACCACTCGTTGCCTTCTTTCAGAAAGCCAGTTTCTAATCCAAACTGCTAAACCTCCCTCAATCCCATGCCTCCGCATTTTCTCCAATAGCCTACCATGTGGAACCTTATCAAAGGCTTTACTGAAGTCCATGTACACCACGTCAACTGCCTTACCCTCATCCACATGCTTGGTCACCTTCTCAAAAAACTCAATGAGGTTTGTGAGACATGACCTGCCCTTCACAAATCCATGTTGACTATCTCCAATCAAATTGTTGCTGGCTAGATGATTATAAATCCTATCTCTCATAATCCTTTCCAAAACTTTTCCTACAACAGATGTAAGGCTCACTGGTCTATAATTACCTGGGTCATCTCTACTGCCCTTCTTGAACAAGGGCACAACATTTGCAATCCTCCAGTCCTCTGGTACTAAACCTGTAGACAATGACGACTCAAAGATCAAGGAAAAAGGCTCCGCCATTTCCTCCCTAGCTTCCCAGAGAATCCTCGGAAAAATCCCATCCAGCCCAGGGGATTTATCTACCTTCTAGAATTGATAACACCTCCTCCTTACTAACCTCAATCCTTTCAAGTCTAATAGCCCGTATCTCAGTCTTCTCCTCTACAATATTCTCCTTTTCTCGAGTGAAAACAGATGAGAAATATTCGTTTAGCACCTCTCCGATCTCCACAGGGTCCTCACACAACTTCTCACTTCTGTCTTTGACTGGCCCTATTCTTACCCGAGTCATCCTTTTATTCCTCACATACCTATAGAAAGCTTCAGGGTTCGCCTTTATTCTACCTGCTAATGACTGCTCATGTCCCCTCCTTGCTCTTCTTAACTCTCTCTTTAAATCCTTCCTAGCTAATCTGTAACTCTCCATCACCTCATCTGAACAATCTCGTCTCAATGTCACATAAGCCTCCCTCTTCCGCTTAACAAGAGGTACAATTTCTTTGGTAAACCAAGGTTCCCTTACCTTATCACTTCCTCCCTGCCTGACAGGGACATACCTATCAAGGACACGCAATATCTGTTCCTTAAACCAGCTCCACATTTCAATTGTCCCCATCCCCTGCATTTTGCTACCCCATTCTATCCCTCCTAAGTCTTGCCTAATCGCATTATAATTGCCCTTCCCCCATCTATAACTCTTGCCCAGTGGCAAGTTCCTATCCCTTTCCATCGCTAAACTAAACGTAACCGAATTATGGTCACTCTCTCCAAAGTGCTCACCTACCACCAAATCAAACACCTGGCCTGGTTCATTACTAAGTACCAGATCCAGTGTGGCCTCCCCTCTTGTCGGCCCTTCGACATACTGTGTCAGGAAACCCTCCTGCACACATTGGACAAAAACTGATCCATCCGACGTACTAGAGTTATAGCATTTCCAGTCAATGTTGGGGAAGTTAAAGTCTCCCATAATGACCACCCTGTTCCTTTCACTCCTGCCCAGAATCGTTTTGCTGATCCTCTCCTCCACATCCCTGGAACTTTGTGGAGGCCTATAAAAAACTCCCAGCAGTGTGACCTCTCCTCTCCTGTTTCTGACCTCAGCCCATACCACCTCAGTAGACGAGTCCTCGTCAAAAGTTCTTTCAGCCACTGTTATACTGTCCTTGACTAACAAAGCCACACCTCCCCCTCTTTTACCACCTTCCCTGATCTTTATGAAAGATCTAAACCCTGGAACCTGCAACATCCATTCCTGACCCTGCTCTATCCACGTCTCCGAAATGGCCACAACATCGAAGTCCCAGGTACCTACCCATGCTGCAAGCTCACCTACCTTATTCCAGATACTCCTGGCGTTGAAGTAGACACACTTCAAACCAGCTTGCTGTCTGCCAGCACACTCCTGTGATGGTGAAATCCTGTCCATGTCCTCCCTACTCTCATCCTCCTGTGTACTGGAACTACACCACAGGTTCCCATCGCCCTGCTGAGCTAGTTTAAATCCACCCGTATAGCACTAGCAAATTTCCCACTCAGGATATTAGTACCCCTCTGGTTCAAGTGAAGACCGTCCTGTTTGTAAAGGTCCCACCTTCCCCAGAATGAGCCCCAATTATCCATATACCTGAAACCCTCCCTCCTGCACCATCCCTGCAGCCACGTGTTCAGCTGATATCTCTCTCTGTTCTTCACCTCGCTATCACATGGCATGGGTAACAAACCAGAGATAACAACTCTGTTTGTTCTAGCTCTCAGCTTCCACCCTAGCTCCCTGAAATCCTGCCTTACATCCCTATCCCTCTTTCTACCTATGTCGTTGGTACCTATGTGGGCCACAACTTGGGGCTGGTCACCCTCTCCCTTCAGGACCCCAAAGACACGATCCGAGACATCACGGACCCTGGCACCTGGGACGCAACACACCAACTGTGAGTCTCTTTCGTTCTCAACAAACCTTCTATCTGACCCTCTAACTATTGAGTCCCCAATGACTAACACTCTCCTCCTTTCCCCCCTTCCCTTCTGTGCAAGAGGGACAGACTCTGTACCAGAGACCTGCACCCCAGTGCATGCCCCTGGTAAGTTGTCCCCCGCAACAGTATCCAAAACGGTATACTTGTTTTTCAGGGGAACAACCACAGGGGATCCCTGCACTGACTGTTTTTTCCCCCTTCTAACAGTTACCCAGCTTTCTTCGTGCCTAGGAGTAACTACTTCCCTGTAACTCTTATCTATCACAGACTCTGCCTCCCAAATGATCCGAAGTTCATCCAGCTCCTGCTCCAGTTCCCTAACGCGGTCTTGGAGGAGCAAGAGTTGGGTGCACTGCCTGCAGATGTACTTGGACGGAGCACTAATGGTGTCCCTCACCTCAAACATCCTGCAGGAGGAACATTCCTCTCCCTGCTTGCCATCCCTGCTAGTCCCCTTTTCACAAAGTAAAAAGAAAGAAGAGAAGCTTACCTGATTTGTCCCTGGTGTATAAGGTTAGAGGAGGTGGATTTACATCAGAAAATACATATTATAACCACTGCAATGAGTTTAGTGGCAAATTATTAATGTTATTGAAGTTCCAGTCTACAAAACTATTCAGGAATAGTTGCTGGATATTATGCAAAAAGAGGAGATATTTCTGAAGAAGGGTCCAGGCCCAAAACATCAGCCTTCCTGCTCCTCTGATGTTGCTTGGCCTGCTGTGTTCATCCAGTTCTACACCTTGTTATCTCAGATTCTCCAGCATCTGCAGTTCCTACTATCTCTGATATACAGTTGGTGCTGTTTGGCAAATTTGAGTTTGTATTCTAATCTACTGTGATTCCTTACTTCCTAATCTTGTTCTTAGGTGTGGTTCTCACAATGGTTGGAGAGTGGGAGGTGACTGCATGCTCTGTACCAATCAAGTGATCATAAGACCGGAATGATCATCAATCACTGTTAGCACAGGCCTGCTGGATGCCTGTTCCTTCAAGCTATTTGACACTTCTGTACAAATTATAAGGAAAGAACCAAGCAGACAAATATATTACTATCCGAAGAGATAATTTCAACATCCATACTCAACTACAATAGCACCTACATCCTGGGTTTCTTTCATCTGGCCTAATTATATGGGATCAATGGAGAAAAAATTCTTAAAAAGAATACAGAAGACTGGAATGATGTGGGCATTCATAAGTGAAGCTACTGCTGCATTGCATTCAGCTTTTGGTCAGCTGATTGTTTGACCTTTGAGCTATCTCTGTTCTCTAATGTTGTGCTTCCTTGAGATGCTTGATTGGCTCTCTCATGTGAAGCTGAACTTCGATCCAACTGAATGCACAGCAGGAAAGGAAACCAGCAGAATAAGAAAAACAAACCTTCATGCTGTGTCCAGATCTGGGACAAGAGGTTAAATTCTGCAATTATTAAAGCTGTGAAGCCTGTTAAAAGAAAGATATTATGCCATAGACAGGCTTATAAGTAATAAACAGCATCTTGAAATTGCAATTGCTTTCGGCAGAAGCGTCATTTGGTCAGCTCCATTTTCCTGCTTCAGGGAGCTACTTGTGATAACTGTGCATGGCACAAGCAGTGGAGACTGTGTATATAGACCAAGTTTTCTTTTAAAGCACAGCAAGCTTTTAAGTTCAATTCCAACTCAGTAGCAAATCAGACACTCAGTGAGGTGTCCTTTTGGTTTCGATGAAAATAATGTTTTGTGAAATGATGGGTTGGGAGTTGCTCTGAAAGGGACATTTTGCATTTTTCAAGTGGATTGCATTAAACATATTCAGTCAGATAAAAGTAAATGTCTGCAGCTATCCATGCAGACATGCCACACACTGCTGTCATTCTCGTCAATCTGAAGATGATAGCTAATGTTCTAGGCTTGGGTGAAACTACTGGAGTGTGCATTAAGCTAGAATCTCAAAGATAGGTTATTTATCATCATAATAGCCTATTACAGATAATGGGTTGCTACTCATCCAAGAGACAGTATACATATATATAAATATACATATATATAATTGCTATGGTCTCTTTCACTATGAATTGGCTTGTTCTCAGTCATTACACTTCCAATTTTAAGCTAATTTATAAAATATTAATCACAGTCCATGAGCCACATGAATGTGAATGATAACTCCCTTACATTCCAAAAAGGAACATTAATATTTGCAGACAAATTTGTTGCCCCTTCCTGGAAATATCAAACAAAACAAAATCATTATTGTTGCAGTGCTATTCCCACATGAAGTGAGTTATTTTTTCTTCTTGATTATTATCTATCATTTTGTATGATTTAATGACAGGCTTTAAGTAGCTAATATATCATCTTTAATATAATCATTTGAAAATAAACATGCTCAAATATGTCATACGTTTTCTAGAAAAAAGTCATTAAATTATTGACATGACTCAGAAAAGTAAATGACTTATGAACTAGATGACGTAAGTTGACTTAATTAATTCAATTTATGGTTAATTAGTCATAATTTTCATGATGAATTGAACATGAAAATTCTACTGACTTAGTTAGACGAGAAAATCTTCAAGTTTTTGCAAAGTTTTCCACTCCCCAAAAGCATTCCCAGCTCAGTTCCTTACGAGTACACTGGAATTAAAATCATCGATTCTCTACTGTCTTGTTATTATGGATTTATAGGACACACTTTATAATCAGGTTAACTCATTTTACAGAGTATCTGCCCACTTAATATTGCACATCAATTTCTAACATGTAAAATATCTAGAAAGTGAAGTGTGCCCATGAATAGGCAAGAAATTCATTTAAATATTGAAGCATAATCAGCCTATCCTGCATGACAGGCCCCAAATTTGTGTACAGAAAACATTCTTCTCATAAATATTCATCACGTTGTGCAACATATAAACATTGCTGACAAAAGGGGCATGCTTCTGAAACATTTTGCCTTTCACTTATCAGGATAAACAAAAGAATGTCAAATTTAAAATCATCATCACAATTTATACTGCAGGGGAAAAAGGAGTTTGGGAAATCATCTCAGATTTGAATTACCTGAGGATTTTATAGTTCCCCATTGCTTTGTGTCACGGCAATACCTTAGCCAATTAGCACTGTGAAATGTTGGAGTGATTTGAAGTTAGGTGATCTTATGTTTTCCTGATGGATGCAAGATTAAAAAAAAATCACTAATGTCTCCCCTTTCAGCAATATTCCACTTATGAACATTTGGGAGGGAAGGTAACATAAACAATATTGTTGAAGAACACAGTGATGTTATGGCAAACATAGTTTAGATACATCACTTTTTTTTCATTTTCTACAAGAGTCTGGGCTGTATGGGTCTTTAAACTTATTAAAATGTTCTTTCCCAAAGCAGACAGATTGGGCTGTTGTGCTCAGCTATTGGTATCATGAGATTATAGGATATAGGAACAGGATCAGTCCATTCACCCATGAACCTTGTGGCATCATTCAAAAGGATTATGGCTGATTTGATTACGTGTGCCTTTCCAGCACTTTCCTGCCCATGCCCAGTTACCTTTTATACTCTTGTTGGTTAAAAATCTGCATAACTCAGCCTTGAATGTATTCAATGACATGCACCATGAGAGAGAATTCCAAAACCAAAATTGCTCCTCAATGCCATTTTAAATGGGAGACCCCTCAATTTAAAATTGTGCATCTCACCCCATCTTCTCCCAACCTAACCTACAAGAGAGAACATCCATTCAACATCTTTCCTGGCGCATCCTCTCAGCATTTTATGTGTTTCAATTAGGGTTTGTTAGATTCAGTTCTCATCCTTCTAAACTCCAATGATCACAGGCCTAACCTGCTCTTTCTTTCTTCCTCAGACGACCCCCTTATCTCGGGAATAAACTTACTGAACGCCTGACTAATGATATGAGACTGTTTGAGCACACAGGTAGCAATACCTGGTCAATGTTCACACTGAAAAGTGGCAGGTAATATTCACAACTCACAGTGTCAGGTACTGACCACTTCCAAAAACAGAGTCTAACCATCCCTTAACAATCTGAAAAGCAAACTGCAGCAGTTTGGCAAAGCTTTGCAAAAACTCTTTCCATTTCTACAATTTCTACCTGCCTAATATAAAAGGCAATCTGGTAAATGGGAACACTATCACATGCATGGTCCCTGCCCATATCACTCACCATACTGACATGTAAAGATATACCATTACTTCATTATTGCTGGGTATAACTCCTAGATCTCTCTACCTCACAGGACTGCAAGCATACCACCTTAAGGACTGTCGCGGTTCAAGATAGCAACTGACCAAAACCTCCTCATGCAAAATAAATGGTGGCCTTTCCAATAATGCTCACATCTCTCGAGTGAAGAAAAAACATGATCGTTTTTTCAGAAACATTTAAAGGACAGAATGTCAGGATTTGAAGGATAACGAATGATAGAAGCTGTGCCAAGATAATCAACAGTTAGCATAACATGACTAGCTATACTTATTAAATTTCCATGATCCACACACGCTGGCAATGTTATCCACCATTTAAAGACTATGGAAAACTGCCTTAACAGCAAAGAATCAGATGCAGGGTTGTAATTCTCACAACTAATGGTTGACCTGAAATTCACATACTTTCGAAATAAGTCAAAGCTCTAACAAGAGAGTTGACATTCTAAGAAATATATTTTTATTATAATGACAGTGGAAAAACAGGCATACAATCATAGAATCCCTAGAGTGCGGAAACAGGCCATTCAGCCCATCAAGTCTACCCCTCCGAAGAGCATTCCACTGTTCCACCTCTCCCTTCCGCCCCTCTCTAGCCCTGTAACTCTGCACCTCCCATGGCCAATCCACCTAACCGGCACTGCCTTGGACTGTGGGAAGAAACCGGAGCACAGGGAGAATGTGCAAACTCTACACAGTTAGCCAAAGGTGGAACTGAAACCAGGTTCCTGGCGCTGTGCGGTAGCAGGGCTAACCAGTAGGCCACCGTACCACCCATGGTCCTCCTACCTTGTTATGGATTGTACAGGGTATTTTCTTAAGTGTATAGTCTTCTTAATTTTTTTTCCGTGAGGTTGCGCGCGCGCGCGCACACACACACACACAAGACACACATGCACAAACACGCATACACGCACACATACAAACACACAAACAGCAACTCAGTGAGGCCAAACAGTAGCTCAGTGAGGCCAACTTGCAAATAGACTGCGCAGGATTTACAGGGAAAATTAAAGCTGATGAAGCAGAGTGACAATGAACTGTGAGAGTTATGTTGAAATTGCTGAGGTGAGCAGAGATTCCAAGAAAATTTCACAGCGAAGAGATATAAATGGCAGTATGGCAAAACGATCACAGTAACCTTGGCTGAGCCCTACTGGACTGGAAGAATCAAATTACCTCCGTGATGACACCTGTAGGAGTAATTGCAGCCAAACAACAGTTTAAAATATTGAAAAACTTTAAATTTAGATACCTTTTGGCCCAAATACGCACTTGGTGCACTCCAGTAATACTGCCAAGGTAAAACCCGGCTCCCTTCATATTCATTTATGGTCACCTGCTGTTGTCTATCCCCCTGCTTGGGGAGGATTTTTAAAGTACCTTGTAAGTCAGTAAGGAACCAGCCAAACATGTCAGTCACCTAAAATGCAAAATTTAAGGAAAAAAATGCATTATTTCCCCATATCAAATTTGGCCAGACATCTTACTGCTAGAATGTAGCATACATTGATAAGCATGATCAAAAAAGAGGCCACTTGTAATTTAAAAAAAGACAAACAATATAACATGGTGATCAAACACATCTCTCTAAAAATCTCAGTCCTGAGGTTCTGCAAGGGCTTTATTCTTCCCTCATGCTCACTTCACCCAACTCGCATAACCCTCCAGAAAAATGCCATAATTTGCTGTCAACAGCTTATGTCAGTCCTTTTCCAAAGTTAAAGAGGACACATTCATGGAAATTCAAGGCCTCATATGCCTACATGCAGACTGACTGAATAGATACTAAATTTTATTTTTAACCATGTGATTTTTTTTCCAAAGGATTTCAATTGCCATGCACATTGAGGGTTTGTATGATGAAGTCAGTTTGTCAGCCTTAGCTGAGTATCTGGGGAAGAGAAGAAGATATTTCCTATTAGACCTGTTCAGGAATGTTATTACACAACTCTAAAACCAGTAGGACTTGAACCAGAGATAAAAGGTACTGCAGATGCTGGAGAATCCGAGATAACAAGCATGGGGCTGGATGAACACAGCAGGTCAAGCAGCATCATAGGAGCAGGAAAACTTGACGTTTCGGGCCTAGACCCTTCATCAGAAATGGGGGAGGGGAAGAGGGTTCTGAAATAAATAGGGAGAGAGGGGGAGGCGGATAGAGGATGGATAGAGGAGAGGATAGGTGGAGAGGAGGCAGACAAGTCAAAGAGGCGGGGATGGAGCCAGTAAAGGTGAGTGTAGGTAGGGGGATAGGGAGGAGATAGGTCAGTCCAGGGAGGACGGAGAGGTCAAGGGGGCGGGATGATGTTAGTAGATAGGAGATGGGGGTGGGGCTTGAGGTGAGAGGGAAAACAGGTTAGGGAGGTGGAGATGAGCTGGGATAAAAGGTACTGCAGATGCTGGAGAATGCTGGTTATTATTGATACTTTTTTCCATGGAGTTTTGAGGCTGAGGGGTGACCTTATAGAAGTTTATAAAATCATGAGGGGCATAGATTAGGTAAATTACCTAGGTCTTATTTGCAGCGGAGGGGAATCCAAACTCGAGGGCATAGGTTTAAGGTGAGAAGGGAAGGATGGAAGGAATTGATATCGCTGATAGAGCTATCAAGTATGCTTGTTATCTTGGAGATGAGCTGGGCTGGTTTTGGGATACGGTTGGGGGAGGGGAGATTTTGAAGCTTGTGAAATCCACATTGATGCCATTGGGCTGCAGGGTTCCCAGGCTGAATATGATTTGCTGTTCCTGCAGCCTTCGGGTGGCATCACTGTGGCATTGCAGGAGGCCCAGGATGGACATGTCATCTGAGGAATGGGAGGGGGAGTTGAAATGGTTCGCGACTGGGAGGTGCAGTTGTTTGTTGCGAACTGAGCACAGGTGTTCTGCAAAGCGGTCCGGTCCCCATCCCCAAGCCTACGCTTGGTTTCCCCGATGTAGAGGAAGCCACAATGGGTACAGCGGATGCAGTATACCACATTGGCAGATGTGCAGGTGAACATCTGCCTGATGTGGAAAGTCTTCTTGGGGCCTGGGATTGGGGTGAGGGAGGAAGTGTGGGGGCAGGTGTAGCACTTCCTGCGGTTGCAGGGAAAAGTGCCGGGTGTGGTGGGGCTGGAGGGGAGTGTGGAGCGGACAAGGGAGTCGCGGAGGGAGTGGTCCCTCCGGAAGGCAGATAAGGGTGGGGAGGGAAAAATGTCTTTGGTGGTGGGGTCTGATTGCAGATGGCGGAAGTGTCGGAGGATGATGCGTTGGATCCGGAGGTTGGTGGGTTGCTATGTGAGGACGAGGGGGATTCTTTTTTGGTTATTGTTGCGGGGACGGGGCGTGAGGGATGTGTTCCGGGAAATGCGGGAGACACGGTCGAGGGCGTTCTCGAACCTGATCTCCTGGTTTGGAGGTAAGGATAGTACCACTGGACCACAATAGCCCCTTGGAGAACAGCAGCAATTGGCAAAAGATGATATCCTTCAGCTGACTGAGCACAAATTAACACTGATGAAGGGTGAGTTTCTGATTGGATTCACCCAACTTTTAGGAGTTAATTGGTCAAACCTAACTGGAAGTGTGATAATGCTTTCAAACATGTCTTACAGATATGACTTAGAGAAAATTAAAGCAATATTTCTCTAAGATCAATTACTACCAGCCACTTATCTAAGCAAGCCCTGGTCACAGCACTAATAATTTTCTATCCATGTAATTGATAGAAATTTAAACATACTGCAACCACGATTTCCCAAAATCCATGGGTAATGGATAAACTCTCTGACTTTAGTGTAAGCGCAAAACATTATCCCACACTCCTCAAAAGCAGTGAAACACAGATATTAGCCAAAGGTTATCTTGTCACTTGATAACACTTACATTACTGTATCTCCATTGAGAGCACTCACAGTCACTAGATACTCCTGAACAGAAACACCTTTCACAACCATAGTAGTTCTCTGAGCGCAAGTCGAAGAATCCTGCTTTACATTGGGCACAGTTTTCTCCTTCAGTATTGGCCTGGAAGTAGCAATCATAAATCATGTTAACTATGTATGATTAATTTTTAAAGTTATTCATGTAATAGAAGACACACATCATTCCAGGAATAAAAAGAGAGATATTCTTTATGTCAGATCATTTTGCTTGTATTTGATAAAATCACATTATAACACGTGTCCCTCTTAACAATGTTATGATTCTGACAGACATTAACACTGAACAATCAAAACCCAGTATGAAACTTGGCTTGATAAATCGGAAGCATTATTTTGGCAACTTGGTTACTGTGATGAGTGGTCTGAATCATATTCACGAGGTGCTCGAAGGTTTATTATACAAGATAAGAAAACTAAGATTCAATACTTTTCCTAGAAACATTGATAAAATATAAGCCAGAGATCTATAACTCCTATCTCAACTTTAAGATGTGTTATTCAAATGACTTGTTCCAGTTTTGCTGATCTAAAAACTTCTTTCCAGCTCTGAGGCCTAGAGACTTTTCAGTCCCAAAAGCCTGACTGCACTAAAACAAAGCAAGTCAGTCACTTTCACAGAAGGGAAGGCAAAATCTACGTTACCTCAATTTTAAAATCCAAATTCCCAAACAATAGTAATATAAACCTTTATCATAGAAGAGAATTTTGAAGTATCACTCATATTACAATCAAAATGTTAAATTGATACAAGGATATAATTGTTCAAAAAGGATTAATAAATGCACTGTGATTTCCCTCTTGGCTGCTGTTAGAACATTTAAAAAAAACTGAACTGTTGGCTAGTGACATGGAACTAAATTAGTCATTGCTTAAATCTAATAGGATCTAACACCAGAAGCCTCTCGCAAGCAGTCACTGAGGTAGTGACCACAATGATATGTTCACCATGGTCCAGGGCAGAATTCTGCGCCCTCCAAACGTTGTGTGCCCTTTACTGAAGCTGGTGCACAGCAACTGGGGACCCCACTGTTGAGTTATCATCACCATGATTAAATTAGTGGAAAGATGGCATAGGAACAGTGTTCCTCCTCCCCAACCAGACCCTCAAGCAGGCAATCAATGTCGATTTAGGAATCTCATCTTGCTTCTACATTCAACCTGATCAAAGTGTCCAACACTGGGAAGGGGAACCCACTGATGGCCACACTCAGCACTAGCAGCATGTCTCTTCAAACCCTCCTCCTCCTCAAATCCCACTTTGTTACGCTCTTCTTGCCATCACTCACCTATGCAGAGGCTCCTCCTTGATCCAAGGCCTCAGATAGCTGTATTACCAGCATCAGCCACCAATTCAACTGTGGCACTGCTGAGTACAGAAAGGCTGACAGCCTCTGACACAGCATCAGCTCTTCACAAGCAGGAATTTCGTCCCTGGGGTCTTTGATACAAGCAGAAGGCCCACTGCTGGCCTAGCAAGAGCCTGAATGACATAACACTGTGATGGGCCTTCCCAAAAAATATGCAAGAATCTCGCCCGATCTCTAGCCAACAGTCAAAACTCCCACCATCTCCATATCATTTTGTCCAATTTTTCAGCTGACATTTTCAGTGCAACAGCATCACAGTCGACCAACAAAAGTCATAGATTTTAAATCTGAAACTTTGGATGCCTAAAAGAAGCCTTACTCACATATACTGATATGCTGCCTGCGCCAAATTGGCTCTCCAATGCAATTCATTGGTTGGTATTTCTAGCTTGTACCCACATCATCACAGCAGTTGGAAATAATGTATGAGAAATCAAGCAGGAAATTATCATAGTCAATGTTCCCAAACATAATCCCACAGAAACAAAAAACAGTAAGTATTGCACATAAATGACGTTTATAAGTTGTCCAGAGTAGAATTTACCAACCTTTTCTGTTTATCACTCACGAATTCTTACATTTTATGAATATTCAACTTTCAACAACATTGTGAAAGTCCATATGCTTGTAACATATTTAGCTGATGAACAGTTAACGATATTTTGATGAAATAATCTCTGCATTTTCTGTTTTCCTCTCTTTATTTGCAAATACATTAAAGTGCGAATTTTACTATGGAAAAACAATACGCTACCTTGCAAACACATGACCCAATGCATGGGTCATCGTTCAGGCTTCCATCAATACTACAGCTACATGGTACGCAATTTGGATATCCAGTGAAACCAAATGCACATCTATCACATTTATCTCCACCATAACCAGCCTTGCAGTGGCAAGACCCAGGAAGCAGACCTAGAATGATAATGAGAATTTGCAAAGTAAAAATCCAAATATGCCACATAATCGTGAAGCAGAAATGTGATATGTATTTCATAAGGGCATTACCTCCTTCAATGTGCTTGATATCCTTAATACATTTATTATGAAAGGACCCAACTGGATTGCACAAACAAGGTATACATGGATTTGGTTCATAAGGAGAAATCTGGAGAAAGATGTGAAAGCTTGATAGAGGAAAATGATGTGTATATTTCTTTGCTATAACATAATATCACAATTTTTGATTGGTACTACCGTGCACCATAACGCACTTTCATACATAAAGTGAACGACACCCCTCTCCCCCCTCAAAATTTGCCAATGCAAGGCTGGGTCAATTGAAGTTAAGAATGCTGCCCTCCCGGTCCCAGAATCCTGCAAGCAAATATGACAAAGTTTGCTGTACAGGCTCCCAGTGTGACACTGCCCCGCCTGCTATTGTTATTAAACCAAACCAAGGACTTAAATTAGCAGCAGGGCAGGAAGGTTATCCTCAAGGCTGTCTGCTCCAGACTTAACTTGGGCAAAGTAGAGAAGACAATGAGGTCCCAATCCGGCACCATCCAACCCAATTAAATACTCAAACTCATCTCAGTTATGGGCATTAATGTTACATGACCAACTTGTGCCACTACCCATCATATGGCACAATGGCTAGCACTGATACCTCACAGCGCCAGGGACATGGCTTCAATTCCACCCTTGGGCGACAGTCTGAGTGGAGTTTGCACATTCGCCCCGTGTCTGTGTGGGTTTCTTCTGGGTGCTCCGGTTACCTCCCAAAGTTCAAAGATGTGTGGGTTAGGTGGATTGGTCATGCTAAATTACCTGTAGTGTGTTGGGCTGTACACGCTAGATGGGTTAGCCAGGGGAAATGCAGGGTTGGAGGGATAGGATAGGGGGGTGGGTCTGGGTGATATGCTCCTCAGAGGGCTGATGTGGACCCGATGGGCCGAATGGCCTGCTTCCACACTGTCGGGATTCCATATTGTATGAGCTCTCTTTGCAATTACTCACTGTATGTACATTTGTAGCCACCAGTGCATCATAGTTAGGATGTGCAGAGCCTGGTTAGTATAGCATGGTATAGGAAAAGCATTTTATAGTCTAACATACTCATTTATTGCATGAAAGCAACTATGAACTAGGATATACATTGTTAGTGAGAATGTAATGAAGACCCAGTTGGTAGCGTTGACTCCCTCAAGGTTCTTAGTTGTTCTCCCACAAATCCCATATGGCATCACCACGGTGGATTTTGCCAGCACTATCTATTTTGGATCCATACACATTTCTACAACAATTAAAACATGACCTGAACTTTTGGTGGTCTGCACTTAACCAGCAGCTCAAAAAGAGGTGGAGGGAGATAGGAGGAATGGAAATTCTGGGTCATAATCTTAAATAAGGAAAGTTCACATAACTTCATATTTCTGCCCATTGATTTAAAGGGGCAAGCTATTGTGGGTACCCATGAATTTCTGATGGGAAAGCCCATTGGGCATCACGAGTCTTGGATATTTACTTCCCAATATTTTTAAATGAGAAATAACATGAACAAAAGGCATTGAATCCAATCCCATAACTTCGTTGAGATTAAAAAAAAACTTAAGTATTCACAATTCAGGTAACTTCTGAACAAATACAGCTTCAAAATCTAAATAAAATTCTGCTCCATTATGTTAAATATTAGTAATTTCAAACAATGTACACAATCATTTCTTGTTAATTTCCATATCCAACTGTTATTGTACAAGTTTAATGATGATCACAAATGTATGACCATTTTTATCTGTTTCCAAGTTAGTTCCACATACTATTCGTAGATGCTCCACCTGTAGAAGTATTGTTGTGAAACAAAAGTTTCTGTAATGCAAATTTAACCATGATCATTGTGTAAATCCTCAGATTTGAGAAAAAAACAACAAAGCAGAAAAAATTTCTTTGTTACCGTACCCATTCTGGTCTGAAATATTCATCAATGCAGGTCTCACAGTTTATCCCTGTTGTATTGTTCACACAATCAATGCATACACCACCGCCAATGTACTCTCCCTTTATATTTAAACTCTGGCTCCTGTTTGCTACATCTTCATCATAGTAGCAATCTTTAGCTTTTCCGTGGCAATTACATTCTGAAATGATAAGGTTTGATAAATGATAAGACAAAATAATGTCACAAATCTTCACTTGAAATAATTGTTCATTCAAGTGGGGTGAACTTATTAAGAATGATTTTCCTTCCTTCAACTTGTAGGACATTTCTCTTAGACCATAAATTCCCTCTAAACACTGCACTAGGCACAGAAGCACAAAGCAGAAAGATTACCAACAGTCTAGTCAGAAGTATGTGCACCTAGATGGCATCAGGCCATTAATCTCTGGGTCTTCCCTCCCCTCATTTTGGGAAATATGTGCTTCTCTTCAACATTAGACTTTATTATTAAGAGCAGAAATTGCTGGAAAAGCTCAGCAGGTCTGGCAGCATCCATTGAGAGAAATCAGAGCTGACGTTTCAAGTCCAGTAACCCTTCTTCAGAACTTCAGATCTCTAGTTCTGGAGAAGGGTCACTGGATCCGAAACACTAACTCTAATTTCTGTTCACCGATGCTGCCAGACCTGTTGAGCTCTTCCAGCAATTTCTTTTTATGTTTTTGATTTCCAGCATCTGTAGTTCTATCAGTTTTTATTTTAGCTTTGTTAAGACTGAAATCGTCTGCATGAACTATTGTGAAAAGAATCACGGCATATCGGTGTTTACATTGAAAGAAAATCGAATTCTAACAAAATATATATATATATTTCATGACAAATATTACAATGTAAGACCAGGTTCCAGAGGGTTGATGGGGGTGTCAACCACTTAAGAACTAGTGGGTAACCCAATCAGTTCCATGGAGAAGGCCAGACAGAATCAAATGCTGCACAGGCTCTTAAGTGGCCACTGCTGAAGCTTCCCTCAGATTGAACTCCCAGGTTACAGAAGGTCAACATGCTGAGATCTACTGACTCAGTCGGATGCCGTCACTTCTCCATGCCACAAGTGCCAGTGCGTGCAGCAGGCAACAGAGATGCCAGGTGATTGTGGGATCTCAAACCAAAAGCGAGGGAAAGTTCAAACAAACAAAAACAGAAAGGGCAGGAGAAATCAGCAGGTCTGGCATCAATTATGGAGAGAAAAGCAGAGTTAATGTTTTGAATTCAGTGACCCTTATTTTAGATTTCCAGCACTCACAGTTCTTTGTTTTATTTTTAAGTGAATGAATGTTGGATGGCAATCATGGGATGGTATTCACAGGAGAGTAGCGGTGGGGGGAGAGGGTCAGGACAGACAGCAACTTCCTGTCCAATGCTAGGTTCCTCGATTGGGAAGACACAGTACTTGCTGGATAGATGCCAAGAGCACAGGGAATCCATTTGATCCCTGAGCCATGTTAAATTGCGGTTGATTCAGGGAAAAATGGGCATCAATTTGTACACTAATGAGCCAAATTCACAGTCTGCTGCTGGTGGTGAGGAATGCCAGGTCAGCCTCTTCTGGTATTTATCAAGGGAAGGTTTGCCGCTGTGCAGAGACTGGAAGAGAGGCTCTCCCTCAACTAAGCATGTCCAGCCATCAGGTTTCTCGCTGCAACAGACTGCATTAAATCCAGCCCATAGTCACAAGTGGAAAAGATCTTTCATTCCATCTTATTTCATCTATCCTGAGAAAACCCAGAGCCCAAATAGGATCCAATATTTTCTCAAACGATCCTTGCTTGTGCTTTTAGCTCCTCAATACAATCTGGAAATTATGTATTATATAGAAAACATATTCCCGATACCAGTTCCAATTTTATCTTTTATGCATTTGAAACCCTTTGACCCTGCCCTCAAATTGCAATGTGTAGTCATAATCTAGATTTCCCATTTCTATTATTTTCAAAGTTTTGTAAGATCAGTTCTGAATGATCTCCTTCTAGATTTAAAAACTTCACTTAAATCATCTTCATCATTTCTCCCTCTAATATGTGAATGTTTCTTTATGCTTTGGTTACCAGAAATTGATCCAGTATTCTAAGACATGACCACATCTTTTAGAATGTAGATGTACTCATTGTTGAGTGTTTTAATAAGACAGCACATGTTTTAATGTGAAGTTTTGCATGCCATAACACTTAACCACTTCCAATGTCATGTTATATTTCCATCTCGTGGTTTTTTGTTTTGTATTTGCCTGTTACACTTTTCTGTCACATTTAACTTGATGGGCAATGAAATTTATCTTGTGTTGTAACTGAATACGGATAATAATTCAACAACAGCTTCCTCGATCCAACCAAAAAGCAGTGGCTGGAGGCCAAAGCTCCACAGCAACCCCCAGATCCCAACCACATATCGCTGCTCCATTGTTCTTTGTCACTCATGACACTTAAACTCCAAATATAGTTCCAAATGGTCTCTGCTATGCAGAGCAAAGTTATCAGCCATGTAGCAAACAATAATCAGACAGGGCTCTCCGTGCAAGTATATTGCGAGAAATCATTCCAGCCATGCAGGGGTCTGAACCGTTGTTTGGAGACTTCAATGGTACGCCATACCAGATGAGGGCTGTAGTTAGCCCCTGGATCTAATCACAATGGAACTTTTGTGGCCAAACTTGCACTCGTAATAGCGTCATGAGCCAAATGTGCAGGAGATAACGATCAGCTCCAAGCAGTCAACTTAGCACTTGCTGTGCAGAACCAAGGAGTGTAGAATGGACAATAAACACACCAGATTGAACATCACAGCAGCTGGCAGAAAATCAGGGGCAGATTTTATGATGTGCCACTGATCATCACACACCAGCAATTCATGAAGGCAGTGGCATACTGTGAAGAAGCCTGCAGGACAGGAAAACCTCTCAAGCTTGTTCTATCATTCAATCAAGTCGCAGCTGATCTGTGCAGCAAGTTCATCTACCTAGCTTGGATCCATTTAGAATCTTATTTTGAACATGTATTTATGGGAAAAAAAATTACTGAAGTGATTAAATGATGATTTACCTTTTCTTTAAAATGTTTATATATTAGATTCTCTTGAGTGATCAATCAGGGTTTATCATTTTCCTAGTCCTTTGTAATTCTCCTTGCTAGTTTTTGCTTGCTTTCCTTATTCTTGATTCGAGGGATATGGAAGCTGTTGGGGTGGGGTGGGTGGAAGGGGGGTAGACCGGGTAACGGGGAGGAGCACTGGGCAGCCGGCGGAGCCAGTACTGATAGCGACCACTGCAAGCTCTGTTCATTGCCACACCCTGTTGCTCTCTATGTAATCCAACAGGTTTGATCGACACACAGAATGGGCAGAGTCAGTGTCAGTCTCATGGGCACAAGCTTAGACGCACAAGTGATGAATGCTTGGACACTGTAGGGGATTGGTACGCAGCAGCAACTCCGTTTTGATGTTATAGCTGCCTCCTGGCTGCTAAAACACAGATATATTGCTCACTTGGCCAAATAGCAAGGGATGCTGGCTACATTGGCCAAGTAAAACACTGAAAGCATAAGAAACACACACCTGACACAGTAGCCAGGTGCTAATGACATTAGCATAATGTAAAAGACAACAGTTATCATGGCCAGACATACCCACAATAATTTATCCACTAAATAAAGGAGGGCCCAGACAGAAAGGCACAAAGGAACAAAACAGTAACAAGCCACCCAAATGATTGACAAATGTTTCAAACTGTTAAGTGTGTCTCCCTGATTGGCCAGAACTACAGAAAGTTACATAAAACCATCAGAAAGGTATAAAAACAGGATTCGCATGCAGACAACAAGCATGGGGCTGGATGAACACAGCAGGTCAAGCAGCATCATAG
>JAHRHZ010000073.1:16349849-16386839 GCA_024137785.1 Ginglymostoma cirratum | reverse complement strand
AGTGCTGCCTCATGTTGGTGTTTGATGATGAATGATTAAGCATTTCTAATATCAATAGCCATTTATACTGTGATATACATATTACTAATAATCACACACTGTGGTACCCGATATTGTAAATTTCAACTGTTAGGTACTATAGCTATCCACGTGGTAGTTAGGAACCAATAATTTCACCCTATCCCAAATGATCAACATTAGAATGTTTGGATAGCAATATTAAAAATCATTATCCAAGGTTAATACTTGCAATGGAATTGTTCATTGGTATTTCAATGATCATACCCACTTCGCAGCAAAATATCATGAACAACGATAAGAACACGACACTTTTAGTCAAATTAATAATTTTATTTTACCATATAAAAATAGGCCAGTTGTCCTACAGCTTTGTATTAAATCCAAAATTCTAAAAACTTTCAAGGCAATTTTATTTATTATCATTTTTATTGAAATCAGCTTCATAATGTGTTATAGTGGGATTTAAAGTCATCTTCTGGATTATTAGTTTCGTAAAATAATCGCTATGTTACCATACCTTATCTTCCCAAATTACTTTCTAAACTTTGCCTATCCAATGTGTAAGGTGCAACCAATATATAACTCAAGTCTGTTGACTTTGCTCTACTTAAAATCTCGGTGATCAGTCTCCAGAGAGTGGAACAGCTGCATTTATTTTGTCAGTATCCTGACGATTGTGCAAGTTTGAGTTAGCTGAAAGAAACTTCCAAATTAAGACATGGAATGGCTCATATATTTAACAAAACAGAAACAAAGTTCAATTAAACATTATTTTCATGAGAAACTTCATAAAGGAAAAGGATTTTAAAACATTTAGAGCTCAATCTAAATAAATCTATAACAGCTAAATTATTGAATGTAATTTGACTCAGTGTTAAATATTAAAGACAAGAAGTCTCACCCTTCTTGTAACAATAGGATCAATATCTTTTGGATCATTGTATGCCAGTGTCATTAGATCAGCATTAAGCGTTCTTATTCTTTCAAGCCTCAGACGAATATAGCGAGCGGAGGTGAACTCCAGTAAAGTCGGGGATGGATCTTCAGCACTTGGTCTTCCATTGATAAGGGAAGTATGAATCTGAACATGAAAAAAAGCAAGATTAATATTCATAAGCAAATATTCAATTTTACCTTCACCCAAAACATCTGCTGGCATTCATGTCATTGAGTTAAATAGCACTGAAACAGGCCCTTTGGCCCACCACGGCTATGCTAACCATAAAACACAAAACTTAACTAATCCCATTTACCTGCCCACCGTGCCCTCATCCAGATGCTTCTTAAATGTTGCAAGAATACCTGCCCTCACCATCTCTCAGGCAGTATGTTCCATACTTCTCCAACCCTCTGGGTGAGAAAAGTTTTTCTCAGATCTCCTCTAACCCACTTACTCCTCACTTTAACCATGCCCTCTGGTCTTAGGTACATCTTCCATGGAAAAAGATCTATATGTCTATGTTTCTCATAATTTTCTATACCTCAGTCAGATCCCACACCCTTTCCCACCAGCCTCCTTTGCTCCAAGGGAAACAAACCCAGCCTGTCCAGTCTCTCCTCACAACTGAGACTTTTCACCCCTGGTGAATTTCCTCTGCACTCTCTCCACTGCAATCACGTCCCTCCAGTAGTATGGGGGCCAGAACTGCACACAGTATTCCACCTATGACCTAACCAATACAGAGGAACAACACCTCATTTTCTGCCTGGGAACACTACAGCCTTTAGGGCTTGTTATGTTGCATAAATGTCAGCTATCCTCCATTTCGATTACAAAGCCCCACCCTAGCCTGGTCTTGTGTCTTGCTGACTTTGCTCTGAGCACAGCTGGCTCATTTCCTCCTTTTCACACTTTACACTTCTATCATTCTGTAATCGCCATTACCACTCAATTTGTCTTTCGCTCTCAGCACTGTCCCATCTCTACCAATTGTTCCTCCTCCTCTGTTAACAGGTTAATTTTTTTTTTAATTAAGCTATCTTTCTAATCAACCTGTTCAAAGATGTTATTACACATCTCTGTAGCAAGTAGGACTTGAACCTGGATCTTTTGGTCCAGGGGTAAGAACATGACCAATGCATCACAAGAGGCCCCCTGTGAAAAGCTTGAAAAGCAGAATGTTCAGCCCCTTTTATGTCCATCAAAAGTCTACAGACATGTCCTTCATTCTCTAAACATACCCAAATATTAATGACGTTACTCAATGAGATCATTAAGCATATTCATTTTCCAGAACCAGGGGTCGCAAGTTAAGAACATGGGCTAGGCCATTTAGGATTGAGATGAAGATCTCTTTACACAGAAAATGCTGAGCCTGTGGAATTCTCTACCACAAAAAGCAGCTGAGGCCAAAACATTGATTTTTTTTAAGAACAGGTTAGATATAATTCCTGACATTAGAGGGATCAAAGTGTATGAGGAATAAGTGGGAACACAGTACTGAGTTGGATGATCAGCCTTAATCATATTGAATGGTGCAGCAGGCTTGAAGGGCCAAATGGCCTATTTTTCTGCTCCTATTTTCTATACAATGCATTGACATCTAACTGCTTAAATAACCACGCAAAACAATCCATACTTTAAAAAAGGCCATCATCTTATACCATAGAACTGCTTCACTTATTAAATTATCTGTAACTGGTATTTTTCAAAAAATTAATTCACAAATCATATTTGACCATTGTGCTGTAATAACAGCTCTTTAATACACAAACAATTGCACAGTGGTTCACAGATGGTTGAAGTAATTATACGTCTGGAACCGGAGACATTATTTATTTGGATTACTTCTTTCATTTATTTTGAACAACGGAGTTAATTTCAAAGTAATGAAGCTTCAGCAAATATTTTCCGGTATAATGTAAGCAGCAAGGAACAGTTCTAATTTACAAATGCTAAACAAAGGACTTGGTCCAGCTACAAATGTCTTAATTCCTCTCCAGTGTAGATATTTTCACATTATGACCACTGTGTCAACATACTATGCTTCCAGATGTTGTTTTCATAGGGTTATTCAATGCTTGGCAGCTATGCAATCAACACAGCTGGTTGATCACCATATTGGCAAGTGGCACGTTTGGGGAAGCAGGGAACAGCTGATTGCCTTACTGTGGATGGGCTCACAGCCTGAGCTAAATTTGCCATTCTGTTTCCATTTGTTCCTTTATGTCTTACGCCACTGAGTATTTGGATTTAACAGGAGGGAACGTTTGAAAATGTCTCTTCTTAGCACTGCTCCGATAAACTGAATCAAAGAGTAGTAGTGGAACAAATTTCTCTTTTTACAACAGCACTTATGGTGGAAAACTCCATCTTAGAGATCAAAAACAGCACAAATCAGTTTTCTGACATGCTTTCATCACAGATTAATTTTCAAAGGGAGAGGACATAAGGCTGAATTATTGATATCGCAGAACTGTGGAAGAAATGCAATAAATCTAACCACTTCAAAATCTTTTGAAATAGCTGTAATAAAGGATCATTATACATAAGCGTGGATGCCCTCCTTGATCCTCATCAACTTGAAGTGACTTTGCTCTCACAGGAATGACTGTTTCAGATGATTGTCATGAAGATTTAAAAATTTCACAGAGACTATTTTCCTTGGGTCTACATCAGATAGAGGGATTGCCAAAATGTTTGCATGGCAATAAGTATGGCTACCAGATTTGGCCAAGACAGGGATAGATTGAGGTTTGAATTCGTAAGGGAAATCACAGGTTTGAAAAGGGGTAAGCCTTCATCATCTCTTTACAAAGTCAGTGATGAAGAAATGGTGAGGATTTGTAAGGACAAGAATTTTCACTACATTAGGACCTGGTATGAGGTTGGTAGGAAGAGAAGTTGACCTCATGGCCCAACCCTTTATCAGGGCCAGCAGATCCAAGGGGTGTGATAAAAAGAAAAGAGCACATATGAAAGCAGTTTCCACTCGGTGCAGCTGAATAGCTATCATGTGCTCTGTGGTTGTTTCTGCTGGGGACACTGTACAAACCATCAGAAACCTGCTTTCCCTGACCCTGACCCCTCATCTCACAAATATCGGAATGGTTGCAGTGGGTACATCTGCCATTGACTCTGCCAGGAAGTTGTAGCCCCCGCCAATTCACTGGGTTAGGTATCTTGAGCTTTCCTGTAGCACTTCGTAAATTGTGTGTGGTCCTTCCCTTCATGTATGAATCCAGTCCATATGTTATCTACTGAAATTATCTACTGTAATTTATTCAGTGGACTCACCGGTGATATCAGGTCACACTGCACATAGGCAATGCTAGGTGCAAGTCAGTTACCTGCAGTAGCTTTTATCCATTCTGTTTACATTCACCTATAAATACAGTATTTTAGAAAGCACTGATGACAATACAAGCAACATCAGCACTTGTAAGTGTAGCTTAACTTCCAGCCTTACCTCACCGTTTTCCAGAGGTTGAATTTTCGAATAGAATGAGGTGCAAATAATTTCATCATCCGATGTATATGTTGGGTTACCTGGTCGAGGCACAATGTTGTAGCGAGTAAGACATTCTGTATCCGTTATGGCATAGTACTGCCATGGTTTGTAAATGATTCCATCAATGGAACGTTCTAAAATCCAATTCCCAGGGCGTGGAGAATTGGCTGCCTTTATTATAACATATGCAATCTGGAACACCTGTAAAACAATTTAAAATTTAGCAGCTCAGACTAATTTAATGCAAAAATTCCAATAATAATTATATGACAGTACATATACCTTATTTGTGACTGATCTATGAAACTGAAGATTTTTAAAACAGTTTTCTTGAAAAGAAAGGCTTTCTGTGCGAAGGTTGTCTTTTGAAATAACTTTAAGCATACATTTCAACCAACACAGAAATAGTTGCTCTAAACATTTTTGAAGCCATTGACATAGACAAATTCTGATGTCAGTCTGCAGCTAATGCTTTTTTTCCTTAACAAATCACTATCCAAATATTCATGACTATACCAGATAGCTGAATACATCAGTATCCACAAAGTCATATTTCAGATCTTTTATTAATTATTCAGCAATTTCAGCTTTATATTATTGGGTGCTACAGTTTTTTTATTGATCTCTAATATTGGGCATTGTGTTCGTGGGCATTATACCAACAGACTTCTGTGTAATCAGTAACTTATAGACAGGAAATCATTTGACAGATGTTAACCTAAAAACACATCCCACAAATGAAAAAAACATATATACTGATAACCTACGGCTCAATTTATCTGTGTTGCACCAACTGAAAAAGCGAAGATGTTATTATATCCTATGGCTACCAAATAAGCATTTACCTAGTGTACACAAGAGTGGAGAAAATCTAAGAACAGGTCATCACCACTTACAGTCGGCATGATGTACCTGCCATATGATTGTCCATGTGACAATGACAGCCAGATGCTGGAGATACTCAAAACAACATTGTATTGGAAGTCAGCCCCACACACAGAACAGACAATGTCTGCATATCCAACTGTGTTATTCTGCATTCTTTCACAGAGGCTCTTTTAAGGTGCAAAGAGATCAATTTTTCATTGTAAATCAACAATGTTTTAACAAAGAAACATGGACATTTTAAGTGATTAAGGCTGTGCTACTGTGGGGGAAAATAGTCTACTTTTGGACACATGGGTGGAATTTTCCTGTCCTCAGGATGGTGTGGGCAATGGTGAGAAAGTTAAGAAATTACAGGCCATTTAAAAAATCAGAACCTTTTTTTTCAGACTTCCTACTTAAAACTTTAAATGGCGACTTCGGAATCTTGCTATTGAGCAGCAACTTCCATATTTCCAAAAGTTTCCATCTCAACCAGCCCAACTAGATTCATTTATGTGCCACATCCAATTCTCCTGTCCTTCCCTGAGATGTTAGATGGCAAAAATTCCACGAAGTCCAAGGAGTTACCTGGCAAGTGCAGCTTACCAAGTTTTGTCCCAACCATTACCCAACCCTGTGTTCAAAATAATGTCCCTACATGCTCCATGGCTGCCATCCTCCTTGACCCTTCATCCATGCAAGTTGACATTGGCAAGCCAGCAGCCTCACCACATTATGCCTACTGCTCGAACCAACTCACACACCACTTCAGCACTTCAACACTGTACCTGGCAGCTCAAAGATATCTACAATCTGCATACTTCTGCCTGGTTGTTTCGCATGTAGAGCCATAGACTCAGCTCATCAATCAGCACACATACATCTTATGGCACTTAGCTTGATTTCATTGTGCTCACCTATTTTGTGCTTAAATGGAGGCTGCCAGCCTCTGTGGCTTGCATTGTTTCTTAGTGGGCAGTTCCTTCTTTGCTCAGCTAGTGGTTGTTTGTAGCATGCATTTTTGGCGCAGAGGGAGGAATGGGCAGTTATTATGTGGGAGCACTGATCAGTCAAGGGAGTGGACATCTCATTGCATGGCACCAGGCTACACCGTACCTGCAGTGTGCGCAAACTGTTTATATGGCAGATACACCGCATGTGCTTCAAGCAAATGGCCATGTGTGTAAGTCAAAGAGAAGCAGCCCATAATGGGGTCAAAAGGCACTAAAGTCAGTTAGGGGATGGTGCCACAGTCATTCAAGGGCCTCAGTTGACTGCATGATGGGAAACTGGCCATAGTCTGTCAGGCAATAGGTCCTACCAGAGCCTTGCAATTGGGCCACGGTCAGTTGTGAAGATCAAGCACAACCAGTGCAGTCATTAAATTAGGTCAGTCAGGGTCCTGTGGGGATATCAGTCTGGAGACTGGGCTGTCATCAGACAGGCTGGTAGGTACAGCCATGGGGAATTCCTCACTAAAGGTCAGGAGGCATTCCATGAAAACCTCTGGAAAGCAGGCAACTCAGGTGTGGGAATGGCTGTCATTGCACTAGGCCCCTGAGGGAATGATTACAATCCAAAGGGATAATTCAGGGCGTGGTCTCCTTGATCAAAAGAGGGACAGCAAGTTCCAGAAAGGCAGGGGGATTCTCTCAGGTCACAGTAAATAGCAGCTCCATGGTGACCCTGTAGGGCTGGGCCAATAACAGCATGGCAGTTCACCAGGGCCTACGGCTTTGTGAAGTAACGTAAGGGCATTAATTTGTGTATGAAAGGACTCAACAGAAATGGTGAGGAAAGGGCATAAGCTAGTGACACAAAAGGAAACATGAAGGATGGAGAAGGATCATTATGCATCTCAGGAGGATCCTTCAAGTCACTCACAAGTAACACAAAGTTGTAATGCACAACTTTCAATGAAAGCTGTAAATTTTCTAATCAATGTTGTAATTGCCATGGATATGAGGGCTCAAGAATTCGTTTGATAAAGTGACAGTGTAAAAGGAAACAGCATTTACAAGTTTAAGTTTATTGAAGGAACTTCTGAACCCTCTGCTCCATCACTTGAAGCATTATGTTATTCCCCCAGACAGTCTGGCATAGAGTTTTCCCAAGGTGGTCAATGTTATGCCTCCACATGAAGTTCTAAGGTATGTCACTTTCTTCAAATCTATGTTGCACACAAAAATACTCCTGCCACACTGGGAGAGTAGAACTCTGCCAATAATCCAATGTAGCAACCCAACTCCAAGAAAAGGCAGCCTTACACATGACAGATTCTATGCCTGCATACTAACAGTTAGTGTGCAAATGGGATAGGTGAAGTGCTGTCTTCACATCTTTGCTTTGCAATGTTTTTCTGATAGGAAAGACTAGGGGACAAGTTTTAGTACGTTTGATCACCTCTGCTTAACTGATATGACAAGGAGACAATTAGCATTCACAATGTAATGGGCAAGGTTCCATGAGTCTATAATTCGTAATGTGCATGACGTTTAAATTGATGCCAAAGGGGTGGTATTACTGAATCATTGCCATCATGATTATTGCAAATGCTCCTTGTAGAGCCTCAAAAGAGAGGTTTCGCACATGGCGTCAGACTCTTGTGCAGTTATTGCACAATTCGTTTTCCAACCGAGACGGCAAGGTTCCAACTTTTGAGTTCTCCTAATCCCCACCCCCACACCCCCACACCCCCTCACCCCCGCTCCCCCTCCTCCCATCCTTCACATTCCCTTTCACTTTGCTGTCCCTGTGGCCTTGATGTCCTTTCAACATCTTCAACGTCATGCCCACCCCACAACCCCAATTCTGTTGGGCTCCTCTATATAAAAACATTCATGTCCCATTTTACTCACATTGCCCGTGGCTTTGCAAATTCACACGCCAGTGTTGGGTTTATGCTGTCCCATACAGAGGTCCAAGTGATGGTGATACATGATTTCCAAACCCCCTACCCCAGCTAGGAGCTCCCAATCCCTTCCTATGCTCCATATGAATTGTCCCCTTTCAGGGTAATCATCTACATAGTGGCCTAGTGCAATGAACCTCATCACCAGACCTGAGTTGCCTGGTTTTTGTAAGACCCTATAGACAGCCCACTGATTAGCCTTGGGGCATTATTTCCCAAACCCCAGCTGCATTGAGCACAGATCCCCAAACTTTAGTGGGATTAAATACTTGATTCCCCGTGGCAAAGCCCATGGACTGGAATTGACAGAGCCCCTTTCTACTATCTACTTTCGTTCCCTTTGACAGTCCTAAAGATTGCTTTCCTTTGACTTTCAGTCATTTTGACCATTTGGTTGAAGTATAGGCAGTGCATGACCTGCTGGCACAGACTTCAAGACTGATGTTGGCGTTGAATGATACTGTAGAGTGACATGTCCACTCCCTTCACTGCTTCATGTTCCCCACCATAAAAAGCTGCCTGTTTCTCCCCCTGTGCTCAAAAGCAATGCAAACTACAGAAAGTGATCGTCTATAATTGAGCACTGTAGTCTCTATGCAGCAAAAAAAGCAATAAATGACACAGACCTGGCAGCTTCGAGGAAAGCACTAAGTGAGCAAGTGCTAAGAAATGAAGTTAAGAGGCAAATGATACATCCTCTTTAGAGATGTTTGATGCATGTACCCCTGCGAACTAAGTGACCTGACAGAAACGTACAAGTTGGCAGTATCTCTGAGCTCCAAAGTTGACTGTTGAAGAGCTGATGCGGCAAGACGATATAGTGAGGCTAGCAATTTGCACATGCTGGCTTGATTTGATTTATTATTGCCACATGTGACGAGGTACAGTGAAAAGTATTGTTTTGTGCACAGCACAGGCAGATCAATTCCATACAAAGTGCATTAGCGTAACAGAACATAGCAAAGAATACAACATTACAGCTGCAGAGAAGGTGCACAAAAAGTGAGATCAACAGTAAAATTTAAAATTTGAGAGATCCATTAGGAATTCTAAAAACAGAGAAGTAAAAGCTGGTCTTGACTTGGTATGCCTCCTGTCCCAGTAGGGGTCAGAACATCCTTGCTACACAACCATCAAAGATGGCTACCACTCCATACCCCAAACGCATTTTGGAAAATCAGACCACAATGCTTGCTTCCTCCTTCTGGCTTACAAGCTGAAATTGAAATGCAAGTATCCACTACAGAAAGTAGTACAGTGCTGGTCTGAGGCAAAGAAGTGCTTCTATCAAACTGCTTGGAATCGACAGACTGCTCAGTGGCCAACCTAAATAGGTATGGAGCGAAAACGGTGCAACGTTCTGTGGGAGAGCAAGAGACGGGTGAAGGTAGGAACAAGCAAATGGCACACTGCGACTGCCAGGCAGGACCTGAGATGAGTGGGTGGATGTCGTTTTACATCAAGGTCCAATAATCACGGCCCTGAGATCTAGGGCACTTCAGACCCACCATGTTTGGGTCAGGAGCAAGGCCACTGCACTCAGTTCATTGACCTGGGCAAGGAGCAGCACCATGGCTCGCAATTTCTCACCAGGTGCCACCAGGTACCTGCTCTGACTTACATTTCATTAATTTGCACCATATAGTTTGGTGGGAAAGGACAGGAAAATTGGAAGTGACATGTAATTAAGGTAAATTGGACAAATAATGAGATGCAAATGTGTGGAAGTAACATAATCAGAGCTGAATAGCAAGATTCTGGAATCACCGTTTAAAGCTTAAGGGGAAAATGAGGAAATTCTTTTAGGGAATTAAGGTTCTAACTTTTCATTCCAGCCACATTTTCCCAAAGTTTCTTGTCACTGTCCATGTCACACCAGGGATAGGAAAATTCTGCTCCGAGTGCTTTTGTCAATTCTTTTGACTAGGAACTGAAATTTTAACTAATTGCAATAGTATATAATAATAGACTGTACACAATGTTTTTGTAATAATATGTGTCATTCAACATCTTCACTGATTTCATTCCTTTGAGTCCTCAGCTTAACTCATGCACCTGGCTTTCGGAGGGACTTACTTACTTCACGGCGTTTGGAAAGAGATTTCAATCACCTATTTGTGATTGTGAGTGTGCAATGTGTAAGTGCAATTTGTGCATTTTGCAGAATGAAAGGCCTCTCATCGTCTGATAGTTTGAAGTTTACTTGTTCAGCCTTTTGGAAAGAGAAAAGATCGACTGAATTAGAGTATTATTTCAGCTAAGCTCAGATCAACAGCTTTTGATTTGAAGCATTTTCTGGAGGTTTACTTAGTTGACAAGAGTGTGGTAGGTGCAAAATATCAGGGAGTGGGTGGCAAGTGCATATACTGGCAACCTTCCTGTGATCTGGATCCTCCTAATGCACATCACTGTGGCCCAGAGAGGCAGCCACCTCTAATATCCAGCAGCAGTCGCCACTCCAGCAACACCCTGCCCTTCGCACATCTCTTCTTACTGTCTCACCTTACCCTCACTGGCCCCTGTGACCTTCAACCTCACATACCTTGATGTCAGACCATCTCTAAATTTACTGGCTGGGTGCAGTTCCAACTGCCCAGTCACTGCTAACAACTGGACAGCAGATCCTGGAGGCAAAATTCCATCCCTTAAAAGGGCTGGGGTCCTGACTTCACTTCGCTTGCTGCCTGATGGATATAAAATCCGACAAGGCTTCTCTTAACGGTGGAGGGAGGTTTACTGCCAACTTTCTGTTCTCTCATTAGGGCCTCAAATGCCCTGACAAAATCACAGCCACAAATTCTGTATCCCTTTCTCAAGAAGCTGCCTGATCAGTTGGATTTTTCCACCAAAATAAAACAAAAAAACTGCAGATGCCAAAGATCTGAAATGAAAACAGAAATTGCTGGAGAAACTCTGCAGTATCTGTGGAGAAAAAGCAGAGCTAACATTTCAGGTCCTGTGACCCTTTTATGTTTATTAATCTTTCCAGCCCTTTTTTAAATTTGTAATTTCCAGCAGTTTGCTTCAATAAGTGATGACATTTACTTAAGTTGGTTAATGACTGAGCTGTCCAGACATCTGTGATTATTATTACCTGCAGTATGTGCCAATTTGAAAAGAGAACTCAGATTTCTTGCAGCGCAGATCACTTCTTTTCCTTGCTGACTTATTTGTCTAAAAATTATTCTCTTTTCAGTCTTAAGGACATTGTTTAATATAAAATCCCAAAACCTGTTTGAATGATCAAGATTTGAAAATTTTCTCAAGTTAATTTGCTGATGAAAATCTGTGTTTATTAAAGGCTACACAAATTGGCACGCTGCAAAATACTGCACTAAAGGGTAAATTTTTTTTTCACTTCTATCCATGCCAGGAGTCCAATAAATTTATTGAAGGGAAAATCACAGGTTGGAGTGTGCAGTTTCACAATATGCATTCTGAATGCGTGCAGGGAGTGCAGCAGTACATAATTTATCCATAAATGCTTCAAGGCAAGAACTATTAATGGCATGGGGTGTGGGAGAGTGTTAAAAGCAGCTGTAGACGAGTGAGGACTGGAGGGTGATGGATGGAACAAGGTGGAAGGTGATATGCAACAGTTCAAAAGAAACCAACAGGTAACATCCCATTCTTCTAGGCACCTCCTTCCTTACCGTAGCCGCCAGATCCCATAATATCTGAATAACATCAAACTCTCCCCACAATGCTCCAAAATCTCCTCTATTGTCCTGTTAAACTCCCTCACTCCTCTTGCAGTTTCCTTCAATCCACATAATGCAGCTCTCTCACACACAAACTTCTCAATACAAATTATCACCCCAGGCACAGGTGAAAATGCCAATGTAAGCTTATGGTCTCAAAAGATGAGCAGATCTACACACATTGATTAGGAATACTTTTAACAATAAGTAATGGCAATTATGCATAAATTATTTGCTTTTCTTTTCGAAATGCATACAAAGGAAAAGGAGTAGACCATTCAATGATTCCAAATTTGTTATAGATCATGTTTGCACCTTAAGTACACCCATTTGTCATTGCTCTACATCCCGTAAAAACCCAGGCTTGCAACATCCTGTCAATCTCAAATTTAAAATTATTCATTGAGTGGGTATGTGTTCATTTTTTTTTGTTGGAGACCTCTGGATCAGATTGCTATTGCAAAAAGTATTTTGTAATGGCATTCCAGGTTATATGCCTTGACCAAGACCACTGGACCAATAGAGGGTAGCTCTATCAGCGATAACAATTCCTTCCATCCTTCCCTTCTCACCTTAAACCTATGCCCTCGAGTTTGGATTCCCCTCCGCTGCAAATAAGACCTAGGTAATTTACCTAATCTATGCCCCTCATGATTTTATAAACTTCTATAAGGTCACCCCTCAGCCTCAAAACTCCATGGAAAAAAGTATCAATAATAACCAAAAAAGAATCCCCCTTGTCCTCACGTACCACCCCACCAACCTCTGGATCCAACGCATCATCCTCCGACACTTTCGCCATCTGCAATCAGACCCCACCACCAAAGACATTTTTCCCTCCCCACACTTATCTGCCTTCCGGAGGGACCAGTCCCTCTGCGACTCCCTTGTCCACTCCACACTCCCCTCCAGCCCCACCACACCCAGCACTTTTGCCTGCAACCGCAGGAAGTGCTACACCTGCCCCCACACCTCCTCCCTCACTCCAATCCCAGGCCCCAAGAAGACTTTCCACATCAGGCAGATGTTCACCTGCACATCTGCCAATGTGGTATACTGCATCCGCTGTACCCATTGTGGCTTCCTCTACATCAGGGAAACCAAGCGGAGGCTTGGGGACCGCTTTGCAGAACACCTGCGCTCAGTTCGCAACAAACAACTGCACCTCCCAGTCGCGAACTATTTCAACTCCCCCTCCCATTCCTCAGACGACATGTCCATCCTGGGCCTCCTGCAATGCCACAGTGATGCCACCCGAAGGCTGCAGGAACAGCAAATCATATTCAGCCTGGGAACCCTGCAGCCCAATGGTATCAATGTGGATTTCACAAGCTTCAAAATCTCCCCTCCCCCAACCACATCCCAAAACCAGCCCAGCTCATCTCCACCTCCCTAACCTGTTTTTCCTCTCACCTATCCCCTCCTCCCACCTCAAGCTCCACACCCATCTCCTAACATCATCCCGCCCCCTTGACCTGTCTGTGCTCCCTGGACTGACCTATCTCCTCCCTACCCCCCCACCTACACTCACCTTTACTGGCTCCATCCCCGCCTCTTCGACTTGTCTGCCTCCTCTCCACCTATCCTCTCCTCTATCCGCCTCCCCCTCTCTCCCTATTTATTTCAGAACCCTCTTCCCCTCCCCCATTTCTGATGAAGGGTCTAGGCCCGAAACGTCAAGCTTTCCTGCTCCTATGATGCTGCTTGGCCTGCTGTGTTCATCCAGCCCCACACCTTGTTATCCATGGAAAAAAGACCTAGCCTATTCAGTCTCTCATTGTAAGTCAAACCCTCCAGTCTCGGTAACATCCTTGTTAATCTATTTTGCACCCTTTCTAATTTCATAACATCCTTCCTATTGGAGTGCAACAAGAATTGTATCCAGTATTGCAAATGTCGCCTTACCAAAGCCTTGTGCAGCTGTAACATGATGTCCTATTCCTTTACTCGGTACACTGACAGATGAAGGCAAGCATGCCAAACACCTTCTTCATCACAGTGTCTACCACTTTCAAGGAACAATGTACTCGTACCCCTGGGTCTCTCTGTTTGACAACACACCCCAGGACCCTACCATTAAGTGCATAAGTTCTGCCCTGATGTGTCTTACCAAAACGCAACACTCGTCTTTTTGACTATTTTATGTACCTAATTAAGCTTCAGTGGACATATGCCCCTAATTCAAACAGGTCTTTCACTGTTCTTAGCTTTTCATGCTTGGTATAATATTTCAATCTATAGTTCTGTTGTAAATTGATGATGTCATACTCAGTGAGGTATCTCTGACACAGTTTTGCCAAATCAAGTTGTCCATCAATGTCACCTTGTAATGCTATACTCAGATTTATATTTCTTACTACACAACCAACTACTATGGTATCCAGAAACTTGACTACATGGCTCTCTACAATGTTATCTATACCTTTAATAAATTTATTGAACAGTTGATACACTGACACAGATCCTTCTAAGATGCTACAAGTTATTTCCTTTCAATTGGAGTATATAACCATCACACCTATTAATTATTTTCCACAATCGAAACATTGTAAACCGAGGTCAATAATTTGTTCTTGATCCTATGGTCTCTATTTTAGCAATGTACTCATATTTGGAAGTTTATCAAATACTTTCTCAGAAACGTGTATAAGCTATATCCACAGATGTTTGTCAATTACTTCCTCAGTTACCTCTCATAAACGTCATATCTGTTCATTGGACACCTCTAGATTCTTCAGTATAACTTAGTATTATGTCTGTCATGTTGTAATTCTTTCCTCATAACTACAAGGAAAATGACAGGTAAAATCTGTGTGAAAAGGTTAATTTGCTTTTTAGTTTTATGCTACTTTGAAATTCATGAAATCTAAATGTAAAATAAGGGAGAATTTGAATGTCCTCATATTAGGGCATTTTCATTCCATTTTAGTCAGGTTTTGAAGGGGCAACGTGAATAATTATTTCACCAACTCAAATTTTAACCTATTGGACTTTGATGCTTTGCTCTGTGAACTCTGACCCTTACTGCGGCAGATATGTGGAAGTGCAAGACTTTTATATATGTCAACAGAAAGAACTGAAACATTAAATATTAAATGTAATTCTGTACATATGGGCAAAATTCAAGACACAGCAGGAAAGAAAGGTCTTAAATTACTCATTCTATGATTTGCGATGGTCTACAGCACAACAAAAACATGGTACCTTTTATCGGCATCCATTGTCCTTCAAGGGATTAAGTTTGTTTTCAAATTACCGTCTTGCGCAACAGGAACACCAACCTCCCATGCATCTTGTTTTACTGTTAGCAGCCAGGTCGCCACTCATCTAGCCCTAAAGCTTTGGAATTCTCTCCTTTAACCTCTCCACCTCACTTCCATTTTAAGTCTAAATGCCTACCTCCTTGACCATGCTTTCAGTGCTTCCTTCTTAGTCTCAGAATCAATTCTGTCTGATAACCCTCTGGAGACACCTGTTGGGATGCTTAATAGAACCAAAGGGTCCACCTAACTTTGGTTCTTTCATAGGTGACACTAGAATCTTTCTCGTATGCATACAAATAAATTGTGTAATTTGAATTTTGAGAACGATGCTTGTTTCAGATATGTTGAATTTACTGCATTTTCTCACTTCCCCTAATGAAACTGCTTCTCGGGAGTGACGTTCTAAAGCAATGCTGGTGGATTTCCTAGCTGTCCCTTGTTGGTGAGCCAGGCTCATTAAGGTTGGGAAAATATTTCTTATGAGAAGCACCATAGAAAAGCCACTTCCATCAAATATATGCCTACAAATAGCTTTGTCAACTTTATCACTTGAAGTCCAACGTTGCTGCCGATGGTGCAGCAAATGTTCTTAATGTGTAAGACAATAATATGACACCTCTGGAATGTCCAGAGGGGAAAATTCTAAGGGATTTGTGTGTCATTCCTCCTCTGGCTGGGTGCCTCCTGGCACTGCTCTTGGTCACTTTGTACACATGCCAAGTTTCCCACCCCCTGTCACTATGCCTTCTGTCCTGAGGACCAATGACTGGGTGATAAGGAATAGGTGTGTACCCATATCCAGCAGACCCTGAGAGCTGAGCCTGGTCCTCCATGGCAGCCACCAATCTGACCGTGAAGGTAGCCCAATTATCACACGCTTGAAGCAGCTGGGTCCCCTCAGGGTAGTTGCACTCCAACAGCTTCTGGATATTGAGGGTCATTGCCTCCTTCCTACCCCTCATGCACCTCCCTGGGCATGTGGTTAGAGTCCCTGGTTGCTAGCAGTACAGCATCCTGTCCCGCCTGAGGTTCAGCAGGTTCCTGGACTCTGGCAGTCCTCCAAGTGCCCGTGGCTGGGGGCATTTCTTCTTCAGCCAGCCACAGAGCAGTGAGGTGCTCACCAGCTTGTGCACCCAATTTTCCAAATGTGATGTTCCCAGTGAGGTGTCAGTATCTAAGCTGCTGGAGCGTGGAGGAGGTAGCCTGGGTGATGCTTTCTGTGAGGCTTCTTGTCCTCAGAGATCAGGGCACAGGTTTCAGGTTCTTTCTGTGGCAGGGCTGTGGGCAGCTGGTACCTGCCAGACACAGAAGAGAGAAGGTTTCACAGCCAAAGGTGTGTGACATACATCACTGACAACCAGGTTAGTGTGAAAGCTGGAATGAACGGTGGTACTTAGTCCATTGATGAGATATAGATATCTCCGCATCCCCTCAGAAGCAGTCTCGGTCCTCTCCTGCGAGGGGCAGGTCTCTCTCCCCGTAAGGAGTGAGGAGTCTGATGTCAGAAATCCCTCCACCCATCTAGGTCCTCGCTGCCTCATTGTGGGTTGTCTTCTTACAGAATGAGAGAAAAGGAGGGACTGGATGAGTTGAAAATAACACTGTTATTGCTAGTGCTGGCGGTCAAAACGAGGTGCGATTTCCCAGGTGAGTGAGTGAGTGAGTAGGCAGCACCTCTGCCGTGCAGGGTTAGTGGTCTAGAAGATTTAGGGTGGTGAGAGCAAACAAGGGAAGATGTTGCAGGCATTACAGAGAGATGCAGAGCATGAGCCTTGATGGCTGGTGGACGTAGTAGCAAAAACAGAGTGAGCGCAAGGTAACAGAGAGAGGATTGTGGTAGGCGATGGCCTAGTGGCATTATTGCTAGGCTGTCAATGCAGGGACCCAGGTAATGTTCTGGGGACCTGGGTTCAAATCCTGCCATGGCAGATGGTGGAATCTGAATTTTAAAAAAATCTGGAATTAAGAATCTATTGATGATGAATCCATTGTCAGAAAAACCCATCTGGTTCACTGATGTCCTTTAGTGAAGTAAACTGCCATCCTTACCTTGTCTGGCCTACATGTGACTCCAAAGCAATGTGGTACATCTTAACTGCCCTTTGAGCAATTAGGAATTGGCAATCAATGCTGACCTAGCTCATGACACCCTCATGCTGTGAATGAATAAAAGAAAAACAGACTCTTGCAGAAAGTGTAAGCTAAGTACCCCTCTCACAACCCTAGTGGCCATTCCTCCGCACCTTAGAGACCACAATGATCTGGGTGGTGACTTCAGATCAGGTTGCCAGGGTCTCGCGTCAAGGCCTTCTCTGTTGCTCCTCTGGACCACCCTTCTTCACCAGAATCCCAAGGCCCCTGTCAGGGAATCACAGCACATCTTCCCCTTCTCAGGCATCTGCAGAACATTAATGTTCATCACCGAGGAGGACAAATTTGGAATGTCAATGCTTGTCTCAGCACACAGCGGCCTTTTGAAAATGGCATAGGCACCGGGGATGTTGGTCTTCTGGCAAATATTCGCTAAGTGGTGAGTTGTTCTGGGAATGACACATGAAGAGATGGGTATAAAACTTTTGGACATGGATAATGCTTTAGAGGCGGGATAGGTAATTAATGAGGAGAGTTTGACAATATATGGCAAAAAATCACACCAGGCCTTATGCCAAGAAACCTAACACAACTGGTAGCAAAACACACCTAAGATTCAGCCTATAGACTTGTTTGTTACTGCAACTAGTTAAACTTTCTTTTGGAAAGGAGTGGGCTATTCAATGTGAGTCTTGCCTTTTAAGGATCCTGTGTGCTAGATGTATACAATATTGTGACTCTGCATGTACTTAATCTGCCACGTGTCTGCAAGCTACAGTTTACTATAATGTCTGCTTCATAACTTATAATGTGCTTTACTGTGTTAATCAAACTAACGCGTGTAGTTCATCCATCCCTTATTATATCCCTGAGTGATTATTCAACCATTATTGTTAAAATGACAAATTACATCAATTTAGGCAGGATTGTGAGGATAATTTCTTAACTCTGTGGTGGGATTTTCCCCTTCAATGCAGTGTGAGCAAAGTTGACAGTTGGTATAATACAGACAGAACAAAAAAAAAAATCAGAATTTCGACCTTGAGAAAAGTTTAGTGATTTTCCCCTGAAGACTTTTTCCCTTCACAATCTTGACATAAAGCAGTAACTGCATTATTTCCAGATATTTGCCTCTCATTTATACTCAACTTACCGTATTTTATATACCACTGCAAATGCTTCTCTCGTTCCCTGAGAAACACGACAGGACAAAATCCCAACTTGTAATCAGAACTGGGAGGTTGTGGCTGTAGCTCACTGAATGTTTGGCCAGGCCATCACCCAACGACTTTGTCATGACATTGCACGCCCCATTCTCAACCATTCATCCATACAAGTTGGCATCAGCAGACCTCCAGCACTACTACATTATCAAGCCTGTTTCACATGCCACTTCAGCCCTTCTGGAGCTCGAGAACACCTGTGACTTGCAAGCTTCAGCCAGGTGACTTTGTGTGCATGGACAACTACACATCTCAGGCTTCTGCACGGTGGGAGTTAGCAGTGCAACACTAACGTCACTGGATGAGTAATCCAGAGACGCAGGGTAATGTTCTGGGAACATGGGTTCTATACTAACCACAGCAGCTCACGGGATTTGAATTCTGTTAATAAAATTTGAAATATAAAGATCTGTTGCTGTAGAAACCCATCTGGTTCACTAATGTCCTTGAACAAAGGAAATCTGTTGTCCTTACCTGGTCTGGCTTATGTTTAACTCCAGACTCCCAGCAACATGGTTGACTCTTAAATGCCCTCTGCAATGATCTAGCAAGTCACTCAGTTTACAAGTAACTAAAGAAAGGTGGCAAATTCTAGCCTGTGAATTAATACCCATATCCCATTGAAGAATAAGGAAAGAAAAAAAAATGGGAAACACTTTGCGACTCTAAGCTTACTTTCTTAGCACTTGGAGCCTACCAGCATCTCTCTACTTCACACTGCTTTCGTAGTACACATTCACTGAGTTCAGCTGCCAGCCTCTGTGTGGGTTACACTGCTTTTTTAACCCACCAGTTCTCAGTGTTCGGTTACAGGCTGTCAGTCTCAATGGCTTTTATTAATGCAGAGGGGACTGGGTGTTCTGGAAGGGGTGAGTGGATTTCAAAAGGTTCATGAGAACTCTTATCACTAGACAGGGAGGATTTAGGAACCACAAGTGTATGGCAATTCACAAAGTCCTTGGCTCTGGGGGTAAAGTGAGCACATTGGTTGTATATAAAGGGGCTCCAAAGAAATGGGGTGAAGATGAAAGGTTTACAGGGACTACACAGGGACAACAACACAAAAGGTGACATGAAAGAGGTCAGAAATTCTTCTGTCACAGGCAGGGCCTGCCAGACGTTCAAAATGAAACAAAGTCACAACACTGTAACGATGGATTGAAAGTCATGTGTGCGTGAAAGACACAAAATGCCTGACACCACGTGAAAAGTGGGTGGTGGTAAGTTACTGTTCTCTTCTTCAGAGTAAAACTTTTTGAATTTGAGCCTGACTCAAAACATTTGATATAATCATTGCTGCTGTGAGTCAGTAGTGTCAGGCACTTTGAAGGAAACAGGAGGAGGTCTGGCATATCTTGAGTGATGTCAATAACATGTACTTACAAGTGCTGGGTTCAGGAACTCGTCATCTTTTTCATCATTACCCTCCTTCTGTAACAATAGTGCACTGAGGAAGGGAAGTAGGGAGGAATGGAGCATCATCCCTTTTAGTTATTTAAAAATTTATTCATGGGATGTGTAACATCACTCCGAAGGCCAGCATTCATTACCCATCCCTAATCACCCAGAGGACAGTTAAAAGTTAACATTTTTGGTGGTCCAGAGTCACATGTAGGCCAAACCAGGTAAGGATGGCAGATACTTTCCCCTAAAGGACATTAGCATACCATTTGGGTTTTTATAACAATTGACAGTGGTCACCATTAGGCTAGGTTTTTTCAAAAAAACAATTTAGAAAAAGATTTTTTTTAAAAAGTTGAACTTTTAAGTCTGCCATGGTGGAATTCAAACCAATATCCCCAAAACATCAGCCTGGGGTTCTGGATTACCAGTCATGACATGACCACTATGCAACTGCCTCCACTCAACGAAGGAGACTTTCAAGATTTGGTCAGATGAAGCAGTGTAATGCTTCACTTGGAAGTCAAGGTAATAGTGCCAGTCAGTAGGCTGGCACTGAAAAGATGCCTGTGACCCCATGTTCTCCAATGCCAAGATCTAAGTGATCACAACAAGCTTCCTGATGTTTTCTTCACATAATATATCATTATTTGCTTTGAACAAATAATTAAATGAGGATAAAATAGACAATTAAGGCATGTGTGGTAATGAGGATTGGAGAAATGACAGATGTGTTGGCATAAGGATATTTAACAAAGGAATGGGTTTTGAGGTTATTCAATGCAGTAGGTCAGTATTCAGGGTGGGTGCAACAGATTGCACGATAGAGGGTTGGAGATGGCTTTAGCTGGACTACACTGGGAAGAATTAGTTGTAATGAAGAGCGTTCTCGTGGGGAAAAATTAACATTGTCATGTTGCCTCGATTGTTCTGCTAAGGTTAGAATTGGAGTTAGGTTTTTTTTGTCACGTGTACTCAAGTACAGGCTTACATGAGTACAATGAAAAGTTTACAATGTCACCATTCATGGAACCATCTTAGACACAAGGTACCTAGGGTACAAAATCTTAGGTTAAAAAGTAGAAAAATAAAGTTTGTTGCAATCCTTGGGATGAGAGTTCCAGTTAGTACCACCTCCTTCCAGGAAACATGCATTTGGAATCATGACTTGCAGCAACCACACCTATTACTCATTTCTTCAATGCCCCATTAATATTGGAAAATTTGAATGAGTGGTATTGTGCAACCTTCAGTTCTGACTGCTCTCATGTTCCACCTGAGGACTAGTTACCACTGGAATATTCAAAATTCTGTAATAAAAGTACTCAGAAGAAATACAGGCAATTAAGTTAAGAAAGAATTAAAACAGCAAGGCATTTTTCCTGCTCTACCTTCCTGATTTGAGAGTTTGCAGAGCCCTGCAAGTTGAACAATGCATTTTGAAGTTTTGCCAGTTTGGTTGTTTGCACTAGATTCCCACCATAAGCCAGGGACAGATGTAATAACTGTTTTAAATGTGTAACAAAGATATAATTCACATCATGATAATTCTGGATCCACATGTTCGCAAGATTTCATCAGCGTTTTGCACATGTAAACTTATCGTAGAACGCCTACAGTGAGGAAGCAGGCCATTTGGCCCATCGAGTCCACAATGATCCTCCAAAGAGCATCCCACCCTATACCTGTAACCTTGCATTTCCCATGGCTAATCCACCCAGTTTGCATATCCCCGGATACCATGGGCCAAGTTAACCACTTAATCATAGAATCATTGCATATCTTTGGACAGTGGCAGGAGCGGGAGCACCCGGAGGAAACCCACGCAGACACGGGGAGAATGCACAAACACCACACAATTGCCCAAGGTTGGAATCAAACTTGGGTCCCTGGTGCTACGAGGAAATAGTGCTAACCACTGAGCCACTATGCCGCCCAAATGGGTGTTACATCAGCATTTCAACAAAGGACAATATATTTTGTGTTAGCACAGGACAGGCAATGTTTGAACTCTGCATTCCTGGCAATGAACCTCCTCCACTGAGACCACATATCTGAAATTCCAGTATACATTATTTAATGGTCATAAAATCAAGTAAATTGTATGCCCAAACTTCTAGTATGTGCTCAAAGTGTGCAAGATGCCTAGTGTATATATGGAAAATTATCTGAATTTAAAATGATCTTCTGTGAAGAAAGATAATCCAAGCACCATTATGTTAATGCTGAGGGAGAATGCATCTTTGTAGTCAATAAAAAACATGTTGTCCATGTTTTATTTTTATTATTTTAGAAATACAACTCCATCTCTGGAAATCGTCAGATTTAGTGACAATTTTATAAAACCAGTTAACTTTTCCTGAATTAATTTTAAGAATAAAAAGAAGTACAATATTTAGAAGGCTTCCAAACCTCTCCATGTTAAAAATCAAATTAATATTTTTGGCTGTTGTTTGTTCCATAATGGAACGTCCCCAGGAGCAACTGCTTGGTCGTAAATCAGTTATTTCCATTTTCTATTCAGTGATAATTGTGACTTCTATCACTGTTTCACATACAAGGATAAGTATTGCATGACTTATTCAGCCAGAAGTTGTTTTTTCAAAATGTGATTGCAAATGTCACATTTAAAGAGCTTGTACCAAAGTGCTCAACAATAAAGCAGTGCTTTATAATGATGGTTAGTATTGTAATTCCCTACGGCATATGTTTCCAGGTTTGGCTACTCAATGACGGAGAAACCTATGGGAAGAGAGTGGGTCTTGCCAGCTGGAAGAAAGGAAACTCTAGCAGCAAACCAACTTTATCAAGCCTTTAATGACCAACGACAGAACAACTCCGCCTGAGGGCTGGCATCAAATCACTTACCAGCATTCTTTCAGGCATGGTGTCCTCATGGTCATTAAAGAAGTGAAGAAATTGCTCTTGAAGGCAGAGAGCAGAAATTTTCCAACTTCCAAGAACACTTTTCAGGGATTTTGGCACAGAATGGACAGAATTTCCAACCAAATTATCATGCTTCTAATCATTGTTGTCTTTATGAACTAGTAAAATTATTAAATAAAGTTTGACATACGACCATGACCTCACTAAGGTTAATTTGATTACACGGTGCTGCAACTATTTTGTTCAATTCTCAATTAAATTACCCTCACTGCAAAAAAGTTTAAAGTAAACATTTTCTGCTAAAGCTGCGCAAAGCATAAAAACAGTCTGGGGTGAAAAGCGAATGACAGTAAAAGTTGGCATATGCTGTCAATACAAGTGTTTTATTCTGAAATTGACAAGCCTTTTTCTTAACCTTCACCTCTAGCATATCTTCTCAGCTGAAAAAAGTCTGTCAGTTGCCTATCAATTTTGTCTTATAAGCAAGTGAAGTCTGAAGAGTGCATTCACTTCTGTACACTGTGCTTTATTTTCCATTATTTATTTAGAATCATACTTGATTGAAAATGAAATCTGAAATGCTATCACCCCAAACGATTTATGTTTCTCGAACAGATGTTAATAAAAAAGAAAAGGACAATAATTTTACTTTGCAAAATTCATTCAAATTTGATCAGTAAATGTACCGAATAAGTTCAAACTGATTTTGAAGGTTGTGGTTGTAGTCTTTGTAGTCAATATCAATTAAGACAGCCTCAAGATGAGAGAAAAATGTTCAAGTTCCGGCTACTAGTTGCTTTCCAGTGACCCAGTTCCAACAGGAACTGCTGGGCCAAATGTAACAATCCCTGCTGACTTATTTTAAGGCATTCCTCTGTCACATCCCAAAAGGTCATATTCGCCTTTAACCTGCCTGACTGGCATCTCAAACCCTGCCTCTGGGGTCAGCCATCCAGAACTCACTGTTACAGCAGACTTTCCTTCAACCCCACCTCCTTTTCTTCCTCTTCCTGCTTGTAATTTCAGCAGGGGCCATCACTCAAACCTGGGCCTGCTGGAACTAAAGAGCTTCCAGCCAATCTGATTGATGGGGACAAGTGTCACCCTGGGTGAATTAACACCCAACTGGAAGGGAAATGGATGTAGGGAAGCCAGCTGTTTTGTGGGTGAGTTCCTGACCGACCTTCAGCAGGGTCACGGGGAACTCAGTGCCCTGTAAAATCCAGCCAACCATCTTAATATAGCACAGAGAGATATTTCAGTCTCCAAATGAAACCAGGATTGGGTTCAACTCAAATAATCAATTAGGAATCTGTGTCCAGAACTGAGGTCATTCACAAGGAAAGGAAAGTTGAACATGTTACCACAGCATTGTTGGTCTTCAAATCCAAAATGCAATAGCATTTTCAAAAGAGTTGAACAAAGGAAACAAAGAAAAAAGCTTTATGATGAGCACATATATGAAATTTAACTTTTATTCATACTGCTCATGTTAATGGGTGAGAATTTCCAGAAAGCCATTTCCAGTCCATGAAATCACTGCCAGATGTGAGTTAGAATCCAACTTTACCAACTAAGTTATGGCATCAAAGTCGTACAATCTCTGAGGAAATTCTTGGCCATAATTTGTGCAATAGCTTAGCAGCAAAGCAGGTGTTGCCAGCTTTTCAGTCCTTTCTGTTTTAATTGATACTTCAATTATTTTTAAGCATATTAACATTTATGCTCAGCAAGCACCTAAATAATGGTCAAGTCAATTAAACAGAAGCACTCACAGCAAAAATTCAGGTTTGAAAAATAGCCCTTGGGCAAAGTGTCAGGAGCTGCAGTACGCATGGACCTGTACCCCACAATGAATCACTACCTTCACAAGAAGGGAGGCAAAGAAATAAAGCAGTTGGGTGTTTCGATGGGAAGTTATAAAATATAAGTTTTGACCTTTGTTTAGTTCATGTTATGTGTCCATATTAGATCAAAAATCTCTAGATTAACTGCACAGAATGAAGCACATCAATTTTTCAAGGAAGTCTCAAGCTTTCTTGCTGATAAATGCCACTTATAGCCCATTAGGAACTTTGGACCATTAGGAATAAACAGTCGTATACTAAAGGACAGGAGTTTTCCTGTTTTTGAACTAATAAATGGATATTTTTCTTTTACATAGCAACTGAAGGAGAATCAGAATGACTGATCGTATTCGTCTGTATAAAATCATCAAACATATCTCGGCAACTCTTGACCAGGGATAACATTTACCAGGCATGTTGGGTGACCTCCTCCTTATCTTCCAATCTATTCCTCCATTATCTTCAGCAAGTAACAATCTAGAAATCTTTTCACTTCTACTCATGAGCTCAATCAATACTGCAACCCTTCAGGTTCCACGCCTGAAGAGGGCATTGATGACTATCGTCTTCCATTGGATTGCTCCATAATTATGCTTGGCAAAGTACTCACACACCTTCTGTGAGCTCTAAGTCCTGAAGTGGAACTGGAACCCAGAGCTCCTGGTCCATTGCGCCACAAGTCCTACTCACAAACAACTATTTCTTGTCATTTAACATATTCATCTCTTTCACTCACTGTTTCTTCCTGTGAGATGGTGGTGGAGTAGTACTTCTGAGCCCAGGGCTCATCCACTCCATCTGCTTTTCTCTGCTTTTTGTTTCTTTTCTGTGTTTCCTTTTCATTTTTTTTCCTCTATTTTACTTTGGTCTTGTTGAAGAGCTCAGTTGTGGCAACAGCATCGGTGGCGGTGAGTGAGTCCAGTGTAGACTTGAGTAGGCCCAGCAGCGTGGGCTTGTGGCGACTATGGAGAGAGTTTGGGTTCCCAGTGGCTTCTGCATCCAGCACAGATTAATTGAGTCGGCAGCGGAGGCGAGTTTGGGCCCAGTACAAGACGCGGCAGCATCAGCAGCGGCTGCGTGGGCAAGGTGGGCCCAAAGTGGACTCGTGGCGGCGGCAGAGTGGAGTTTGGACCACCAGCAGCATCGGTTATGTCTGTATTGGCAAGATCCATTGAGGACTGACAGTGGCGAGGGCATCAGTGGAGGTGAGATGGTGCCTAAAAGAGGCAACTTTCATTCCAGTGGCAGATGGGACTTATGCCTGGCCACCAGGCCCATGGCCCAAGGCGGGGTACTTAAGAAAAACTGTAAAGTTAAACACTTTCTCTTTATTTCTTCATTTTCTGCCTTTTCATTCAATGTTTTGGTTTATTTTTCCGTGTTTTAGGATGGCGCCAGAGAATGGCGACACTCTCCAAAACTTTTCACTGTATTTTGTAACAAATTACACGTGACAATAAATAAATCATTTCAAATCAAATTACTGTTTCCATTCATCTAATTTTGTAATTTTCATCTCAGCTATGGTTTCATCTCATTTTCTCTCTCCCTAACCACTGTTTCCACGAGAGTGTCTATCGACACAATAAGCTACCACATACACATCAAGCAGTCCTGGCTTCAGGTACAAATTTACACAAATAACGACATAACTCAAGAGTCAGGACCAATCTCAGTCCAAAATAAATTAAATCCCCAAAGAATAGACATTATTGTCTACTTCTATATATTAAAATTAACTGTGCTGGAAAGGAATTGTGCCATTTACAAATTTCTGACCTTTATTATACAGAATATATTCGAAAAAAAAAGCACATGTCTGATGTTCTACTTTAAAAATAATGAAAAGTCTCACTTTAAGAAAGGGCAGCCATGAGGATGATTAATTTGTGCAATGAAAGTGTTTTTCTCTTTTGAAACTGGACAATAAACAATTTATTAATGGCTGTGAGTAAATCAGAAACATATCATCCTTGAACAACTCTCAGCTTTTTTGCATCTGAAGCAGAGTCAAAGACGCCAGAGGACAGTCTGGGATGGGAGCAAGGTTACAGACCCTCAGAGGGAAATAAAAATAGAAAGTGCTGGAACTAGCCAACCAGCTTACCAGCATCCTTGGAGAGACTAACAGAGGTTATGGCCTGGATTATCGAAGGGATGACGATGCCAAACTCCCTGTTAGAATTTTGATTCAACCCATAATCCTATCAGATATCCCACAGCAATGAATGCTGGATTCAGCAGTTGCTTAATGAAGGGGAGACTTTGGCTGCTTCCTGCCTGAGGAGAGCTGTTGGACTGACCAACAGCACTTCAATCCAGGAGAGCCTGCTGGGAGCAACTGGGCAATAGGGAGTCCCACCACACAGAGGAGCCCCCAGGTAAGGTGGGTGCAGGGAGACCGCATGAGGGAGGGAGGAGAGGGGAAATAAGTCCAAGAAGCAGAAGGAAGGGGATTAAAGCAGGGCATAACTCTGGAGCAGAGCTTCCCATGGGCTTTGGGGGCATACAAATGAGCTCTCTACCTCTTTCCCAACACACCACAACTCAGCTGAAATTGCTAGGCCTCCCAATGGTCTGACCCTGCTCACGCTGGGAGTAAATTACCAAAGGTAATGGGGTCAGGACTCATAGAGACCAGTCACTGACCACTTAAGAGCTGAGGCCCAAAGACAGATGATCCAGAAAATGCCTCCCCGGCCTGTGTACAATTTCACACAGGTCAGGTACAAGCAGGATGTAAGGCCACCTTTTAAATATTAGGTAATGCTCACTTCAAACCCACCTGCCTGCCCTGCGTCTCAGGTCCATGACCCTAAGTCATCACCCTGATGCAAGAGCAATGGTCAGAAACACAAATTTACCCAGTGACCTCAAAGGTAGGCTGCAAAACAAGGCTGAGGCATTAAATCACATTGCTTACACATATCTGCTGCTACATTCTCGACGTCACCAGTGTTCGGCAGCCTCCCTTGACTCACCATTTAATGGACATTTGTCAGCCATTTCTGCTAGTATTTCACCATGAGCCTGGGGTGACCCCATAACATGAGGGGAGGCAACTAGAGTATTCCTGGCCATCTTAACATCATCCCACCCGTCCCCTCACTGAATCCTACCTAAATGGTCATGAAGAACTTTCCCAATTAACAGAACTGCAGACCTCCATCACTGGCTAGGTCTGGGGTTGGATGTAGCTCCAGCAGTGATCACTGCTTCCAAAGGAAGCCCTGAGATAGAAAGGGCTGCAGGGCCTACAATTGGCTGAAAAGTGGCAAGAGCTGAAGCTGGTAGGCCATTCTGAGCAGGGAGGAAACCCCTGCAGAAGAATCATTTGGGCCTCGGGTGCTGTCTTTCCTGCTTGCTACCTCATCATTGGGATAAGGAACGCTTGGCTCTGATGGTCCTTCAGTCTGTAACAGTGAGGAAGTTTACACTAAACTGGCAGCCTCAACGTGAAGCAGGGGGCATTTCCATGACCAGCAAAATGCCTCAGCGGTCACAAAACCATCTCTAATCCAGGTCTTAATCATATGAATTGGATGCCCAGCTCCAGGATGCAGGTAGGCAATCCTACTTTCTGTCCATCTCTATCCCTCTGCAAACCTCTGCTTCCAATACCATCTCAATGGAGCTGGAAAAATTCCGCCCAACCATCAGTTAGGTTCTATGTTATTGATCCAAACCTCTCATCACAGTTTATTCAATCTGAATATAAAACTGATGATCACTCTATTTACCTGTTTTAGGTCCAGAGTGATAGTCACATAATGGTACTCCATTCCATTTTGAATGCTGGGGCTTTGCCACCATCTGTTGGTGCCATCAATTGCATTTGTTATTTGATGTCGTTCTGTAAAAGAAATTGGAACAGCATTCAAAATTGGTGGGAAATGTGATCAAAGTCAAAGTGTAATGCAACTCTGGAATTTCCATCTAGCTGACGAAGTTATGTTGCAGCTATGCAACATCCTGGTTATAGAACTCCTCTGTAATACAGGGGTGCAGCTCTGGGCACTAAACCTTTGGAAGGATACATTGGCCTTAGAAGCAATGCAGTGTAGATTTTGATGCCTGTGTTAAGTTTGACAGCTGCCTCAGGGCAAGGAAATTGGTGGATGAACTAATCAAAGAGGGCACTGCATCATCAGCAGTATACCAGTGTATCAGCAGTGGGTGAATGGGTCATCTGCCCGTAGCTCAAGTCAGACACTGAAAGGTGCAGCTAAGGCCCAAATAAGAGCTTCACTCCGCTGCTATGATGTTATAATGGGTGGCAGGACAAGCCTGCGCCCAACATGCAACCAAGTTGGTGGGGAGCTGCCTTTTGAACCACTGCAGTCCACGTGCTGAAACAAGCAACAACAGAATCACTGAGCTGAACAATGGAGGAGAGGTGGTGGAGGAGGATTCCGTGATTTCAGGCTGCACAGAGGATCTACAATGAGTGATGTTCTCAATTTGTTGGAATGGAGAAAACTCAATTCAATCCATTGGGGAGTTGTTACCATGGACTCTGATAAATTGGCAAGATTGCCCTCTGCCTATATGCAGAGTTGGATTTCAATGTTTTGGGGGTAAAAATAGAATCACTATGCCTAAAGTGGGGTAAACTGATCATAACATTTACATTTACTGGTTACCAGAGACAGAATGTTCAGGAACTGAAGAGAAAATGATTGGTTTGATGACAAGGTAAAGCTTAACCAGGGGCTGTTGAGACAAAAAAAAATCAAAACTCAAATGCTTCCATTATAATGAAGAAAATCCTGGGATCCAAAATATCATAATACATATGATACTAGCTGCAACAAAACAGCTGCAGCAATCCACTTGCAGATCCAGTTTTGTGACACAGATCAATTTTATATTTTGAATGCTATAACAGTCATGAAATAATAGTTCATTCAAATGTCCAAAGTCTTTAAAGTTCATCAGTTTCAATGTTCTGAAGGAAGGAAAGAAGTTGCTTCTGATTTTCAAATCAAACCCCTATGTAAAGGCTAAAGAGCAAGCAGTGTCTCCTTCCCTTCCAAATAATGACAGAGGATACCATAAGTACAGTCAACAGGAAAAATCCCAGACACTAATAATTTAAAAATAAACAATCCTTGAAGTCCGTCTCCATAAAGAATGTGTTACATACCCTTCGGATTTCTACTATTTAAGTCACAGATTCTGCACTGTGGGTTCCTAAATGGTCGCCCAGGAACATGTTCCACCAGTTTGCAGTACATCTCAGACCCATTTTGACCACAGGTAGCATTGGCACTAATATCAGCCATGCTGGCAAGATTTAACACAGCCGGAAACAACCCTGAAAAGAACAAAATAACTCGTGTTAAAAGGCAACTTCTCAGTAACAATTTTTAATTCACTAAAACTGCAGAAAAATTTCATCACCGAGCAATACCATATTCAGAAAACGTTATTCTATTAGTGCTTCAGCTGCAAAAGCATGCATGTAAAAACATAAAGGGAAATAGTTTCACAAACAGAATTAATGTATTGCCTTTTTATTGCCCATTATTAGTGTGTTCTATGATTTTATATGATATGCAGGAAATTATTAAGCATGTTCTCATATAATCCTCTGTGTTAAAGAAGTGTTACATCTGACAGTTTTATCTTATTTACTTGCTTTGTGCAAGATTATATATTGTCTCCTTTCTTCTTGATGAAAACTGCATTATTTTGATTAGTAACAGAGATAACCGCATCCCAAAACCAGCCCAGCTCGTCCCCGCCTCCCTAACCTGTCCTTCCTCTCACCTATCCCCTCCTTCCACCTCAAGACCCACACCCATCTTCTATCTACTAACCTCATCCCGCCCCCTTGACCTGTCCATCCTCCCTGGGCTGACCTATCTCCTGCCTACCCCCTCCCCCCTCCACCTACACTCACCTTTACTGGCTCCCTCTCCGCCTCTTTGACTTGTCTGCCTCCTCTCCACCTATCCTCTCCTCTTTCCATCTTCTATCCACCTCCCCCTCTCTCCCTATTCATTTCAGAACCCTCTTCCCCTCCCCCATTTCTGATGAAGGGTCTAGGCCTGAAACGTCAAGCTTTCCTGCTCCTATGATGCTGCTTGGCCTGCTGTGTTCATCCAGCCCCACACCTTATTTGATTAGTACACTACATTCTGTAATATTTTCATACTAACATTGCTTTCTAAAAACTTATATCACATATGCAAAACCATCATTCTGTTTCGTTGAAAAAAAGTGCTGAAGAAACTTAGGAGGTGGAATAACACCCACCATGGAGAGAGAAACAAAAGTTAATGTTTTGAATTCAGCCAATAAAGTGTCATATCTAACAAAACATTAATCCCGTTTTTCTCTCTCCAAAGGTGTTGCCAAATCTTAATTTCTCCAGCATTTTCTGTTTTTATTTCAAATTTCCAGCAATCACAGTATTTTGCTTTTACTCCATTTCATGTTTAGTTGACTATTCTTACCCAATCTCATTAATTTTTAAGTATCTACATAAAAGAGACTTTCAGATTTTGTCTTTTTTTGCAGGCAATTTGTGCTATCTAACTAAAATAAATACTCTGATTCTGTGAGGAGTTCAGCTTTGAAAGAAAAAAATCTGACTTTGTTGCATTGAGAGTCAAATCAAATCTGGCAGCATTCAATGAGAACTGAGATAGAATGTAGTGCTGGTACCAGGGTTGTTTTGCGCTTATGCCAGGAATAATGGCATCACCTCAAATATAACAGATGTTGTTTCTGTTGGTGTAGCAAGTCGAACATTTTGGCCAATATGTTTTTAACAGTTTTACAATCCATTGACAGCTGCATGCACTGTGCCTCTGACATGTGAAACACAATTACACAGAGCTAACAGCACTAATAGAAATAATCCTTGTAGTTTTGGCTTTCAGTAAAGACCTAAATTTAAAAATTAACACATTAGTAAATTTATTAAAAAGAACTAATTGCTGCTGAACTCTGCAAATTTGATAAGAATTTTTAAACAAGTTGGGAATTACTGATCAGCACATGCTTAATATATCAGTAGGGAACATGTAATTTATGTGATACCTCTGGAAATTAGAACATTAGCATTGCCTCCCTGCAGTTCAATTAAAAAAAACTGTATAGAAAGTTGCAAGCAGGTGAGAAGCGGTAAACTGGGTTGACTCTGTTTCAACCAAAGATTCTAACTCTCTTCGCATTAGATTGTACCTCTCCAGTCATAGGATCTCTACAGTGTGGAAGCAGGCCATTTGGCCTATCAAGTCTACACTGACGCTCCAAACAGCATCCCACCTAGATCTACCCCTATCTTATCCCTATAACCTTATGATTCCCCTGGCTAACTCACCGAGCCTGTACATCCCTGGACACAATGGACAATTTAGTATGGCGAATCCACCTAATCTGCACATCTTTGGACTGTGGGAGGAAACCGGAGCACCTGGAAGAAACTCAGGTCGACACTGGGAGAACATGCAAACCCCACAGAGTCAGTGGCCCAAGGGTGGAACTGAATGTGAACCACCATGCTATCCAACTAAAATTGGTGTTATTTATTTTTTGCTAATAACAAACCAATTAACAAATATTTTTTGAAGCAATGACCAAACAAATTTATCAATTGCAAAGACATGATGTTGCTACGCACACGCACACGCACACAGTTAAATGAAAGAGTGCACATTTTAGAGCCCTTTAGTTGTCTTTGGCACAAAGTCTTAACCTGAAGCTGATGCTGATTAGCTGTTTTCTTGGATGCAGTCAGTCAGAATGAACGTTGCAGTTGTTGAAAACTTGAGATCTTTGCTTTTTATTTTATGGCTGTTTCTGTAGAAAACAGGTGACAGCAACTTGACAGAGAGAAAATGGAGTCAGCAGCTTCCCTCAATTATCTCTCAACATGTTCGTGAAAGCCCCCTTTAAATATTTGTCCAAGTAATTATCCCTTAGTAAGATTTTTCTGACTGTAGCAAATTTTGTACAAGGTTTGCTGAAAGGTTAATGCTGAGGAGTACGTTAAGTACTGCCCAATATGACGATGGACCTTGGCAACGGTGAAAGTTTTGGATCTTGAATGATTAAGATCTAACCTTGTAGTCTCCCACATAGTCTCAGTAACAATGCCTGTTGTACCAATGTAACCTATACTCGATTGCTATCGTGAAATAAATTACACCTTGCTAGACTATCTTCTCATTAGTATACCAGGTCACTTTACTCCACCACACTAGATCAAACAGGCCTGCTTGACCACCGTCAGGAAGAAGGATGATAGTGGCAAATGTGGTGAGAATCCATCCGACAATGTGGTGGCAAATGGTACAATCACTTTTTTTTTTAAAATTGTTCATAGGAGGTGGGCATCACTGGCTAAACCAGGATTTAGTGCCCATCTCTAAATGCCCAGAGGGCAGTTTAAGAGTCAGCCGCATTGCTGTGGGTCTGCAGTCGTATGTACGCAGTACCAGGTAAAGACGGCAGATTTTCATTTCAAAAAGACATAGGTTTTTATGACAATCAACATCAGTTACATGGCGGCCATTCAGCAATTCTTTTATTCCAGATTTTTACTGAATTCTAGGTTCACTATCAGTCACGGTGAGATTCAAACTGATGATGTCCAGAATATTCGCCAAGAGTTCTAGGTGACCAACCCAGTGACACTGGCACTCTGCCGCCACCTCCCTTTTAGCTGCAGCACACAAAAAACTGACAGCTATGGAGATCCCAGGATTCTTCAGATGGTACAAAGGAACACTAGTTGGGGAGACTGTATCCACATCGTCTTTTGTGCAAGGGCATGGTTGGCATGAAAGGGGCACGAGTGTGGGTGTATGTGGGGTGATGAGTGTGTATGAGGGGTGAGAAATTGAGGGCCATTCTCTGGTTTCCTGCTTTTATTACACATGAGATAAAGTCTAAACAGCACTGACAGACTGGCTTCTTGAACAAGCCCCCTCTCGTACTCAGCAGCCCTTGTGGTTGCCATCCAATGTTTTTTGTTTGACTTGCACTCCCCTCCTCAGGAACAAAAACGCCACCTACATAAGCACTAAGACAGAGATGCAGCTATCAGAAATTCCCCAATTGCTGTTACCCACTTCTAGAATGAAAGCCCAGCTCGATGTCAATGCAGTAGTACAGTTATCATATATAACGTACAGTGGCTAAATTGCACACAGCAAGATTTCATAAGCAACAAGTTAAATGGCAAATTAGTCTGTTTTGGAAACGTTCTTGACTCCTCCCCTGTAATTTGCAACTTGCTCACCAAGCTTTGAGCATTGTGCGTGGTCGAATTCTTTAAGCATGAGGGCACTTTAACTTGGTTTGTGCTGTCAGGCACGTGTAGTAACTTCAACCGGCTGACTTGCACTCAACCCGTGTGGGAATTATGAGATGCTAAATGGCCATCGAGCCCACACACCTTAAGGGAACACTATTCCTATGGAATTTTTTAAATCCAATTTAACCGGTGGACAGGACTCCAGTTTAACATGCTATCCAAGCAATAGCACCCGTGCAGTATTCCCACACTAGTACACTGAAAAGTCAGCCAGTATTATAGTCTCACATGCCTTTCTGTAGTTTGAACCCAAGACCTTCCAGTGCAGAGGTAAAAGAGCTAAGAAGTGTAAGGATCCAAGTAGATATTTTTGAAAATAAGCTCAAAGCCTTCAAACATAACTTATCTATTTTTGTTGTAGCTTTTATCGCACGGAATTATAAAACAACATAGTTAACATCTTGCTTATTATTGTGCCTGTGTTTAAGCTATAAATATACTTATAGCTCACTGCAGTTTGTGAACGTGTTTTAAATCGACAAAATTATTCCTTGTACAAATAGGAACATCATGCAAGGTTCTTTTATTTTTCTTTCGAGTACACATTAATTTACATAAACGACCATTTAAAATTTTGAAACTGGCCAAAGTGCACAAAGCAGTTGGAAATGAGAATGTGACTTAGACTACACACACAGGAATCAAAGCTAGCCCACAATTTATGTGATTGTGAGCTCCCCTGGTGCAGCCCTTGTGGTACAGATGCTTAGCAATTGTAACCAAGTGAGTAACCAAGCTGTAACCAATTGTAACCACAGCTAACACAATGCCGCAGACGTTCCAATGGTTCGGGAGTCATTTCTGCAGTGTGGACTGGAATTGCACTGCTGTCTCACAGTACCGGGGACCTGGGTTCGATCACACCCTTGGGAACTGTCTGTGTGCAGTTTTCCCATTCTCCCCATGTGGGTTTCTTCCAGGTGCTTCGGAGTCACAGCCCAAAGATGTCCTGGCTAGTGGACTAACGATGGAGAATCAGGGGTGACAAGGACAGGGTGGGGATGGGTCAGAAATACCTTGTCAACATGTAGGTATTTTGTAGTACACACCTCCGGAGCAGGTGAGATTCAAACCCATACCTCCTGGTTCACAAGTAGTGGCATGAGCATTACACCACAAGAAACTTCCTCATCATTAATACATACGTATCTGATGCTAATGCCATCACTGTAAACCCAATAACACGCATTTCAGTTAATCTTTCTGACCAACAGCTGAAGATTACTGGCAATGTTGAGAGAACAGTCCTGCGGAATAACCAATCAACAACCTGAGAAATCACTCATACCGATAAATGAAAGTCTTTGGCTCTTTGGTGATCATTTCAGAGTATGTTCTGACATGTAGGCCCATCAGAGGTGGTGATATAATGGTATACAGTCAGGGAGTAGTGCTCCTCTAGACATGTGGAGTAATGGAGTTATACAGCACAGAAACAAACCCATCGGTCCAACTCTCTGCGCCGACCAGGTATCTTAAACTGATCTAGTCCCATTTGCCAGCATTTGGCCCATATCCCTCCAAACCCTTCCTATTCATGTACCCATCCAGATGCCTTTTAAATGTTGTAATTGTACCAGTCTCCACCACTTCCTCTGCCTGCTCGTTCCACGCCCGCACCACCCTCTGCGTGAAAAACTTGCCATTCAGTCCTTTTTAAATCTTTCCCCTCTCACCTTAAACCTATGTCCTCTGGTTTGTGCTCCCCCAACCTGCAACCTCAAATATTGCTTGTGGATCCCATGAATTTCATGGGTTCAGGTAAATAATGAGGAACCATGGTCATGTTTGACAGCTGAGGAATTAGCACACCTCCATTCTAAACACTGCTTGTAAAAGACAGAGGGGAGCAGGGGAACAGAATGCACTGCGCGTGGGGTACTTTGATGGCTATTATAGTAACGAGATTGTAATGAGGTCATCCTGGTGGATCTTACAGAATGTGAGCTCCCTGTTTGGTCCAATCAGGGAGTCCTGGCTGACAGATAATAAATGGGAGTGTCAGATATTCTATTCACCCTGACAGGAAGCTCTGAGGGAGCTGAATCAGTGTCAAAGTCTTTCCATGTGTAAATAAAGAGTAATTTGGTGACAGGATACCAGCCTCTGGAGTTATTTCGTGTAGGTTATAGTATCACCACTGGTCAAACCCTGAAGTACACAGCTTCCTGACTGAGCTAACATTGGGACATAGATACAAGATTGAGCCTACTGGACCAATCAAAAAGATCATGGCTGATCTGTTTGTGTTTTGAACTCTTTGGTCCCACTTACTCCTTTGGCCTCCTTCCCTGTCACAATTTATCAACTTACTTCTTCAAGATAATTCTATGAGTATTCAATAAAGGCTTGTGACAAGTAGCAGGAGAACCAAAATCACAGAATAACCTTCTTAATCTCATCATCACAATGCAGCTTGTGCAGTTGTTCATGACTGTATTGTAAGCAGCAATCATCATATTGCCCAGGTGGAGAATGTGGCACTAAACTGTACATTTTTTTGGCTTAGTCTGGGTGGCGCTGGGTTTTTTGAAATTGGTTTTCGATGTGAGACTGTGAGAGTTCTTTGGCCATATCTTATCAAACTTGCCATATTAACTAACTTCCTTGCCCCTAGCGCATCCGTCTGGACCCATCTGACCACACACTGTTCCCAGAATAACTCGACACTCAGCACGTATCCAACGACTGGCACAAGTAGGGTTCACGCCAACTTTAAAAAGCCATTGGGCACACAGACTAGCACTTACATTCCGAGGCCACCCTGTTTGCTCAAGGAGGTTTCTGGAGATGTCTATTAAAGGGAAGATTACTGTCCGACAGGGACCCGCAGGTCCTGGTTCAGTGCGTGGTGCAAACAACTGCTGCATTTTTGCTGGAAGGCAGGCACTAAACCTGGCACCCTGGTCTAAAGAGATAGTCGGAACTGCAGATGCTGGAGATCTGAGATAACAAGGTGTAGAGCTGGATGAACACAGCAGGCCAAGCAGCAGCAGA
>JAHRHZ010000073.1:16322776-16349449 GCA_024137785.1 Ginglymostoma cirratum | reverse complement strand
ATGCTGGAGAATCTGAGATAACAAGGTGGATGAACACAGCAGGCCAATCTCAGATTCTCCAGCACCTGCAGTTTGTACTGAGAAAACAAAGTGTAGAGCTGGATGAAGAAGGGTCTAGGCCTGAAATGTCAGCTTTCCTGCTCCTCTGCTGCTGCTTGGCCTGCTGTGTTCATCCAGCTCTACAACTTGTTATCTCTTAACCCTGCTCTAAAGTTGCCACCTGGGTCAGTACAGTCTCAAAGGTGCTAAGGAAGAGCCAGCAATGCCAAGAAGGTTAATGAGCTCCTCTGCTACACCACAGTAAGGGTACACTCTTCTTTGCCACCTCGCAATAACATCATCTCTGCTACTGCACCTAGCTGCTACCAAGCTCTTCATGTGCCATTCTCGCGATTGACTGCAGCGTCTTCTCTCACCCGCTGCCAGTCCCCTCCCCTCCAAACCCCTACACCATTAAAGCTGCAAGGTCTTTGTGACACCTCCTCAATCCCTCACCAGCTTTCACCCACCTGCACCAGCACTAATAGTGAGGCCATCCACTTTCACCTCACTCCATTCCTCCCTTTCTCTCATTACAGAAGACAACTCACTGCAGGGAATCTGCAGGGGTGCATGACATTATGTTCCTCTACCCTCCAACCCATATGGACAGGAGGCCAGGATCACTCCTGCTAGAGGCAGGTTGACACTCCACAGTGTGAACTTCCAAGGCTCAGAGAGAGGGAGGCAAGGTGGAGCTGGAGAGACCAGTCATTTCTGGAGTGTCCTGAGAGGAGACTTCTAACGGGTCTACATGTGGATTGTTCTCCGGGTTAGGTGCCTACGGGCACTGTCCTATCTCCTTGCAAGTCAGTCTCACTCATTACACACCACTTCTAACCACCAGCTGTAACGTCTTCATTCTTGTGTCTTGCAGGTACATCCGGTTCGTCCCTCACCTCTGTGGTGAAGTGGCCTGATCTGCCATGTCCTCCATCTTAGAGAATGAATCAACTGAGGTCTCAGAGAAAACATCAGTAAGTCTGCCTTCTGCATCAGATATGCTGCTACGTCGGTGAGAATCTTTGGCTGAGGAGGTTTGGCAGAACAGGATTCTGAGCACCTCATTCTGTAGCTGACTGAGGAAGAAATGGCACTCAGAGCTGCCAGGGCCCAGGAACCTGCTCAGCCCCAGGCAGCAGGGGACCCTGTGGTATCGGCAGACACTTACACAGATAGGAATGAGCATCAGACAGGAATATGAGGGGGGCAATGGGCTTCAGTGTCCAGAGGCTGCAGCAAAGCAGAGGGACATGGACAGATTGGTGACTGCCTCCACAGAGAGTGCAGTTCAACAAGGAATGTAAGTTTTCTTTCTTACATCTGCAGGCAAAGCCAAACTTCCAATGTCTGTTTGTTTCAGTGCAAAGGCTGTATAGAAATGTTTCAGTAACGCAGTGTATGTACACAAAGACATTTTATGAATAAAGTAGAATTTCACAAAAACACTTTTTTTTTACTTCATGTGCACAGATTGCACATAACTGCTTCAGTAACTGTGTGTATGAAAAGATTTTTGATGAAATGGGCACATTTTTGCAATACAAAAAACGGTATAGACACAGCATATAAAGAACAGTATATAGCAGATCATATGGACAGTTGCTTCTGAAGCATCCTTCAAGATACTGTTTGATTTATTAAAACCATAGCTCTTACTCTAAAGATAAATGCTTAAAAACATCATCAAATAATGTTCAAAAATACAACTCATGTAAGCACCCTTTGATACTTTTGAAAATAGCATTTATACAAGCCAGTATTCATACACATTTAATTTAGTAAATGCTTTTTCTGGTCTTCAGCTGATGCAAGTATTTCCTTTGGAAGTGGTTAAGGAAAATTGCAGAGCATTCTTTGATCAAGATCTGTTTTAAATTTTAGTAGCATTAAGTGTGGGAAGATCATGGCTAAAGAACATAAAGAAAATAAAATGTTGCGCCGGAAATCTTTCCCAGCTGTGTACTCAGGGCTCTATTATTCAGCTCCAGATGTAAAAAAAAATTCAATAACTTCTTAATTGTTCAAAATAACTTCAACTTGAGTAAAAGAAAATCTAATCAGGCACAGTACAATTAAAGAAATGCAACAGTTACAACTTTGTTGCTTTCAACTGCTTCTAACTGCTAAGGAGTTTTTTAATTATTCTAAAGCAGTAACTATGGTTGCAGCGGAAGGAAATAGTTTACTCTGGAGCTCCAAGGCTGCAGCCAACATTTATATACAATGTCCCTGAACATTTCAAAAAATAAGAACTCTCGCCTGTCCACTTCAATATACCCTCACTCCCCATTTTCTATTGCTTGTAAAAATTACTTAACGATAAACTATTCTGCAGTACAAGCAAACTGCACTACATATTAAAAGTTTTGCACATAACACACATTCTATGCACAACTGTTCCATCACTGCATTTTTACCAATGAACGTTCGCCCTCAATGTTATAATTGGCTCAAATTAAAACAGTAGCATACCAAGAATGAAATACACACATGCAAAATACTGAGACATGAATGATTCTGAATAGTTAATTTGGAAATCTCATCAAAAAATAAATAAATAACAGTATTCAATCACTCAAATGGTTTTGGAAGAACCATATTCTCTGCCATCAATGTTTCAGAACTGAAACTTTGCGGTGCAAAACTCTGATCCAGAGCATTTCTGAAGATGGTGCGATAGAAACAAGAAACACTCCAAGTGGCCTGCACTCCACCTCCAATCACTTCCAACATGGTGTCACAAGCTGGGGAGGGGTTCACCAGAAGGCTTCCAAATGGTGATGTCATGATGTCAGACAGCCATAACAATTAACCTGACTCGGCGTTTGGAAACAGACAGCAAAGGTCTATTCAACAAAATTGTTTTTATTTATTCATGGGATGTGGACATTGCTGACTGAGACTGCAATTATCAACCATTCCTATTTCCCTCTAGAAGGTAGCGGCGAGTTGCCTTCTTGAAGCGCTGCAGTCCTTAGGATCTATGGACATACTCAGTGCTGTTGGGAAGGTGGTTCCAGGATTTTGATCTCATGATCGTGAAAGAATAGCGATACAAAGATCCGAGGTCAGGATGATGTGTGGTTTGGAGGGGAATTTGTAGGTGGTGCTATTCCCACGTAACTGCTGCCCTACTCTTCCTCGATGAGAAAGGTTGTATGTTTGGAAAATGCTGCTAGAAGAGCCTTAGTGAGTTACTGCAATGCATTTTGTAATTGGTACACACTGTTACAACTGTGCATCGGGGAGAAAATGAATGGAGGGCCAATCAAGTAACCTGCTTTGTCCTGGATAATGACAAGATTCTTGAGTGTAGTTGGAGTTGACTTCATCCATTAAGTGGGGAATTTTCCATCACATTCCTGATTTATATAGGTTTGCAAAGGCATTTGGGAGACAGAAGATAAGTTACTCGCTGTAGAATCCCCAGCATTTGACACGTTTGTACAACCACAGTATTTTAATGGCTAGACCAGTTGGGTTTGTGGTCAATGGTAACTCCAGAATGTTAATTATTAGATGATTTAGTGGGTAATGCCATTGAAAGTGAAGGGGCAATGGTTGTTGGAGATGGTTATTGCTTGGCACTTGCAAGTCATGGCTGTTACTTGCTCCTCATCAGCCTTGAGTCCAAATGTTGGCCAGGTCTTGCTGTAGTTGGACATGGATGCCCTCATTATCTGAGAATTTGCAAACAGAGCTGAACATTGTACAATCATCAGTAAACATCTCACTTTAGACCTTACAACAGAGAGAAAGTCAATGGTGAGGAAGCTGAAGGTGATTCAGCCTGGGTACAGTGATGTTCTGGGACACAGATAATTGACCTCTAACAAGCACAAACATCTTTCATCTTGCTAGGTATGACTCCCATCGACTCCAGTTTTGCTACTGCTCTTGGGTGCAACTTGTGGTCAAATGTTACCTTATATTAAGGGATGTCCTCTTACCTCACCTAATGAGTTTTTAGGGCAGTAATTGGCTGGATTGATCTGTCCTGCTTTGTACATATCTGGGCAACGTCCAGGTTATCAGGTAGATGCCAGTGTTAGCTGTATGGGAACAGCTTGGCCAGTGATGCAGCTAGTTCTAGAGCTTGACATTCACTTGAAGAACATGTGTCCAACCACTTTCAGGGACCACAGCAACAGCATTGTTTAAAGAGGCCTAGGCACCCAACTTGCAGTTAAATTAATTTAGAATAACCTCTATCATGGCAAAGTCTCAGGAAAAAACTCTAGAGTATTTCTGAAGATATCATGGTGAGCTCCTGCACTTGACAAAGCTCATTGTTGCATCCTCACAGGTAGTGTGGGGAATTTGGTGAACTATCCAAACTAACACTACAATTGAGATGGCAGCTATATTGCAATATTTCTGTGGCTTTAAGTAAAACAGGGCAAAGGATAAAATGCTGCAGAGAGATTCTTTTGTGTTCCTTAGAAGTCACAGCTGGTCAGCCACCTGTAATGTATTCATAGGTTTAGAACATAGGTTTAGTATGTAATTAAACATGGGATCTGTACTTGTGCTTTGATCCAATGCTGCTACACGTACACGGAGATCCCAGTCTGGCATACTGGAGGCAAACGCAGAGAATGCTGCAGAAATTCAACAGGGCCAGCAGCATCAGTGGAGACAGAAACAGAGTTATCCGTTTCAAGTCCAGTATGATGCTTCTTCAGTTCTGATGAATGGCAATTAATGGAGCACCACAGGAAACAGTGCGGAGGCCACAAGTACTCACAGTATCGTAATAACTTGGATGAGAAAGGTCAATGTACTATAGCCACGTTTGTGGACCATACAAAAATAGGTGGGAAGGTAAGTGTTGAGGATAGCACAAAGTGTCTGCAGAGATATAGACAGGTTGAGCGAGTGGGCAAAAACCTGATAGACTGAAGATCTAAGGGAAGAAACTGGCATTGGAGCCAGTCTACAGAGGGCTCATTAAGCTAATCCCAGGCATGGAGGGACAGTCTTATGAGGAGAGGTTAAGGAGAAGAACAAAATATGATCCTATTGGAACATATAAGTTTCTTAGGGGACTTGACAGGGTAGATGCAAAATGGTTGTTTCCCCTTGTGCGAAAGTCCAGAAGGAGAAGGCATAATCTCACAATAAGGAGTCCCACGTTTAGGACACTAAAAGGAGGAATTTCTCTTTTCAGATAGGAGGGAATGTGTGGAATTCTTTACCACAGAGGGTTGTAAAAGTTGCACCAGACATAGACATTTTTTTAATCGGTAAGGGAATCAAGGGTTATTGGGAAATGCAGGGAAGTGGAGTTAACTGGAACCATGATCCCATTGAAAAGACTCAATGGGCCAAATGGCCTACTTGCGCTACTAGGTCTTATGGAAAATGATGTGGATCAGATAAGTTAGCAGCCAGCCGCCTGACTGAGTTCATTTTGTTGCCCTATTTCCTAAGCAATCAAAGTGAACCTCCAACATACAGAGCCCGACAATCTGGTAGGGAGACCAGCAGGAAAAATTACACTCAACTACGGGATTGTGCATTAAAATTCACAGCTCTTAAATGGGATTTACTACTTCATGTCAAAAAGGCTATAAAGAAAACAAACAATCTTTGACAGCAAAAAAAATTAAGTTTTGTCACAACTCCAGGTGGATAGGAAAGCATTGGATTATTTGTCTTAATGAAATCATATGGGTAACCAATTTCCTGATCTATGAATGCCCAAAGCACACCAAAAGAGATTATGATCCATTTCAGAATTTCTCCTACAATGCATACCATTAAAACTAATTCTAAAAAGCCAAAGTGGACTCATTGGAGGAGGCCTGTGGTGCAGTGACTAAAGTCCCTCCCTCTGAGTCACGCGCTCTCGGTTCAAATCCCACTTCAGGAATGAATTCTTGCTTTATTTTTGAGTCTAAGTGTGGAGACAGACCTAAAAGAAGAAGGTACATCTACATGGGAGTGAGCCAGCTTTTCTCAAGTGATTACATTCTTCTCAGCTTATATGCATGCACAGGTAGGATACCAAATTTTATGGGCAGACAGCAAGTGTTGCTCCTATCTGGGTCCTCTGGGCTCCAACTTCCAGCTGCCATATTTAAGCAGGGTCAATTCACTCTCTGGGAGCCAACAGCATCACTTGACCACTGTTTATCACCTCTTCCCCAATCCCGGAGATGGCAGACCCAGCAAAACGCAGTCCCATTATTTAGTGGCATCTACCTCATGGTTCTCCTGCATTTTATCCAGGAGAGGAGGAAAGTTCTTTTCCCTATGGATGGCAAAAGAAGACAATCACAACCAACAAAGGATGAGTAACCAGACGTAGCTGCAGAGATCACAACCTCTGGGTAGCTCATGAGAATTTGGCTCCACTGTCACGTGAGGATAAATGCCTGCTACGTTCTGCCAGGATATGTGCCACTCTCTACTCTCACACCTAAGAATGCGAGCTAACATTCTAAGTTTGTGAATGGAGAATCTGCCACCAACAAGACTGGATGGCAGCCATCTCCATCAAATGCCTTATATGCAGTCGATATCGGTATCTAATAACAGCTCCACTGCGCCATAGCCTCTCTCACATTTGTCAGGATTCACATTAAAATATTAAAGGAGTTACAGCATTCAGCAGATCATACACAACTCACTGACCTTTGGGAGAAAGAACATATCTGATACCTTTCACCAAACATTTGAATAGGTCAAGGACGCAAGCAAGCTTTGGAATGAATATGTCATGGGTATCTCATGGTCACACGTCATATGACCCTTTATGTTTTTCATCTCTAATGAGAGAGTAGTCCTATGGTCCTCTGGGACTTCCGGTGCCTTTACTTTATCGCAAAGGCATGATGGTAAGAGAAGAAAGATAAAACAACAGTCAGTGAAGTCATTTTGGGGACATTGGTGTCAACTTTCTGTCTGCACATCTATGGAGGGTCTTAAAATTGTGGTTATTTTTGGTGCAAGGACCCTAATCATTATGTTTTAAAAGCTTTCAGCCAGGTTTTCTTTCCTAAGAAACAGACTGTTACGCACTAATGTAACTCTTGCTGTCAGGTTATATACCACGAGGATGCTGGTGACCACGGACCTTGATGTTGACTTCTTCCCGATGAGGGGATCACCTCCATTGCTGATACATTGTGCCGGATTGAGAGAATCTTTAAAAAGGTCCTTCTTTGCTGACCATCTTTTACTATTGGTTATTACCATCAGCACCAGACTTACCAAATCATAAACTCTTACTCCAGGACAAAGAAATTCCAAATTCCTCTTCCTGATGTTGGTCAGCAAGCTCATTTGATCCCAGATTTTGGGAATGCATCTTCATTGGTCATGTGACTTGTCCAAGGTGTTTTCATTACTCGCCTCAAAAGCCACAATCCTGCAGCCTCACTGCTCGTCTATACCACTTCGCTGATTGTCAAAAATTTTTAATGCATTTTTGGCCATTCGAATCTTTTGTCATATTTCTTCATCGCAGTTTCTGTCTGATGTTCAAAAATCTCTGAGGCAACAGATCTGGCCCTCTGTTTTCCTTTTTGGACATTGGGACAATTTGTTTTCTTACAACTGATGCTCAATTTTTTCTTCTCACTTTCATTCACTATTCAAAATCTTTTAGTTTCTCTTCAGAGTCAGCAACACGCTCTGTATCATCGATGTATTAAGATTGTAGACTTCAACTAATAATCCCAGGTTACTCAATCTCTGTGGATACATATTCACAATATACACCGAACAATTGTTGAGAGAAAATACATTCCTAGCTGATCCCCCTTTAAGTCTTCACACAATCACTCAAATTGTTCCGAACTTCTGCTTCTACAGATTGTTCCCAGTAAAGATTTATTATTACTGAGGTCTTTTCCGTTAAGGTCAAGAGATTCTAAAATGCGCCCTTTAAATATTCACTCATCAACTTATCAAATGAAAGTGAAAGTTGAGATAGGCCCAAAGGACCACAGGCTGTTTTCTCGTTAGAAACAGAGATGAACTTGAGGGTCACCATGCCCCAGGCGAGGTTGAGAAGGGCAGGATCTTCAGCCAGGACAGGAATTGAATCCACGCAATGATACACTTGTGTACCTCTCTTTTTTTCTTGAATACCAATATATCCAGAAACAGTGTAACTTTAAAAATCCTTTTCCTTTTTTTGGAAATCAAGTTACTAACAGATAACGTACTGGACAAATGATTATTTCTGGTGATAAGCCAATGTTCAGTTATGCGAGCAGACTAACTAATTTTAAAACCATGTTAATGTCCAGGTCACTGATTACATCCAAATCAAGAACTCCTAAGTGTAAATTTTACATTTGGATGGGTTCTCCACTGGCACTCCAGGGGAGGTGATGACCTGGCAGTATTATCGCTGGACTGTTAATCCAGAGACCCCGAAAAACATTCTGGGGACCCAGGTTCGAATCCCAAATAGCAGATGGAGGAATCTGAATTCAACAAAGTATCTGGAATTAAAAGTCTAATCGTAATCATGAATCCATTGTTGACTGTCGGAAAAACCCATCTGGTTCATTAATATCCTTTAGGGAAGGAAACTGCCATCTTTACCCAGTCTGGCCAACACGTGACTCCAGACCCACGGCTATGCAGCTGACGTTCAACTGCCCTCTGGGCAATTAGGGATGGGCAATAAATGCTGCCTAGTCAGCAATGCCCTCATTTCGTTAATAAATAAAGGGAAAAAAATAAAATTTGGGAGCTCACTCAAACCCATCTAACAGACATCAGACCTTGGGCTGGCCATGAGGAATGGCCATTGATGGTACTGCAATCTGTTCTGAAGAGGAAACTGATGGAGATCAGACCTTTGCCCAGTGTTTTGCCAGGACAAGGCTGATGAGCCCTGATGTGGAGGGTGGGTTACTGGGACCATCATTTGGAAGGCTGGAGAAAACGCAGAAAGAGAAAGCATTTGCGGCCAACAACTAGGCTGCCCACGCCTGGCGACCTGCACATTTCACGTGAGTTTCCCAGAAACAGGAAGCATCCTGGCTACAGTGGGAGGAAGTCATTAAATGGATATTATTTGAGTGCTTAAGGGCCTCAAATGGCTCCAAGCAGGCAGGTCACCAACATCTCCTCTGTTAGAAGTAAACTATCTGCAGGGTTGGGCAGGCAAAGCAGAAAACTGACACTGTGTCGACACTGTGCTGCCCAATTCTATGCCGAGAGCTGTAAAACTCAGTGCTTGTTCATAATACATGACTGGCAGAATGCTGGGATTTTACACACAGTATGTGTAACCTATAATTTTTATACCAAACATTCAGATATTTCTCCTACTGTACACTGTTGTCACAGTAATTATTCACATACCAGGGCTCAGGTTACTTCCTCACCAGTCCTTTGATGCTTGGAAATAAAGCTCAACTATTCCATCACCAGTTCTTGCACCTCTCCCCAGATGGGTCACCTCCAGAAAATTATGGCACTATTTAATGTAATTCAACTTCAAGCTAGTATAAATATTTTGGTTCCGCAGCTGAAATAGAACTTATAAAAATTACACATTGAGACTTACTACTGGAAGTGATAGATATAGACTGTGTTTATTAATTCAATTCCACAAGGCATGCTGTTAATGTGGTACTAATGTGCTCATGAAACACAGATTTATAGGGAATGCATCATAGTTACAATCTGATGTATGTAATGGAATTAGTCAGTGGGATGAATTATTACTCTGAGCAGTGATCAAGGTGAAATTTCAATACGTACTTAAATGTTTCTATTTATTTATGTGAAGTAATGCAAATTTAAAGATATATACTGACTCCACATACCCTTCAGCCTGCATCTGTACTTTGATGCCCAAACACGATAGAATATAAATGGAACTGTAACCTGCCTTAGCAACTGCATGAGTTCAAAACCCCTGTGGAATAAAACGCTCATATTGCCAAACCTGTCTAATTAGACCCTCATGAGCAAATTCATCAACCAAATTCATCAGCATGTTTGGAATCATGATCAGAGGAGGCCAATTTGCAAAATAACATCCTGAGTGGTATATATTCCAAGCTGACAAATAGTCAGGCAAAAAAAAAAAATCAAATCTGTGTTAAATAAGGCTTCACCAACTTTCCAGTATATTCCATACAGCCCCTTCTGAAGGCAGACATTAGGTATGTCAGCTAGACCCATACCACGAGAATGCAAACAAAAAACAAAACAGGAATAATTAACTTCCAAAATATCACTAATTGCACTATGTAGGAGATCTGAAGAAAGTTATATCCAGTTGACACCCCAGAAGAGAATACTGGGAGGTACTGATCCACTCATGAACTTAAATGAGTTTTTAACTTTGAATTTTGGTTCGAGGGGAGCTTGGATCCATTAGCTTTTGGGAGCTGCAGTTTATCCGCACTTCTCACCACAACGTGTTTTTTTTCTGTCCTTTCACTGCTTCTCTCTCTCCCTTGGATACATCGAGTAGTGTTGGCAACTCTGATTCTCAACCAAGTTATCTTGAATATCAATATCACAGGATTTCTTTTTATTCATTCATGGGATGATGGTGTTGCTGGTTAGGCAGCATTTATTGCCCATCCCTAACTGCCCAGAGGGCAGTTAAGAGTCAACCACATTACTGTGGGTCTGGAGTCACACTTGGCAAGACCAGGTAAGGATGGCAATTTCCTAAAGGACATTAGTGAACCAGATGGGTTTTTCCGACAATTGACAATGGATTCACGGTCATCATTAGACAGCTAATTCCAGATACTTATTGAATTCAAATTCCACCACCTGCTGTGGCGGGATTTGAACCCGGTCCCCTGGACATTATCTGGGTCTCTGGATTAACAGTCCAGCAATAATACCACTAGGCCATTGCCTCACTTGCTTATAACTTAATCATGAATCATCATAAATATTCACATGGTATTTTCCAACATGAAAAGTCATGATGTTAGAAACCCAGCAGATTTTCTTCCACAGCCAGGGGCCTCGAAGCTAAGAGCAGTGTTTCAAATGCTGCCCCTACTGAGGTCTCCAACTCCAAACAGAGATCAAATCTGGGATAGTAGGAACTGCAGATGCTGAAGAATCTGAGATAACAAGGTGTAGAGCTGGATGAACCCAGCAGGCCAAAGAGCATCAGAGGAGCAGGAAGGCTGACGTTTCCGGCCTAGACCCTTCTTCAGAAAATTTTTCTTCAGGAATTTTTTTCTGAAGAAGGGTTTAGGCCCGAAACGTCAGCCTTCCTGCTCCGCTGATGCTCTTTGGCCTGCTATGTTCCTCCAGCTCTACACCTTGTTATCTCAAATCTGGGACTTGCCTGTTTTTCATGGCTCTCCCAGCCACAGAACAGTACAGCTACTCACAAAGCTATCTGGAAAGTTACAAAAAAGATCAGAAATTCTGATCAACTAATTGTTTAGCAAAATTAGTATTAATTTAGTTAATGTATTCTAATCAGTTTTGCAAAATGATACATGATATACAGGTCTACATAATTGTGAGAGCTATTGATGACAGGTAAAAATAAAAACCTCTAGCACGTTTATTCTAGTCCACACAATTGTAATACCCTGTATATCATAATATATAGTCTCTCCAACCTCACTCATATCAGAGATCCCCTAAGAAAAACAAGCAAAAGCTAAAACTCAGATGTAAAACCTGCTATACAAAATTTGAAAAGTCGACTTGAACCCATCTCGGTAGCTGAAGAAAGCCTAGGAAATTGTTTTGCTATGCATTTCCTGAAGTTACGTACCTTTGGCAAGGGGCGATATTCACCCAAACTACATACAGCCCTTGTGTGAAGAAAATCAGTGTATCAATGTCCATTGCTAGTAGCAGAGGTGACCATACTCAAGGAGAAGAACCATCTCCTGACATCTAACCTAGATTTAATTTTGCGAAAGTTAGGATTGTGACCCCTGGTCATCTTCAACCTGTCTTTAGCCCCCATCCACATATATAGAATGAGACAAAGAAAAATGGGGGCAAAGATTACAAGTGACACATGTCCATACTCCAGGTTCAGAAAAACCTCTCTCAGAACATTGTGGCATGCTTATGTCAATGACTACAACATATATACTATATTTATGCAAAAGATAATCTGTTTTAAAACAGACTCTGAATCCTCTAGATGGTTCTTAGAAGTCACATGACTGTTTACCTTGATGTACTACACCCAATAAAAGCAGAGAGACTGATGTGATATCTCAATACCAATCATAAAGGGAGACATTTAAAGTCTGATTAATCCTTGGACAACATAAGGAACCTTTTAAAGCTGTGAGACGACACCTGGAATGTTGTGTCCAGTTTTCGGCTCCTTACTTGAGGGAGGATGCAATGGCACTAAAGACAATTCAGAAGCTGTTCACCAGATTGATTCCCTGGATGAAACGGCTGTTAAGGAGCAGTTGAACAGTTAGGGCTTGTACTTGCTGGAGTTCAGAAGAATGAGGAGTGATCTGATTGAGGGATATAAAATGCTGATGGGGATTGATAAGGTGAACACTGTACAGATGTACCCCTTTGTGGGACAGTCACAAACAACAGGTCCTAGATACAGAGTGAGAGGAAGTAGATTCAAAACTGAGAGAAACTTCTTCCCTCAAAGGTTGTGAATCTGTGGAATTCATTGTTCCAGAGTGCAGTGGAGGCAGGATCAAGCAACAGATTCAATAAAGAAATAGATACGCTTTCGATGAAAAGCAGCTTAAAGGGCTATGTGGAGCAGGCAGGAGAGTGGAGTTGAGACCAGGTTCAGATCAACCATGATCATATTAAATGGCAAAGTGAGCTCAAACATCTGAATTGCCTACTCCCACTCCTAACTCCTATGAGAATTCAAAGATTTTAAAAAGAACTGGACACTGAAGAACATCACATGGCATGTTAGCATAACTGACCTTGCTTTGTGGAATAACGATTCAAAGTTAACACATCAGTATCTTGTTAAGACAGGTAGTAAGATACTATTTTGTCAGAATTTCAGAAGAACTCAGAGAGCCACAATGAGAGGGAAAGTTTTCAATAAAGGAGGCAAACCAGGCCAAAGAGGACCAGAACCTGCAGTGGGAAGAAGTTAACCAAAGAATCCTCTACTCTCCCCTAGAACTGGTTCAGTCCAATCCAACAATGCGAGTACTGAAGCCACTGGCAGCTGCTGAAGTTTCCAACACCTTCACCTTGGAAAGAGAAATCTTCAATCAAGCCAGGTCTGTATATCCTGACCATATCCTCACATATATAAGTATCTTTTATCTATTATTGCTTTTAATGTTTGTACCTATGTTTTAGTTAATAACTATAGGTAGTTCACCTAGAACACGACAGTCGCATTCCTGTGTGACCTAGCGCTATAGGAAAAAAAAAAATCGCACGATAGAAAATCGTCATAGAAAATTGCGTTGGAGGGAAAGTGCAATAGAAACTCTCTATACTTGTGCAGCAGAAAGTCCATGTCATCTAAGCAGCATCCACTATTCATCAAACACGTTACAGCCAAATTGCATCAACAAAACACACATTATAGCAGAAGTACCTGTGTATCACTTGTTCCTAACATAATTTTCAGCAAAACCTGTGTAACAAACTAACTTTCAATCATATCTAAAACTAAAGCTTTGCCGCAGATAATTTTTAAATTGGAATATTTGTAAAACTAAGAAGGGGATGAATGAGTTATGCAGTTTTGGAGCTCATGAACCAATTTATTGACACACCTGGTGAGATTCTGACATTTATAATTCACAGACTAACTTACGCCAAAAAATTTGTAAACTTCAAATCTGGAAACTCAGAACTGCAGTGCCAGTGATTCTCATATATTTAAACTGAATCACTCAATCTCAGAGGGTTTGTTGTCAAATTGACACCTCGTATTACTTGTACATAAATGGTACAGCAACTTCAGTTGAGGTGCAGATACATGGTTAAATTTAAATATCCAAAAGTTGCTGAACATTATTTCACTGTCTACCTCACAAGTGAATGCCATAAAGCTGCTGAATTTGAGACATGGTCAGGAACTGAGCCCCATCAAAGGTACTTAAGGTTAGTCATCATACTGTAACTATTCTTTTGAGAAAACAATATTTGTTAATTACAGCCAATCAACTTAATTTCTGGCACTGAAAATTCTGTTATACCTGTGGAGCCTCATTTCTCCAGAAGTGGAATTTTACAGATCCCCACCTTTGAGTTTAAAGGTGGTGTATCTCATTTAATACGGTGCATGGTCTGCCTGCTACACTGACCCTACCTCCCATTCCACTGAGGGTCATAGATGCATCAGGCCATCTGCCCACCACTGGGCCAATTAAGGCCCTCAACTGATTAGTTAATACCTATTGATATTGCTACGTTAGCCACAGCAAGAGGAGATCCATGCAGAGTGGGTAGTCCAGCAGTCTTGTCGGTGCAGTTAGTGTTAAGAAAGGGCCCTCCTTAGGAAACCCCGCCATCCAAAAAAATCCTACCTTAAGTTTTGACTATTTCAAGGCAATTTCAGGGATGTGAAAATTTAAATTATAAAAAAATCTCAAAATCTTGAGAAGTCCTTCACCGTGCCATCATCAGCCTGCACTTTCAGCAGGTTTGTAAGCAAAGGGTTCAGAGTGAAGTCTCACAAATGGAAGATGGAATCCTGTGCTTCCACAGCAAAATCCGACCCTCAGGGCAATTCAACCTAAGAGTCAGAGGAATGTTGAAATGACTGAAGCTCAGGTCGTGAGATGGAGGCTGGAGTTATTGGAGTGGGAACATTAATGTGCAGTGGAAAATCAACATAAATGTGTCAGTGCCTCTCTGCTATCAAAACAGTTACTGTATGGATTATATGCTAAACACTTGCTGAAAAGGGCAAGTTAAGTTCTCTCACATTGACTAAGTTTTATTCATTCTCTAATTTTAGTGAGAGGCTATTTCACACTTTAAACTCAAGTCTACCTTTTCTCTAATACCAAAAAATGTAGCTGATTGTGTTTAAATCAAAACTTGGACTAACTTGTAATTTTAGGTTGAATAAAAACAGACTCAGATATGCCTGTCAATCCAACACATGATATGTCTGCATTTCTTGATGTATGACAAATTAACATCCTCTTTAGGACATATCATATGCATGATGAAATAATGCACCCAGCATACTCAATTTGAACTAACAAATTAAAAGATTGTCAAATGGGAAAAATTGGGAAACAAATACACTCTGACATCTTCTATTAAGCTAATGAAGGCATGAAAAATAAATCATACTTTGCGGGAGGAGGAAAACTCATCTGAGAATGTCAGTGAGGGGTAGTTAAAAATCCACTACATTATGTCAATATCATCCAGAAAACTACTAACTTGTTTAGGATTATATCTGTCGACAGTCAGTAATGATGTTTCTCCAATCTTGATATGGATGTCTGACTGTGAGTCATCAGGTTGTAATTTTGGTTTACGTAGTAATTTAATGTTTCCGTTGACAACAAATTCCAGACAGTCCTGTGATTTGGGATAAGTAGAAGGTCACAGGAAACTCCTGCTGCGCAAAATGTTTATCCACACAAATTTCTCTTTGAATCTAGTTACATTGGTAGTCTTTTGTGCAAATATATTTTGTTTTTTGATGTCACAGTCAGTGTCTGGCAATCAATGCCAAATCAGCATTAAAGTTCCAATACAACTCAAGTTATGGAGGTGGATCGGGGGGGTGGTTTGCTAGGCCCAAACAAGCTCAGCTCCACACAACTTATTACCTGCATCCCTTCTCCACCTCCATCCTGCATACGAATCACCTCTCATCCCACCCTGTGTCATACTTCCCTTATATCATCTTGCAAATTACTCTTATGCCCAAAAGGCAAGCAGACTGTTAATTGGCCAGCTACTAGAAATTAATCTAGTTGAAAAGGTTTAAAAGATGTGTCATCAAAATTTCTACAGAATCCATGTGAAACATTACTGGCATTTATCCTGCCCTAAATCATCCCACTTATTCCCTCCCAGTCCTGAGCTCTTTTTTTGGTCATTCCTTTGTGAAAAGACAGCATCATGAGCAATGCCTGAAATTCATAGAATTCCTACAGTGTGGAAACAGACCATTCAGCCCATCGAGTCCACACTAACCCGCCGAAGGGCATCCCAACCAGACCCACTGTCCTACCCTGTAACCTTGCATTTCCCATGGCTAACCCACCTAACCTGTACATCCCTGGACACTAGGGTAATTTAGCAGGGCCAGTTTACCTAACCTGCAGATCTTTGGACTGTGGGAGAAAATCAGAGCACCTGGAGGAAATCCATGCAGATGCACAATACCAGCATTTTTCGCCCACTAGATTAAGGCACACCCACACTGCCATCAAATTGTTAGTTACAGAAACAGAGAGTCACAGCGTCATACAGCATGGAAACAGACCCTTTGGTCCAACCAGTCCACGCTGAGCATAATCCCAAACTAAACTAGACCCACCTGCTTGCGCTTGGCCCATATTCCTCCAAACCTTTCCTATTCATATACTTATCCAAATGTCTTCTAAATGCTGTCATTGTACCCGCATACACCACTTCCTCTGCAAGATCATTCCACACACGAACCATTCTCTGTGTAGAAAAATTGTCACCTGCATAGTTTTCAAATCTTTCTCCTCCTACCTTAAAATTATGCCCCCTTGTCTTGAAATCCCACACCATAGGGGAAAGACTCCTGCCATTTACCTTATCTATACCCCTTATGATTTTATAAACCTCTATAAGATCACCCCTTAACCTCCTAAGCTCCAATGGAGAAAGTCTCAGCCTAGCTAGCTGTTTCTTACAATTCAAACCTCCAATCCTGGCAACATTCTGGTGAAACTCTTCTGAACCCTCTCCAGTTTAATAATATCCTTCCAATAGCTAGGCAATCAGAACTGGACACAGCACCCCAGAAGAGTCCTCACTAATGTCCTGTACAACCTCAACATAATTTCCCAACTCCTTTACTCAAAGGTTTGAGCAAAGAAGGCATGCGTGCTAAACTCCTTCTTAATCACCCTGTCTATGTGCGTTGCAAACTTCAAAGAATTATGTACCTGAACCCCTAGGTCTCTCTGTTGCATAACAGTACCCAAGGTCTACCATTAACTGTGTAAGTTCTGCCCTTGTTTGTTTTACCAAAATGCACTACCTCACATTTATCCAAATTAAACTCCATCTGCCACTTCTCAGCCCGTTGACCCAATTGATCAACATTTCTTCGTAATCTTTGATAACCTTCTTCACTGCCCACTATACCACCAATTTTGGTGTCATCCACAAATTTACTAACTATGCCTTCTATATTCTCATTTAAATCATTTATGTAAAAGACAAACAAAAGTGGACTAAGTTGAAGGACTGTGATCCAATAATGATGAAGGAACTGTGGTATAATTCCAAGTTAGAATGGCATGTAAGTTGGAGAGGGAACTGGTGGGTGGTAATTTTGCAGTGAGTGAGCTTTCCAGTGAGTTCAGACTCATGAGTTTGGGAAATGCTATTGAGGAAGTCTTGTTAGGGTGCTTCACTATAAAGTGTAGATGCAACACACTACAGCCATGATGTGTTGTGCGAAAGGAAGTGAATTGTTTGTCAGGTGCTGACCAAGTGAACGCTTTGTTCCGTAGTGTGCTGAGCCTCTTAAGGCTGGTTGGAATTGCGTTCATCCAGGCAATGAAGAATGTAACATGAAATTTGAACACATGGATGGCCCAAAGATCATGAAACAACAATCCTTTATTCTCCTGGCATCAATTCATTACAAAGATGAAGGGAAAGTAATGCTAAAAATGGAATTACCCCTGTGGTTTACATCTGGCTGAGGAAATCCTTTGTGTGCCTGAACCTTCAACCCATAAGGCCTCCCTCCACCAAAGACAACCTCTCCTCCTGAGAGGATCTGTTCGATTGCTCTAACTTCCCTGTTCAGTACCATCCCTCACTGTTGCCACCTGTTGTTGGAGAACCCAGCATAACTGCTTGGGTTGCCCTCACTCACCATCACCAGTCCCTGCTGGAGGTTCAGTTACATGTATATGCCATTGCACTCTGATCTTGTGATCTGTGGATTATGGACAGATTTTGGGAAGTAAGGAAGTTAGTTACCTGTCACGGAACGTCTAGCTTCTGATCTGCTATTATAGTCACGTCATGCATATGGCTGGTTCAACAACTGTCAGCATTTCTCCCATGGTCATATCACTCCTGCCAAACAGGCCTGAGGTGCTATCTGGACAAGCTAATCTCAGGTTTGGGATTATTTAGGGGATCCTCAAGTCAAGGCTCCATTAAATATTTAAGTCAGCCTGTTGTAACACTGCTCAGTAATTGTGAAATTTGCAAACTGCACCATAGCTGTGTGTAATTTGCACCATGTGTTTTACTTTATAATGCATGCTTCCCATACAATAGTGTGATCTCCAAGCCGAGCAGATGGTTTGCTTGCTGGCTAACACTCCAGTCCAGTTAAGAAAAGTGAAACTTAAAATTGTTTGGGTAGAAATGCCATCTTTACCATCTGAGTGTTAAACACCGTGTGGGCAGAGCACAGGAAAGATAATCTAGCAGAGAAGATAATACTGAATGAACAAATCAGATTTTCCTTCGGTATCCAGGATGTTAAGATTTTAAAGTATAATTTGAACTCCAGAGATTTTCTTTAATAAAACAAAACTCTATTATAATAAGACAGGTAAATATGTTGACAAAAAAAAGTGTAAAATTCATATCACATTGGCCAAGACCTTATAATTGGATCTGGTGTCACTTTGCAATAAACTAATTTTTTTTTTGTCATACTTACTAGCTCAGTTAAACCTTGTTAAATGTTTCAAACTGCATTAGCAAATCTGCACTCATTATGCCAAAAGTTTTGATTCATACAATGGCTTAGGTAATTGCTGCATAAAAATAAATTCTTGCTTATTGCTGAATAAATCTAAAGCCATTATTTCATTCATTACACAGATAAAACCAGCAGGGACATATATTATATATTAGCTTGCAGAGCATGAGGAGAGATGATCAATATCAGGGAGAGATAAAGTACATCAGGAAAGTGATATGGCAGCAAGCATGACTTCCAGAGTTAGCCACATTCTCCACAATTATCCTATCCCATTTCAGGCAAAATTATACAGATCACAGAACTGGCTCTACCTCTGTCCACAATTAATGCACTATTAACATGCTAGGTGTCTCTTCATTTGCCTTCAGATAGGGAGAACACCACATGAAGCACAACACAAAATGAAAATTGCAACTCGAAAGCATTGGAAGAGCTGTTGAGAAAACAGGTTTTGCTTGACAGGAGTAGTTGTATTTCGTTTCCCAATTTTGTTTTTAAAATCCTTTTCTAATCAAACATATTACAGCATTATGCAGAAGATCTGAACAGCAACATGACTGCAGACTGAGGAAAGATGACAGGTCTGTAAAATTACACTTCCTCAACACATTGAGTTGAATTTTCAGAGGATGGGGAAAAGCCCACGTGTGGGCTTTACAGCTCAGAAACTACACACTCGACCCATGTGTGAATACACCATTTCTGTCTATTCACAGCAGGTTCGGATTTGCAATGCTGTCTGCAAGCCGCAAGGGACTGTGAGAGGAGTGGCAGTGCCCAAGGGGGCCAGTTGGAGAGCAACCTGAGCTCTCCAGCACATGGGCTGGATTTTGTCAACAGCATATTATTCGCAGCATCATAACCAGAACGCTGCACTCCTTCCATTTTGTCCCCTTTGATATTTTTCCATGTTCACCAGCAGTGTGCATACAAAACACATTCGACTTAGCAACTGGGGAAACCTTTCATTGGTGAAACCCATTGTCAGCTGATAATGCTGCATTAATGATCAACCTCTTAAAGAGTCCCCTGGTCAAAGAGGAAGCGTCTACATCAAGGCCATCTCTTTCCTGTGCAAAGCCATTCCATTAACATAAAGCTTGAAAGCACTAAGCTAGCACAGGTACTTTTCAAAATTAATTTTCGCTGGTAAAAATTTCACATTTCATTGGTTTCACTTTATTTACATGCGCATGATTGTGTATTGCATTTATTCAGGGAGCTCAATGTATTGGCCCACCTCACTGTTGGCACATTTAATGGTTATGAGGAGTATTTGAGGATTCTTTCACTGTGGAAGGAACCACATTGCGTTTTTGGTTTCAGATATTTTCTAAACGACCTGTTCAGTGATGTCAGCACATACCTCTGAAGCAGATGGGATTTGAACCCAGGCTTCCTGGTTCAGAGGTTAATTATTTATTGAATGTTTGTGTTAGTGCTCAGTGCTGTACTCACCACTCTGTGAAACATGGTTGAACTCAGCTGGCCCTCTTTTCTGTTCACTGTGAAGGACAATGTCTGAGATCACCCTCACTGAGAAGTATTTGAAACATTGTACTGAACTCAAAAACCTGAAAAGACTCTGCCAGCCAACACCAAAAGACACATGAGGATAGTACTGACACCACCCCTTAGACTCCACATTTTCTTACCTTGACTGACTGTGCCTTCTAGTCTCCACTACCCAAAGGATGCCAACTCCTTCCATTTCTACATCTCCATGTCTCTGACCTCCTTCCAATCTCTAGGCTTCTAAGCTAATTCCACAACCCCATTACCACTAACCCATCCTTGCCAGTCCTAAGCCTTCATTCTCCTACTTGTCTTCCTTGTGCTTATGTTAAACTCCCAAAACCACTGATCTTACGCACAACTGCATAACGTACAGATCACCATTGAATGATCATGAATTAGGTGCCATGAGATCCTCAAGCATGACAGACTTTATCTTGAAAATAGGACTTGTAGACTCACAGCAAAGTAGGAGACTAGGCTGGAAAGTTTCAGTTTTGAACAGAGATTGGGCAAACTGAGGTTGTTTTCTTTACAGCAGAGGACATCGACAGGTGTCATGATCGAGATGTATAATATTATAAGGGCATATATAGGGTGGACATGAAGAAACTTATCCCTTTGATGGAGAGATCATTAACCAGGGGCATAGATTGAGGGTAAGGGGCAGAGGTTAACAGGGGATGTATGAAAAATAATGCTTTCATCCAGAGGGTGGTAAGAATCTGGAACTCACTGCCTGTGAGGGTGGTAGAAACAGAAATCCTTATATCATGTAAGAAGTATTTAAATTTACACTTGTGATGCTAAAGCATACAAGGCTATGGACCAAGTGCTGGAAAATGAGATTACAACAGTTTGGTGGTTGTTTTCAACTGACATGGACACAATTGACCAAAGGGCCTTTTTCAACTCTCTACAACTGGTACTGTATGGCCATTCGGCCTGTTGTGATCATTCCAGTCAACAAAAATTTTGACAACACTAATGTCTTTTTTCAGCTCTTGGGCTGTAGCCCTGGAAGCTATGGTAACATACTTGAATATCAAAATATTGCATAAAAATTACAAGGGACTCAACCTCCGTCTCAGGTGGGTGTTTCAGACTCCTTCTAACCTCTGAGTGAAACAAAGTCGGTAATTCTTCTCTTAGCCTTCTACCTTAAATTTATGCTGCCTGATAATTGACCCCTCTACGAATTTAAAAAGTGCCTTTTGATTCATACTATCTATTCCTCTCATAATCTTATACATGACTATCAGGTCCCCTCTCAATCTTTGTTGCTATAAGGAAAACAACACCAACTTATCTAATTTTAATTCATGTTTCAGACAGTCATGGCCCAGGCAACATCCATTTAACTCTCTGCATCGTCTTTAGCACAATCACATACTTTCTATAACGTGGCGGCCAGAACTGCGTATGCGCAATTCCAAAATGAACAACTTCAAATTTTCCCACTTTATTTTTGCATGTGCCAACATTTTGTCCGCTTATCCATGCCAATATATTATTCTGCAGTTGTGGCCTAATTAGTGTTTTAGGCAGTTCCAGCATAATCTCTTTATTCTTCTATATGCGCATTGACTAAGAAAGACAAGTATCCCATGAGGATGTGACATTATTGCTATCATGGAGATATAGTTGAGGGAGGAACAGGTCTGGTAATTCAACATCTGGATATAGAATCTTTAGACGAGATTGGGAGTGGTATAAGACAGGAGGTGGTCTTATAATAATGATCAAGGAGCAGATAGAGGGGAACCAGTAGATGTGTTTTATTTGGACTTCCAGAAGGCGTTTGGCAAGGTACCTCACAAAAAAAAAGTCAGAATAATATAATGGCATGGATAGAAAATTGGCTAACGGACAGGAAACAGCAATTATGGATAAGGGGATCTTTTTCAGGTTGGCAAACTGTGACCAGTGGGGTTTCAAGGGGATCAACGCTGAGAGCACAATGTTTACAATATATATCAGTGACTTGGAGGATGGAAGTGAAAGTACTGTAGCCAAATTTGCATACAACATAAAATTGGTGGAAAGGCAGATTGTGAGAAGGATACAAACAACTTATAGACAGTTAATCGATAGGATAAGTAAGCGGACAAAAAGTTGGCACATGCAAAAATAAAGTGGGAAAATTTGAAGTTGTTCACTTTGGAAAAGAGGACAGAAGAACAGAATATTATTTCAATGTAGGGAAACTTAAGAAAGCTGCAACACAAAGGGATTTGGAGGCACTTGTGCAGGGAACACAGAAAGCTAGCATACAGCAGGTAATCGGGAAGGCTAACGGAATGTTGGTCCTTACTTCAAGGGGGTTGAAATATAAGAGGATGGAAACCTTACTGCTGGTGAGATCACATCTGCAGTACTGTGAGCCGTTTTGGTCCTGTAATTTAAGGAAATATATTTCAGGCAATTCAGAGAAGGTACACTGGGATGATCCCTAGAATGGAGGGGTTGTCTTATGACCAAATGCTAAACAGGTTACAACTCGACTCATTGGAAATTAGAAGAATGAGATGTGATCTCATTGAAATAACCAGGATTCTTAAGGGGCTTGACAGGATAAATGCTGAGAGGATGTTTCCCCTCATGGGAGAGTCTAGGGCCAGAGGGCATAGTCTCAGGATTAAAGGGTGCCAACTTAAGATTGAAGTGAGGTGGAGTTTCTTCACACACCAGGTTGAGAGTCTTTGGAACAGAGAGCTGTTGGGCCAGAGTCCTTGTGCGTATTTAAGGATGAGATAAACAGATTCTTGATGAGGAGAATCAAGGGTTGAGGGGAAAGAGCAGGAAAGTGGATGTGAGGTGTGTCAGATCAGCGCCATAATCCAATTTAATAGTGGAGCAAGCACGCAGCCGTGAAAGCACACTACTATTTCTTATGGTTTAATGGAGTCATTTGCTGCAGCAAAGAGATATGATATCTTAGAAGGTTCCACAAATGAGGCCACGTGGGTGGAACCTAGAAACAAAAAGAGTGCAATAATTTTTCTGCAGCATGCTACAGATTCTCAAACAGTCAGGGAGAGATAGAAAGACAGATATGTAGACAAACCTTAGACTATAATAAAATAAAAGGTTGATTATAGTAGGGCATTTCAACTTGGTCAATATACACTGGAATAGCTAAAATGTGAAAGGCTTAAAGGGAGCAGAATTCTTAAAATGTGTCTAGGACAGTTTTTTAGGCCAGCACATTGGAAGTCCTACAAGAGAGGGAAGATGCTGGATTTATTTTAAAAGAAGAAGCTGGGCAAGTGGTAGATGTGGTAATGGGGGAGCATTTCAGTGATAATGATTATAATTCAGTCAGATTTAAAGATAATTATGAATAAGAATGAAGATGTACTGGAAATAAAGGTTCTATATTGGGGAACATCAATTTTAATATGCTGCTGGCTTTATCTCTACATCCAAATGCACCATCACAAAATACTAATATTGCAACCCACCTAACTGAGTAATCCCACATGCCAGGTTTCTCACTCCTGCGGGTCTTACAAATGTTCTCCACAGTATCTGAGCCCCCAACATTGTGCAAAAGCCACCTAAACCTCTCACCTCCCTTCCCTTTCTCTCTCAGCCCAAGCTCCCTTTAAACTGATAATGTCATCTAACGTCAACCCTATTTCCACCATGCACCGTGCAAGCCACCTCAGGTCACCCACACTATCTGTCTGCCTGTATGTATCCTCGATGCCCCCCTTAATCAGCCACTCCAATGTTCCCAGCTACACTTCATGGTCCCTCAGATTCCCTAACGTCATCTCCATGTCTCCTTATTCTCCATGCCCCTTCAGATCACCCCCACTATTTCTATGCTTGCAAGTATACTCCATAGCATTCACACAGTATGGATTAAGCCTTCAGATTTCATGCATAATCATTGGAAAATATTTTACATTTTTAGAGAAAAAAATAATCAATATCTCACCATCTAATAAAAACCTCCGTGTTTTTGATCCTGAGAAAAACAAAGCATTCTGCCATGTGAAAAATACATCTTGTGAAATCACATCAAAGACAGAATTTGTTGTTACAACCTTTTAAAACTGTCATTCATTCTCTCATGAAATCCTAATATTCTGAAAACATGAGATGATAGCATAGGCCAACAGAACTTCTTTGAACATTTTCACTACATTATGGTGCTTTCTTCATTGATAAAGCACAATCAAGACAAAATTGAAGCATGCTGAGGAATCTGTAACATTCCGAATGTTAAGTTTGAAGTATGTTTACAACTTTAAATGTCACAAACAATACACAAAACTGCTGAATGTAAGGGCAAACTTTAAAGGACAATCCTGGTGTTAAATCATTAAAATCAATGTCTATCTGTAATACAATATAGCATGTAATAATGACATTTAAAGTTGTAAAATATAGTTCAAAAACAGATTCTTCAGTAGGCTGAGACAATAAGCATGGGGCTGGACGAACACAGCAGGTCAAGCAGCATCATAGTAGGCTTCCCATTTTGTTCACAATCTTTCAAACATACAATGCTTTAAATGGGCATCCTCACCATCGAGTATAAATGATATATGGAAAGAAATCCTATTTTTACTCTCCATTTAGATTGGGGAACCTGATCTCAGCAAGAGCAGATGTACCTTCGGCAATCCCGACCTGCCCAAAGGCCAGAGGGCAAAACGTACAGGATCAGGAATGCAGAGGAAAATCACATTTCTTCCCAAAAAGTGTGTCCATTCTCATATTGATATGTGCCTCTGAACTAAGGTACTATCAATAACCAGACATAATTTTGTGTCAACAGTTAAATAGACAATTAACATGCAAATTCAGCAAGTTGGTAAGTATGTGATGCCAATTTTGCAAAGCTACTGATGGAGTAATGTAAAGCATCTAGCAACTAATGGTGGCTTGCAATTCACAAGGTCTTTCTCCCGTACACTAAGTCGCCGGTCCATTTATAGGTCAATAATAGCAAGAGTCATTCGCACATCATTACTTTTTTTCAGCATGTTATGGTCAATTGGCATTCATTCTGCTCCATAAAGTATCAATGACTTCCTTTATACAGCTGTGAGAAACAAACTAGCTATCATAGGAACAAAACAGCCTCTCTACCCTGAAACCTTCTCTGCCATTCCATCATGTCATAGTTGATCTGTTCTTCAACTTGGTTTACTTACCTTCACTAGCATCTATCACAGCCCCATCTTTCTAGTACTTCACAGCCAATGAAGTATTTTTAACAAGTTATTATTTTCACTTGTCAAGGAAATGTGGCAAACAATTTATGCTAAACAAGGTCTTCAAGAACAATAAAACAATGACTAGATTATTTGTTGCTATTATTGGGTGAGAGATAAATATTGGCCAGGACACTGGTAGAACACCCACTTCTCTAAACAGTGCCATGGATCTTTTCATTTTTCTGGGAGCAAACAGCATTTCGGGTAACATCTCATTCAGTAGTGCAAACCACCTATGCACGGCACTGATGTATCAGCCTTAGTTAATATCATCAAGGATATTCAATGGGATTAGATCTCACAACCATCTAAAAAAGCAAAACTCTTACCACTAAATCAGGCTCATCCCCCAAATACATAAATAGATAATTAAGGCAACTGTTTAGAGACATTTAGCATAGGAATTAATGTACAAACAAGGATCTATAATTGCTTAGATTTGATTTCAGACATGTTGAAATAAACGACTTTTAAAATTTGCACCGTCCAATGTATGTTTATAACATCTCAAATTGCCCAGAAAGTTGATTTTGTGAAAAATAAAAAAAAGTAAACAATTCCAAATGATATGCCGATTTTACATCAAAGTCAACACATATCCACTGGGTACAAAGCTAATTTACCAAAATTGTGATCACATTCAATGACAGAACAGACCATCTACAATAACTAAAGCAATTATGTAAATACTCGGCAATGTTTCAAATATTCACTCCATCCAAGGTAACATGTCACCAGGGAAATCCTTTCTTGGTTTCACAGATTTTGCTGATGTGAAAAGCACAAATAAATTCATTAGATGGCCCTAGAAAACAAGATGAGGAGGTACAAAGCTCTTAATGCAAGGCATTCTGCACACCCCAATGCAGGTATAATGTGTGCTGGGAATCAAAATGGTACAGAGATAAAAGGTACTGCAGATGCTGGAGAATCCGAGATAACAAGCATGGGGCTGGATGAACACAGCAGGTCGAGCAGCATCATAGGAGCAGGAAAACTTGACGTTTCGGGCCTAAACCCTTCATCAGAAATCTGATTTCTGAT
>JAHRHZ010000073.1:16312210-16322376 GCA_024137785.1 Ginglymostoma cirratum | reverse complement strand
ATGCTGCTCGACCTGCTGTGTTCATCCAGCCCCATGCTTGTTATCAAAATGGTACATATGATTCTTAAGGGTCATTACTTCAGCTTGCTTTTTTTTTCATTGAGATGCTTTGGTGAAATATTTGATGTATCTTATTAGTCTTCTAGCTGTTTAGTTCCCCTTGTTCCAGCCATTTTCTAGTAGCACTTTACAATTAGAGAATGGAAAGTAATGGAGGAGATCACAATTGGCACTGTGCATTGTCAGCATCAGATCCACTTGCTCATAGTGAACCCACTCCTAAAGTCCCCTATTACCTCTTGCCCCAACAGTCAATGAAATCACATCACAGAGGCCAGAATCCTGTCACCAAGTCACCCTTCACGCGTGCATCAAAGTTGACACTGGTCCAGCTTCCTCAGAGCCAGCTCTCAGACTGAGCAGGATGTCTGACTCTCCTGTTTATATCTGTCAGCCAGGGCTCCCTGATTGGACCAGGCTACCAGTCCCAATCGGAGGTTCATATTCTATGAGGTCCACCTGGCTGCCCCCATTATAATCTCTATAGCCCGCTTCCACCCAGCACCACACCGCACCCCCCCACTCATACATTCAGACCCCATTATTGCCTGAAACTCTCCCTCCATGGCCCAACATTATACTTGACTGATGCTCACACCACTCATCTATGTTCCCGCTGTGGAGTCCCCAGCATTGGTCACTGTCAATAGCTCATACCCCTCTCATTGCTTACTATGCCCTTCTATGTGGTTCCAGATAACCCTTATGCATCTTTAGTTTTCACCATCGTCACCAGCCTTACCATCAACTCTACAAGTACCGCTGCTGCCACAAAGATGGCATGAAATGCCCCCAAGGTCAAAATCAGCCTCACAAGACTGATTCTGCCTTAGCTCATATCACACTGATTCATGCAAGAATCTGCCCTCAAATACTGAGTGCCTTTTAAGCCATTTGGCTCAAAGTGAGGAACTAAGTTATTTTCTATAATTATGGTTAGTTGTTCAACTATTTCCATAGGAAAGATATCCATATCTAGATCAAATGTTCATGGTTTCATTACTATTTTCTAACAGAAATGAACATAACCATTGTAATATAGAAATATGGAAAATATCATCAGGAACAGGCCATTCAAATCATCAAGCCCCTCCCCACTATTCAACATGATCACAGATGATCCTCTATCACACTGCCATACTCTCACTCCCTCCTCATAGCATGTTTAGCCTCTTGAAATCTATTTTTTTCATAAATATATACAGGGGACTTGGCTTCCACAGTGGTGGAGAATTCCATAGTTTCACCACCCTCTGAATGAAGGAATTTTTCTTCACCTCAGTCCAAAATGGCCTATCACTTATCCTGACACTGTTTTCCTTGTTCTAGCCTCTGTTCCCCAGCCAGGGGAAACATTATCCCCCTATCCATTCTGTCCAGCCCTTTGAAGTGAAGAGACACATTTTATGGGTTGCTAATCAGAAAACAAATGAGGAAACTCTTTTGATATACAATGGTTTTTACACAGGTCACATTTCTGTGTGTTTTCGAATGGTTTTGTTTCTATGGTTATTTTGAGCATTAATTTGTTTTGGATAATATCAGTTATTGTCCAGTCAGATATGGTTCTTATGGTTAAAGAAAATTGATAGATTTTGGAGAACATTCAGCTGTATCCTTTGCAATCATTGTTAATCACTAGAAGGTGCCACTACAGATTTTAAACAGATGCAACAATTGATCACTGATGCCACCTTACCTTGGTAAAGGTCTATGAACTGGGTAAGATAAAAGGAACATGCTGTCATAAAGTGGACACACTTATAAAATGATCAATGCATGAAAGAATGAAAGACTAAGTGGTGTCACCAAGATGACTGTTACTTTTCTGGAAACCAATCAGGAAAGAGGTAATAGGCCACCAGGACAATGCAAACATTGATCATGAACTTGTCATGCATCCTTAAGTCAATCAGACTTTAAGATGCCTTTGATCAGGCACAGGGTGGACAGTGACTAGTCAGGGTTAATAAGTAAGCCTGGGTTTTAGTGATTTCATTCACAAGAATGAAAACTGAAGATTTCTGAAGAAGGATTAACTTCAAATCAACGGAAAAGATCAAGATAACTGTGTCCATTCAAACTGGATCTGCAAACTGGCATCCCAATGTGAACAGGCTTCAAACTACTGCTTTTATTAAGTAAAAATTATTTTGTATTTTTTCATGATAAATGTAATAAATTCTGTAAAACTTACAAAACAATATTTATCATGGGATTGTAATTAATGAGGACTAGTAAACTTCAGATTGGCTCTTTCAAAACTCAGCCCGTAATTGTAATGACCAATCAAGTGCACCCTATAAATCTCACATTTCTATGTGTGTGCATGTGTGCATGTCTGAATTTGACTCTGATTGATGTCTACCAGCCAATGCTCTGTGGCCCCAATCATTTTCATTAATTTCAAGCCCTGCTTTCCTCCCACAGGCAAGCTATCTTCCACCAATGAATGTGGTGGGTTGTCATTTCTGATGCTCAGAGACATTTTCTTGGCATCTCACTTCCCGCCTTTCACCTGAACACTGTGTACTTTACAACGCAACTCTCTCTTGCTCTTGCTCAAGCTCTCTGCTCCTCCAAAGGTGCATTTTACTGCTTTTTCACTTGTCTTCTCAATTACAGATTTCTTCTCTCCTGTAGCAGAAGCTCCTCCAATCACAAGTGCACTTTTCTCTAACCACTCTTATTTTTGCCTTTGGTGTTTAATACTCGGTCCAGCCCCTCACTCAAACTCATTGTTGTGCACAGCCTGTTTGTTACAACATTCAGGACAGACGTACAGTCAGGCATGTATGTACCTTGGAATGTTGTTGATAGAATACTGACAGCAGTCATCCCCAAGATGAAAATTACATAATAGACAAGGTACAGAAAACAAACTTGGGATTGAAATTTACCACAGGCAAAGTTATGATCCTGCCATTCAAATTTTAATAACGTAGAATTTAAAGCCTCCCAGATGAAATACTGTTTCAGAGCTGTTCTATATCAAAGGGACAAGACCATAAATGATGCGTCAGTAATACCTACACCAATATACTGCTGTAGGAAGGTGGGCAAGAGGATAGGAATGTCCAAATGGAAAAGATGTTAATCACTTTGATTCCTAAGACAGCTATGCCTTCAGACAGAAATAGCAAGAACTGCAGATGCTGGAGTCAGAGACAACATGATGTGGAGCTGGAGGAACACAGCAGGCCAAGCAGCATCAGAGGAGCAGGAAAGTTGACATTCTGGGTCGGGACCCTGCTTACGTTACAGGAGATAATACAAACACTGCCAGGTTCAAAGACCCTGCTGCAGGCAAAGCCCATGCCATCGTGGCAGATCAGTGGTTGATCCTCTCTAGAAATAGTAAGCTTTTCTTCCTGAAGGCTTGGTCCTTTCACAATGGGACCTGGGTCAGCAAGTGTTAGTTCTCATAAGATCCTACATGCACCAATGGGTACAAGTACCAAAGATCCTGGGAATCATCCCAGTCATTCGCTTATTGCAAGATGCCACTGGAAGCTTGGTTCATGTGCCCCTAAAAAAGAAAATGATTACAACTCTGAAGTAATGATAAATCCTGACAGAACTGAGATGAGCCTTAAAATAAAAGCAACAAACTGGATTCTGATAAACTGGAAAAACCAGCAGAAAGTGGTGGAAATACTCAGTAGGTGCAGAAGCATCTTTGGAAAGAAGCAAAAATACATTTTTGAATGGAATATTACTCTTCTTAGAACTGACACCCTGGATGAAACAAGCATTTGGGTCTGGTATGTTCACTCAAATGGCCAGAAACCTGTTTCTTGTTTACTTTCTGGTTTAATTCCCATTTACTTAATATATTGAACTGGCTTACAAATAGTTCTTCATTTCAATTGTGTTCATTCCATGATGTGGCTACTCCCACAGGATATGCTGCAAGTTCTACAAAACACATCCCACACTTAACTGCTCTTGACCTGTCTCTCTGGATGCATGCCGCCTGGAAGCAGATTGAGTTCCATGGAGACTAGCCACTAAGAGCTTTAGGGTCAGCAGCAGCAGTTCAGCTACAGCATAACTTCACTTCAAAAATGATTCATTTTCTTATTGTCCCAGTGGACATTTTGTTAAGCCCGATGTGGAAAAACTTTATCAATCATCTAACACGTACTTCTAATTCACAATGACATGAAAAATAATCAACAGGAATGAAGTCACTTGTCGTTTATTAGTAAATTGAGTCTACAAAGATAATTTCAGAGGAGCCGATGTTTAATGACATTGACTCAGCGGATGTGCAGGTTAAACACCACATTCGAACTGGCGACTTTGCTGAGCTCGGCCAATTATCTACTTCATTGCAATAACATTCTTTACATTAATGCACATCAGAATATCCTTTCTCTGTAGATTAAATCGTATTTGATTTGTTTCCTCTAGCTTATTTTAATTCAAACTTCATTTCCAAGTGCTCATCCCTTCCCACAAAAATTAACATAGATTTGAACACAAGTTATTACAAAATTGAAAATACATTTAATTCATTCACAATATCAAAAAATATCTTTTACAAACACTAGTCAATACTGCAGCAGAGCTTACTACACAGATGCAATGGGTCAGCCAAGAGGCTAAAGTAAATCGCGCCCCTCTGGGAATAGTTCAGTACATTCTGTTCTACTTCCTTAATGTTTTGTTTCTTTTTTCTCCCAAGGACTATTGTACTCTTCTTCATTTACTTGAGGTAATAAGAATAAGCACATTTGACTTGTATACACAATGCCAATGTTAAAACAGCAAAATAAAACATTACATTATTCAAACATATAACATTGAAAACCGATGATAGGGCTTCCTGGCCTCATGTATTTGATGTCAAACAAAGGACAATTTCCCCTATTGTCGAAAAAACAAATTTCTTGCTCACTCCTTCCTCAGGCATTCTCCCGTGAGTGAATGTTCCTCCTGATCTCCTCTGTGCATCTGCATCACAGAGGAAAGATTTGGAGGGATATGGGCCAAATGCAGGCAAGAGTGACAAGTTTAGATTTGGAACATGGTCGGCATGGAGTAGTCGGACTAAAGGGTCTGTTTCCATGCTGTATGACTCCATGGCCCTCTGACTCAGTGTGGTTTCTCCAATTGAAACTCAGCAGAATTCCTGGAGAAGCAATGTAAATGCCTAAATATGGCTGTTTGCACCATTTCTCCAGATGTTCCCCTAGCATTTTTCAAAGCAGAAGCATGAGATGGTGAGACCTACATTGAAATTGTCATGGCTATAGTCAGAACCCCAAAGTACTGTGGACTTGTTTTTATTTGCAATTACAAATTGTGTTCTTTTTTGTCAAAGGGCTGACACAATTCAATATGGCTGCAGATAAGTGGCTCTCTGCGGAGAGAGAGAGACACCCACAGAAAATCACACCTACGGGTACAAAGGGAACTTCAAGCAACAGTCCTTCTAAAGGGGGAAGAGGCAAGTCAAAACAGAGTGGACTTGATCTCTTGTGACGACAAACATGACGACAGCTCACCTCTCCATGTTTAATGGCAAGCCACCTGAAGATTAGGTGCCAATTTGCAGGCAACATTGTGTATTCCCCAAAGGAGTAAAAAATCACAAGGACAGAGTTTCAAAGCCAGTTTCATCTCTACTAAAGTACAGAGGAACTGAATGTTCTCACAGGTATCAGCCTAGGTTCGAGCGATGGTGTACTGTGAAGGGTACAGTCGAAAAACCATCCCCTAATCACCCCATGTTGCAGGTAAAAATACCCTCTCTCACGCCACGTGCTGCAAAACACACAAAAATAGGACCCTCTTGCGCCATAAATGCTAGAATACATCATCAGTTATAAGCAGTTAGAACTGTAGAATCACAAACAATCTGTAACACTATGATTCTGAAACCGACGATTCACCTACTAATGTCAACCCTATCAATAACCTTCACTGCCACAGTGGAAATTTTCAACTACCTGTTCTCCATGTATAATTCACAGCCTTTTCATATTTTTCAAACTTCTTTCGCTTTGAACTCACCACTTATTTTTATGTGCATGTGTTTTGCGTTACAGATTCTTCCTATGTTTAGAAATGAATAAATTCACTTTCTTTGTTTATCCAAAAGAACATGGTTTTATTGGTTCCTTTTAAACATTAACTCATGTGATCTGGGGGAAATGTATCCACAAGCAAAGAGATCCTTTAGAGTAACAGAGATGTATAGCATGGAAACGGGCCCTTTGGTCCAACTCGTCCCCGTTGACCAGATATCCTAAATTAATGTGGTCCCATTTGCCAGCATTAGGCCTATTTCCTTCTAAAACCTTCCTATTCATGTACCCATCCAGATGCCTTTTAAATGTTGTAAATGTACCAGCCTCCACCACTTCCTCTGGTTATTCCACACATGCACCACCCTTTACATGAAAAAATTTCCCCGTAGGTCCCTTTTAAATCTTTCCCCTCTCACCTTAAACCTATGTCCTCTAGTTTTGGATTCCTCTACCCTGGGGAAAGGACCTTGGCTATTCATTCTATCCATGCCCTTTGTGATTTTATAAACCTCTACAAAGGTCTTAACGTTCAGAACAAGCATTACTGCCATTTCACACAGGCTTAATCCAGACTACATTCAACAGAACAATTTATTTTTCTATTTATTCATGGGACTTGGTCAGCACTTATTGCCCATCAATAAATGCCCTGGAGAAAGCGGCAGTGAGCTGCCTTTTGAACTGCTGCAGTCCTTGGGGTGTAGGAACACCCTCAGTGCTGCTAGGAAGGGAGTTCCAAGACCTGGTGATATTAACATAACAGTGATATAGCTCCAAATCAGGATAGTATGTGGCCTAGAGGGAAACTTGCAGTTGGTGATATTCCCATGCATCCATTGCCCTTGTACTTCTAGGTGGTAGATGTTGCGGGTTTGCAAGATAATGTCAGAAGGATGAATTAGTGAATTACTGCCGTGCATCTTGCAGATGGTGCACACTGCTGCTACTGCGCATCAGCAGCGAAGGGAGTGGATGCTGTGGAGAGTGGATGGGTGCCATTTAAGTCAGTTGCTTTATCCTGGATGGTACTGAGCTTTTTTGAATGTTGTTGGAGCTGTACTCATCCAGGCAAGTGGAGAATGTTCCATCATGCTACAGACCTGTGCCTTGTAGACAGTGGATAGGCTGTAGGAAGTAAAGAATTAAGAGTTACTCATGTCAGAATTCCCAGCCCCTGACCTGTTTTTGTAGCTACAGTACTCATATTGCTGGTCCAATAAGTGTCGAGTGCATGTTAATGCTTCAGAAGGTGATTGTAGGGGATTTAGAAATGGAATGGCCATTGGGTGACAAGTGGATTTGGCCACATTCTCTCTTGTTGAAGGGGATTATTGGTTGACCCTTGTGCGGGACGATTGTCGGTTGCCACTCAGCAGCCCTAGCCTGAACGTTCTCTAGATTTGCTTCATCTGGACTGGAGATTTTTAGCATCTTCAAAGTTGCAAATGGTACTAAACACTGTGCAATCATCAGTAAATATTCCTGCTTCATCGTAAGGTCAGAAGTGAAGATGAAACAGCTGAAGGTAGTTCGGCCAAGTACACTACCCTGAGAAACTAAGATTTCTCGTGGCACGATGGTTGTGAGAGTGGCTTCAGGTCCAACCTGATCCTGGGGTGTATCATAACATGTCTGAACAGGTTGGTTAAACGATATTTACCCTGAGAAACTCCTTCAGTACTATCCTTGGACTAAGGCTCCAATAATGACATCTTCCTTTACTAGCTATGACTCCAAGCAGTAGAGAGATTCCCACCACCTGCACCCTGCACCCCGCAGCCCCATCACCCCATCTTCCCCACCTTCCCCACCTTCCCCACCCCCCACAATTCCATTAACTTCAATTTTGCCAGCAGTCCTTAATGGGACATTTAGTCAAGTATTGAATTGCTGTCAATAACAGTCAGCTTTCCTGCTCCTCTGATGCTGCTCGGATGTGTTCATCCAGCTCTGCACCTTGTTATCTCACAGTCCCTGATCGCTTCAGTTCAGCTCTTCTTTCCAGGTTTGGTCCAAGACTGCAATAAGGTCAGCAAATGAGTGGTACTGGGAGAACTCAACTTAGCATTGGTGAATAGGTTATTGCTACGTAAGTGTTGCTTGATAGCACTGTTGATTATGTCTTCCATCACTCTGCTGATGATCAGAAGGATGCTGATACATGGTAATTGATTGTATTGGATTCATATTGAAATTTTTCAAAAAGGACATTACTGGGTAATTTTACACATTGTCAGTAGATGCCAATGTTTGACTGAGAGAAAGCCTTTACTTGCAACACAGGAGTAACCAGGGGCTACTTATTCAACTGTGACTTTCACAAACAATAATGCCCAAACCGACTGACAATAGTGTTCAGTCCCACCAGAATGCTCAAGTAGAATTTAAGCTGGCTTGTTAACCGCTATCTGTGCGTATTCCTGCAAATAAGTAAACACAAAATGTGTGTGCAGTTTGGAAAATAAAACACAGGAGGTGGCTTGCTGTTGAATGAGAGTTGTGATCAGCCCCTCGGCATCTTTATAGTCACAAGAGATCATTTGTAGACCATTTGATGTTTCTTTGATACAATCAAAGTTACATTCCATTGGTCCTTCTCTCTCACTCTCTGAAGACAACCGCTTTATATCTGCACACATGTATCACTGGATCAGTCCTCTTTATAAAAAATATACCTTGTAATTACAAGTTAAAAATGTCTACAATACTTTGGAATTCTGACCCATGATTATTAAAAACAAAGCATATCCTGAAGCCAAAGATCTTATGTAACAAGATGGGATTAATTGAAAATTTCAGAGAGAAAGGTACCCTTAGCTTGCAGTGACAATAATAGGATTGCACTTTATATTCAGATGAGAGAAGAGTAAAGCTGAGGTCTTTCATTAATTTAAAAATGGGGAATCGTGAAGCCATAAAAACAGAACTGATGAAAATGAACTTTCAAATTAGGTTAAAGAATAGATCAGTAGGGATGCTGTGGTAGACATTCAGGTGTAACATCTCAGAATACACAGATTAGATATATTCCAAAAACTCAGAAAAATGCCAAAGGATGGACCGATCATCTGTGGTTTACGAAAATGTTAAAGATAGCATTAAACTAAAGAAGATTAGGCAGAATGTAGAAACGAGTGAAGAATGACCAATGGTAACTGGCTCTGTCCTCTCCCCACCAACCCCACACCACTCTCCAAGTTCTTTGCCAGCACTGAGGACATGTCCTTAACTCTGGCACCGGGCAGGAAATGCAGCCTTCATACATCATATTCACGGCAGTACAGAACTGTATCTATCCCCTAACTATACTCTCCACACCCACTTATACGTTCCTATTTCCTATTGAGTTGACACCCTATACCATGGATCCACGGCCAATTTGCTCATGCTTCCTGCAGTCCGCACTTTCACCTGTGCAGCTTGCTAGAACTCTGCAACTACTAGACTGTTGCACAAGCCAAGCTTCCTTGAAAACTATCCCCTAGGTCCGCATACGTGTCTCATGTGCATTCACATCCCTCTGTCCCTCATCGCAGATCAAATGTGAATTAGTGGGTCTGAGGGCTGCCTCTGCCTCCTTGAGTAATTTATCCAGGTAACATTCCAACCTTACTTACTCATGTGGTGCAATGTCTGTAGCTTAGACTCCAACTCCTTAACTCAGATCCAAAGTTCCTCAGCTGCAAACACTTACTATTCTTGGTGTTCAGCAGCTGTCACATGTACCTGTAACAGAGCCATAAACATCTCAAAAAAGGGAGCTGGCTTGAGGGGCTGAATGGCATCCTCCTGCTCCCATTACATAATGTTTTATTTCGTAATTACGCATTGAAATATAGCCTGTTATAAACCATATTTGATTGCCTGTCCGTCAGTTGGAAGGGTTCATGTGTCTCAAGTCTTTGCCTGTAATTTTTTTTACCTCTTGATTATAGTTGTAGATTCATCATAACAAAAGCAAAGGTAATATTGTAGAAAATGGAAATCTGAATAAAACCTGAAACTGTCAATAACAATAATAGAGATAAAAGGTACTGCAGATGCTGGAGAATCCGAGATAACAAGCAT
>JAHRHZ010000073.1:16287805-16302210 GCA_024137785.1 Ginglymostoma cirratum | reverse complement strand
GTTAGTAGATAGGAGATGGGGGTGCGGCTTGAGGTGGGAGGAGGGGATAGGTGAGAGGAAAAACAGGTTAGGGAGGTGGAGATGAGCTGGGCTGGTTTTGGGATGCAGTTGGGGGAGGGGAGATTTTGAAGCTTGTGAAATCCACATTGATACTATTGGGCTGCAGGGTTCCCAGGCTGAATATGATTTGCTGTTCCTGCAGCCTTCGGGTGGCATCACTGTGGCATTGTAGGAGGCCAAGGATGGACATGTCATCTGAGGAATGGGAGGGGGAGTTGAAATGGTCCGCGACTGGGAGGTGCAGTTGTTTGTTGCGAACTGAGCGCAGGTGTTCTGCAAAGCGGTCCCCAAGCCTCCGCTTGGTTTCCCCGATGTAGAGGAGGCCACGACGGGTACAGCGGATGCAGTATACCACATTGGCAGATATGCAGGTGAACACCTGCTTGATGTGGAAAGTCTTCTTGGGGCCTGGGATTGGGGTGAGGGAGGTGGTGTGGGGGCAGGTGTAGCACTTCCTGCGGTTGCAGGGAGAAGAGCCGGGTGTGGTGGGGCTGGAGGGGAGTGTGGAGCGGACAAGGGAGTCACGGAGAGAGTGGTCCCTCCAGAAAGCAGACAAGGGTGGGGAGGGAAAAATGTCTTTGGTGGTGGGGTCGGATTGCAGATGGCGGAAGTGTCGGAGGATGATGCGTTGGATCCGGAGGTTGGTGGGGTGGTACGTGAGGATGAGGGGGATTCTTTTTTGGTTGTTATTGCGGGGACGGGGTGTGAGGGATGAGTTGCGGGAAATGCGGGAGACACGGTCGAGGGCGTTCTCGACCACTGCGGGGGGGATGTTGCAGTCCTTGAAAAATGCTAGGCTGGACCATCTCGAACATCTCTCTCTCCTTCCTGGACCTCTCTGTCTCCATCTCGGGTAACCACCTAGAAACTGATATCCATTTCAAGCCCACCGACTCCCACAGCTACTTAGAATACACCTCCTCCTACCCAACTTCCTGCAAAAATGCCATCTCCTATTCCCAATTCCTTCGCCTCTGCCGCATCTGCATTCCACTCCCGTACATTTCAGATGTCCTCATTCTTCAAGGACCACAACGTCTTTTCCGCAGGCTGCAGGAACAGCAAATCATATTCAGCCTGGGAACCCTGCAGCCCAATGGCATCAATGTGGATTTCACAAGCTTCAAAATCTCCCCTCCCCCAACCACGTCCCAAAACCAGCCCAGCTCGTCCCCACCTCCCTAACTTGTTCTTCCTCTCACCTATCCCCTCCTTCCACCTCAAGCCGCACCCCCATCTCCTATCTACTAACCTCATCCCGCCCCCTTGACCTGTCTGTCCTCCCTCCTCCCTACCTCCCCACCTACAATCACCTTTACTGGCTCCATCCTCGCCTCTTCGACTTGTCTGCCTCCTCTCCACCTGTCCTCCCCTCTATCCATCTTCTATCCGCCTCCCCCCCTCCCTATTTATTTCAGAACCCTCTTCCCCTCCCCCATTTCTGATGAAGGGTCTAGGCCGGAAACGTCAAGCTTTCCTGCTCCTAAGACACTGCTTGGCCTGCTGTGTTCATCCAGCTACACACCTTGTTATCTGGGAACGTGGGGTGATGTCTCAAGAAGTTTCCATTTCATTTACTCACCACAGCCCCCAACTCAGGTTGGCATTGTTTAAATAGAGTGCTCCCAACCTCTGATTGGCCAGTAGTTTTCAGGGATGGGGTTTCTGCCTTCTGGCTTCTGGAGGGTCTTAATCCTGTGGAAGGCCCAGGGCTGTCCAGTTAAGTGCCTGATTGCAGTTTAATTGCATTGGGCTTTCTGGACAATAGTTAGTACTCCCACTGATTCTCCAAATAGTAGAAAGCAACCCCCTATTTCTAAAACAATATTCTGTCTACGGAGTCAGATGTACAGTTGCTGGCAGCTGCACTTCCACAAAGCCTGTGACACGTTTCAACATTCCAAATAGGTTGGTGAATTGAAATGCAACAGAATTTCTCCCAATGGCCAAATTGCTCACAAATTCCTGAAACAGACACAGGTTATTCTGTGTGTAGCAGATGTGGGACATTTTTTCCTCAAATTTATATAAGGCTTGAGTTTCTGGCAGTTTACTGCTGGACAACATGGGAGGAAGCTGAACGTGCCATGGAAACGTTATCCAACTGCACGTTTCACTCCACTCAATGATAGCAGCTGCTAATTTTCTCCATTTAAATCAAACTTATTTCCAGCAAGATCAAATTTATCTCATGGATAAGGTCATGGCTTCAGCATCATGGTTTTTTTCATGATTTAGAGGGGAGTGTGCTCCAAGCAGAAAAAAAACACCTTCAGTGCTGAATTGCAGAATAGTTACATAGTTCTCAATATGTGCCCTATTTTCTGATTCTACAACTATAATCGATTAAATAAACTGGTCATTTGCATACACAGCACCTGGTCAGTTTAAATTTCCAAAACAACATACAAGTTAAAAAAAAATTTCAATTAAATAAATTATAAACATTCAAATTAGTCAACATGAAAAATATCCAATTATCTCTGATTTTGTATATCAAGCACAGAGATGTTTCTCCCAGAAATTCAGGCAAGTGTGAATTAATTTTTGTAATACTATTACTCCATATTAGAATGCTTTTCCAAAAAAATTGTAATTATGTAACAGCCTTCCTGACTTCGATCATTCAAAAACACTTCAAATCCATTGAAGCACATTTTTGAAGGATATCACTGCTCTAATTTAAGAAACATGATGGCAAAATTAGCCACAGCAAGGCTGCATAAGCAGCAATTTGACAATAACTCAATCATATGTTTTCAGGTTTCGGGTGAGAGTCAAATTGGCCAGTACAGCAGAACAACTCCTCTCCCTTCTTCAAACAGCGCTGTCGAAGATTTATAATCCACTTGGGAGGGCAACTAACACCTTAGTTTGACAACTCATCTGAAACGTCACAAGTCCAACAGCATCACTCTGGAATATCAGCCTCAATTTTGGATCTTATATAAAAATAATCCAAAAATCTATGCCTTTCTGATTTCAAGATTAGAGTTTTATCCCTGAGCCATGACTGAACAAGATTGAATCTGAGCCAGAAATTTAAAATTTGAGAAACATATTAGAAATTGAATGAATACTTCAATTTTACATAGCGTACAATTTTCCCAGGCAATGTTCTTTTCCTTGCAAGAGCCTTAAGAAAGGTGATGCTTCCACAATAAGAAATAATCAGTCGATGCAACCTATTTTATCATGAAAATACGAGCTTCAGGGCAAGGTTTTCAAGTTCTTTGCAATGAGCTTTTGTTATGAAGTGCTAATTATATTTACTGCCTTATTTGGAAAATTGCTCTTCAATTTTTGATTCAATTTCATTCTCATAAATAATTTGATAATTGATAATAATACCTTGAACTGTGTCTGATTTTGAGCAATTCAGTAACTGTCTGTATTAGTAACTTGATTTTAATGTGTTTTTTTAAATTTAAGCAAGACCATTTTCCAGTCTAAAGGAGATTAAAATGCAGTCCCATAAGTCACTGGTATTTACAGGCATTGGTGTGATGATTCGATGTGTGTATCAGCCATACAGTAGGCACTGCAGGGCTTCATGCTTGATCTTTGTGTAATAAATTGATCTCAGTCAATATGACAACGATAGCAACACAATTGATCAGAAAACCTGGGCTACGGAGGGAAAGAATCACACTAAGAATCAATTCCAAATCAAGTAAAAATAATTTGATTACTTATGGTAGAATGTGTCTGTGTATACGGATATCAGGACTGACTATTACTGTGATACGTGATGGCATAGTTGGACCACATTTGCTCTCTGTCCCATGAAAATGAAAATCATAAATGTAAAAGCTGACCACTCGGATAAATGAGATAACATAGTATGGAGCTGGAGAAGCACAGCAGGCCAGACAGCATCAGAGGAGCAGGAAAGTTGACGTTTCAGGTACCAGCATCGGCAGTTCTTACTATCACTTGGATAAATGATCAAATGATTGTAGAACTGTGGTTGATCTGAACACTTATCTCTGTGCAACAGTTAACTCTTTTAAGAAAGAAAACAATACAGCTTTAAGGAAAAAAGGACAGTCAATTTCAATGTAGAACATCAACTGCAACTAAAGTAAATCCAAAAGTAAAAAAAAAATCGAATAAGCCATTTAGTTCAACTTATGCATCCAGAATATACCCTCCATACAAGCAAATATTTCCATTCACATTCATTTACCCTGTTCCCAAAAACTTTCAACCTCCTATCTGTCATCTACCTCTCAAGTTGAATCTTTAATGCTTACATGATTTATTCTGCTTCAGATTGGAAATTAATTTCACAATTCCACAACTCCAAGTGAAAACACTCCTCTGTACTTCAGTTCTAAAACTCATGTTTAATTTTATATTCATAGCCCCTCATTCTTCGCACCTCAACTACTGGATGTAGATCTTCAGGATTATGAGAAGAACAGTGAGAGAGTATTAATACAGTTTTTCAATGCTAGAGGGAACAGATAATGTAGATGCAAGGAGGCCTCTTAATTCAGCCCATCTCATGGAACCCTGATCAAAAGCCTGGAACTCCCTTCCTAACAGCACTGTGGGTTTATTTATTTTGGTCAGATATATTCCAGGAACTCAAGAAGGCGGCTCACCACCACCTTCACAGGGGTAATTAGGATAGGCCCTAACTGCTGGACTCATTAGCTATGATCTTGTCCCATAAACAATTTTTTAAAATATCAGCTGCAGGAAACAAAATAAGATCAATTCCATACCATCGGGTTTCTTCTGGAAAACTGCAGTAAGGTGAATGAAAATTTGGGGAAGAATGGATTTGCATACTGGCCACCTGACTATAGTTTCAATCAGGCTTCAAGAACATGTGACCATTCCTTTTGCCCAAAACAAGCTTGTTCAGATCTGAAAAATCAGTAGTCAAAGATTCTCAGACCATAATGAGAATTCAGTGGTCAACTGCTCATTGATGTCTCTGCACATACTGCTCCACTATATGCTGCCACCTCACCAGTGACCCTTTAAAGAACCACTGCAGGCTGTTCTAACTGTTTTCTCATAGGCCCAGAAAACATCAACACACAGCTAGTTCCTGAAGAGCCCCTCAGCTTTGCAAAGTGAGCCAACTTGGTATTGAACCTGTTCAACTTTATGTCTTTCCCATTGGGCAAGGTACCTCAGTGCTGACAACTTGCCAACTACACACTAATGAGCGCCAACCACCAGAGTGGCTTGGGTCTCTCACCATTGAGATACACAGAGAACACGAGCTGACTGCCACTACAGCGAGTGCAGCAAAACAAATTCACCTTCTTGGCCCCTCATAACCTAAAAATCAAGGGTGAAACTTAATGCACTTTCCCTGAAAGCAAGAAGTGGCATTTAGTCAGGTATAAGGAGAAGGGGTGGGACCCTGACTTCCCTTGATAGGTCTAAAATAGGAAGATTCATGGATGTTCTTCCCGCCCAGATGCTCATTGAGACTCTTACATTGTCAACTAACACCTGTTTAAAGCCCTGATCCCACCAGCAATGGTATTCAGCCAATGGCAGCTAGGGAATTCACAAAGCAGGAATTCCAAAAGCAAACCTGTCAAGTTTCCATTCAGGCTTCTGCACAGCGGCAAGGGGAGTACCTCACTCAGTCTCTGCTTGAGGGAAGCCCCACCGTCTCCCCTACCTCCTAATCCCCTGTCCCTCCAGCCTGCCCTCACTCAACTTTGTCCTCCATTGCCTCAATGTAACTGGGTCTTTGGTGAATGCATTACCAACACTTGCCCCCTATTTCTGGTCGACCTGACAGCAATGGAAACCTGCAGGTGTTTGGTAGCAGGCAGTATTTTTCACCCTGGCTGTCTTCAATCTAGGGGATGTAAATGCTCGATGAGCACTTCATACCAGCAGGGCTCACAATTTCTTCAGAAACATTCGATTCCTCCCTAAGACAACAATTCCAAGACCTGTCGGGGAAGCCACCAGACATTATGGCATGCCTGGGAAAATAAATAGAAGTTATAAAAGATTGTTTTTGATATTATGCATCACATTAACCTCTCAGTATGGGCCGATTAATCGGAGATGTCAGTTAGAAGGACTGGATCAGAGTGAATTGATGAAGCAGACAACAAATGATTATCAGTCTAGCGACACTACGATATATTTACAGACTCCTAACTCTCAATTTTAAAAACCCATACTGGCACAATGCTTTGGAATATATACACAGTCTCTCAAGGAACAGCAGGATAAAGATTTACCCTCACTGTTCACTCAAAAGTAGAGTCATGATCTAAGTCATGCCAATAAGATTGACAGGTTAGTGAAAAGCCATAAAGGGTCATTCAATTAGAAACAAAGGTATAGAGTAGCAAAGCAAGAAAGTTAGTCTGAAAGGTTGTCCGGTACTGTATAATGCTGGAGTACGGTGTTCAATTTTAACCATCACTATTTAGGAAGAATTCAAAGGCCCCAGAGTGGCACACACTTATTGTTCATTCCCAACTGCCCTGAGAAGATGCTGGTAATACCAACTTATTAAATTGTTGCAGTTTGCATGCTACACATACTCACAGCATTACTACATTAGGAATTCCATGACTGTGATCCAACAAGAATGAAGAAACAGCAATATACATCCAAGTCAGGACAGTTTGTGGCCTGGAGGGAACTTACAGATAGTGGTGGCTCCGTGCACCTGCTGTTCTTGTCTGTTTGGAAAACGTTCTTGAAAGAGCCTTGGTTGTTATAGTATTGCACGTAGGCACTGGGCCCTTAAGACAGCTAGTGACGGTTAAGCTGATCTATAATAGACAGTCATTTGATCAGTTAAGCAGCAGTTAATTAGTCAGTATCTAATGTAACAGTTACATAACTAAACATAAAATCCAGACTCACTGCAAGTCTGAGATGTCATATTAGTGTATATAGTCAGTTGTTAATAAACTTCCAGATAACTGTCCCAGCAAGACTGAGTCTCTGTGGTATATGTTACATGGGTTAATAAATAGAAAACCACAACACATTATTGGTGAGTTATTGTTATGCATCTTGTACATGATGCACTCTGCTACTACAGTGCGTTAGTGATGGGAGGAGTGAACATATAAAGTAACGAATGGAGTGCTAATTAAATAGTTGTGTGTCGTGGATGATATCAAGCATCTTGAGTGTTATTGGAGTTGCATTCATGGTGGCACATGGAGAGCATTCAACCTCTCTCCTGATTTGTATCTTGTAGTTGGGGAAAACACTTCGAGCAGTCGGGAGTTGAGTTACTGTCTGTAAAATTCACTGTTTTTGACCAGCTCTGAGATCTGTGGTACTTACATGATATGACAGTTAAATTTTGTCAGTGGTGACTCCAAATGTATTAATGGTGCTGGTTTCAGCAGTGATAATCCTGTTAAGTTCCGAGAGGAAATGAATTGCTTAGAATCTCCCTTGCTGGGGATGGTTGTTGCCTGGTACTTCTCTGGCACGTACATTAGTTGCCACTTGACAGCCCAAACATGCACATTGTCCTTGTCTTGCTGCATGTGACATGACTTCTTCCTTAGCCAAGGAATTTCAAATGAAATTGAACTCTGCAAACATCAGATGATATTCCCAGTTCTGACGATATGATGGTGGGAAGGTTATTGATCCAGTTGATAACAGTTGGACAAGGGACACTGCCATGGGTATGACATACAAAATGTCCTAGGGCTGAGATAGTCAATCTGCAACAAGTACAAGAAATTCGATAGAGATGTTCAAAAACATGAAGTGTTTTGGTCAGGTAAATAAACACTATTTCCACAAGCGCAAGGGGCCCCAGGACCTGAACAAGTGTATCCCAGGAAGTTAGGGAAGAAATCGCAGGGCCCCCAGCAGGTAGTTGTATCATCAACAGCCACTGGTGATGTGCCAGGGGAGTGGAGAATGATTAATGTTGTGCCTTTATTTAAGAAAGGCTGCAAGGAAAAGTCAAGGAACCGTAGACCTCATGTCAGTGGTAAGTTGTTGGAGGGGATTCTGAGAGATAGGAGTTACATGCTTTTGGTAAGGCAAGGACTGATTAAGGATAGTCAGCATGGCTCTGTACATGGGAATTCATGTGTCACAAAGCACAAAGAATAATACAGCGCAGGAACACACCCTCCAGCTCTCCAAGCCTGCACTGACACATTTTGCCATTCCATACTAAACCTGTCTTCACTTACAGGATCTGTATCCCTCTATTCCTTTCCTTTTCATGTGTTCATCCAGCTGCCGCTTGAATGCTGCTATTGTGTTTGCTTCCACCACCTCCTCTAGCAGCACGTTTCAGGCACTCACCAACCTTCTGTGTGAAAAATGTGCATCTTTTAAACCTCCTTGAAACCCCCAACACCCTGCCCCTCCCAGCCCCGCACCCTGAACCTATGTCCCCTAGTAACTGACCCCTCCACCCTGGGAAAAAGCCTCATACTTTCCACTTTATCCATGCCATTCACATCCTGGTAAACCTTTCCTGTACCCACAAATGTGAATTTTTTGAAGAAGTGACCAATAAGATAGAAGAAGGCACAGCAGTAGACTATGTCTACATAGGCTTTAGCACGGCCTTCGACAAGGTTCCACATGGTAGACTGATTAGTAAGGTTAGATCACATGAGATCCAGGGAAAGCTAGCCAATTGGATACAAAATTGGTTTGACAGTAGGAGACAGAAGGTGGTGATTGAGGGTTGGAGTTCACACTGGAGGCATGTGACAAGTGGTGTGCCACAAGGATTGGTGCTGGGTCCACTGTTGTTTGCTATTAATACAAATGATTTGGATAAAAATATAGGAGGCATGGTTCTTAAGTTTGTGGACAACACCAAAATTGATGGTGTAGTGGACAGTGAAGAAGCTTGTCTAAGAGTACAACAGGATATTAATCAATTGGGCCAGTGTGCCAAAAAAAAGCAGATGGAGTTTAATTTAGATAAATGTGAGGTGTTGCACTTTGGTAAGACAAACCAGGGCAGGTCTTACACAGTTAATGATAGGGCCCTTGGAGAGTGTTGTAGAACAGTGAGATCTAGGGGTGTAGTATGTAGCTCCTTGAAAGTGGCATCTCCAGAAGACAGGATGGTGAAGAAAGCATTTGACATACTTGGCTTCATAGCATTGAGTACAGGAGTTGGGACCTCATGTTATGGCTGTACAAGACATTGATAAGGCCACTTTTGGACTACTCTGATATAGGAAGGATGTTATTAAACTGGAAAGGACGCAAAAAAGATTTACATGGATGTTACCAAGACTGGACGGTTTCAGTTATAAGGTGAGAATGGATAGGCTGGGATATTTTTCTCCTGGAGCATAGGGAGGTTGAGGGGTAACCTTATACAGGTTTATAAAATCATGAGGGGCATAGATAAGGTGAATAGCCAAGGTCTTTTCCCCAGTACTGGGGAGTTCAAAACTAGAGGGCAGAGGTTTAAAGTGAGAGGAGAAAGATTTAAAAGCGACCTGAGGGGTAAAATTTTCACACAAAGGGTGGTATGTACATGGAACAGGCTGCCACAGAAAGTGGGGCAAAGGCGAGTATAATTACAACATTTAACAGACATTTGGACATGGTCATGGATAGGAAAGGTTTAGAGGGATATGGGCCAAATGCAGGCAAATGGGACTAGGTCAGTTTTGGAAACCTGGTCAGCATGGACAAGTTGGGCTAAAGAGTCTGTTTCCATGTTGTTTGACTCTATGACAGTGATGATGATCTGGTGTGCACTGCCTGAAAGATCATAGGAGAAGGTTCAGAAATCAGTTATACGTGAAATTGGATATAACTGCAGGGCTCTGAGGAAATTGCATGGGATGTTGGGTGGCTGCATTTCAATCAGAGGTCAGGAACTTGAGAACTGGATTATTTCTGGGTCCTAACCAGCAGGACAGCAGGAGCCATGAGAGCAATTACCAAACTCTGATGTGGTGAGCCATAAGGATCACAAAGGGTTGGCATCCACAAGTGACACCATGATTCTCGGGTGTCTCTCTTAAGGATTTCATGGACGCAGTGGCAAACAGGACAGATACCCCGTCTCCAGAGTCTGGCAGAAGAAATGCACCTCAAGATACAGTGGGGTTCTGGGTGGAGGGAGTGACAGCAATTAATGGCCTTGGGGAGTAATGAGAAGAGCATTCTCAAGCGTAAAAAGAGATCAAATGACCTTATTAGGCCTGGAAAGCTAAGTGAGAGATGCCAACTGCATGACAGGCCTCCACCTGTGTCCAGACTAGGACACACTAAGCCGAGCAGACAGAAGTCCTTCTCCTCATCATTGACAGAACAAGTGTCCAGTTACATCACTGAGGCATCAATAACTATTACACAGGAGCATGAGTGTACAAGGAGCATCAATAAGGAATGCAGCACCTTGCTTCAATGGAACAGGTAAGGAAGGACCAGCATGCTTATTAATTTTTATCTCCTTACTCTGCAGAAGAAAATGCATACGTCATGGGAAATGTCTCAGACTGATGGTGGAGTCTTAGATGCAGCCTCACTAGAGGAGGTGGCACTGAGGTGGCTTCACGTTAGGCCATGGTGATAGCGTGATGGGACATTGTGAACAGCAATGTCATTTAACAGTTGTACTTTCAGGTGAACAGCATGGAGTTCCTCAGTGAATTAGTCGAGGCCCAACCATCTTCAACAGCTTCATCAAATGTCCTTACCTCCATCAAAAGGTCAGAAGTGGGTCAGACATTTGCTGATGTTCAGCACTATTCACACCTCCTCAGTTACCGAAGCAGTTCATGTTCATATGCAGCAGCACATGGACAACATCCAGGCTTGGACTAATAAGTGGTAAGAAACGTTCGGATCATATAAGCAAGAGGCAATGACTATGCCAACAAAAGAAACCCTAACCATTTCATACAAATCATACCTCACATAAGCACATCAAGGTAACTGAACAGAAAGCAGAATATTGTGTTACAGCTACAGAGAAGGCACAGAGAAACAGCAACTCTAATAAATGAGAGGTCCGTTTATAAATCTGAAAATAGCGGGGAAGAAGCTGTTCTTAAATCTGTTGGTAAGAGGGGTCAAAGGCTCAGAGTTCTGCCGTGAGTAGATCATCTCCAGTCTGTCCAATCCCTGTCCACCATCTATTAGGCACATCTAGGAAAATTCACACCAGTATCCAAACAATGCTTTATTTATTACTACCCTTTTTCTGCCTAACGATCACATTTAAGAGCCTGCACCACTAGCACAACTGATTATAATAGCTACTGAAATGAAGGAATACCAGTCTTCTCTGAATTTTGGCTGAACTTTGGCTGAACAATTTTAGATATCACATAATTACAGCGCAAAAACTATTTAACATCGCCATGCAAATAAACAACTTCCTGACTGGTATTAAAAATGTGTTTAATAATAAAAACGAACCTTCAAGTTCGCAGGGCTAAGGCTGGAAATAATCAGCTAAGATTGCTGCTACTGATTGCAGTCTAGCAAACTACCATGAGGAAGATAATTTGACAACAAATAACGACAACATCAGGCTCAGCTATGTTGTCTCAGATTAAAATGCTACACAAACATTTATAAGCTCATATGGTAAAACGGTCACCTTTGTTGAGATGTTTCACAGACAGTGGTGATAGAATTATACACCATGTGAACCATCACGTTCAGCAGGGTTAAGGAAAGGAAATTATGTATTTCCCATAATTAGCCCATGTGCTGAATCTACATTTTCACCCAAAACCTAGAAGACATTAAACATGATAAAGAAAAGTGTCCAATATTGGCTGGTACACTAATGTTAAATAACTCATCACAGAAATCATAACATCTATTCGATAAACTATTCTTGAGCTATTGAGTTCCAAAAACAATTCTGAATTTCACTGAACATTGTACCAAGATGTTGCTCCAGAATTTCTGCTAGCTGTCTAAGTTTAATTTCCTCACTATTTTCACCTAAAACCTGGCTGCTTCCTCCCTGTACTCGTGGCCAAATGAAAGTGAGCAAGTCTTCTGTCTCTTGCTTATGCCCAACAATTTGCAGGCAACCAAGTCCTTTGGCCTTTGGAATTGATATTGGAAGTATAGTTTTGGTCCATCCAGGCAGATAAAACTACCCAGCTCCAACTGGACTTTTTCCTGCAGGACAGACTGCCATGAAGGCATATTTGCATGTAGAGCTCCCTACCCATTGGCTAGAAACTGGTGTGAATTTTTCTAGACGTGCCTAGTAGATGGTGGACAGGGATTGGACAGACTGGAGATGATCTACTCACTGCAAAACTCTGAGCCTTTGACCCCTCTTACCAACAGATTTGTCGGTATCCCGCTATCTTCAGCCACCAGTGTACATGCACACCAAGGTCTCTGATCTTCGGTGCTTCACAGGATCCCACCATTCACCATGGAATCCCTAGCCAGTTTGCCTAAGTGCATCACCTCATCCTTATCTGGATTGAATTCCATTCCTGACTGATCAGCCATTCCGATCAGCCTGTGTATATCCTTCTGTAATGTGAAGCTTTCCTCCTCATGATTTACCATTCCACCAACTTTCATATCAACCAAAAACTTATTGATCAATTTTCCTACATTCAAGTCCTAATTGATCATACACATCACAAACAGCAAGGACCCCAACACTGATCCTTGCCAGACCCAACTGGACACAGGTGTCCAGTCACAAAAACACCCCTTTGCTTCTTGCCATTCAGCCAATTCTGCTTTCAATTTGCCAACTTTTCTTGGATCCCAATGTCTCTTACCTTCATTAGCAATGTCCCAGGCGGGACATTATCAAAAGCCTTGTGAAGTCCAAGTAGGCTACATCAAATGCATCGCCCTCATCTACACACCTGGTCATCTCTTTGAAAAATACAATCAAGTTAGTCAGACACGACCTCTCCTTACGAAAACCTAAGTTCCATTTATGTGCTCTGATTCTGGTTTCCGTCACAGCCATTAGAATCGCTATACCTACTTTACTCAATCACTTCAACACTCTAAAGATGCCAATTCAATTAGTCTGCCAGTTTCTAAACTCAAAAGAATCCAAAGTTAATGCCCTCATGATTTAACCATTGAACTAGTACTGTATCCCACTCCAAAGCTAATAAATCCTTCTGAAGTATAGTGCCCAAAACTGAATGTAATCTTACAGATGGAGCCTTATTAAGACTCCTTACAACACTGAATTACTTCCTTGTTTCTGTATTCCAACCCTGAGAGAGAGAATTTGATTAATTTTTATTTCTGTGCAATACCTTGTAGTGATAAGTGGTCAGATCCCTTTGCTCCTTTACAGCTCCTAACCTTTCACCATTAAGAAATTATTTTGGATTTGTTCTAATCAACCCCAAAGTCAATGAAGTTGCATCTACCGTAGTTAACTCAATCTACTATAGACTTGTTCACTCGTTTAGTCTGCCACACTCTCATTGTAGTTTGCTGCTCATGTCCACACAAACTATTTTGCTTTATACCATGGCATCACATTCACTTGGCATCACCCTTACTCTCGGATGTGCAACTCTACTCCCTTATCCAATTCATTTGTATAGATGACCCCAGCATAGATCCATAGAGAACATGTGTGTCAGACCACAATAACCAGAAAACGGTTCCTTCATCTTAATTCTTTATGCCAACAGCAGGTCAGAGGCTGGCAATCTTGCAGCACATACCTCACCTCCCAATTTCCCAAAAACTATGGAAGGTTTATGAAACCCAGATCAGGAGTGAACAGTATACCTTCCTCATGCCAGCAAGAGCGCAGACCTAACAAAGCTCAAGAAACTCACCATCGTTGAGGACAAAGCAGCTCGATTTATTGGGAACCCATGCTGCACCTTCAACATTCATTCCCTCCATAACCGAGAACTGGAGTGCCAGCTTCACCTTGCATGGTTGCTTTGTGTACCATCTACAAGATTCATGTTGCAACTTCTCAAAACCTGTTCAACAGCACCTTCCAAACCCAAAAGATTAATCACCCAGAAAAATAAACAGGGAGAAAGTACTTGAGAACACCATGACCTGCTAATTTTTCTCCATGTCACAACATCATCCTGACTTTGAAATGTCTCATCTTTCCTCACAGTCAGTGGGTCGAAATCCTAGAATGCCCTACTTAACGTTGCAATGGACATATCTATGCCACGTGGACCATACAGCTTTTCATGCTGGCTATAACTGTTCAATCAAGCAGACGACATAGCAAACACAATGCACATGGTTCTACCAGATGACCAGTGTAAGATTATTGCTCTTAGTCCAGTCAGGTGATAAAAAAGAGATAGTAAGAATTGCTGATGCTGGAGTCAGAGATAACACAGTGTGGAGCTGGAGGAACACAGCAGGCCAGGCAGCATCAGAGG
>JAHRHZ010000073.1:16224757-16287405 GCA_024137785.1 Ginglymostoma cirratum | reverse complement strand
CCTCTGATGCTGCCTGGCCTGCTGTGTTCCTCCAGCTCCACACTGTGATAAAACAGTGATGCTGTGCTGAATCAACAGTATAATTTGATCTCAGTCCAGAGCTTTGCCCTTGGTCAGTCAGGCTCTCACAGCAGTCACAGACCTGCCTTACGAGCTCAAGGAATATATCTTCATAGGGGGTGACAGAACAAACACTGGCCATTCCAGTACTTGGCCTGGCCCTTTCAGCCCAATTGTGGGCAGTTTTCTTCTGGAAGGAGACAAGAGAAGACATTGAATGAAGTGAAAATAGTCAGCACAGCTGTTAATGATGGTACAGGAGCAAGATATGAGATGAGGTGTCCTGACTGAGTGGATAGAAAGTGCAGAGGGCAGGAAGGTTTGGCTGTTTCGGGGATCTGCAACAGGTGAGAGCCATTGAGAGAAGATGTTGCATGTATTAGTAAGAGTGGTAAACTGTGAGCTATGGTGAGATGTGGGTGCAATAGCAGAGTTATAGGGACCGTGAGGTTGCAGAGAGAAGATTGTGCTACTTACCATACCTGTTGACCACGGACACTGCATTTACTTGAATGGCTATTTCAGATGAAGCTGGCAGTATCTGATACAGTGATCTCCTCCAGCAGTCTTGAGGAAACATAATGGTCTCTACCTCACCAGCCATCCACCAAGATCTCTAGTCTCTGTCTGAGAACCGAAGTGCCAACTTCCCTTTACAAGAACCATCTTCTTTGAATTGGTGGTGGAGTTACAAATTGTTAAGGACAATTCCTGATTTACAGCACGTTAAATGATGTGCAATATTTAATAAGGTGCGCAGCATAAGCTCACATTTGAAAAACGTTAGGCCTCACAGAGGTAAAATCTTCATGAAATTCAGATGTCTAACGCCCTTCTCCTACCAAATGACAAATCCATGTCACATGGACACTGTGGAATCACTCTGACTGCCACTACCAACAGTTGGTGGTATGTGTCAACATTACCAGTACATGGTCCAGAATTGGCATGAATTCTTTGTACATACTTTTTCTAGCATCTATATAATACTCAGAGGTAGAGGATGCACCACTATAGAGCCTTTGCAGAAGAGGCACTGTTCTTAATTAACAATACGGACTGCCAGAAGAGAAGATTCACTTCTGTTACTGCTTACTACAAAGAATAGGCACAATGTATCATATTAAAATCAAATTATTGTTGAAGACCCCCTGAATCAGCCAGTTACCACAAAGTTTTTTGGTGTTGTCCACTAGGATATTTGGCCTTTTGAATAAAAGATATCAATATTTAAATTTATTGTTGAACTCCATGCTGAGTCTTGGTAATTGCTAAATGTTTACAGCTCAGGAATCTGTAAGAGTCCAATGTACTGGGGATTCACCCTACGCCTGTGCTCATCATCATTCTGCTGTCTTCAATTCCAGGTGCACAAGCAGGTTTCGTGGATTATGTATTATAAAAACACTTAGCCCTATTATAAATAGCACTAAATATTTAATGCTAAAATGTGCGACAGAAAATCCCAACACAGCATTTGCTATCCCTCTGCACCCTCATCATCAGCTGAACAATCGAGCAAAAAGGAATATTGCAAGTATTCGCAATACATGGGGGAACTAAATGTAACGTCTCCAAGTTTGCAGATGACACAAAGTTGGGTGGCAGTGTGACCTGTGAGGAGGATGCAAAAGATGCTTTAGTGTGATTTGGACAAGTTCAGCAAGTGGGTGAATGAATGGCAGGTGAAGTATAATGTGGATAAAGGTGAGGTATTCTACTTTGGTAGCAAAAAGAGGAAGGTCGATTATTACCTGAGTGGCAATAGGTTGGAAAACGGGGAGGTGCAACGAGATCTGACTGTCCTTGTGGTGAAAGTAAACACGTAGGTGCAGCAGGCAGTGCAAGAGGCAAATAGCACATTGGCCTTCATAGTAAAGGATTCAGGTACAGGAGCATGGATGTGTTACTGCAATTGTACAGGGCCTTGGTGAAATTACATCTGGAATGTTGTTTTGGTTTCCCTTTCTGAGGAAGGTGATCTGACTTTGGAGGGAGAGCAACAAAGGTTTACCAGACTGATTCCTGGGAGGCAAGACTGACATATCAAGACAGACTGGACTGGTTGGGACTATATTCACTGGAGTTTAGAAAAATGAGGGAGAATTTCATTGAAACCTATAAAATTCTAACAGAACTGGACAGGGTGAACATAAGAAAGATATTCCCAATGATCAGGGAGTCCTGAACAAGGGGTCACAATCTAAGGATATGGGGTAGGCCATTTAGGATTGAGATAAGGAGAAATTTCTTCACCCAGAGCATGGTGTCTTTGCAGAATTCTCTGCCACAGAAAATGTTGAGGCTAGAACACTGAATGTTTTCAAGAAGAAGACAGATGTAGTGTCTTAAGGACTGAAGGGAACAAAGGGTATGATCAAGGCAGAGTGAATGGCAGAGGGCAAAATGGCCTACTCCTATCCCTATTTTTTATGCTTCTATATAAGTTGCTTATCATGAAAAAACATGGTCTGAAATAAAATACAAGCAGTATTTTTTGTAAAAAGCAGCTTGAAATTTTGCGGTCATTGTGTCATCATAATTGAGTTTTCTGATGGAACTCTGCATGTACAGAGACGTACTCCAGAACTTGTTGAAGAATGTAGTGTGTAACCAATAATCTGCTAATTTATGCACAAATTCTCACATTAGAAAAAAAATCTTGACTTATCTCTAAGGAATAAAAACTTAAATTTCCACAAAACCGTCCAATGCAACGAAACTGTTGGTAGTGCAACAACTTTTCTTTTAAATGCATCAACTTTTGGTGATGGAAATGTTGAAAGAACAGAAAATGCTGGAAATACTATATCCCTCTTGCCTGGGAGTGCAGAGCATTTCCAGCATTTTCTTTGTTTATTCATATAGCTGTGAACTTCACATATTCCACTTTCTAATATTAACCAATAGAAATGCATATTTATTTTGCACAACGTATGAAGAAACAGATATTTGAAAAGTTGCAGGTTCATTAGGAACTTAAAGAATAAGAAAATTCCTACAACCAAACAATGTGTTTAGCACATTCATTAAAACTCCTGCAACATCTGGAAAATCATTCAAACATACTGAAAAGTCTACTATCTCATTGTCATCTGGTAGATCTGTTGCTCCAGGACTTGCAGTTTAAGTTATGAGCCAATGTTTAAATTGGCCAACATTCTACTCACTGAAGCCGAATTACAAAATCTTTTCCATACCTAATATTACATTTGTGCTTTATTGTGCAATACTTGTACCACAGATTGAATTTCTTTGTAACCTGTAATTTACTAACACACTTACTTTGACAGCTGTTGTATATTTTGCTATCAAGTACAAATAATTAAATATCTTTTTAATTGGAGAATTAATCTTTTTTTAAAAAATGCATCTACAAATTATTGAATTCAGACTGAGGAAATGCATGTTCAATTCTACTGAGCACTCTAAGAAAAGACATACCACGTGGACTCCCACAAGTAGCCATTATTAGACAACTCCAACGTAATTTACACTTCACTGGTGGAAACAGAGATCACAGTAGAGAAGCAAATATAGAACTTATCCCAATCCTTCACCACTAACATGTATTTGAAATGTAAAATGACACGTAGATATTTTCTCAGAATGTAATAAGTCTTAACCAACATCAACTGTAACAAGTTGGCTGGCACACTTGTTTTCGCTGAAAGAATAACCAAATCACATCTGACAGAATCAAAGTAACCTACATGACAAAAAATTTTCTTAATACCCATATGTATTGATCAAACAAAAACAAATCATTTTACATACCATCTAATTATTTACTTGACTTATTTCTCTCTAAATCAAGCTATTTTCTTCCAGTTTCATTTTTAACAGTATCTTCTGTTGACTTCCAATATTTAACATTGTACTGATGGGATTTCAAAATCAACACCCATCTCCGAAGCCAAATGTTTGCTAGGGATGAGAAACCTATCATTAACAAAAACAGAAATTGCTGGAAAAGATCAGCAGGTCTGCCAGTATCTGCGCAGAGAGATCAGAGTTAATGCTTCGGGTCATTCAACCCAAAGCATTAACTCTGATTTCTCTCCACAGATGCTGTCAGACCTACTGAGCTTTTTCAACAATTTCTGTTTTTGTTTCTGATTTACAGCATCCACGGTTCTTTCAGTTTTTATGATATACCTTTCATTGGATTCAGAAAGGGTTTTTTTTTTTTTAATTCATTCACAGGTTGAGGGAGTCGCTGGCTAGGCAGTATTTATTGTCCATCCCCATTGCCCAGAAAGCAGTTAAGAGTCAACCACATTGCTATGGGTCTGGAGTCACATGGAGACCAGACCAGGTAAGAATGGCAGTTTCCTTCCTGAAAAGGGATCAGTGAACCATTTGGGTTTTTCCAACAAGCGACAATGGATTCACTGTCATCATTAATTAAGAGATTAATTAATTAATCTCTTAATTCCAGATATTTATTAAATCCAAATTCCACCATCTGCTATGGTGGGATTCGGACCCAGGTCCCCAGAACATATCTGGGTCTCTGGATTAACAGTCCAGCGACTTTGCCACTAGGTCTTCACTTCACCCTAGACATACATAACAGTTAGGGGCAGAAGTAGGCCACTTGAGGCCTTGGAATGCTCTGCCATTCAATAAGATTGTGAACTCATCATTGCACATTCCAGACTGACTTTGATAGGCATTCAAAACATTGCTTATCAAGAACCTATCTACCTCTGCCTTAAAAATATTTAAGAACTCTGCTTCCACGACCTTGTAAAGAAAGACTGATGTCCTTTCTGAAAGAAAACTCCCCATTTGTCTTAAATGGCATTCTGCTTTTTTTAAACAGTGACTCTTTACCCTAGATTCTTCTACAAGAAGAATCCTCAAAGATGATTTGTGAACATTTGTTTTTCTGAGCAGCTCCCCACATCCACCCTATCAAGAGCCTTCAGGATCTTTTATGTTTCAATCAAGTCACCTTACTCTTCTAAACTCCAGTGGATACAAACGTAGCCTGTCCAATTCTGCCTCACAATACAACCCACCTCCTTTCAGCTATTAGTCTAATAAATATATTCTGAAATGCTTTGAATGCATTTATATCCTTCATTGGATACTGTACACTGTACTCCAGATATGGTCTCCTCAGTGCCCTGTACAATGATGCATAACTTCCTTACTTTTGTATTCAAGTTCTCTTGAAATAAGCAATAGCATTTCTATTAACTTCTCTAATTATTTGATGTTCCAATGCAGGAGACATTTGATGGATTAAGATCCCAGATCCCTCTGCACCTTAGAGCACTGCAATCTCTCACCATTTGGACAATATGCTTTTTTTTAAATTCTCCTTGCCAAAATGGAAAATTTCATATTTTCCCACATTATGTTCCATTTGCCGGAGGGTCAAAGCAGCATTGCTACGCATGCTTTCTTCACTTCATCAAATGCTTACTGACATTCAGACCTCTTGCAAGCTTTTCTATTTTTTAACTAGTCGCTATATGGAAACAAATACATTAGTTAAGGGAGTTGAATTTAAAATACTACACAACTGTCCCTATGAATTAATTAAGTTCTTCATTCTCTCTGCTTTCAATGTCCCATTAAATTCTCTCCTGCATTGGGTGGATACCTTCCCAAACTATTTGGTGACCCAGTTTATATTGCAATGATGATCATGAAGCAATACTTGCGCTTTTTAGCTTTGATGCCATACTCCTGAAGTTGCTCTAGGACTTTGTTCCACCTTACAACTTCCTTTTTTTGTCTTACTGCTACTTCAAATGCCATCCAAAAATCAGGACATTCCTTTCATCTCCCTTAATATTTGGTCTGGAACACTGGGCTTTCAGTAGAAATCTCAAATATCACCTAAAACTGTTGCATGAATTGTAAGCAATTCCTTGTTCTTATCAGCTAACTCTAATTGTAAGCATGTATTTGACAAATCTATCTTATCAAACACCTTTCCACTGGCTAAATTTGAAAACAATCTTCGCTGTTAGGCAGCGATAAGAATAATTTTCAATCACTATATTTACCATTTTTCTATAAGCTCCGCGATAATGAATGGACTCATCTTTTTTTTAAAAAGTGCCACAAAGAGTGCAATCCACTCACTGCTGCTTTTCTTTCTAGTCTATCCAATTCTCTACTTTCTGCTTCAAACTGTGCATAAGACACTGGTCTAGCCTCATAAAATGTGAACTGCCTATGGTCCTTTGTCTTGACTTCAGCTTTGTGACGTCTGATTTTTTTTTTCATTTCATCCTGTTTGCTCATTGACCACTTTCAGGAAAAGCTAAAACACCGCAAGGTCAGGCATACTCTTACTGATCCCTATTGTAAATAACTTGGCTTAGCTTAACAGTTTCTTTTGAAGCCAATTTCTTTGCATGAGGGAGACTTTGTTGTCTCCTACTAATATCAACGGCAAGTAAAGGGAAGCATTATCATACCGTACACTAACACAAAGTTGATTTAACACTGGAATACAGTTTTTGCAATAACAAGTCAACTTCACACAGTTTTGCATTAGAGAATGATTCAGGAACTTCATGTGCTCTATTTCTGAGATAACAGATATTGCTGCCAACGTACGAATAATGAAACTGAATTTCATTTGTATTGTCAGCACTAAAGTTATATCTCCAGATCAACTACTCCCATTGTCTTTATATTGTTTTTCTTGCTCTCTGAATGAGTATCAGTCTTGATATTCCAGCTTGGCAATATCAATTGGGTTCTTCCACATTAATCATATACACATTGGCAGACATCCTGGCCAGTTAGCTCTATCATGACCTCAACCTTGTGTATGGCTACATGCTGATTCTTCGAAGAGAAGGTAAATATTTGGAATTGTGCCAGTAATTAGACATTGACAGGCATCCCTGTGAATCCATGGAACACAGTGTCAGGAGAAGAAATTGAGAAACAGCAAGCTGATCAGTCCCTGAGGTAATCCGATACATTTTCTTAATCATTCACAGGATTTGGCTTTGGTGGCGAGGCCAGCATTTATTACCAGCTTTAATCGTCTTTGTGAAGGTGTGGTGAGTTGCCTTCTTCAACCATTGGAATTTGTTATGGGTAGGTACACCCACTGTGGTGTTTGACCCAATGGCAGAGTTAACAGAATGATAATATAGTTCCACGTCAGGGTAGCGTGTGGCATGGAAGGGAACTTGATGGTGGTATTCCGTCCATCTGCTGCCCTTATCCTTCTAGGTGACAGAGGCTGTAGGTTTGGGAGGTGCTGTCAAAACAGTTTTGTAGAGTTACTGCAGCGCATCACGTAGATGGTAGATGGAACAGCTTTTGAAGTAATTCAGAGGCTATATCTTTGAAAGGGAAAAGTCGACTTTCTCCTTGAGGCAGAAATAATCCTTAAGAAATTTTGTAACTCATTATTCATTAACGACCGGGTGGGTTGCTGAGAAAATCATGGGGATCTGCAGTGATTCGGATCTGCCATTTTTAATTGCAGTCTTCAGTGCGTTTACCCACAGTTTTCGCATTAATGCCGGATGTTCAAATACAGGAAAAATAATGTTGATTGCTTGCTTTGCTGACTTTTGTGTTGCAAATTTTTTTTCAATTTGTTTCAAAACTGTGGAATTTTGTGCCTTTACATTCATGGTAAGTCACTGCAATTTCAATTTCCTTTACTTTAAGGAAAAAATAAACACACTCATATACTGCATGAAACATCATATCCTGAACAGCTGGAACTATGGAAATATTATGTGTGGCATGCAACCTTCCTTGCACTGTGTGGTAATGAAGATTAAAATATATAGTTAGTGATGTTAAATTGGCACCCTCAAGCTTTTGTTCAATTATCTTCAGTATTCGTACATTTATGACAGGCACTGTGGATGGAGCTATTTAATTGTGTTTCAAACCAGGTCAAAAAAGCTGCCAATATTTGGATGAGCCATTAGTCGAAACAAGGCTAAACTAGGGAAGTATTCAAGCATCCTCTCCAGTTCAGTCATTATATTTATGACTTGACATAACACAGATTTAAAAATTAGAATGTCCTGGGTTTTGTCCCTCACTTGTGTCAAATTAATGGGCAAAACACCCATTCTAGTGAGCTTCAGGATCCCACAGCTAGGGAAAAACATGGTCCTTACTTCTGGTTATTAATCAGCAACTCCTGTTACATTTGCACATATACATATTGAGTTATTGTTATGGCCTGAATGATTGAATAATCCAGCAATATGCTTTGTCTAAACTTGCACAAGGACCACTACTGCCCAAGCTGTTATCATTGCCTGTATACACTATAATTCAGCACTAGCTACATTCTTCAGCAAAGGAGAAAGCAGGGAAATTGAGGGAGGAAATAATCAGGTGAAAGAAATTGTTAACAGGTTTGTGTATCTTGACATTATTGTGTGCTCACTGTGTCATAATTTAGACGTATAGAAAAGTTGCTCAGCAAGCAGCAGCTTGTGTCACCAATACCACCAAGTTCATTTATGACAAATGATAACAATAAAGTTGTATATTTAAAATGTCATGGTTGCAGTTCATCCAGTAGTGAGACATGCATTTAGTTAGATGAAGATAGAATGCACTTTCTGATATTTAAAATCAAAACCTTGCTCAAAATTGTTTGCACACTTCATTGGCAGCATGTTCTTAAAGGAACTGACACTGATAGAAGACATGTTTTGCAAGCTGTTAGCAGAATTAGACCAGATGTTCCATTGCCTAACAAAATATTAAACTTCAAATAGTGACAAATTATTAGAAGAGCCGAATTTTAGGGAAAGCTATCAACAAGACATCGCAAATAACAGAACTGCAAAGGATCGGTCATTACAAACGTGAAATGTCAGCTGCTGAACAAACTTCCGCCAGAACAGCAACGCAATCAGTTGGCTGGGACAGAAACCATGCTATTTGGCTGCACAATATATGAAATTGTAAAATGACCTCTTGATGAATTTACATATGCGGTGAGCACCGAGGAATGTTGAAAAGTACAACTTTTCAAATTGGGATTTAGAGAATGGGAGTCGGAAATATTTATAGAACCATTAAATTAACATATTTATGAGTTTGCCCACCCAGAGTGTAGCCCACATAAGGAGTCAATTTAGCCTTCTCATTTACAATTGCACATACATAGAAGTTACCACACACAATAAGGCATTTAGACTAAATATTGCCAGCATTTAATTGCCACACAAATAAGCAATTCTAATTGCTTTTAGAAATACACAGAATTGTGACAATGAATTATTCAACTCTGCAAAAAAAAATGCTTTACAGCTTGAATACAGCAGAACAGTTCATAAGTTAGTGGATTATAGCTCCACTATAATGAAACTTTGAGCCAATGAATTTAATGAGTGTGCTGGGGCCCAACATTACATAATGGCAACCTCTCCTCACCCCTAACAACCTGACCTCCAGGAGCTCCTGAGGTGATCAGGTCCCTAATTAGTAGCAGGCACAGCATCACAGGGGCTTCTGGCTCCAGTAAGGATGTTCACTTCCAGGACATGTTGCATTAGATCAGAAATCCTACCCTCACTACTGGTTAGATGGTGGCAGCTCTTCATTATCAGGAGCCCCACAGGAAGTGGTGGCAACTGCTGTAACATACTTGTGCCTTCAGCAGGAATCATTGTTGGATGTTTAGGGAAAGTGGACCGAGGACAGAGTGCGGTTTGTCAGCGAGGTGGGCAGGATGGCAGCATCTACAGAAAGGGCAAGAAATTTATTCTCAGTCAGCCCTCTTCCTATCGCTGTGTCCGTCAACAAGGTCCCATGTGCATTTGAACAAGTGAACCCCCACCCAATCAACCGCAAGGAAACTCAGGGTTTGTAAGTCACTCTCTCCTCAGGGTGGGTTCCCCACATTAATTGCCCCCTTAAAGGCTGCCTGCAAGGCTATTTGCCCTAGATTTAATCAAGGTGTCCCACTCCATGCCTTCCTGTCTGATCATATGCCCCCCCCCAACTCTATGAGGCAGGGGGACATTAAACACTGTTCCCAAAGAGTCATGGTAGAATTAGACCATTTGGTCCATGCCTAATCTCTGCCAAGCAATCCAAATAATCCCATTCTTGAACCACCCGCCACCTCCCACCTTCCTCATGACCACTCAATTATTTCACTCAATTGTTCATTCAGTTTCTGTTTGAAATTACTTCTGCCTTCAACACCCTCATTGGCAGAGCGTTTCTGGTCATTACAACTCATTACAAAAAATACATCTTCTTCACATCACCCAGCTCTTTCCAAAAGTCTTATCTTTGCGTCCTCAGTACACACACAGTCAATTAATGGGAACATCTTTTTCTCTTGTTCACTTTGAATCTGTCATTATATTGTGCATTTTCATCGTCTACCCTCATTCCCCTTTACTCCAAGAAGAACAATCAGTAACAAGTTCTTCAATTCATTCAACCAAAAGAAACCAACATTTAAAAGCCCAAAAGACATTCTTGTAAAGACGTCAGTTACAATGGACAGTTTTCACAAATTGCCCAAATGATGCCTTCTTATATTCCACAGAACACTGGAATTGGAGCTGAGGGGTAAAACAAAATAGAACATAGAACATAGAACATTACAGCGCAGTACAGGCCCTTCGGCCCTCGATGTTGCGCCGACCTGTGAAACCAATCTGAAGCCCATCTAACCTACACTATTCTCTTATCATCCATATGTTTATCCAATGACCATTTAAATGCCCTTAAAGTTGGCGAGTCTACTACTGTTGCAGGCAGGGCATTCCACGCCTTTACTACTCTCTGAGTAAAGAACCTACCTCTGACATCTGTCCTATATCTATCACCCCTCAATTTAAAGCTATGTCCCCTCGTGCTAGCTGTCACCATCCGACGAAAAAGGCTCTCACTGTCCACCCTATCTAATCCTCTGATCATCTTGTGCGTCTCTATTAAGTCACCTCTTAACCGTTTTCTCTCTAACGAAAACAGCCTCAAGTCCTTCAGCCTTTCCTCATAAGACCTTCCCTCCAGACCAGGCAACATCCGGGTAAATCTCCTCTGCACCCTTTCCGATGCTTCCACATCCTTCCTATAACGCGGCGACCAGAACTGCACGCAATACTCCAAGTGCGGCCGCACCAGAGTTTTGTACAGCTGCAACATGACCTCTCAGCTCCGAAACTCAATCCCTCTATAATGAAACCTAACACACCGTACGCCTTCCTAACAACCCTATCAACCTGGGTGGCAACTTTCAGGGATCTATGCACATGGACACCGAGATCTCTCTGCTCATCCACACTGATATAGACATAATAAAGTGTCTCCTTGAATAGACAAGTCAAGTGATGGTAGAAGAAATCAATCCGCACACTTCGTATACATCTATTCAGTTAAATTATTCATCTTTCACCACTAAACTCCTGCAGTTAAACTTTAGAACTGTCAGGAGTATTTACAAGCGAATGAGATGTGATTTCCAGGATGCCTGGGTATTTCCCTACATTCCTCGGATGTGCTAATCCCAAAGAAATACTTTATTTCAGCAAAATCTGATCACATATTAAGCCACAATTTTCATCATCAAAACACCTTTATGAGTTAACAGACTATTCATGAACCTAGGATATGAGACCTTTGCATTTGGTAAGACAATACAGTCAAAATGGGATGAGTTTGCAACAATCATTTCCAGAGACGTGATTTCTGTAGTTTCAAAGAAATGTTTTTAGCAGCAGCACTAAATTGTATGCAGCTGTTTAGAAAGTGAGATTAATAAAGGGTTGGGCAAACTAAAATGAGACAACTAAATTGAAGAAATCTAAAACAAAGAAGGAATTTTTCAAGATAACAAGGCGTGGGGCTGGATGAACACAGCAGGCCAAGCAGCATCATAGGAGCAGGAAAACTTGACGTTTCGGGCCTAGACCCTTCATCAGAAAATCTTTTTCCTGCTTCTATTATGCTGCTTGGCCTGCTGCGTTCATCCAGCCCCATGCCTTGTTTTCTCGGATTCTCCAGCATCTGCAGTACCTTTTATCTCTGAAGGAATTTTTCAAGATAGTTGCATGACTATAGCACGGAGGTCATCGGAATAATTGTATGGTACTTGTTGCCATTGTTCAGGAGTTAAAGGTCCCAAAAGCCACTCTTTGACAATGACTGAGGAAAGCTATGTGCTTATGGGTAAGTAATGGGGTAGTGTGCCAGGTGGGCAAAGTGGACAAGGTGCCCGGTGGGTGAATGCCTAAGGGTGGGTGACGGCTCTGGAATGTTCAGAGGAGCCCGGGAGTTTGGATGTCAGCTTTGTCATGGGGGCAGGGGAGGGCGTTTAGGACCCTGAGTCTGGGAGGACTGCAGTTACAAGTGAGAGCTGTGAGCCTTGAACGTTTTCTGCGTACAAACTGGTTCGGAAAGAATTTTAGAGACTTTGGAACGTAAGACAGGAAGCACTTGTTCATCTACGTATATGTACACCTACCTACGAATCCCAGCTTTACCAAACTAATCTTGCAGCTGAAATCACTCAGCCCTGGAACCATTCCTGCAGATGTCATCTATACACTCTCAGTGGATTTCACATGTTTTCTCAAGTGTGATGACCAGAACTGGATTCAACACTCTTGTTGAGACATGACCAGAACTTTATAAAGGTTCAGCATAGGTTACTTGCCTTGTAAGTCAATTTGTGAAACATTAAGACCCAGTTCTTGTTGAACTACTGTATCAATATATCCTGTCACTTTCAGCCCCCAGGTCCTGCAGTCGTTATACATTTTGTTAATTCAGTGCCATTTTATCAAATTGCTGCTCCATGTTCCTTGTGCTTGAGTGCATCAAATCACATTTCTTTGTGTCAAATTCCATTTCCACTTTTCTACTCATTCTTTTCAAATCCATTTGTATCATCCTCACCGTCAGCCACACCATCAGATTTTGAATCACAAACAAATTATGATTTTTTATTTGCATTCCAATGTTCATGTCATTTTATGTATGAAAAAAGCCATGGTGTCTGTTAAGATCCATTTGTTTCCAACAACACTAAACCCTTCTCTTAACCTTTTAACCTGACACAAAATGCATAAAGTAAAATTCCGAGCAATTTTTACGTTTAAGATATGATGAAGCAACATTATTGTAAATATTCTTGTGAACATTACATATACACACTAATTTCACAGTGACAAAAATTGCAGAATATGTAATGCATTTACAGTTTACATTTAAGGTTTCAGCAAAGATTTGTAGCTTGGGTTGCGGATGAGGTTGTTGACTTGCTTGCCGAATTGGCTTGTTTTTGTTCAGACGTTTCATCACCATGCTAGGTAACATCATCAGTGAGGCCTCCGATGAACCAGTGTTGCGGGCTGTGTCATTTCTGGTTTTGCGACAACATTGTTGATGAGGTGGTGAGTCTTTTCTAGTGTCATTAAATGCATCAAACTAGAAGAGATGCACCACTTCATCAACAACGTACTCACCAGGATTAAATTCACAAGAGAAGAAGAAAACAACAATCAACTTTTGTTTCTGGATGTCAGGATTGAATATATGACCAATGGGGAGTTCCAAACCTCAGCATACAGGAAAGCAACCCACACTGACCAAATTCTCAATTTCCACAGCAACCACCCCAACGTCCATAAACAAAGCTGTATTAGGACACTATTTAAACTGGCCACCACTCACTGAAACATGCCAGAACTATGCAGGAAAAAGGAAGAGCACCTATACAAAATCTTTGCTATGAACGGATATCCCTGCTTCTTCATCCACAGCTCCCTACTAAATAGACAATAACAAGGGGACACAGCATGCCCTAACATACTAGCCAAACTGTCCTACATCAAGAACATATCAGAACTGACAATGAGACTCCTATGACTACTTGGAATCATGGTGGCACACAAGCCTCTTCAGCCTACGACAAACACTCAAGGATTAAAGACCCTATTCCCACAACATGCAGAACCAAAGTGGTTTCTAGAAAACCATGCAACGACTGCCACAAGCATTACATTGGGCAGACAGGAAGGAAACTACCATCAGAATACACGAACATCAGCTAGCAACAAAATGACACGACAAACTTTCCCTTATATCAGTACACTTGGAAAATGAAGGCCATCAGTTTAACGAGGACAACTTAACCAGAGTAGCCCAAGCCAAACATAGACACACACAGGAATTCCTAGAAGCATGGTTCTCAACACATAATGCAATTAACAAACATATAGAATTGGATCCCATATACAAACCCATACAGAACTGAAATGACACAACTCACATAACAAGACCGGCCTATAAATTCCAAGCAGAGCAGAACAACATCACTTCATCGGAGGCCTCACTGATGATGTTACCTAGCATGGTGACGAAATGCCTGAACGAAAACAAGCCAGCTCGACGAGCAAGTCAACAACCTCACAGTTTATATTTACACATTTTATAAGTTCAGTGCAGCAGTAAGAGGTTTTCCCACTGTTACTCTTCATTATAAATTGTTACAGTACATTGTTAATTCAAGTGCTATGCACACTACACCATCTTTCAAAACAAATTCACTTGTTTTCATAACAGAACATAAAATTGGATGTTTGTGAGAATTCCCTGCAAAACAGAAACCTTTTTTAAGAAGTTTGTCTGAGTAGCGATATTTGCAGTCAAACAACAGTCATCTGGGGAATACAACAGACTTCTTCTCATCTACTAAATGCTGTGAATTTTTTATGTGCCATAAAATCTTGTTGGAAAAGGGACTGAAAAACTCTCTGAGACACGATTAAAAATAAAACAAAGTATCAATTAATTTTACAGACAGCACATGTCAGACCAAAATGGAGTGTTATACAAATATATCAGTTTCTCTTCATTCCCTTTGCATTCAACAAAATAACAGTAAAATATGCAACTTTGGCACGTTCTAGGCAGATCCGACACTGACACAAGCTTTGCATTGATCGGATGACCCCTCAATACTCTAGCATGTCTCCAAAGTTCACAAAATAGGATACAAAACAACTAGGAGCAAGATTTGGCCATTTCGCCTCTTGAGCATGATCATTACCTTTCATTCAGATCATGGTTAAACAAATTCCAGCCTCAACTCCAGTTTCCTGTTGGTCCCTCATTACCCTTAATCCCCATAGTGACTAAAAATCTACCTAATTTGGCCTTGAATACATTAATGACCCTGCCTCCAACGTTGTCTAGGGGAATGAAGTCCACAGACTAACCGCCCTGAAGAGAAAATAAAATGTCTGTATTTCAGCCTGACTGGGAGATAACAAAGATAAAAGGTACTGCAGATGCTGGAGAATCCGAGATAATAAGGTGTGGGGCTGGATGAACACAGCAAGCCAAGCAGCATCATAGGAGCAGGAAAGCTTGACATTTTGGGCCTAGACCCTTCACCATAACAAATTTTTCTTTCGTTGTCCTAGACTCTTGCTGCACAAGGGTAAACATCGTCAGAGCATCCTGAGAAATCCCCTCAAGATCTTACTTGTTTCAATAAGATCACCTCATATTCTTCTAACTTCAATGGGTATAAAGTCAGAAGAATATGAGGTGATCTTATTGAAACAAGTAAGATCTTGAGGGGACACAACCTGCTAAATATCTCCTCATAAACTTTTCCATCCCAGGAATTAGTAAGCATTCTCTGAACTGCTTCAATGTAACTATATCCTTTCTCAAGACCAAAACTGTACACCGTACTTCAGATGCAGTCTAACTAAAACCCTGTTCAGCTACGGAAACACTTCCCTACTTTCACACGTGATTCCTCTTGGAATAAAGGCCAACAATTTGGCTTATTAGTCATTTGCAACACCTGCCCACCAGCAGGCTGTGATTCATGTACCAGGACACCCTGATCTTTCAACGATGGAATTCTGCATTCTGTTTCCATGCTTTTCGATTCTTCCTGGCAAAGCAGATAAGTTCGTTTTACTCCATCTGCGAAATATTTGCCCATAGTTATGTAGTTGCTTCCTGCATGATACATAATATAGCCATTAAAACAGTCATCTATATTCCTGGAAGATTAAGCACAGCAAACTGTGGCACAAAAGGACATTGAAAAGCAAAGGGATCATGGTAAGGAGCTAATAGAATCCTCTCGCAACTGTAGGAAACAGAACATAAGAGCACCGAACAAATCTTCCTTCCAGTTCTTCCTTTATCTTCAATTACATATTTTTACATAAGCAGATATTCTACACTGATACTATTTACATGAAGTTTTAATTCCATAAGCAAACTGCAGCTATGAAGTCTGAGGGATTTGTTGTTTTTTTTTAAGTGAAAATAGTGGTAAAATTGTGTTTTGTACGATGCACATCTACGTTACTCCTAGGATAGCTAACTTAGTATGAGTGTATTCTTCTCCTATACTAAAAGGAAAAAAAAATTCCACCTTGAGAATCCTCTGCAAATCTCCTTATGATTTAGCTACAGACTTATCTTTATAACTGTAGCAGTAATGATACTGGACTAATAATCTAGTGGCCTGGCGTAATAGTCTGATAAATGAAAGTTAAAATCATGTGGTGGATTGAAGCCTTTTCATTAAGTTTTCCAAAAAACTTGAAAATACCTCATATGACTAAAGGCGGCCAATAAACTGTGGAGTTGTCATAAAAAGCTTTGTTTCACTGATATCCTTTATTCAACTTGAACTTTATGCATTTCCACTTCTGTAGAGCAACCTGAGTCTCCCTCATGTTATCTGTCTTAACTTGAAACTTTACATTTCTACATGTTGTAATTGTCCTGTTCTTCCCTGAAATCAGAAACTCCATATAAAACATCTGTTAGTTAGTTTCTGGAGTTTTTTTAGAGTTATCATATGGTTTCCAATTGCCTATTTAGTTATGTATCACTATCAGGGAACCTAATGCACTCAAATGACCAGAGGGGATGCAAAGTCCACCATCTATAGGGCACAAGTCAGGAGTGTGATGGAATACTCCCCACTTGCCTGGATGAGTGCAGCCCCAACAACACTCAAGAAGCTTGACACCATTCAGGCCATTCTGCCCAAATGATAACACCACATTTATAAACACCCATTCCCTTGACCACGACACTCAGTAGCAGCAGTGTGTATCAGCTAATAAGGTGTACTACAAAAATTCAGCAAAGCCCCTTAGTCAGCACCTTCCAAGCTCACAGCCAGTTCCATCTAGAAGGACAACGGCAGCAGATGTTGGAACACCACCAACTGCAAGTTCCCCTCCAAACTAATCACTATCTTGACTTGGAAATATATTGCTGTTCCTTGGGTGCTGCTGGGTCAAGAACCTTGCACTCCCTCCCTCATGGCATTGTGGGTTGAACTAAATCACGTGGTCTGTAATGGTTCAAGAATGCACCTCTCCATCACCTTCTCAAAGGCAACTAACGATTGGATTAAGCAACGTCCACATCACACAAATGAATTTTTAAAAATCTGCTATGTCACAAAAAGAGGCATCAAATTTAATTCATATTTAGCATTCTGCTGTGCAGTTTTCACAATCTATCAGGAAAAGTTCACAAATTTTTCTGTTCCCTAATTTTTTTTTTCCAACTGAGATCCATTGCATCATTTTATTTTCTTACTAAGCTCCAAACTCTCCACCTGGTAGCCTTGGCAAGTGATTACTGAGTGTCTGGGGAACCAACAGGAAGAGGAGTTCAGAGGCCAGAGGGTCATGGGAGGAGCAAATCATGTAACTGATTGCCAGGCTCAGGGGCTGGAACCTGTGACTAAGTCAATGTATTAGGAAGGTTTGCAGGCGGGGAAACTTGCACCAAAAATAACATCAAAATCTGACAGATTCACTCAATAGATCAGGAGCCGGATATCATTGGTTCTCTAATGCGAAAGGAGAAATGTTTTAACCTGGTGCAGATGATATTCCCGTGACACTGCTGCTTTTCTCCTAAGTAGTGGAATTGAGTGTCTTCTCTTATATTTCATTCTAAAACACATTTCCAGTATGGAAATAAGATTTTAAAAACTTGCAAATGCCTTCATATTAAAGAGAAAGGAATGTATGAGTGAGAACGTATTTATCCATTTGTTAAGGCTGTAGAAAGGTCACGTAATTTATTCTAAGAAAGAATGATTTGCACTTAGACATCAACTTCCATATCCTGTAAATACTCCAAGTACTACACAGCTAATAAAGTGCTTGTGAAATATTGTCACTGTTGTTTTTAGACATGCACAACTACCACTGAGAATAAACAGCTTTTATAACAGCATTGAGATGAATAACTAGCTAAGCCGTTTTTGTGATGTCAGTTGGGGATGAAGGGTGTCCAGGGCACTGGGAGGCGACCAAGTCATCGGGAGATGTTCCAACAGTTCTTCAAAAAGTTTGCATTAGAATTGTTAACATTTTACTCAAAACATACCACACCCTCAGGAGTGCATTTGAGAGTCAGCCTATATTGCATATTCAAATTTTGCACTGAACCTGAGCCCATAATCTTCTGATATAGAGGCCTGGATGCTACAACTGGACAAGACAAATCCAAAGGCTGACTACAGTTATAGAGTCATAAATTAGCAGGATTGACTTGAGACTCTGGCAGGTTGCAAAAAAATTCTTTCATCTCTGTGATGGATTCCAACTGACAGAAGGAGAAGGCTTTAATCTTATTCACTGTAAGCGTCTGAAGTGAATCAGTTCAGAGATTTCAATCTAGTTTTCAGTGGGTTTCAGTTTATTATGCAAACCCACTCATAATTTAGGCTCGTCTTACTCCAAGAAATACAACAATGGCTGTCATAGTAAATGAATAATTTGTATTTGGGCAACAAAGTCAAGACAGTCGCATTCTTTAAAATAAATAAAAAGAGTTTTTATTCTGCATCTATCTTAGGCACAATCTAATCGGTGCTTAATATCAGAAGCCGCTTTGTTGTATCTCGTAGACAAATGCTAATATATTTTGACAATAACTATAAATATAAAAATGGTACTGCAATTTAACATTTTTGCAAAGATTTGTAGCTCGGGTTGTGGGTGAGGTTGTTGACTTGCTCGCCGAGCTGGCTTGTTTTCGTTCAGACGTTTCATCACCATGCCAGGTGACATCAAAAGTGAGGCCTCCAATGAAGCCATGTTGCTCTACTCAGCTTGGAATTTATAGTCCGGTCTTGTTATGTGAGTTGTGCCATTTCTGTTATGTATGGGTTTGCATATGAGGTCCAATTCTATATGTTTGTTAATTGCATTATGGGTTGAGAACCATGCCTCTAGGAATTCCCATACATGTCTATGTTTGGCTTGGGCTACTATGGTTACCTTCTCCCAGTTAAACTGATGGCCTTCTTTGTCTGAGTGTACAGACATTAGGGAAAGTTTGTTGCGTTATTTTGCTGCTAGCTGATGGCTGGTTTCCTTCCTGTCTGTCCGATATAATGTTTGTGACAGTCCTTGCATGGTATTTTGTAAACTACGTTGGTTCTACATGTCATGGGTATAAGGTCTTTAATCCTTGTGAGCGTTTGTTGTAGAGTGGCTGTGGGCTTGTGTGCTACCATAATTCCTAGTGGGCAGAAATGACACAACTTTCCATAAGAGACTAGACAGCATAAATTCCAAGCGGAGTAGAACAACATCACTTCATCAGAGGCCTCACTGATGATGTTACCGAGCATGGTGATGAAATGTCTGAATGAAAACAAGCCAGCACGGCGAGCAAGTCAACAACCTCGTACAGGAATTATCATGGGACATTTTAATGTTGATTGGTCGAACGAGGTCAGTCAAGGCAGCCTTGAAGATAAGTTCATTGAATGTATCCACAGTAGTTTTCATGAACAGTACGTAATGGAACCAACACGGGAGCAAGATATCCTAGATCTGGTCCTGTGTAATGAGACAGGGATAATTAATGATCTCATACTTAAGGATCCTCTTAGAAGGAGCGATCACAGTATAACTGAATTTAGAACACAGATGGAAAGTGAGAAGATAAAACCCAATATCAGGGTCCTGTGCGTAAACAAAGGAGACTACAATAGGATGAGGGAGGAGTTGGCTAACGTAGGCTGGAAGCAAAGACTTTATGGTGGGACAGTTGAGGAACAATGGAGGACTTTCAAAGGAATTTTTCAAAGTTCTGAGCAGAAGTGTATCCCAGTGAAAAGGAAGGACTGTAAAAAAAGGGGTAATCAGCAATGGATATCAAAAAAGGAGGCTATCAATTTGAAAGATAATGCATAGAAAATGGCAAAGACGGTGGGAAACTACAACATTGGAAAAACTTTAAAAGGTCAACAGAAAGCCACCAAAAAGCTATAAAGCGAGATTATGAGAGTAAACTAGATCAGAATATAAAGACAGATAGCAAAAGTTTCCACGAACATATAGAATGAAAAAGAGTGGCTATAGTAAACATCGGTCCTTTACAGGATGAGAAGGGGGGTTTAATAATGGGAAATGAGAAAATAGCCGAAGCACTAAACAGGTATTTTGTGTTGGTCTTCACAGTGGAGGATACAAATAACTTGCCAGTAATTGTTGACAAAGAGACTAAGGTAGGTGAGGACTTAGACATGATCATTACCATGAAGAGGTAGTGTTGGCCAAGTAAATGGAGCTAAAGGTAGTCAAGTCTCCTGGCCCTGATGGAATGCATCCCAGGGTACTAAATGAGATGGCAGAAGAAATAGCAAATGCACTCGTGGTAATTTTCCAAAATTTGCTGGACTCTGGGGCAGTTCCAGCAGATCGGAAAACAGCGAATGTGACTCCACTGTTTAAAAAAGGAGGTAGACAAAAGATGGGGAATTATAGGTCAGTTAGCTTAACTTCTGTAGTGGCGAAAATGCTTGAATCTATCATCAAGGAAGAAACAGCAAGATGTCTATGTAGAAATTGTCTCATTGGGCACACGCTGCACAGGTTCATAAAGGGCAGGTCATGTTTAACTAATTTACTGCAATTCTATGAAGACATTATGACTGCAGTGGACAACGGGGACCCAGTAGATGTGGTATATCTAGATTTCCAACAGGCTTTCGACAAGGTGCTGCTCAAAAGGCTGCTGCATAAGATAAAGGTCCAAGGCATTATGGGTAAAGTATCAGCATGGATCGAGGATTGGTTAATGAACAGCAAGCAATGAGTGGGGATAAATGAGTGTTTTTCTGGTTGGCGATCAGAGATTAGTGGTGTGCCTCAGGGATCAGTATTGGGACCACAATTGTTTACAATTTATATAGGTGATTTAGAGTTGGGGACCACACGTAGTGCGTCAAAGTTCACAGATGACACTATGATGAGGGGTAGGGCAAAGTAGGCAGAGGACTCTGAAAGTTTGCAGAGGGATATTGACAGTTTAAGCAGGTGGTGAAATGTCTGGCAAATGGAGTACAATGTTGATAAATGTGAAGTCATCCATTTTGGTAGGAATAACAGTAAAAAGGACTGTTATTTGAATGGCAAAAATAACTGCAGCATGCTGCTACGCAGGGGGATCTGGGTGTCCTTGTGAATGAATCACAGAATGTTGGTTTGCAGGTGCTAAAGGTAATTAAGAAGGCAAATGGAATTTTGTCCTTCATTGGTAGAGGGATTGAGTTTAAAAGCAGGGAGGTTATGTTACAGCTGTAGAGGGTGCCGGTGAGGTCACACCTGGAGTACTGTGTACAGTTTTGGTCTCTTGAGAAAGGATGTACTAGCACTGGAGGGGGCACAGAGGAGTTTCATTAAGTCGATTCTAGAGTTGCAAGGGTTGCCTTATCAGGAAAGGCTAAATAGGCTGGGATCATATTCATTGGAATTTAGAAGAATGAAGAGGGATCTTATAGAACCATATAAAATTATGAAGGAAAAAGAAAAGATAGAAGCAGGGAGGATGTTTCCGCTGGCGGGTGAAACTAGAGCAAGAGGGTACAGCCTCAAAATTGGGGGGGGTGAAATTTAGCACTGAATTAAGAAGGAACGGCTTCGACCAAAGGGTTGTGAATCTGTGGAATTCACTGCCCAGTTGAGTAGGTGAGGCTCCTTCACTGTTTTGAAAAGTAAGGGAAGTAAGGGTTATGGTGAGAGGGTGGATAAGTGGAGCTGAGGCCACAAAAAGATCAGTCATGATCTCATTGAATGGTGGAACAGGCTCAAAGGGCAGATAGCCTACTCCTGCAGCTGGTTTTTATGTTCTTATTTGTTACAGCTCAAAAGAAGGTGTTGCATGCAACCTAATAATTTTCAAACATTCTTACAGAAGCACTCAAATGAAAACCATCTTACAACATTTGATACTTGTGAAAAAAAATGTCAATGTTTATGTTTTTTCATAAACGTCTTAATTGGAAGCATACTTGAAATCCAATAATACAATTTTAATCAGATAAAGACCTGGAAAACCGTGTGATGAAGCATTAGCATATGGACAACCTGTATGAAATTGTTTTTCTATTTTACCAGAGCCACTTATCCACTTCAAAACTGTATTACATTCTTTTGAGATGTTAAATCCTTTGTTAAATTAAGAAAAGAAATAAAGTCATACAAAAATGCAGAGATAACACAGTGTGGAACTGGGGGAACACAGCAGGCTAGGCAGCATCAGAGGAGCAGTAAAGTTGATGTTTCGGGTCAGGACCCTTGTTTTCCAACATCACTTGTCAGATCGATTCTCTCGCAAGTGACACTTCACTCCCCATGTTTATCCACCACTGGTAAGGCACAAACCAGGAGTCAGTGGAACAGTTACCATTTGCCTGGATGAGTGCAGCACCTATAATTCCAAAGATTTGGCATTATCCAGGACCAAGCTGTCTGTCTCCTTTCTACAAGATGCGCTATGGCAATTCATCAAGACTTCTTAGACGTCACATCCCAAACCTACAATCTCTGCCACCAAGAATGTCAAAGACAGCAGGAATTTGGGAAGACCAGCACTTGCAAGTTCCCCTTCAGGTCACGCCACCCTGACTTGTAAATCGTTCTTTGTGTTTTTGCTGACTGAGATCTAAGTCCTGGCATTTTCTATTTCACAAGTCCCTGGCAGTACCTTCACAATAAGTACAGCAGCAATTCAAGAAGGCAGCTTGCCACCACTTTCTCAAGAAAAATTAGTATCTTGAAATATACACTGGCCTAGCTGGCAACATACACACTTAAAACAAACGATCTTAAATGCCAAAGTTTTTGTTTAGCATCTGTGGGGAATTGTATTTTTTGAAGAAGCTTCAATGTGCTATAAAATCATTGTTTAATGATGACACCTTGTAAGTACATCAGATTCCCTCGAACAATCCTTGATCTATATAACACATGATCCAAACCCAATTCTGAGCTTGGACAATTTATTTCATTCACTAGGTTTATTTTGCTCTTAAACGCATCTTCTTAAAGAGCCAAATGGAAGAAACAAATTACTCAAAATTATGAAGGGGGAGGTGTCAAACAGATTATTCATGCAATGGTCCATTCAGTTATCTTCCTAAAACCTCATGGAGTGGGAGGGATGAAAGTGTGTGCCTCACTTCATGGAAGTCTGCAATTTGGTTTCAACGTGCACCCTTTAGATTTCTGCCCATCGATAAGTTTCAATCTCACTTACAAGTCTCAGTCAGCAGGCATATCTTCTGCCCATTCCCTCTTAAAGACATGTTACTGGCTGCTCCAGGAGTTCCACCTTTAATTAAGCAGGCAAATACTACACACAAGCCCTTCTGAAATTCCCAAAAAAGAAAAACAAAGAAAGGTAATCAAACTCACGGGGTATCAATTATTTTCTGATTATTAAATCTGAAACTTTAGCACATTGAGTGCCTCAATCAAAGCTATAAGACTTGAATGTTGAAATCAGTTCAGGTTAGAATGCAGGTACTGCAAATAATCAAGAAAGCTAATAGAATGTTTTGTTTTATTGTGAGGCGAACTGAATGCAAGACAAGGGAGACTCAGTTACACATGACATTGGTGAGACCACATCTGGAGTACTGTGACAATATTCGTTACAAGACAAGTGTGAGGTGATGCATTTTGGGAAGTCAAATGCAAGAGGAATGTACACAGTTAATGGCAAGACCGTTAGGAGCAGTGATATATGGAGGAATCTTGGGATTCACGTCTATAGCTTTTTCAAAGCGGCAACACAAGTGAATGTGGTGGTTAAGAAGATATACAACATGCTTGCCTTGATTGATCAGGACACTGAGTATAAAAGTTGGCAAGTCATGTTGCAGCTGTATAAGACTTCAGATAGACCACTTTTGGAATATTGTGTGCACTTCTGGTCCCCGCACTACAGGAAGAATGTGGAGACTTTAGACAGTGTGCAAAGAGCTTTACCAGAATGTTGCCTGGATTGGAGTGTATTAGCTATAAGGAGAGGTTGAACAAACTTCAATCGTTTTCACTAGAACGTAGGAGGCTGACGGGTGACTTGATAGAAGTATATAAAATTTTGAGACTCATGGATAGGCTGGGTAGTTGAAGCTTTTCTCCCAGCGTAGAAATGTCAAATTCAAGGGGATATAGCTTTAAAGTGAGAGGGGAAAAGTTTGAAGGAGATGTGCAAGGAAAGATTTTAACATAGGGGGTGGTAGGTGCCTGAAAAGCTCTTCCATGGGAGATGGTAGATGTAGATAGGACAACAACATTTAAGAGACATTTAGACAGACAAATGAATAGGCACAAAATAAAGGGACATGGACCGTGTGCAGGCAGATGGGATTAGTTTAGAATGACATCATGGTCGGCACAGGCACAGTGGGATGAAGGACCTGTTCCTCTGTTATATTGTTCCATGTCAGAAGTCACACAGCACCAGGTTATTGTCCAACAGATTTATTTAAAATCACAAGCTTTCAGAGCACTGCTCCTTCATCAGGTAAATGTAGGGTTCCATGTTCTATATTAGGATGTTAATATGTGGAAAGTAGTTCAGAGGAGATTTACAGCCTAATACTTGGAATGAGCAAATTGACTTATGAGGAAAGGCTAGGCAGTTTAGGCCTGCGTCCTCTGGAATTTAGATGAATCAGAGGTGACTTTATCGAAAAATATTAAGGTCCAGAGGGGACACGACCAGGTGGGCGTTGAAAACACGTTTCCTCTTGTGGGAGAATCCAGAGCTAAGGGCCTTAGTTTAAAAATAAGGGGTCACCCATTTAAAACAGGGCTGAGGAAACATTTGGAGATAGCAAGAACTGCAGATGCTGGAGTCGGAATCAACACAGTGTGGAGCTGGAGGAACATAGCAGGCCAGGCAGCATCAGAGGAACAGGAAGGGTGACATTTCGGCTCAGGACCCTTCTTCAGAAAATGAAGGTTCTTAAGAAGGATCCTGACCCGAAACGTCAACTTTCCTGCTCCTCTGAGGAAACATTCTTTTCTCTCCAAGGATAGAAAATCTTTGGAATTCCTTTCCTCAAAAGGCCATTGATGCAGAATCTTTAACTATTTTTAAGGTCGAAGTAGGTAGATTCTTGATGACCAAGGGGATGTAAAATTATCAGGGATGTGCAGTAATGTCGAGCTGAGGCTAAAATCAGGTCAGCTATGAGCTTAGTGAATGACACAGAGTGGCCTACTCGTGTTGCTTGTTTGTATGTTTGTAAATGGCAAGGCATGACTTGTAACAAAGTTGAACATTTGCGCAGCAGCAGCTTGGCATTCAGTTGTGAGTGCCTTGACTGTTCTCACCTTCGAAGTGTGGAACAGACTTTCAGCTTTGAAATAGTGAATACAAAAACTCTGAACAACAAAATGTAACAATAGTGGACGTTAAGCACTCTTTGAATGGATGAATTAAGATAGGTCTAATGATCTTCCTCATCTTTAGTTATCTTGCAAAACTTAATGTTACTTCAATTCAGTTTCACTAACTAAACTTGTTTTTTCTAATGTTGGCTTCAGTATGCTTAAAAGACAGATCATTGACTTCCCTGACAAGTTTTTCAGATGATTGTCTGTTGATGCACTTTTGATTTACTCACAAGTAAGTAATCTCTTGGTGAAAATTTAATATAACTTACTTTAATTCCACACAACAGGCATGTATATTTTCACAGACTCCTGCAATCACTCACTGTCTCTTAAGCTCAAATACTGTTTTTGGATTCCTGTTGAGAGATGTACACGCAAACGCAGTGTCTCACAGAGGATTGAAGTATTTGCTTACTGGACAAAATTCTGGAAGTTACTCATTTAACTTATACAACTATAAATCACTGCATCTACATATACACACAAGAAATTTTCCATGTTCTGTGTTTGTGCATACATCTAAAGTTATTTCCTTCACAAGATGAGCCACATTTTATAAAAATGTCCTCAACAAGCTGTAAAAATGTCAAGAGTATTAATAAAAAGACAATCAGTTTCTTTCAACTCTGATTCACTATAATTAAGGTATTCGTTGGACAAATGCATGCCTGACAAACCGAAAAAAGAGTTATATGTTTATTTTATGTAATAATGTTCATTTATGATAGTCAGGACATTTTGACATATATTTCATAATCTCGATGGAAGAATATTAGTTTTGATGTTTGACTTTAGCCCATCTTATGTTCAAATAAAACCCGAAAGAACTGCAGATGCTGTAAATCAGAAATAAAAATTGAAATTGCTGGAAAAGCTCAGCCAGTCTGGCAGCATCTGTGGACAGAAATCAGTGTTAATGTTTCAGGTCGAGTGACCCTTCCTCAGAACACTTTGTACATTTGAGATAAGTGGTTAGAAATATTTGATGCAAAACAAATATATATTCTAAAACAATTTGTAATTTCTTCTGAAGAAAATGTGATGTTCGTATTCAAAATTCCTAATTCTGAGGTTGATGTCACTGACAAGAACAGTCTCAGTAACCAATCACTTTTTGCAACCAAGAAGGCGACACAAGTTATCGTGGGAAAGTGGCAGCATAGTAGTAGTGTTGCTGGACTAGTCGTCTAAAGACTGGTTCAAATCCTGGATATGGTGAAATTTACATTAAACAAAATCAGAAATTAAAATATAATCTGATAGTAACCATGTGATTTTTTTGTCATTTAAAAATCTATCTGGTTAACTGACATCCTTTAGCGAAGAAAATCTGCTGCTCTTAGCTGGTTTGGTCTACATGTGACTCCAGACCCACACTGTGACTGATTCTTAACTAATGTCCCAGTGAAACAGTGGCGTACAAGGAATCTGCAACAAATGCCAGTGATTCCCACATTCCATGCAAAAATAAAACAATACTTTGACAACCACTGCATGCCATATCGATTCTTTGTAGTGGTTTGATGCACTTCAAAGGACTGTTCAGAATCATGAAGGTTGTCTGGAACTGCAGTGAGGCTGAACTACTAAGGATTGTAGACACCAGTCCTTAGAGCATTGGTAAATTCATTGGTTTTGCTAACAAACAGCTTTATGAGCACATTTACCATCACAACTCTTTAAAATTTAAGTATCAAATTGCCACAGTAGGATTTGAACTCACTTCTCTGGGTCATTCGCACCACTGAAATCAACTTCCCTAAGGAAGATGTGCCAAACACTATAACCTTCAAATATAGTGTTTACTCTATTAACTTCGCTCAATTTAATCTCTCCTAAGTTTCACCCAGCAGCAAAGATAAAACATTTAAGTTTGTGAAATAGCTTTCATGCTCCAGTATACCTGTGAACTGTGGCTTTCTTAACTGGTTTTGCCATAAACTTTAAGATTGCTTTGAAATTCTTAATATTTTTAATCAACGTTTTTGTTCTGATAGTTTGCATGTAACTCAGTTCTAAGATAATCTTGATTAATTTGCAGCAGCTTATAAATTCCGTCCCATTAAAAAAATGCATTTTCAATGGTTCAGAGCATTATAAGGTGCTGCAGGAAATCTCTGTGGTTTGCTGTGACAGACTTCACTATTATTTTGAACACCAGAGGTTCTGTCAATAAAGTGTTGTAACGTTCGTATTTCTCTCCTGACATCAGAAGTGGGATAATAGCAAGCAGCAAACTTTTACAAGGAAATATCAGAATAATCAAATAAATTGATGAGCACAGAATCAAAATCCACAATTCTCATAGAAAATAAATCAGAGCCAGAACAGATTAATGAAAGCTCCCTGCAATTCGCTTAGTTATTTCTTATCTTCAATATCCCGGCAATGAGTAACACATGCATCACATTAAAACTCAACTTCTAAATTTTGTTCAAGTCTAGAAATTAGCCTACAGGTCGATTCCAACTTGAATACAACTTCATTGGACGTGCCCTACTGCATTGTTATGGTGGACTTTTTAAAACTGTTTGCAAAGTTGCCTATTTAAGTAGCTGTTCTCCACGAAGCTAGATTTAAAAAATAATTACACCACAATGTAATGGGAAAAGTTTGATACCGTAGTTGTCCATGTATTCAGCAGTAACTGTTCACCAATTGTAACTGTCAACTTTCACTTACCTCTCTGCTGACCACTACTGCAATGCCAACATAGCAGCACACTGACTGCAAACACAAGCAAACGAGAAACTTTCATTTTGTTGCAGTTTTGTGATCGTCTTACTTCATTATAAGGTCTGTCACACGGTTAAGCTGCAAACTTCACTCGCTCTCGGTCTGCACTGAGTTCAGTGACACGACAAGAGCTTCTGCCTACAATGATCCTCTCACTCCCCCAGCAGAAAGGGAGCGCAAGCTCCCCCTGGCGCCCGGTAGGAAGCTTCCCAATAACGGGAGACTAAAGCCCCGTGTCTGCCGCTAACTTTGGAAATAGGCTTGACATGTGCTGAAGATGTTTTGACTCTTGATAGTAAAGACAAGACTCGCATGCATTTATTTTTAAATCATGCATGTATTACTGGCCCATTTTCCGCTAGCAAAGATAGCGTCTAGGAAGTGGGATTTCTTAAAATAGTTTCTCAAGCAAGAACTAGGAATCCTGTATCATCCAAAATAAATGGCTGTGATTTCCATAATTGGCAATGGCAATTTGTCTTTAAGAGAATAATAATTTACACATTTTCTTCCAGTAATAGATCATTTACTACTACACGGAGAAAATGTTTTGAAATGTACCGAGAAATAATTAATTTCTAAAAACGGCAGAGAATAGTCATCAATAAAACGAAGAATCCTACCCTTTGAGAAAACACAATACACGCGAATTCAAAAATATTAGAAAACTGACTAGAGATTTTATCTTAAACCGTCCATATTCCTTCACAGGTTTACATGCACTTAAGATGAATGAATATTGAAAGTGCTTATTAAGGTCACAATAATACGATGATGCTTTTGGCAGGAGAAGATAATTGACCCATCTAGATGGCCTTTTCAAATAACTGTTAGTTACCTTTCTCAGATTTTGAACCAGATAGCTCTGAATCTCCTTTTCTAGCAGAAATTCATGAAGCTATTGGAATTGTTAAACAAAAGAATAGGATTCATTTTATTTGCTATTCTTGGGCTTCTTCTGTACAATGGTAATAATGGAATTGATGCCTAATCAATCCCCATCAATTAATTTACATCAGTCTACATCAGACTTGGACAGGAGGTCAAAAAAGCACATTAGTGATAGAAATTCTTGAAAAATCTCCAAATCTCCTGAAACATCCAAAACTTACCACAGTTCATCTTTCAAGTTACTCACACACAGTCATCCAAAATATCATGTGACAGAAATCCATGAAATTTGCATTTTAAATGAACAATGCTTCCCACTTTCCCAGTCTCCAAAGGGAAATTGCTTGCTAGATTCACAACATACTTTAGTGAAACAATAGTATTGATTTTCACGCTGTGCAGGAAGAGTGGAGAGGAGACCAGGTGACAAAACCTGAATGTAAAAATGTAAAGGCCCTACTGATACTGATGCCTATGGCATATACTGAATCCGACTGGACACTTGGTTAGATTGACCACTTAGTTGATAGAAAAGTGGGAAGTTAGTGGAAGGAGAGTGCAACCAGAGATCCATCGAAGTACTCTACAGGAAGCAATGGTTAGGGAGAATTCCCTACACTTTCTGCAGAAGGAGTAGATCATAGTTTCCTCTTTAAGAGAGATGAAAGAGTGCTTGGGATTCAATCAAAAGGGATCTGAGAATTCTGAAGAACCTGGAAGGAGGGCTCCTACTCCTCCTGCCCTATAAGAAGTTCAGTGACCAGCAAAGTTTCAAAACCTACCTAGCCCTCCTCTGGCCAGTCACTTATCTAACCAATTTTCTATTGTCTATCTGAAGACAGTACAAAGCATAAAAACCGAAAGAACTGCACGTGCTGTAAATCAGAAATAAAAACAGAAATTGGTGTAAAAGCTCAGCAGGTCCAGCAGCATCTCTGGAGAGAAATCAGAGTTAATATTTCAGGTCAAGTGATCCTTTCTCAGAACAGTTCTGAGGAAGAGTCACTCAACTCAAAATGCTAACTCTTGATTTCTTTCCACAGATGCTGCCAGACCTGCTGAGCTTTTCCAGCATTTTCTATTTATGTTTCTGACAGTACAAAATATGTCTGCATTGATCATAAAAATATCTTGGTGATGTCAATGACATAATTTGGCCATGATTTTAAATCTTAAGTATGGCTCACGTCTGCTTTAAGTGGGAGCCTCATCTAAGATCTAAAAGACCATCATCTGTGTTCCATTGGTCAGGTGTATAACGGCTTGATGACAGAACTCTCATTTTTATGATTTTAATCAATCATCTCTCCATTTTCTGCACACAGGATAACAGTAGAGGGTAAAACCAAAGTCACTACTTTAGGAAAATGATTTCAAATTCATCCCTATCCATTATCACCCCCTTTCTATTCTTCCCCACCCTGAGCTGTAGGGCTTGCCTGTTGGTTGTACTGTTTGGGGAAAGATGAAAATATTGATCACAGTCCACACTAATTAATCCCTGTTGAACAACAATTGCAATCACTTCTTTACCTTCTTTCGTAAAAATCCATTATCTTCCAGCTGTACAGAATGAAGACCACTGGGGAAACATTGTCAGATTGCCTGGAGATTTTGAACCTTTTATTTTGTGTTCTACGGTTCCTTTATAAAGAAATTTTATGTGTAAGTTTTTATCCTTTTATCCCAGTGCCACTGGCTACCTCCAGGGCAGTTTCACAGACTTCCAGCTCCTATGTAATGGCAGGCACCCGAGGGATGCCTGTAGTAGTGCACATGCTTGCCAAGTTCATGTTAATGAAAGAAGTTCCCCTGATCATGCATAAGTTGGCACAGTCACAGCCAGAGGTTCCCAGAAGATGAATCTTATCGTTTATATCAGGATCAAAGGGCCACAGAGTTTCAGGACCCTCTGCGCTGAGAGATGGAAGAAATGCAAAGTACTTTGTTCTCAAATATTTCCTTTCTGAAAATAATTCCTTGGATCTTGCTGTGAGCCTGTGGAAAAAAAATTGCTGAACCCATTTCTAACATAAACTGCTTCTTACAATGAACATTTGGATGTTGCTTCCAATTCTGCAAATATTTAATATCACAAGGCTATGGAATTATCATAGATGAGTCAATTTTCAAATATCACTATCTCAATTGCCCAACCACTGCTAGTATCTCAAGGGAAGCACACTTGTTTCAATTGAGCCCACTATGATGCATTTAAAGCTACGTTGTTGAACGGATTTTCATTAGAATTAGGGTGCAAGAAACAGACTTGAATAAATGGACGCCAATTTATACAGCGTGAGCAGAGTTTGCTGATTGGTTTGGCCATCACTGGAATGAGGTGTAGCAGGAACAATTAATTGTCAATTTTACTTCTCAGACCAGGAAGGTAGACTCTGATTCAGTCAGAGTGGTTGTGTAGCAGAGACTGGACATCTTTGTGACCCCATTTTATTTTCCAACGAAAAAGTGCAATCTCAGTGTGAATTCCTTTTGCCCTCTGTCATGAAAACAAATTGTAACCCAAAATTAGTAACAGATGTTTAGAACTTCTCAGTGAAACATGTGCATTTTAAAGCAATGATATATAAATCACAAGCTAACCAACAGTGTAAATACAGTATTCTTCTGAAATCCCTGCAAAGAATCCTGACAAGAATCATGAAATGTCACACCTGAAGAGTGCCATGGGAATTTCAGATAGTAATATTCTGAAGGAAGATATGCCATTGAAAAACTGAGCTGTGATTTCCTCTGGTTTGTCTGCTAGACTGTTGACGTGACGAGTTAATAGAAAGGCTGTTCTGGAACAAAAACATATTTGTGTCTTACTCTTAAAGGAAGTCACAAGATAAGGGGGTAAAAACCAACAGCAAGGCCTAGTCTCTGTATGTTGTGTGCTAGAGAGCTGTGGTGTTAGTGTACCTGTAGGTTGGCTTGAGTTTCAAGTTCTATTGTGCTAAAGTGTGCTGTGAAGATATGCAACTTAGAAATTCCACCAGATACCTCTGTACCTAAAGAGAAATAAAATCTCCCTGATTGCTGAAAAACAAGTAAAGCCACTTGAGAAGGAAACAAGACAACTGTGAACTGCACAGCCAAGAATATACAAACAACCACTTAACTGCCAAAGTCAGTGTTATCCAAAACACCCACTTTAGTCGTTGTTTTGTTTCACAATCTATTTGTCATTGGTCATCCAAAGACTGATTCATAAAACTTTTTTATTTTCACTCATCTCTCATTTCTGATCTCTGTGTATGTATGTCACATTTTATTATCTTTTCTCTCAATTTAATAGCTAATGATTCAAGAAAGCCTGTTTAAATGATCTATTTTTAAAAGATAAATATATTTTGGCTGGTAAAAGCAATCTACAAGAAGAGTGATCCTTCATAAATTAAGTTGTTGTGACTAATCTAAGGAGGAGTTCAATAAAGAAGGAGACCAAGTTCATCCCTCCTCACCAGGATCAAAACCAACTGGGGACCCGTGCCCAGGGACCAGGAATACACATACGTAAAAGAGGTTCCTGTGTTAATATGCATAGCTTATAGCACACACCGAGACAGCCCACGGCGAGCCCAACAGATAACCTTCAATTGGTTTCCGGTGTAAAGTTCAAATTATTTACAAAACAATGTCTAATAGTAGAATCACATCTAATGGTGTGCATTCTGTTCTGAGGTTTGCAAGCTTGGGAACTGGGAGATACATCTGTTGTAAAATCTGCCAATGAGTTCTTAAAGTGTACTGCATTTGCATGAGCCGGGAAGTAATACAACAGGACCCCATTTTAGGTAGGCAAAAGGATTTTTTATGTACAATGTACCTTTTCATTGGTCTTTGAAAAAGAAAGGGATTATAGATGCTGACAATCTCTGCCGCAGTTCCATGGCAGCATAATAAATAATCGGAGTCTTCCTGTCTAGTGTGAGAACGAAGATTGACAGTTAACTGTCCAGCTCCATCTTCATACCAACACCCAACACCCTCATCCTGCTGTATAAATTGGTGTCCCTTTTTTCCAAGTCTTTTTGTTAAAACCTAGCCCCAATGAGTGCAAGGCACAAAGCTACAATGTTTTTCTCCTTTCAGCAATGTTTAAGTTCTGTACACCAAGCAATTAGTTATAATTATACTCATGAACTGTATAATTCTTGCAATGGGATAAGCTGCATATATTACTTTCAAAATGCTTTGGACCTAGCTAACAGGGAAATTTAGATAGAATATTAATGGTAATGAAGAAGATAGGGTTAGCAATGAGTGCAGAGGAGCATAAAAGGCTAAACTAATTTATCACTGCACACAATTTGTACATGACAAATGTATGCTCTTCCTTTCTTTGCATAGTTGATTTTTAATGGTGCAAATGTAATGAAGGCACACTTGGACAACACCATCCATCAGCTCTATGAGGAGATTATATTCACCATTTTAAGGGCTAAAGCCGAGAGGGGAACAGGCAGTGCAATATTTGGAGGAAAACACAGGGTTTCTCCACTAGGGCAATTTTTTGCCTTTCAATATATCATCAGTGGGAACTTTATTACCTATGCACAAAGCACCCAATGGACTAGAATTTTTGTTGGAAACTCCCAATACCTGAAATTCATGTAAACCTAGCCTTTCAAAAGACCATCCAACCATTTGTTAAAAAAAAAATTTCTTTTGTTCACATATTCTACTGAATGGTCCACAAGGAGCCCAAATTGAAACGGATAGTTCTTTGCCTTTTGTTTCTTCAATTTTCTAATCACTACCTGGTAAAAGCACATTCCAGTTTGCAAAGCTGTCATTAAAAACAAAACAAAACTGCCTTTGTCTTTGTTACAGCTGATGGAAAGAAGATAGAATGTAAGTTGCTTAAGAAAAAGGGACTGCAACTTGCCTTGGTCATGCTATACCTGCTGTTGGTCACTGGCAGGTCCCTAGAGCTTGAGTGCAGTAATTATTTTGATTGCTACTAAAACAGCGATCCTTATAGCTAAGTGTACTTTTAGGTCTCATTCTACAAGTGGCACAAATTCCCAGCCCGTTTTTTTTTAAACTTGCTTTGAGACTTCTTTAGTATTGCTTCTCTGACAGCTTGAGATAACAGGTTGAGTAGCATTACAGTAAGTAATAATGGTGGGGATGTATGCTGAGTGTTCTCCAATGCTGACTACAATCTGGAGTTGTCAACCTCTCTCGATTTCCAAATACTTCATTACTATTGGTGTTGACTGTTATGTCTTGCTAATAAGGCCAATTTAAATTTTATCTCTGATACAATTTAAATTAAAAACCTGTTTTTGAAATTGAGTTAATGCTGAGCATTCCCATTTTCAAGACCCAACAATTAAGAGAGAAACATTTTAAAATGTAACCAGCATGCGGCTGCTGAATTTGGCAAATGGTCCACTTAACCGGCATTTGTACAGACATTTAACAATGAAAGCAGGGCAAAGGTGACAAAAAAACAGCTTCAACAGTTTTGGTAGTGAGACTGAAAAAGGATAAATCATTGTCACTGGATCACATTACTCACCAGTAACACATAAATAATTGCTGTCTCGTGTAACAGAGTGATTTTTCCTTAAATGTTGATTTTGATACCATCTGAATAAATTGACTTATTGTCCCCAAATAAAATCTTCTTGATTAAAATCGTTTAGGTATTTGATTTATTATACTGTGTTTAATTTAGCCGCAGCATCTCATTTATATGCCAATGTTATCTTGAAACCATAGCATGGTGAAATGATACAGCAAATAAAAGGTAAAAAAACACATCATGTCTGTGGAAGTCTAATTCTTTGGAAGAGCCATACAATTATTCCTCTGTTCTTTCTTCATACCTATAAATCTTCCTATTTATAACAATTTGCCAATTTCTTTTGAAAGTGATGATTGAATCTGCTTCCAACAGACCTTTTCAGGCAGTGCATTTCAAAGCACAACAATTCATAGTATAAAAATATGTTTCCCCATGTTACATCTCATTTGCATGCATGTGTCTTTTCATCCCTGTGCTTCGTCCACTGGATACAGGACTATGCATGTCAGGTGGGGAGGCACAAAGTGAGAAAATCAGCCTGGTATAGAGGGTGCCCCTAATTCGCACAAACTACTACCCCCGACAAGTGAATTCACTGAATTCACTGAAAAATCAGAGTCCCCTCTCTCATTGACATGCCCACCCGCAGACTGCATTATGGCATATGGTGTATTCTTAATGCCATTGGCTTCCTAACAAGATTAGTTGCCCAGTTTCTTTTTTAATGGCAGCGGAGCTGTCTGTTTCCATGACTGACCCACCTAACCTATAATGAAAAACTGATAGGTTAACGGCAGGTTTGTGACTTGATGTCACTGTGCCGAATTTTACACATTCAGCTTTGCAAACACAAAATCCCAAGCCTTATAATTATTTAAAAGCACAGAACACAGGGTGGCCATTTGGCCCATCAAATCCGCAATTGCTTTTCAAAATGTAGTCCAGTTAGTCTCAATTACTCAAACATTACAAATATCTCTGGAAGGTTTCCTCCTTATCTAATACCCTTTTGAAAGCTACTGCTGAATCCACATCCACCACTCGATCGGCAAGTGCATTCCAAATTCTTAAGGTTCATTTGCCAATCAATCTGTGGCCTTCAGTTCAAGCACAGGAAACTGTTTCACTCTACATGAACATCTTGTTCAAGCACAGGAAACTGTTTCACTCTACATGAGCATCTTAAGATTTTAAAAAGAATTTTAAAATCGCATTCATTTCAGCCTTCTCTGTTCTAAAGAGAACAACTCCAGTTCATCCTGCCTATCCATGTAACTGTAATCCATTCTATTAAATCCCTTCTGTACCCTCGCGAAAGACTTCAAGTCCTTCCTAACATATAGCACCTAGGATATGACACAATGCTTTAGCTGAGGCCATATATATAATATATATGTATGTATAATAGCTCTCTTTTTAAAGTTTTAAACATTGGTTTTGGATCCAATCTTCTCTCCCTGAAACTGAATATAAAATTCAATCATTTTATGATTGCTGCTACCTAGGGGCATCTTCATTATCTTATCATTGATTATTTTTATCCTGTTGCAGCATGTCATGTACAGTCAAGTCTGCTTTTTGTTGGCTCTAGAATTCTAAGAGACTACCCTGAAAGCATTCTATGAACCCCTCAAATAGACTACCATTGCCCATGAAATTTTTTTCATCTCTATGTGGATTAAAAACCCCATGATTATTACCATACCTTTCTGACAAGCTTTCATTGTGTCTTCCTTTATTCTCCATCCTTCTGTGTAGTTATTTTTAAGGGTCTATATCCCATTCCCACAAGTGAATTCTTGTCATATCTATCTAGGTTTATTCAACATCCTGGTTTCCTGAATTTTGGTGAATCCTCTCTGTTGTGCTAATGTTATCATAATTAACAAAGCCACTTCTCCCTGTTGTCTGAGATTCCTGTCCCAGAATGGCATGTACCAATCTATATCACCCTGCAACCATGACTCTGTAATGGCTATCAGATGAAGAAATTGTGGAAAGACCTACAATATTGCAGGCTAAAGCCTTTACTTTGGATCTGGTAAGAAAAGCAGAAGAAGCAGTGTGGGATAGAAAGAGCTTAAAGGTTAGTTATACTTGTCAGTTAAAGATTTAATCAGGAGATGTAGACTAGTAAAAGCATTTCAAGCAGAACATTTGTGTCAGAACACCTTGACTGAAGTTAAAAATCTCTGTTGCGCAAAGGGAAAAAAATTATATTAATGACACTAAAAACAGAATAAGAAGGCTTGAGTTAAACAAAAAAGAAATACTTTCAATCACAGAATATATAACATCTTCTTCTTCAAAATAGAAGCCAACGTTATTCTTTTTCTTCTGAAAAAAGATCTGCCTTTTTTAAAAGCTAGCTATAAACAAAGAGAGCCATGGGGACACAGCTTTCCAGTTTGAGGTGGAGGGTGCTCAGAGTTGGTGGAGATGGAGTGTATCAAAGCCCCTGGATGGGGCATAGAATACATATTTTGCTTCAAGAGACAGGTGAACAGACACCCAAATCATGTTGGTGACAGAGGCTCCAAATAAGCTGATCCCGGTGTAGGAGAATGAGAATGCATATGTTAATAATATGACAATGCACATGATAATGTAAGTCTGAGCTCAACAGTCATGTGCTATCGAGATTCTTGGGGAGATCCATGTTAAATATTTGCAGCTTAAGGAAGTCTGGATTCAAGTTGAGGAACTGAAGTCTGAGCTGCCGTCATTGTGCCGCATCAGGGAAGGGGTATGATCACCTGGGCACTTTGCTCCAGGAGGTGATCATACCCCTAAAACATTCAAACTTGTTCCGTGATCAGGCTTGGGAGAGTGCAACTGCAGGTGAAGCAGATATAGGGAGCAAGAACATAGCATGAGATGAGCTTCAGTTTTTACAATTATTCTGCAGTTACAAGGCCCTTGTAAACAGTGTGCACATCAGTGGCAACTGCAGGGAGGATAATTACAGGGAGCCAAATGAGGAGAGCCATTAGGAATGTAGTAGTGGTAGCAGACAGAATAATTAGGGGGATAGGGACTGTTCTTACAGCAGTGAGTATGAACCTTGCAGGCTGTGTTGCTTGCCCAGGGCCAGAGACGAATTTGGAATGGACTGGAGGAATCCAGCTGTTGTCAACCAATTTGGTCCCAATGGAAATGATAAAACTAGAACTAATGTTCTGTTGAAATATTTTGAACAGTTAGGAGTTAAATTGAAAAGCAAAGCAATAATCTTCAGATTACTACCTGACCCAAAAGCAAATAAAGTCAAGGAGTTAAACGTATGGCTTAAAGATCGACGCGATTGGAATATGTTTCAGTTCATGGGGCACTGGCACCAGTGTAGATTTGGAAGGGAATATTTGCAGCAGGATGGGCTTCACTTGACCATACTGAAAGCAGTGTCCTGGCAAATCAAACAACTGAGGCTGTAGAGAGGGATATAAACTAACTGGGAGGGGAGGGAGAAGTGTTGAGGAGATGGGAAATGTAAGCTTAGAAAGCTGAAGAATATGGCAGTGTTACAGGGCAGCTATTTGGATAATGATATCCAAAATGGAACAAGAATGAAAATAGTTTACACACACAGACAAAGAGCAAGAAATAGAATCAAAGAGTGAAATGGTCAGAGGAAAATTTAATGATGCTTTGCATGACCGCATTTAGTATCCAGGAAAGAAAAGTGAATTAACAGCACAAATACAGATTATCAAGGGTGTGACTTCACAGCCATTACAAACACACAGCTATATGGAGCAAAAAGCTTGGAACTAAATATTCAGGGCATGTGGTATATGGAAATGACAAACAGGAAGGAAATAGTGGTGGGGTAATTTTATTAATATGAGATGTGATAAGTATAATAGCAAGAAATGATCTTGAATTGGAAGACATAAAATCCATAATGGTGGAAGTATTAAATAAGAAAGGGAAGAAAACATTGGTGGGAATACTGTTATAGGCACCCTAACAGTAGCTACCGTTATAGGACAAAGAATAAATCAGCAGATAATGAGGACATGTAAAAAAGGCAATATATTAATCATGAGTGACTTTATTTGTGAAGAAAATTAGGAAAATCAAACTGGCAGAGGTACCCATGTGGAAAAATTCATAGGGTACATTAAGGATATTTTCTCAGAACAATATGTTGTGGATCCAACCAAAGATCAGGTAACATGAAGCCGGATTAATAAATGATCTCAGAGTAAACAATTCCCAAGGAAATTGTAACCATTGCATAGCAATATTTAGCATTAAGTTTGACAGTGGGAAACTTGGATTGGATACAACTGTATTAAAATTAAATGCAGAGCTTACAAAAGAGTAATTACAAAAGAATGAGGACAGAGATAACTGAGTACACTGGGAAAGGAGCTTAGCAGTAAAGACAGTTGAGGAACAATGGCAGATGTTTAAGGAAATGGTTCATGACTGACAACAGTCATGTTGTCCCAGATAGATCCCAGTGAGGAAGGAGGAGATAAACCAACCATGGTTATGATCAGCATAGACTCCCTACAGTGCAGGAGGCCATTTGGCTCATTGAGTCCACACTGACATTTTCAAAGAGCATTCCATCCAGACCCAGCCCCCTATCATATCCCATAACCCACATTTCCCATGGATAATCCATCTAGCCTCCATATTCTTGAACACACAGACAATTTCAGCACAGCCAATCCACCCTACCTACACATCTGTGGACTGTGGGAGGAAACCAGAGCACCCGGAGGAAACCCACGCAGACGCAAGGAGAATGTACAAACTCCACACAGACTGCTGCCTGAGGTAGGAGTCAAACCCCAATCCCTGGAGCTGTGAGGTAGCAGTACTAACCATTGCGCCACTGTGCCAGTTAACATAGAGAGTTATGGATAAAATCAAATTTGAAGAAGAAACATGCAATGTGGTAAAGATTAGCAGTAAGCCAGAGGATTGGGAAAATTTTAAGAGCCAAAGAAAGGTAATCAAAAGAAAAAGACGGAGAAAATAAATTTGAGGGTAAGCCAGCAGGTAATATGAAAGTAGTCAGCATGAGCTTCTTTAAATATGCAAAAAGAAAAAGAGACACCAAAGTGAACATATGCCCCTTAGAGAATGAAGATGAGGAAATAATAATGGGGAGACAGGAAATGTCAGAGGGGTTTAATAAATGCTTTGATTTATGTTTTAACAAAGATCTGTAGCTCGGGTTGGGGTTGGAGTTGTTGGTTGTTTCGCCTCGCTGACTGGTTTTCACGCAAACGATTTGCCCCCTTTCTAGGAGACATCTTCAGTGACAGCACTGAAGTGTACTAGGACAAGCATAACAAAGACAGGCACAAGAATTCGTGGAAGCCTGGTTTTCAACCACTGGTGTGATAAACAAATATGTTGAAATAGACCCCATCAACGTACCACAATAGTATAAAACCGGAAACAGGACTACTTAGCATGACAGACTGGACTATATAAATTCAGAGCGGGACAGAATAACAGCACTTCAACAGAGGCTACACAGTACTGAAGATGTCACCTCGAAGGGAAATGAAACATTTGCACAATAACCAGTCAGCTCGGCAAACAAACCAACAACTCCAAATACTTCATAATTATCATTATGGTACAAGAAATGAATAGCTTTCTAAAAATATTTAATTATCCAAAAGGCAGAAGTGGAGAGGAAATAAATACAAGTACTATCTCTAGAGAAAATGTACGAAAGAAACTAATGGGGCTAAAGATCAATACATCCCCTGAACCTCATGGGATGCATCCTCGGAAATTGAAAGAAGTAGTTACAGAGATCTTGGATGCGCTGCTAGTGATCTTCCAAAAAGCCTTAGACTTTAGAAAAGTCCCAGGGGCCTGGAAAACTGCCAAGGAAACACACTTGTTCAAAAAGGGAAGAAGACCAAAACAAAAGGTAACTGCAGATGCATTAACTTAAGCTCTAACACTGGGAAAACGCTGGGTTTGACTATAAAGGATGTGATAACAGAGTATTAGGAATTCATAATATAATCAAATAGAGTCAATCTAGTTTCAGGAAGTGGAAATCATGCCTGACAAATTTGCTTGAATTCTTTGAGGAGATAACAAGCAGGACAGATAAAGTGAAACCAGTAGACGTAATGTGTTTTGGTTTCCAAAAGTCGTTCAATTTCTTTTATTCATTTGTGGGAGGTGGGTGTCGCTGGATGGCTAGCATTTCTTGTCCATCCCTAGTTGCCCTTGAGAAGGTAGTGGTGAGCTGCCTTCTTGAACCATTGTAGTCGTCCTGCTATACGTTGACCAACAATTCCATTAAGGAGGGAATTCCAGGCTGTTGACCCAATGACAGTGAAGGAACGGTGATATATTTCCAAGTCAGGATGGTAAATGGCTCAGAGGGGAACTTGGAGATGGTGGTGTTCCTTTTTGTCTGCTGCCCTTGTCCTTCTAGATGGAAGTGGTTATGTGTTTGGAAAGTGCTGCCTGGTGATCTTTGGTGAATTTCTGCAATGCATCTTGTAGATAGTACACACTGCTGCTACTGGGCGTCAGTGATGGAGGGAATGGATACTTGTGGATGTAGTGCCAATCAAGTGGGCTGCTTTGTCCTGGATGGTGTCAAGCTTCTTGAGTGTTGTTGGGGCTGCACTCATCCAGGCAAGTGGGTAGTTTTACATCACACTCCTGACTTGTACCTTGTAGATGGTGGACAGGCTTTGAGGATTCTGGAGGTGAGTTACTCACCACAGTATTCCTAGCTTCTGACATGCTCTTGTAGCCACTGTGTTTATGTTGTGAGTCCAGTTGAGTTTCTGGTCAATGATAACCCCCAGGATGTTGACAGTGCAGGATTCAGTGATAGTAACACCATTGAATGTTAAGGGGTGGTGGTTAGATTGTCTCTTATTGGTGATGGTCATAGCCTGGCATTTGTGTGGCGTGAATGTCACTTGCCACTTGTCAGCCCAAACTGACAATGAGGTACCTCATATAAGGCTGCTTAAGAAAATATGTGACCATGGCATTGGAGGTATTAAATTAGACTGAATAGAGAATTAGCTAACTAAAGAATGATAGAGAATTGGGATAAAGGGGGCATTTTCAGGGTGGCAGTCTGTAACTGCTGGATTGGCACAGGGGTCAGTGTGGGTGTAATCATTGTAATGAGGTCAGCCAGGAAGACCTCGCAGAATTTGAGTTCCCTGACTGGGGCTGTTAGTCTGGTCCAATCAGGGAGCCCTGGCTGACAGCTCTAAATAGGAGTGTCAGAGGTTCTGTTCTCTCTGAGATCTGACTCTGAGGGAGCTGGATCAGTAAACAAAGAATGATAGGTGATGGGATACCGGCCTCTATGGAGGTATTTCAGTGGGGCACAATTATTTACAATATATATAAATGACTTGGATGAGGAAAGTGAATGCACTATCACCAAGTTTGTGGGTGACTCAAGAATAGGTGGGAAGGCAAGTGGTGAGCATGACAGAAGGAATCTGCAAAGGGATATAGACAGGTTATGTGATTGGGCATAAACTTGGCAGATGAATTGTAGTGTGAAAAAATGTGAGGTTATGCATACTGCAAGGAGGAATAGAAGTGCTGAAAATTATTTAACTGGAGAATATTATTTAACTTCCATAAGTTACAGAACAAAGAATTTGGGAGTCCTTTTCTATGAATCACAAAAAGCTAGCATTCAAGTTCAGCAAGTAATAGGAAAGGCAATTGAACTATTAGCCTTTATTTCAAAGTGCGTGGATTATAAAATTAGGGTATTTTTGCTAAGACTATTCAAGGTACTAGTTTGACCACACCTAGATCTTGGCCTCCTATCTGAAGAAAGATCTATGACACTGGAGACAACACAGTGTGGAGCTGGATGAACACAGCAGGACATGTTCCTCCAGCTCCACACTGTGTTGTCGCTGACTCCAGCATCTGCAGTCCTTGCTATCTCTATATGACATTGGAGGTGGCACTTTGTTGCTCCTGGTATAAAACGATTTTCTTATGCGGACTCATTGATTAGATTGTGGCTGTAAAATAAGAGACAACTTCAGTGGAACATGTATGATTCTTAGGCAGCTTGAGAGGGTAGATGCTGAGAGGTTATTTTCCCGTGTGGGAGTCTAGGACCTTTATCTCGGAGTGAGGGATCACCGAATTTGGACACATGAATGTTCTCAATGACCAGGGATCCCTGAACCAGGAGTCACAATATAAGGATACACTGGCATTTAGGACTGAGATGAAGAGAAATTTCTTCACTCACAGAGTGGTAAAATTGTAAAATTCCCGCCATTCAAAATGGCTGAAGTCAAAATATTGAATGTTTTCAAGAAGGAGTTTGATACAGTCCTTCAGGCAAAAGAGATCTAAAGGTGTGGGGAGAAAGAGGGAAAAGGGTACTGACTAGGATGATCCACCGTAATCATATTGAAAGGTAGATCAGGGTCAAAGGAACGAAAGGCCTAATCCTACTCTTCTTTTCCACGTAAAGTAGATCAATACACAGTGGTAGTACAAACTTCACACAATCTATTTCAGGACGTGTAAGTAAATGCAGTTTTTCTATCTCTGTCTCTTTATTTGAATATCCTAGTCATTCATTTCAGCACTAAGTTTCTACTTTTGATTATTTATCAAGCTTAATTCAAGTTATTGAATAATATGACTTTTTCATGGGCGAGGAATTTCATTGTTTAGTTTTGTTTTCAGTCTTAACAGAAGACAGATTAGAAGGTGACATGTCGTCGAGTTTACATATGTCTTCCAGAAGTTTTTTTGTTTGGTAGCCGACTGGTTATTCATAAACCAGAAAAAGCATAAAAACAAAGAGCAGGAAAAGACCATCTGGTCTGCCAAGTCATGCCTAAAGTTGCTTTCGGTAAATTATGCTATCTATCCTCTTGTCCTGTAATAGAGCAGAACTGGCAACACAAAGAGCAAGAATTCATTATTAGACTTTCGAAAATAAGCTATAAACATGTTTATTTTTAAGATTTAAAAATCAACCAGCCTAAAGGTGTAGTGTAGCAGCCATTACAAAGATATGACAATGATCTTAGTGTGGCTGGCGACAAGGTCATAGAATCTTTGATGTTTTGATGGAGAAGGATATAAAGGGACATAAAACAGCCGCAGATGAATGAAATGGAGATACAGAAGCACAGCAGCATTGACAGTAATGACTAGGAGGTGCTTGCTTCCAATCATTCAGAATGGCAACAACTTGTCCATCAAGCCGCATCATGCTTTGAGGCCAAACACTTTAACGATGGGACAGAGCGATTGCAACAACAGAAAGAAAATCCTGCACTCCAGATCCCATTGCCTCACAGGACACCTGTCCCATGTGGCAAAAGATTTGCTGAATCAATTTATTCAGTCACATGAAAACATAGAGCAGAAACTCACAATGTTGATTAGACTGCTGGTGTACATCAGCAATTACCTAATTCAATAATGGGTTACGCTTTAAGTCTGATTGGTTTGCACCTGTTTCAATGTGCCTTTTTACTATTCCAGAGGCAGGCTCATCCATTATCGTATTCATTCACTTCATACTGTCACAGGAACGTACTTAGATTTCTCATACAGACACAAGCTTAAATATCTGGGAGTTCTATTCATTCCTTATAACATCGTAAACTCCAACTCAACAGGAGTTACACAATGGCAGATGTGACTTAGGTTTGTATTAAAAATCTTGCCTCCAAATCAGTCAAAGTGTCACATTTACCATTTCTGGAAATATCACATGTGCTAAATATATATAATTGTAAGAAACAGGTCACTACCCAACAGGTAGGAAACTTAGTATAAAGGAGTAGTGATAGAGTTGGTATAGAGAAAATATATCTACTTGTGGTGAGTCCAAAATCGATGTACCCTGAACACAAGGTGCTCACAAATGAATCCAAAATAAAGTGATGATGTATGGAAAGTGCAACCAGCTTTCGACACAAGCAAAGAGATGATCAGGATGGCATGGAGACAATAGTCCTTCAAAAATGGGTGTAAATGATGCTGGTACTGAACTGGAGGTGATGAAATTGGATTCACTGAGTGTGGAAACTGTCATGCTGAAAGGTCAGGACAAGCAGAACCCTATTACAATTCTGGGATGGAAGGCAAGGGGTCATAGCAAAAGGCAGAAAATAGAACAGACAGGATCTTGTCAAGCATGGTAAAAAGGAAACCTTAGCCGAGGTGAGAAGGCATCCATATTAACAACAGTTGCACAAAGAGTCATGATCTGAACAACTGCAACAGAAACTGGAATCGTGGAATAGAATCCTTACAAGAAACAAGGTGAGAGGATGTTTACGCAAAGGTGGCCAGTGGGTTAATTGAGATTATTGGTCAGGAGCCCCAGTTTACGTATTAAAAACATCTTACCTCAAGTGCTCTAAGGAGGACAAAGGAACATAGAACTCAGTTTGTGGTTCAACTGGATTTTATGAAGAAAATATTCCTTATTAAAAAAACCATGTGACCTTTGCCGGAATTCCCAGGAAATTTGCTCTCTATCTAGCCCTATCCATCTGAGAAAGCATATTACCTGCAACTATTCATGTGTTTGAGCTGGGCCACTAGAATCCCTATCCTGTCTGATGTAGGGCTGGCTCTCATCCACAATGGTGGATCTCACAAGGGTCAGAGCAGATCTTCTACCCCTCTCCCTCACCCTTCCCCTCCCCCTCCCCTCCTCTCCCTCTCCCTCTCTCTTTCTGTCTCTCTATCTCTCTATCCAGGTGCTCACGGCCAGACCGGGCTGAGTCTTCATTGCGTGTCTTCCCTGAGGAGGTACGGCCAGGAGGGTGTTCTTATTCCCTTCACCCTGGACCTTCCAGAATATCCTGTGACTTTTGGCCAATGGGGCCATGAGCTGGATTCAAAGCATCCAATGAGGTCGCACGAACACCCTTCACAGTTCCACTGCCTCCAAGTCAAGGTGCCTGGAAACCTAATTGAAATTTCTCCAACACTCTGGCTGGTTGTAACTGCTTCCCCAAACCTTTGTGATCTCTTTGATCCGGGTTTCCACTGTTCTGTACAGCCGCTAGCTGCTGGCTGAGGTTTAACTTCGGTTGGCCAGATTTCTGTCAGGCCCAGCTTCTCCAGCTGTGATGTTCCAATTTTGAGCCAGTGGTCCCTTGACCACACACCTAAGTAGAAAAGTGCTGACTTTAAAGCAGTCCTTTATATCCTATTAAGAAAACGCTAGAAAGGCATAGCTACTCCTCTAATCAATAATCAACAAGATATTGTAAATTGCATGATTAATGCCCTTGATATTCCATCTTCCAACTTATAGCAAGCAATGCCGTAATAAATTTTGTAACTTTTTTTTAAAAGTTCTGTAAATACAAGACTGCAGTGGGAGTAAATTCACTGCTGGATACATCCTTAACATTCTCATTTAAGTTTGCACTTTTCCTTTACACCAAAGAGAATGGTGCTGAAAATTATGCATTAATGAAGCTTAACAACAATAAATCAAAATGTCATGTTTCAAATCAAATCTGCATGACTGTATTGTTATTCACATCACGTAGGGATTATTTTTGGCTGATTTCCAAAACCTTTGTTGTCAGCATTATTATGGAGGGACCTTTGTGAGCACTGCTCACTTACCTAGTTCAATATGCATTTCTATTCATATTAAGATCATTTGTTTCTGTTGTAACAATACAACGATGAAAATCTGTACTCTTTCAATATGAGATAAGAGTACATATTTTGTTACGGTATAAGGTACACTTAATGCTGTTTCACTTTGATTTGGGTAAAATGAGCATTATTTTGGCACCCTGTACAATCAGTTACCATGCCCCACAACATACATAGTCCCACTGATGAGATTTGGGACAATTGGATCCCTAAGGCACCAAGATTGAATTTATATTTGACAATCTGATAATATTGGCAGAATCAACTGTTATGCTGCATTTTTCCTCAAAAAATACCTATTCTGTTCAATAAATCCAGAATCTTGTGGTTATTCTTGTGATGGTCCATATTAAATTAACAATTAAAAATATTCTTGAGGTTCTAGGTTATTTTGTCCTATTTTTAACACTGCTCAGACAGCAGGAATGGGGTGTGCACATGGCCAAAAATGTCAGTTGAGCGCTGACGATGAGTTTTCAATGTATTTCACTGACTGATTGCTTAGTGGCAAAGCTATTGGAGGCATTTAGCAATTCCCATCTCTTTAACCAGTTTCAGACATGGGTGTCTCAGATGTAACAAATTCCATTCTGCCAGTAGTCTTGCCCCCAGCCTCATAAAAACAATATGATATATTTCTTCTTCTCTGTCCTTGTTGAAACTGTTATGGGGGTGCATGATGCATGCTCTGACCAATTCCTTCCTAAAAAAGACAATGAGGTACTGTGTACATAATAGGTTTTTTTTATGTAATGAAGAGCTTCCCAACTGAAGCATGGAGGTGCTGGACTTGAAAATGTAACTCGGATTTCTCTCCACAGATCCTGCCAGACGCATTGAGTTTCTCCATCAATTTCAGTTTTTGCTTCACTTCCTGTAAATGACTGCAAGCTAATTACCAGCACTAAAGGAGTAGTAAATCTAAAAACCCCATTTTGAATTTTTTAACAAGCCACCCCTTTTGATGTTGGGAAACTGAAACTGACTGTATTTTTCTACTGAAACTAAAACAATTGGCTGAATTTCAATGTCAGCTGAAGGTCTCGGTTTTGATTTGTTAATGCGCAGAAAAACTAAATGCTCTGATTGGTTGCAACTGTGAAATGCTGATGCCACTAAAAGCCAAACAAGAATAAAAGGATGCAATTCTTTATTTTAAGTTGACTTAGAACCATAGAACCCCTACAGTGTGGAAACAAGCCATTTGGCCCAACAAGTCCACACTGCCCTACCAAAGAGCATCCTACCCAGACCCATTCCCCATGCCCAACTAACCTAAGTATCCCTGGGCACTATGGGCAATTTAGTATAGCCAATCCCCTTACCCTGCTCATCTTTGGACTGTGGGAGGAAACCCACACAGACACAGGGAGAACATGCAAACTCCACACAGATAGCTGCCTGAGACTGGAATTGAACCTGTGTCCCTGGTGCTCTGAGGTAGTAGTGTTAACCACTGAGCCACTGTGCTGTCCCCAAAGTTGACCTGTTAAAAACAATACAGTTAGTTAGAAACCAAGCAAAGTCTCCTTAAAGAAAACAGATTACAAAAAGGAGGAAGGGGCAAGGGAACAAAAAATTGAAAAGAGATCTGATCTGCCTTTAGTGCAATTGAGCTAGGCGGCAAATTCATGGAGATTTCAAGTTAAAAGTAACAACGGAATAAGGCGGTGTTACAAGGTTGAATGGATAATTTGAAGAGAATACAAAATGTATTTTTACTCTTTCGTGGAATATGAGCATAACTGATAAGGCTAACATTTCTTTTCTGTTGTTAATTGCTTTTTGTACTTGGCTTCTTGAAACATAATTTATCTGATTCCTTTTTAACTTTTCTACAGAGGGCCTGTACAACTCAGTAGCTTGTTGGAATATTTCAGACAGTTGATAAGAGTCAGTCATGTTGCTATGGGCCTTCATCACATGTAGGCTAACCAGATAAGGGTGACAGATCGCCTTCTTGAAAGAAGATTAGTGAATCAAGTGCTTTTTTATGACAATCGGTAGTTTTATGGTCACCATTACTGATAGTATATAATTATTAACTAATTAAGTATAAATTTTAACAAGTCATGGTGGGAATTATTTGTATGCCCCACAAAATTAGCAAAGGCCTTTGGATTACTCGAGCAGGAATAGTATCACTGCTTCATTGTCCTCATTGGCTGTAAGCTCTCAATTTGCCTCGCTAAACTGCAGCCTCGCGATCACTCTATCCATCAAGATCGATTTCTTTGACCTTGCTAACCTTATCTTATATGACTCAGTTTTAAAATTTTGCTTGATAGTCCTCCTATGAAGCACTTTATGATTTTGCAGGGACTACATAAGTGCCAGCAGCTCTTGTGATAAGTGAAGGATTTAAGATTGTTTTCTTGAAAAGGTGAACTGGTCAGGTTCGCAGTGGGAAGTGACCATCTATAATTGGAAGGAGACATGAATGGTAAAGACTGTGGGTCAGTTTCTCTGGAGTTCCAACGCAACTATGGCTAGTAGTTAATCATTTGGGAGCTTGGGCAGTGGGGTTCTTGTGAGTGGGGACTGACAGAGGTGTCAGGGGTCAGGTAATTACAAGAAAAAATATACAGTTGAGATGGCAAGCATGAGAATATAAAACCTGTGCCAATTCAAGGTACAATCAAAGCACTGAAGGAAGTTTAGAACCTGGACCTCAATGCTGGTACCAGAATGACCAGCAAATTCCAAGTAAAGAAAATGCAAATTTGCTTTTCACAACCTGCTGATTCCTTGCGGTGCTTTTTGGCCTATTAATTACTTTTAACCGTCATCAGTCCAATAATGTATTAGCCAATTTCCACACAGCAAGCTTCCCACGAAAAGAAATGTGACCAAATAATCTGTTTATTGATGAGATTGAGGATAAATAATGACCAGGGCACCAAGGATGATCCTCTCTTTTTATTTTAAATAATGCTGTAGAACATTTACATCTGTCTGGAAGAGCAAGTGGGGCTTTGTTTTAACAACTGCTGGAAAAATGTTGCATCAGCCAGCATTGCTCAGAAGTGAGTGTCAACATAGATTTATCAGTGTAAACCTCTAGAGTGAGATTTAACCCCACCGTCTTTAGTTCAAAGGTATAAATGGTATCCACTGATAGGAAGGTACATAATGAAAATATGAAGCAAAAGTGAAGGTCTGTTTGGAGTAAGAGGATAGAAACTTACAAAAAATGTAACCCACGCTTGCTGTGTGGAAATTGGCTAATACCTTATCAGACTGATGATGGTTAAAAGTAATTAATAGGCTATAAAGCACGGCAAGGAATCAGCAGGTTGTGAAAAGCAAGTTTGCATTTTCTTTACTTGGAATTTGCTGGTCATTCTGGTACCAGCATTGTGGTCCAGGTTCTCAACTTCCTTCAGTGCTTTGATTGTACCTTGAATTGGCACAGGTTTTACATTTTCATGCTTGCCATCTCAACTGTATATTTTTTCCTGTAATTACCTGACCCCTGACAGCTCTGTCTGTCCCCACCCACACTTTATAGAGGAAGCTAGCTGTGATGAAGAGTACCACTTCCTTAAATCCCAAGGTTTTAGGGTGATGATGGCCTAATGGAATTATTACTGGACTATTAATCCAGGAAACCCAGGTAGTGGTTCTGGGAACCTCATTCAAATCCCACCATGGCAGATGGTGGAATTTGAATTTGAGAGAAACCTGGAATTAAGAGCCTAATGATGATAATAAATCAATTGTTGGAAAATCCATCTGGCTCACTAATGTCCTTTAGGGAAGGAAACTGCCATCCTTAGCTGGTCTGGCCTACATGTCTCCAGGCCCGTAGAAATGTGATTGACTCTTAACTGCCTTCTGGCCAATTAGGAATGGGTGATAAATGCTGACCTAGCCAGTGATACCCTTATGCTGTGAATGAATTTTTTAAAAATGTATCTTTTTGCAGGGTAGAAAGCAATTTAGCAGCCATGGCAAGAAACGTACTTCACCCAACCTATTCTTTGGACTTTTTAAGATTTATGTACATGAAATTCCTTCATTCCTTTACCCTCAGTGCCAACTAGTTCTAAGTGCAGAGAAAATCCTACAGCGCAAATTCGAGATAAAACCATAGTTAATCTTTGGTGACTATACTTGTCAATTCCAAACTCTGGGCTCATTCTGTTTAAAAAAAAATTAACCATACTTGTGTAAAGAGACACGGACCATTCTGGAAAATAAAAAGATGGTCAGGGTCACAGCGCAATCCAATACTCGTAAGTATTCATGTTCAACAATGACTTGATGCAATGCAACACTGGCAGGTTGAAAGGTGGTACAATGAATTCCTAAATTCATTGTCCCTGGTAGCAGGGCCTCCAGTTTAATTGGTATTTCCAAAGTAAATGAAAAACCAAAGAACTGCGGATGTTGGAAATCAGAAACAAAAACGGAAGTTGCTGGAAACTCTCAGCAGGTCTGACAGCATCTGTGAAGAGAAAGCAGAGTTAACGTTTTGGGTCCAGTTAGTTTCTTCAGAACACACACACGCGCACACACAATAATGCACGTGCCCACACGCACAGAGGCAGCCAAGCACTTGGGCATCCCTGAATCTCTAGTAATCTCCCTATAACTGCAATGGATAGATGTACAGCAGCACAGAGAACTGCTAGATGTAATAATAGGAAGCAATAGGCTAAGTAGGTGTCCAGTACTTTGTCCATGAATTACAACATTTTGGACTGTTTTTTAGTGCTTTCTGAGAATATTTGGTGAGTTTGTTATCGGAGGCAGGTTTTCTCTGCCTCCTTACTGAAGCATGCAACACGGTTCTTCTGAGGCAACAACTGAGGAGTATGTATGGTAGACTAGTGAAATGTGTTTACTGCTTGGTCTTGGATGTATCCTTATCTGGACTGCCTCTGTCATTTTCTGTTCCTCGTGCTCATATTTGAACTTTGCAATAAGGCTGTATTGGTGAATATGTTTAATGCACTCTGTGACCAGAGGATGAGAAAGAAGATTCTGTTGTCTGAAACTACCGGAAAGCCAAGACTGAAGGAACGGGGTTGGGTGGGGGCCGTGGTTGCATGGTTGAACTCAAAACCATGTTACAAGGGATAAAGAGGGGCTAGGCTACAGAGAGATTTGAACATGAGGATGGTGTCTTAAATCTGATTTAATAATTGACTTTGTCATGATGTAAGTTAAATGGGCAGATGAGACTTGTTGTAAGAGACAGAAAATAAGAGGTACATTTTTAGATTTTAAAGGAATATGGGGAGGAAATGGGAATATGACATTGAGATACAGAATAAGCCATGACCATACTGAATGGTAGAGCAGATTCACAGGGCCGAATGGCCTACCCCTGTAGCTAGTTTCAATACAAATTCAAATACAGAGCTTGATTTGCTGAGGGATTGAAATTGAACCAGGAGGGAACTGGAATCTTCAAATCTAGAGATGATGAAAGACTAGGTGGGCAAACATTGGGGTAACCTGTTCTGAGGAAGAGTCACCAGACTTGAAACATTAACTCTGATTTTTTCTTCACAGATGCCGCCAGGCCTGCTGAGCTTTTCCAGAAACTTCTGGTTTTTGTTCCAAATGTTGGGGTGAGGCAGGCCATATTATTTTTTAGTCATGGGCATACAATATATCTAATTTTTGAATCCTTTTGAAAAGTACATTTTTCCCAATTTCTAATTGTGCCCTCATAATAAATTAATCATAACAACACCATGAGTGTTACTTGGTCAGCGCTAGAATAATGGTAGAAAATAGAATGACCTGAAACTGAAGTCTTGAAGAAGGCAAGAGAAAGCCGGAATGATCTTGGAATCATTACAAATCAAATAAGAGAAGGTATAATAAAATTGAGGTGTTTATTGTCACTGTTTTTTTGTTTAGATCCCTGTGTAGCCACAAGGAAAAGTTTGGCTTCAGCTCACTCTCACCTGTTTTAACACAGGTAATTGATGTTGAACAGAATCATAAATTCATACATTAGGTACATTATCCCCAAAACTAGAGCGCAGAAATATTTTAGCTGCTACTAGGAATATACAAAATTATAATTTCAAATTTCTATGCAAAGTCTGACAGTCTCACTATCAGTCGCAGATCCTGGAGACATCTTTGCGGTAGAGATTGTTTTATTATTCCTCAGAGATTACTCCTTTCCAGAGTTGTACAAGTGGAAGACTGAATTGGACAGCATCTGGTTTATTTTACAGTTTTATATAACTTAGTCAACAGCGAGTATCTTGCTGTCATTTCTTAAAGTTTATTTGCAATGCTTCTTTTGTTGGAGATGACTAAAAGTTGAAAGAATCCCTCTCTTTTGCATTTGGTTCTGACTCTTGTTTTTCACTTTTTCTTCAGGGATAGATTATGCTTTCCACCTTTAAAGGTGTGATCAACTTCCAATGCGTGATAACTAGCTTCATCAAAAAAATAGTGTTATGGGTTTCAGGTGAACAAAGAAAACCTGAGTTTTGCACTTCGAGAGGAACTGAATTCCAATTTTAGGGACAGTGATAGAAAGGAGATTCCTGAGTGAAGCGCAAAGCTTTGGCACTGCCCATTACCTTGCACCCTGCTGTGCTCACATCAGCTCCTGGGAAGCTGGTGGCAATGGAACTAACACCATACAGCCAAGTTCTCTAAGCTGCACTCTTCTTCATTCAGGTATAATTATTAAACCTGGGTGCGCTACTGTGTTAATCTTAACAACTGCACTGTTTAAAAATAGTGCAATTTAATTAATTTCATTTGCAATTCAATGCTAAATGACTGCATAAAATGAAAACTATCATGCTCGTCAATAAAGATTTCTCTTCAGTGTTTGTAATAATTTTTAAATTATCCTTTGTTAAACAAAACAGATTGCAAATATGCTAATCTTGTTATATGAGTGTGAAGCATCTTGTCTATTTTGTATTTTACTTATTTTTCAGCCTTTTGCATCTGCAGTTCTGAAGCACAGTAAATATGGATCAGCAGAATTTAAAAATTAAAAAATAAGGTCAGTAATTGCGGAAAAGCAGTTGTAAAAGGTAAGAATGATGATTGGTGAACCTGGCTTCACTATCTTCACTCAACAAAAACCTCTAGGACATTACTTCCGGTTTGCAGTTCAGCCTCAGACCGATGTGCCATGCCTTTACACACTCTGTTTTCTATTAAAAATACAATTTCTGTTCAATATTTCCTTAAACAGGTACATTGGCTGGACAGTTTCTGGAATTACAGTTACCAGCAAAGTCATTGGACAGCAAGCTGTGGAATACTAAACGTTTTCTTAAGACCAAACAACAGAAGTAAGCCATTGGGTCTATGGAGTCTGCTACATCTTCAATAAAGTCAACTCCACCTTCCTGCACTTTCCCCATAAATATTGATTCTCCTCCTGAAAAATCCATCTCAGCCTCGAAAATACTTACCAACTCAACCATGATAGCCCTCTACAATAGAGAATTCCACAGATTCACTACCTTCTGAGAACAAAAAATCTCATCTCTGTCTTAAATATGTCATCCATTACCCTGATATTACACACTCTGGTCCTAGACAAAAGGAAACAACATCTCTTCATCTATTCTATCAAGTCCCCAAATGATCATAAATGCTTCAATAAGATTCCCTCTTCTTCTAAACTCCAGTGAATTCAGGCCCAATCTAACTAACCTCTCTTCATAAGAAAATTTTCATGCCCGGGGATCAGTCCAGCGAACCTTCTCCAGATTACCTCCAATGGCATTACATCCTTCCTTAATTAACAGGCCCTAAAGCTGTGCAAATATTCTAGCTGAGGTCTGACTTAGTGCTTTATATGTTTTTATATTCCATTCCCTTTGAAACAAAGGCCACCATTCCATTTATTTTCCCTATTATCTGCTGAATATGGATGCTAGCTCTCTGAAATTCATTGGAGGACTCCCAAATTCCTTGTCCCATAGCTTTCTGCAGTCTTTCTCCATTTAAATTATATCTAGCTTTTCTATTCCTGCCAAAGTAGGTTATATTCCATCTACTAAGTTTTTGCACACACAATCAGCCTGACTATATTCCTCTGCAGATGTCATAGAGACATAGAGCTGTACATCATGTAAACAGACCTTTTGGTCTAACTTGTACATGCCAACCAGATATCCTAAATTAATCTGGTCCCGTTTGCTAGTATTTGGCTAATATACCTGTAAACCCTTCATATTTGCATGCCCATCCAGATGCCTTTTAAATAGTGTGACTGTACCATTCTCCACCACTTCCTCTGGCAGCTCATTCCATACATGCACCACCTTCTCTGTGAAAAAGTTACCTCTCAGGTCCCTTTTCTCTCTCACCTTAAACCTATGCTCTCTAGTTTGAACTCCACTACTGTGGGGAAAAGACTTTGGATATTTACCCTATCTATGCCCCTCATGATTTTATAAAACTCTGTACGGTTACCCCTCAGCATCCGACACTACAGGGAAAATAGCCCCAGACTGTCCCTATAGCTCAAACCCTCCAAACACAGTAACATCCTTGTTAATCTTTTCTGAACTATTTCAGGTTTCAATGACATCTTTCCTAGAGCAGGAAGACAAGAATTGAATGCAGTATTCCAAAAGTGGTCAAACCAATGCCCTGTACAGCTACAACATACCTCCCAATTCCTATAATCAATGCACTGACCAATAAATGCAAGCATACCAAACACCTTCTTCACTATCCTGTCAACCTGTCATTGTCATCACTTGCATTAAGTAGTCTAACCTTGCATTTGGATTACAAGAATGCATTCAATATTGTGCCATTGTTTTCCCTTTAACTATCCTGCTCATTACCCCTCAAAGAATTCTAATAAATTTGCCAGGCATGATTTCCCCTTTCACAAAGACATGCTGACTCTGCTTTTGTATATTTCTGAATGTTTTGTTTTTACATTCTTCATGATAGACCCCAAGACTTTCCTAAAAAGTAAATGTTAATGTAACTGGCTGACAGTTATCTGTCTCTTTTTGTCTTCATCCCTTTTTGAATAGGGATGTTACATTGGCATTTTCCCAATCGTAAACCTTGGATGAACCAGGAAATCAACTCCCTAACTGAAGATCAGACATGTAGCATTCAAGCTGCGTGACATGGACCAATACAGAAAATCCAGACATGATCTCCGTTAAGCCATCAGGGAGGCCAAGAAGCAGGACCGGACCAAGTTAGAGGCCCAGACCTACAGAACAGACTCCTGCCATCTGGGACAAGGCCTAAACAACATTACAGGATACAAAATGAAACAGTGTAAGATAGCGGACAAAGACACATCCCTCCCTGGCACACTCAATGCTTTCTATGCTAGGTTAGAGCAGGATGCCACCAGTGTGGCAACGCCTGCCCCAACAGATCCAGTCACACCTGTTCTCGCTGTCACTGCTTCAGACGTCAGATCAGTCTTCCCAGGAGTCAACCCAAGGAAAACGACGGACCTGGATGGTGTCCCCGGCCAAGCACTCAGATCCTGCGTGGACCAACTTGGGGAGGTATTCACTGACATCTTCAGCCTCTCCCTCATATAACCGAAGTCCCCACCTGCTTCAAGAAGACCACCATCATCCCTGTCCCTAAGAAAACACAAACCACGTGCATTAATGACTACTGCCCAGTGGCACTGACTTCCATAATCAGGAAGTGCGTCAAGAGGCTGGTCATGGCCTACACCAACTCCAGTATCCCAGCCTGCCTCGATCCCCTACAATTTGCCTACTGATATAAGACATCCACAGTGGATGCCATTTCCCCAACCCTGCACTCATCCCTGGAACAGCTGGACAACAAAGACACCTACATCAGACTCCTGCTCATTGACTACAGCTCAGTCTTCAACACCATTATCCCCTCCAGTCTGATCTCAAAACTGCGTATCCTTGGTCTCAGCTCCGCCCTCTGCAACTGGATCCTCAGTTTTCTGACCTATAGACTGTAATCAGTGAGGATAGGTAACTGCACCTCCTCCATAATAACACTTAACACTGGAGCTCCCCAAGGATGCGTCTTCAGCCCCCTACCGTACTCCCTGTACACCTACGACTGTGTTGCCAAATTCCAAACTAATGCCATCTACAAGTTCACTGATGACACCACCATAGTAGGATGGATATCTAACAATGACGAGTCAAAATAGAGAAGAGAGAAGCAGGGCTTGGTGACGTGGTGCAATGAAAACAAACTGTCTCTCAACATCAGCAAAACTAAAGAACTGATCATCAACTTCAGAAACAAAGGAGGAGAACACACCTCCATCTACATCAACAGAGCTGAAGTTGAGAGGGTGAAGAGCATTATGTTCCTAGGAGTGACGATAACCCATGCCGGTCCTGGACTTCCCACATAGATGCGAAGTCAAGAAGGCACAACAAAGCCACTTCGCCCTCAGGCGGCTCTGGAAGTTGAACATGTCTATAAGGTCCCTCGCCAACTTTTACAAATGCACCGTAGAAAGCATACTGTCTGAATGCATAAAGCCCTGGTATGGCAACTGCTCTGCCCAGTACAGTAAGAAACTGCAGAAGGTTATGTGCATAGCCCAGGCCATCACAGAAGCCAACCTCCCATCCATGGGCTCTATTTACATGGCTCGCTGTCGTGGAAAGGTGGCTAACATCATCAAAGACCCACCGCACCCTGGTAATGATCTCCCACAACCTCTTCTGTCAGGCAGAAGATACAGAAGCTTGAATGCACACACGAACAGGTTTAGAAACAGCTTCTCTCCTGCCGTTATCAGACTATTGAATGGACTCTAGCCTCAAATATTGTAACCTGCAATGTAACCTGTATGCCTCTAAGTCTTTTTGATATGTACGTCCTTTGCTTGCTGTGATCTGTCCATACCGCTCGTTAAAAAAAGCTTTTTACTGTACTTTGGTACACATGACAATAAAATCAATCAATCAATCAGGGAAATCCTTCAGTGCTTTTTCAAAATCTAAGGATTCTTAGCAGATTGCAGCCAGCATATCCAACAATTCTGTCAGTATTTCCTTCAGTATCCTCTAATGCATCCCATCAGGTCCTAGAGTCTTATAAATATTTAGCACTCCCCCGCTTAGGTTTCCTAGAACTTATCTTTTTCCTGTCTGTTCTATGTATTTATTCCTGTGTTCCTTTTGTCCCTTGACTTTTTAGTATTTTTGGAGTGTTCTTAGTGTCTTTTACCATGAAGACTGATGAAAAATATTTATTCAACCTCTCTGCTATTTCCTGGTTCCCCATTATTATTTTCCCAGCCTCAAACTCTAAGGGGCCTATGTTCACTTTGGCACCTGTCTTCATTTTTACACTTTAAAGAAGCTCTTACATTCATCTTCAGGTCACTTGCAAGTTTACCTTCAAATTTACTTTCTCTTTTTTTATTCTGTTTTTGATCATCCTTGGCTTTTAAAACTTCCCCAAACCTCTGGCTAACCATTAATCTTTGCCACTTGGCATTTTTTTTCTTTCAGTTTGATACTATCCTTAATTTTCCTCGTTAAACATGGTTGACTCAGTTCCTTCTTAAAATCCTTTCTCGCTGGGGTACATTTTTGTTGTGAGTGCTGAATTATGTTCTTGAATGTCTACCATCATTCCTCAACCATCTTTGCTGCTAAACCCCTTGTCCAGTTCACTCCAGCTGGCTTTTCCCACATTCCTTTGCAATTATTCTTATTTAGGTTTAGCACAGTTGTTTCCAACCCAAGTTTCGCCCTCTCACACTGAACGCTGAGTACTACCATGTTGTGGAGAGTGTTTTCCTTAATCTAGGGGATAATTTGCTCTGAGATCATTTATTAAATTTGCTTATGTATACGTTAAATCCAAAATAGCCTGATCCCTGGTTGGATCCATTCCTGCAGTGTTTACTTATTCATGCTGTTTTTCAGCCTGTGGTCTACAAAAACAGGGAGATTTTTTTCACGTACACATGAGCTATTGATGGTGAAGTAGAACATATGCATCAGACTGATATCAAGGTTTAAAGGATTAAATTATGAGGGCAAGGGGCATAAATGTTACTTGTGTTTCCTGGTGTGTAGAAGTATTACTGATGCAATGGTTAAGAAGTGTAAATGGATTTCAATAAGGTAAGAAACATAAAGGTTGTATTTCTAATGGGGATTCCAAATCAAGATACTTTTTGAAGTAATGGTAAGCTATTTTGGAGTGAAATAATGAAGTATTTTCCCTGTTGAAGTTTGTGGAAATTTGATCTTGCTCCGCCAGGAAGTAATGAATACTGAGCAAGTTGAAATTTTCAAGTCTAGAATGATGTATTCTTGACAGATAATGTGCATTAAGAAAACTGTATCAAACCTTAACCCTAACCCTAACCCTAACCCTATCGCAGGTTAATTAAATTTGAATGACTGAGGTGAATATTGATCAAATTGAATAATGGAAACGACATGAAAATCTACCTAGCCAGCTTCCATCCCTATGGGAAGGAAACAGCTCAAACCGTATCACTAAAACTGGTTATTGGATGATTTATCTAATTTATGTTAGTGGAATCTTTCTGTGTAAATTAACTGCTTTGTTTCCCATGTTTACAATTCCTGATTACTTTTATGTTTGGCTATGAAACACTCAGGATATCATTAGGTGGAGGAAATGCTTTCTAAGTTCGTGCCTTTGAAAAGACAGAACTGCAAATACTTCCAAAATAGATCACTGAAAGTCAGAAATGTGCATGGCACTTGACTCAAAGATACCTGATGTACCAGGTAGAGGAGCAGGTACCAACACTTCATTATTTTCAATGTGGTTGACACATTGCTCTGCTCCGGCATTTCATGTGTTTAAAATCCCAGGAGACAGAGAGGTCTTCCGAGCATTACTACATGCGGCCATACAGAAAAATGTAGTTGCTCAAAAAGAAATTTGAAAACTCAGTCTCTCTCGGGCAATATCAATGAATATAGAGTTTCAGCTTGATAACATTGTATCAGAACTATTTTCCAGCATCTTCTGTATTTTGCTTTCATCAGTATAAAAGGTTGACTGGTGACTATTACTGGTATATTAGAAACAGTACAGTTTGTTCTCTTAACACTTGACACTTCCACTATATTGCATGGAATCCAATATTTTTGTTTTTGATGTTTGTACTAGAAAAATGTTGTTTGAGTGTATTTTCCTATGAAGTGTCAATCCTGAATATTCAGCTGAGTAACCAGTTAAATGTGCGTTGAATTCCTCAACTCTTCTTTTGATCCTAATAGGATTTTTATTTTGTCAAACTGTGAGAGGGCAGATGGAGCCTTAACTTAAAATCTCATTTAAATGATGATCCACAGAACAATGTAGCATTCGGTCTAGCCTAAGACTTCAGTACTGTGTCCTCAAGGTACAGAATTGCAGAAGGGGGCCATTTGACCCATTATATCTGAGCAGGCTCTTAAAATGAGCATCATTACCTTCTGCCAATCTCCTGCTTTTCCCCATTTCCTTACTCATTATTTCTATCCAAAAAATCGTTCAATGCTCTCTTGGATACCTCACTTGGAACAGGACTTCAATGTTCTGACTCAGAGGACATAGGTAAAGAACAAAACTTATTTCATGAAGGCGTAACTCGTCACGTGAGTATAGTTTCCGATATTTTAAATCTGCGGAACTGCTGTTTTTTTTTCCAGCATTGCATTGCTCTCTCAATTGTCAGTGATTAGTGGCAAAAGTGATGAAATCACAGGTCCTGCTGAGTTTGTAATCTTGACCGAAAGCAACAACTTGCATTTATTTAGCTGCTTTAACATAGTGGAAAGTTTCCTGACATGTGTAAGCAAAAAATAGCTGTGCAATGATAGGCACAGTCCAGTAGGGGCTATCAGGGCAAGTAACCAAAAACTTTTTTAAACATTGCTATGGAGAAGCAGTGAAAGAGGTGGAAAGGCAGAGAGTTAATGAGGGAATTGCAGATCTTCCTTCCTAGCAAGTTGAAGACACTGCTGAAAACAGTGGGAGCATCAAACTTGCAGGTGTGCAAAGAACCAAAAGTTGAAGTGAGATTTTGGAGGATAATAGGGCTGGTGGAGATTTGAGTTAAGGAGGAGAAAGGAATTGGTGTTATTCAAAAATGAGGAAATAGTTAAGATTAAGGCATTCGCTTCTAGTTTGATTGAGGTGATCAATCAATGACAGTTGAATTGAGTTGGAATAAGAGGTATCAACGTTTTGAACCTTATCATGATTTTCGGAAGGTGTACATTGGAAGGCTGGCCTTCGAATATTTAAGTCCAGAGCTCACAAATGAACGAGTGATAGTTTCAGTTGTAGACGCGCTGGGCCAACGGACAGGGACTAGCAGTGTTATGCATGAAGAATCGTGCACTTCTGATGATGGAGTGGACCTGGAGTGGGACCCTCACCTCAGCATCATATATGATATCAAGTTTGCAAGCACAGTGCAAGCAGTAGCAAGGAAGAGGGGTGAAGTTGTTAGCGACCAAAATGACTTTGACGTGGCAGTGATGGTTTTGATCTTCCCAATACTTCAGTTGGAAGAAATTTTTGCTCATCCAACGCAGGGTATCTGACAATTGGAGAAAGAAAACAATGGCGTTACTGTAGAGTTAGGGGTTATCAGATATGTGGAGTATGGCCTATTTTGGGATATTGCTGAGGTTTTAGGGGCTTCACAGTCACAGTAGGTTCTCAATGTGCCTTTTTGATAGTTCCACTGCTCCAGAAAAGCTGGCCAGTGCTGGTGGTGATGGCTGAAAAGCTAGGGTTTCATTCCATCACACTCCATTCGGTTTTACCAGCCTTCCAAAGTTATCACTCCAGGGTCAGTAAAATTTAGCCTTGGCTAAAGTGTTATTTAACTTCAGAGATAGCCCATCCCTGTACTAGTATTTACAGGAGGCATGAATGGAATCATGATATGACTAGAAACCTGGAAACTGAACAAATCAATCTATCCTCTTAATTAGTCTACCCTCTGATTTGAATGCGTAAGCATTCATTTGTTTATTTCTTAACCTTTGTATTAATTTTGCTGGGTTGGTAAAAACTGTACTATACTCCTGACATCTTGTCTCTTCCATCAATTGCCTTTTAGCCTGCTGCTTTAAATTGGCATCAATTTCCAAACCATTAACTACAAATGGTTGGTTGGAATTGAATAAAATTTATAAAATTGCAACTTCACGAGCGGAAAACATGGAAAATTAATAATGTATAGTAGCATTCTATTTCTGAGCACATTTATGTAGAACCATTAATGTAAACGCCTAACACTGAAATTGAAGCAAATTATCAGTTAATAAGTAAGGAACCTCAAGTAGCAGTTCCCAGTGTCAGTTTGTGATAGGCTGGCGGGCTACCCAACTACAGGTGAAAAATATTATATTGACAGATCAATCAGTGAGACTGATGATAGGACAAACGTTAGGCTGTTTCAAAAGAAATTCCAAAGAAAAGTGCTGTTTGTAGTACACAGTTCTTTACCCGTGCTAATGTAGCACGAATGAAACATGACTTCTGTCTACCAGAAGTGATCATGAGAGATCATCGGTGAATTAAAATGAAGCAATCATTGTATGTCATGAAACTTATCAATGTTTGTTTTACACCCTGATGCTTCACTCATTAGTTTCTGGGTCTATGGTTGTTTGCCCATGAAATTCAATTATACTTAAATAAGACCACGACTGTGATACAAAATAAACAAGCTCTTACTGCTCTTGATGCAGGGGACACACTCCCTGCTCACCTACTTGATTGCATTTTCCACGAGGATGCAAAATTCTAAGGGGCCAGTGTGGCTTTCAGCGAGTCTGTACTACTTAGACCTAACCATCACCTCTTAAAGGTGAGGGAAGTTTTCTCAGGAAGTAGGTGCTGGAAGCAGTCAGGGAGGTCTGTCTGACTTGTATGTACCCTGTCTACGGTGCAACAGGGCAGCCGGAAGGTTTTGTGGTGTTCCCTGCCTCAGCATTTGGGGAGGGGAGGCCTGATGTGGGAAGCAGACAGGATGATAAGAGGAACAAAAACAAAGTTGCTGGAAAAGCTCAGCAGGTCTGGCAGCATCTGTGAAGGAGAAAACAGAGTTAATGTTTCGGGTCCGGTGATCCTTCCTC
>JAHRHZ010000073.1:16164438-16224357 GCA_024137785.1 Ginglymostoma cirratum | reverse complement strand
AAGAAGGGTCACCGGACCCGAAATGTTAACTCTGTTTTCTCCTTCACAGATGGTGCCAGACCTGCTGAGCTTTTCCAGCAACTTTGTTTTTGTTCCAGATTTACAGCATCTGCAGTTCTTTTGGCTTTTATTTAAGATAGTAAGAGGTTCTCTACAAACACGAGGGAACATAGCTTTCAGATTCAATGCCAGTGGCATAGCCCTTCACCCTAGATGTCGTGCTGCAAGAAATTCAACAACATTATATCATATCCATCAAGTGTACTACTAGCCCCCTTGTGCTTCATGCTACAATAAATATCTTGAATTAGGAGTCTAAAGATCACTATGAAGCCATTGTTGATTGTTGGTAAAACACATTTGGTTCACTAATGTCCTTTAGGGAAGGAAGCTGCCATCCTTACCTGATATGGCCTGCATGTGACTCCAGATCCACAGCAATGTGGTTAACACTTAACAGCCCTCTGGGCAGTTATAGATGGGTAATAAATGCTGGCCTGGCCAGTGATGCCCACATCCTGTGAATGAATAAAAGTAAATTAGATACCACCACTTGCTTTGCAACAGTCTCCATTCAAATCACTTATACCTCACATTCATTGCTTCATCTCGCTGTCACAGCAAAGACTTTTGAAAGTGGTTGATTGTGTTTTAAAATAATGTCTTTAAGGAGGGCCTTTCAACTCAGCACATGTTGAGCTATGTGTGATTCTGAAATGAAGTTGGTTGGAGTACGGAGGTTGAAAGTAGCACTGTTAGAGTTAAATCAACATTCCACAATGACTGACAGGATGACTACCCAGTAACCGTGCCCAGCTCTCACGTCAATCATCTACTTCACACAGCCCACACCAGAAACATGCACCTCGTGGTGCTGTTGCAATTTTCGAGTCAAAACAGTACTTATACTGCCCACAAAATATAAACTCCCAAATAATTTTTGAACCTTTACACCTGAAGATCAAGACCCACATGGCTGTTGCCATCTGATCAATTCACCCTTAGGAAATTGACAGAGTGCACTTTGTAAGAAGAGTAGGACTAACAAACTATCAAAAATATTTGACAAACATAAGGGAAACATCTGCGGTTTGACTCCCAGCTCACAAGCAGGAATGACTAATGGACAAAGTTAGTAATATTCCCAAAAATTTATTTAACTTCCATCAGAATTAATTAATGGGGAGAATCAGTTGTTGTGGGAAGATGGTGTTTTTTTTGCCTGAAATTTCAGTGATTCTCTTTTGTGCTATCCATTCCTCTTGCTTCAGGCTGCGATTGGATAAATCCTGAGTAATTGTATTTGGAGTATTTAGCTTGAAACTCTATTTACTTAGTCTATCTAGCTCTTTCTCTCTTTCCAGTGAAAATACATTTTCATTCGTGCTGATGCAAATGATAGATTACAACAAGAACCAATAAAAAGACCAGAACTGAACTGTTTCATATTGTCAAAAAAAGCACTACCTATCAGTAATTTACAAATAAACCTCTTCAATTCTGTAGTCCAATTTGAATGATGTTAGAAAAATTCACCTCTTCTAATGTCAGTCACCTTACACAATCGTGCTATGGTCCCCAATAATCTACACATCAATGAACCACTGGCATGTAGATATGCCAAGTCTCTTATTTACACTTCACATTCTCAGATTGGTGCTAAATTAGGGGTCACACACAGGCCCAGATGAGACAATATATTTTTATAACCCTTTTAACAAACTGTCAACAGACATGTGATCTTGATGGATTCTCTTCTGTCTCTGGTTAGGAATGTTTGTTTGTATATGCTTTTGTGGGAAAATGAACACTCGTATTTTCACAAGCCACCTGAGGATTATTTTAAGATATTGCTCTTATACATTCCTTAGATTATAGCTGACAGTTTATGGCTGTCAATATTCCGACAAAAAATTGAGTAATGTCAACATTTGATCGCAATGAAGACTGTAATTTGAGCATGAAGTTTTTGTTCAACATTCAGTGTTTTAATTGAATTTCATGATTAGTCCCACTGCTGGTAATTCTGAAAGACCGTTCAGCTGAAAAACCGGAAACATATGATTTAGACACATTCTTATTTACAATGCTTAGGTTGGATGTTAGGTTAAATCACCCTTTTAAAAATTTTGTATGGATTGTTATGAACCCAACAGAGAGTGATGCACTTGAACCTCCAGTAACTGTCTGAAAGGATCAGACAATATTTCAAGTTTTAAGCCTTTTACTGTAACATGTTTAAACCACCATTGTCTAAACACCGAAATAAAAGTCAAAAGCGCAGGAGAAACTCAGTAGGTCTGGCAGGAGCTGTGGGGAGAAAAACAGTGTTAATGTCTTGAGTCCAATATGATTCTTCTGCTTTTAGAACAGATTTTCATCATCTAGAGCACTCTTCAGTGGGCAACTTATACTTGAAATAACAGACAAGAACTTCTTCAATTAACTTTTAACACAACAGTCAATCTCCCACTACATTATATGTTAGACATGTCTTGCGTGGACACTACATTCTAAAATCAATCTTCCAAACTAAACTTGGTTTCAGCTCCCAATGGCTTTCTTCATTTTTCCTTTCCCCAGCGGAATAACTTCTAATCTCAGATTTGACTTTCACTGAGAATTAGATTGAACACTGACTAGTGTTTTTGAATTTCAGCGCATTTTAGTAACACTATAACCTGATGTTACAGTCACTTGCTTTGGACATTTTTCATGATTCAATGACAACATATAGCATTGCTTTTTAAGCTACCATTTATTGCCCATCCCTAATTGCCCTGGAAAAAGTGGTGATGAACTGTCTTATTTGAACCACATAGTTCACAGAGAAAGAGTTGTGGGAATTTGACCCAGTGATAGTGAAGGAATAACAATATAGTTTCACGTTAGGATTGTGTGCAACCAGGAGACAAACTTGTAAGTTATGGTGCTCCTATGCAGCTGCTGCCCCTCTCCTTCTAGATGGTAGAGGTTTTGATTTTGGAGCAATTGGAGCAGCCTTGGTGGATCACTGCAGTGCACCTTATACATGGTACATACTGCTGCAACTAGGTGTCAGTAGTAAAGGGCTGAATGTTGAAGGTGGTGAATGGGCTGCCAATCAAGCCGGCTGCTTTGTCCTGGATGAAGTTAAGATTCTTGAGTGTTTTGCATCTGCACAAATCCAGTCAGATGGAGAATATTACATCACACTCCTGGTTTATGTCTTCGTGGATGGTGGACAGACAGAAGGCGAGTTACTCAAAGAATTCCTAATTTCTGAGCTGATCTCATAGCTGCAGTACTTACACGGCTGGGTTCATTCAATTGCTAGTCAATGGTAACCTCCAGGATATTTATGGTGACGAATGCAGCAATGATAATGCCATTGAATGCATCTTCCTACATATTCCATGTCAACATGTATCACATGCATCGTGTATTCAGGTAGAAATGCTAATTATGTTTCTTCCAGACCCCTAATGCCATTTATCTTGGAATGAAATAAACAATTTAAAACATAATCATTTATTAAGCCTAACATTTCTAATACCTCCCTTTGAGACTTGGAGATTAACTGTCTACCCACAATTAGCATAATTGTACTTGCTACTACCTATACATGTGAAAGCTGAGTGCCTCCTTCTCAGTAAATCAGCTTGTACCTCCTTTAGTCTTTAAGCATCCAGCCAAACAGGCTTGCCTTCAGAAAAAATTCAGCCTACACGATGCCTTCACTTCTCCACTTTGCCTTAAAGAGACAATCCCAAAGCATACTAGTTACAAATGTGAAGTCAATAAAATCATCTATAACTTTGTTACTGCAGTTACCTTTCAGAATTAGAAATGTTTATTCAAACTTTGCTAATAATTTTTCTTTGCATCATCGGGCAAAATGTTGCTATTCCCTGTCAGTGGATTCGCAGCCAGGGGCCCTGTAAAATTCCTAGGTGGCCTTTCCACCTGTTTCCAACCTGTTCATTATTTTGTGGGGATTGTGAGCTATAGGCTGACCTACTTCCTCTGTCCAAATTGAGGCCTTTATGTGGTTAAGTAATGGTTTTAGTAACCGCAGATTTTTAAAAAAATCTCATGATTTTTAAAAAAATTAATAAATTAAAATTACATCACTAAACTGTTACGAAAGCAATGATTTCTATTCTACAACTGCTTGAAGCTGTCAGTCAAACTATTCACTTAACAGGCACCACACTGTAATAAGGTGAGGTCGGTACAATTTGTCACAAATCTTATAATGGGAACGCTCAGGCTCTTTTCAAAGATAGAGAGAACCAGTAAATAAATAAGTTGCTGATATAAAACAAGATCTCCACAAACTTTATTTTAAACTTTAAAGTCCAGAAGTATTGAACCACATGATAGCCTTGACAGTTCACTGACAGCTTTGACAGTTTAGTAGGCCCTTAAAATTATTTTTAGGTTTAAGTACTTATTAGGCGTCTTTAATGCATAATTTGCACAATCACAAGGGGAACTTGAATTCCAATCACTTCCCCTTTCCCCCAGCCCTACAAATGACCTCACAACCCCCAAACATATTTGGACACCATATCCAAATATGTACTTTACCTCTCTAAAAAGATCACCCGGGCTATCCAGACAAATCCACAAATTTAGATGGGCTCTTAGCAGATATGCTCACTTCAGGCTGTTACATGCGACTCTATCATCTCACTGCTAAAGCTTGCTGAAAATCAAACCCAGAGTCATCACAAAAAGCAAAGATTTTGGAAACTACACAGGTTGACAGAAGGCACCAACAAAGTTTCTGTACTTAACAAGAATGAATATTTATTACAAATAAATAGACCCTAGCTACAGGTAAACAAATATGGACCATTGTCATATTACTGTATTAGTTAAAACTCTAACCCCTTACAAAATCCCCCTACACATGCAGAAAGACAGACAAGGTAAGGAAAAAACATGGGTGCTATGTGTAAAGGGAAAGAATGGGAAGGCAAGTCATTGGCTCCTGATTGCAGACATAATTCTTGTGCTAATCAGAATGCTGCTTCATGCTCTTCCTACCCTGGAGATTTTCATTTGTTTGTGAAATAACCCCACAGAAGTCAGTCTCCTGTCACCAAGTCACCCTACATATAAATGTGAAAAGTACTTGACGCTGGTCTGGCATCTTCAGAGCCTGCTCTCTGAATGAATGGAACCCCTGACACTCCCACTTATATCTGTCAGCCAGGGCTGTCTGACTTGACGAGATTAACAGCCCCAAATAGGGAACTCAGATTCTATGAGGTCCACCTAGCTGACATCCTTACAATCATTACAGTTTACAGGAGGTACAGGCTGACCAATTAGCACTTATGAAAGCCTCTGACCTATCACTTAAAAGTCACAGCAAATGCTGAATAAAAAGGTTAAAGCTTTTTTCACTGTAGCAAACAGAAACAATTCCCAAACCTGCAGAGATCTGATAGTTTGTACCCATCTCGTTCATTGCCTCAAGCTGTTCAGCTACCTAGGAAAAATCAAATAGTTATTGGTAGGCAAAAGGCCTTTGTCACCTGTAACTAGTCAGTAGTCTACAGACTTGTCAACTATTGCCACTGAATCTCTATTTGTATACGGTCCTTGGCTCTATTTCATCTGCAAACCATCTACTGCTTGAAAACAGTACTCAGAATGAGTGTCAGGTTACAAGCTTTTCAAAAAATGCAGTAATCTCTCACTTATCCTCGGTTTTTAAAACAGTTCTTTCCCTATTTCAGTCCATAATTAAAATACAGAGGAAATAAAAAGATGCAGTCTCTACCCCAAAGGGATGACAAAATCTTACTTAATTGGAAGCAGGTCATGACTTAAACAAACAGTTGCCTTTGTAGAATGCACACGTGCAGAGCCTGAATTGACACTATTCCTAACTCCATGAAAGTGGGGAATGCGGTGTACATAGAAACATAGAAACTAGGGTTAGGAGTTGGCTACTCAGCCTTGCAAGCCTACTCGACCATTCGATATGATCAAGGTTGATTTTCTGTTCCTCTTTCTCCCCATATTCCTTGGTGCCTTTAAAATCTAAAGAAAATCTATCTCTTTTAAAAATATGTTCAGTGACTTAAACTCCACAGCTTTCTGTGGTTGAGAATTCGACAAGTTTACCACCATCTGAGTGACTAAGTTTCCACATTGCAATGGTAAATAGTCGATCCCATTTCCTGTAAGTGTGGCTCCTAGTTCTGGATTCCCCACCCAGGGAAAACATCCTCCCTACATCTAATCTGTCCAGCCCTGTTAGAATGTTGTATGTTTCAACCAGAACTCCTCTGACCCTTCTAAACTCTAGTGAATGCAGGCCCAGTCAAACCAATCTCTCCTCATAGGTCAGTTCTACCATTCCCAATGTCAGCCTAGTGAAATTCTGCTGCATTCCATCCATGGCAAGTATATCCATTCTGAGCTAGTGAGATAAAACTGCTTACAATACTCCAGGTATGCTCTCACCAAGGCCCTGTGTAACTGCAATAAGACATCTGAATTTTTGAACTCAAATTCTCTTGCAATCAAGGCCAATATGTCATTTTACCTTCCTAATTCAGGTGGCATGTTGGCTCAGTGGTTAGCACTGCTGCCTCACAGTGTCAGGGACCCAGGTTCTATTCCATCCTTGGGCAACTGTCTGTGTGGAGTTGGCACATTTTCCCTGTGTCTGTGTGGGTTTCCTCTGGGTGCTCCAGTTTCTTCCCACAGTCCAAAGATATGTAGGCTACGTGGATTGGCCATGCTAAATTGCCCATAGTGTTCAGGAATGTGTAGATTATGGGGGATGGGTCTGGGTGGGATGCTCTGTCGGTCAATGTGGACTTGTTGGGCCAAAGGGCCTGTTTCTGCACTGTAGGGATTCTATGATAATTGCTTGCTGCACCTGTCTGTCTACTGTTAGTGATGTGTACAAAGACAGTCAGATCCCATTATCCGACATTTTGCCATTTCAGTAATATTCTGTCATTCAGTTTTTCACACTGAAGTATAAGTCTTCACATTTAATCATGTTGTGCTGAAGCCTTCTTGCATCCTCCTCCCAACTCACAATTCTGCCCAGTTTTGTGTCATCAGCAAACCTGAAAATGTTGCATTTGGTTATCTCATCCAGGTCATTTATATATATCATGAATGCTGGGGCCCAAGCTCTGATCTTTGCAGTGCCCCACAGACGTGCAGTTTAGTTGGACTGGCCATGCAAAATTACTTTGTACTGTCCAGGAATGTGCGGGTTAGGTGGATAAGCCATGGTAATTGTGATGTTACGGGGTTCGGATGGGGGGGAAGTGGGCCTGGGTGGGATACTCTTCAGAGGGTTGGTACAGACTTCTGGGCCAAATGGCTTCTGTCTGCAATGTAGGAATTTTATGATTCTATGAATCACTGCCTGTCACTTGGCAAAAGACCAATTTATTCCAATTCCCTGTTTCTTCTCTTTCAGGTAATTCTCAATCCATGCCAAGATGTTAGCCCTATCTCATGTGCATTAACTTTGCCCACTAGGTTCTAATGAGGGACCTTATTGAAAGCCTTCAGAAAATTTAAATGCACCAAATTCATCAGTTCTCCCTTATCTGTTGGACTAGTTGCATTGTCAAAAAACTGCAATAGATTTGTTAAGGAATGCTTCCATTTCATAAACCCATGCTGGATTTGTCCTGCCCCATTAATGCTTTTCAAATATTCTGTTCTCATGTCTCATAATAGACACTATCATTTTTTTCCACGACTGTTGTTAGGCTAACTGTCCATAATTCTCTGCTCTTATCTTTCCGTCTATTTTTAAATAGTTAGGTTACATTTGCCACAATCCAACCTGTAGAAACTACACCAGTTCAGGAGCAGGAGTTCTTAAGTTTGGCCGTTTCCACAAATTTCACCTGATAGAAAGGCTCCCTGTTGTGACAAAATCTGGGTTTTATTTTCTTTGGAAGCTGAAAAGGTCAGTTTCCTTTCTCAGCTTCCCTTTCAAGTTACTTTTCCAAGTGCAATCTGCATTTCAAAATTAAAACAAGCTTTGAAACCACTCCAGATGTAGGAAAACACAGAGGAACATATTGATGACCAGACAGCTTCATTCACAATCAAATTTGCAAACTTACCACTGCTAGAGAATTTAGTCCAATGTGACAAAAGGTCAATAAATTTTGCATCATGCAATAAAATTCCCTACCTTTAGAAATTAAGTCTTGTTATAATAAACAGAGAAAATAATGAGCTTGCTGAACAACTTTTAGAGTTAGATGAAGAAAAACCATTAAAGATTTGTTTACTCTCAATTTATGAGTAATGGTATAAGCTGGATGTTGAATTTGATTAATTTTATTCTGCAATTGATCTTGTAGACCAAGCTCCCTTTAAGAATCATGTGTTCTTTTTACAAGATGGTTATAAAGCCCAAAAAATCTAGTTTTCAGCTCAACAGATGACAATATTCTTTTTGTTATATAACTATAGCGATTACATGAGAAATTATTCAGAATTCTAAATAAACAATTTAAATTAACCTTTGAGTAAAATTTTCACGGTTGTAATATTTTTAACTAGTCTTTTTAAAATATGTAAATTAATAATTGTTGAAACTTTTATAAAACTGCATGCTAAAGAATTGCTTTTGTTTCTGAGTAAATTAGTATTCAGGGTATCTATTTAGCAGACTAATTAGGCAGCTTACAGGTTAGTTCATAAAAATTCCTACAGGTGCAGAGCTATCATGAGATGTTACAGAACAATAATGTTCATAATTTCAGAACATGCTTGAGACACCATGCTTCAATAGTTCTTGTGTTAGATTTTAGTACATCTGTCAATTCTTCATTTTTGCAGGATCTTTACACTTTTTGCCACTCTCCCAAAAGTTGAATGGACTGTGCTTGACTTCAACAGTTTCTGCAACATACAAACGTGGGTTGATTGTTCAAATCTCCCAAACAGTGGAACTAGGATGGTAGGGCCCAAAACTCACACTGAAAGACTTACTGTCCCGTCAATAGCACTGACAGTCCCTTTTTGCCCAAACTACTTTAACACTACTAAGTTACTATGACAATACTAAACAGAATCATGCTAAACAATAAAGAGACTTTCGGCCAAGGGTTGACTGAATTGATTCTTTGACTCAGGGAGGTTCAGTGGGGAGAGGAGGAATGGAAACGATTGACAAAACCAAATTATAGACAGAAGAGGTAGAACAGCAGTGCAAACAGCAAAGGGGGTATGTTGGTGTTGCATTAGACCTTATCTATACATTGGAGTGGGAACAATCTTACTTGGATATTCGACTTGCTGACCACCTGCTATCATCAAATAATTGGCAACGAGGTAAATGATACCACTGCTCAGAAAATCATACATTACTGAATCATTGCCTGTATCACAGAATCCCTACAGTGTGGAAGCTGGCCATTCAGCCCATCAAGTCCACATTGACCCTTTGAAGAGCATCCTACCAAGGCTCACCCCATAATCCTACATTTCCCATCCACCTAGCCTGCACGTCCCTGGATAATTCAGCATGGCAAATTCACCTAAACTGCGCATCTTTGGGCCATGGAAGGAAACCAGGGCAAACCCACCCAGACAGAGGGATAATGTGCAAACTCTACACAGACAGTTGCCCAAGATGGAATTGAACACAAGTCGCTGGCGCTGTGAGGCAGCAGTGCTGACTACTGAGCCACCATGCCACCTTTGAGAAAGGAAGAAAACCAAAACAAAAAGGTAATGGAGAAACGGAACTGGAAGTGCCAAAAAGAGATACGGAAATAAAAGAAAGAGAAACAGAAGTGGGCAAGGAGAAAGAGGGTCATGAGGAAAAGAAATGAAGGAAGAGAGGAAGCAAAGCAGTCACAAAGGACAAAATGAGAAATAGACGTGGGAAAGGAGAGATAAAACGTTGTGGAGCTGGATGAACACAGCAGGCCAAGCAGCATCAGAGGAGCAGGGAAGTTGACGTTTCAGGTCTTCTTCAGAAAAGTCTTCTTCAGGAAAGGAGAGAATTTGCTTTGCAAATTTATGACAAATATTTTCCAAAAACAAGAACAGTTGAGATTATAATAGTAATCAAAACATTTGAGGAGTACAGATTCAGAGAAAAGTGTTCCAACCTATTGAATGATAGATGACTTGGGTGAATCTTGAGCGTGGTGTGCATGTTGTAAGCTTGCACCTTCCCTCTTATCATGGTTGAGGTCAGTTGAGCCTAAGATTTTAATCTAGGGTTCCTCTGCACTTTAAGGTCAAGATTTTCACTATGATGAAGAGCATCTCTGGTATAGTGAAAATGACAGAAGTTGGGAATTCCTCAAACCCAGAGATTCTCAATTTGTCAAGGGTTTGGGTTGTTATACACTTCGAAGATACATATTTTTGAACAGTCCAAGTCCACACTCTTTGAATGAGAGCTTTATTTTAGTTAACCACATTCTGTAAGACTCATATCCCATTGCTTATTAGCTCCCTGTATATACAACCAATTCTCACCCAATCAACCCTTAATATATCCATCATTTGTTCCATCAGGCCTTGAGCATTCTCTAAGACTTTATAGGTGGTAACATAGGGGCTTCAGAGAGGTCCATGGTTAACACCTGCACAGTTCCAAGAAATCAGATTTCAGAGACTCCATAGTGTGTATATTAAACTAGGTTAGAGCATGTCTGTTCTCCACATATTTCTAATAAATAATCAGGGTGCCCCAAGAAGTATGGTACCCCTTTGCACCTGGTATTAAAACACCTTTGCAAAGGTCAACTTGGTTTTGAGATTGAGAAAAGTAAGCATGCTTGTCTAGGTACCTGTTGTACTGGAAAGTACACACTATAGATAAATACATAAACTTGGGTTTTTATATTTATTGATGGGATGTGGGCATCACTGTCTAGCCTAGCATTTGTTACCAATCAATAATTGTCCTGGAGAAGATAATGGCTAGAATTATTTCTGAACTGCCATCATCCCCTGGCATAAGAATACCCATAATGCTGTTGGGAAAGGAGTTCCAGGATTAGTGCATGGTAAAGATGAAGGAATGGTGACTTTATGGATCAGACCAAATCCTGCCAAAATATTCAGAAGATAGTCTAGTCCTTAACTTTTTCTTACTTAAAAGGTAAATATAAGGTGTTGCATGACAGATGCAATTTGATTGCTTAAACTACTGAATTTAAAGCAAAACACACTTTATTCATCCACTATGGTTAAAATACAACAAAAGAAAGAAGGAATGAGCATAACTTAACTCTATTGGAAAACTTAACAGAATAATTGATATAGTAATTATCACTAATTAATTGCTCAAATATAGCAACATTCCATGAATACACACTTGGAAAAAGGCAAAGTCAGAACACAGAGTGTCTCACATGCAACTCCCATAGCAAGCAGAGAACCTTCAGCTTTTGGCTGTCACGGAGAGAGCAACCTAACAGCAACTGACGAAAGCTCAACTTAAAATCCCTGGTTTTGTGAGAGCTGGACCATGCCCACTCAGGCTGCTTCTATTGTCCCAAATTTTAAAAAAATAACTGCAAGGCCTTGCAAGCTGTTTATTTTACTGGCTTTCCAACGAGCCAGCTTGCCACCTCTGTCTTAAAACTTGTCTTTTAAAAAAAAGAACAAGTATAATCTCTTAAAGCTACAGCACCGTCACAGCAATAATAATTCCAAGTCAGAATGGTCTGTGCCTCGGAGGGATCATTTGGTGACAGTATTCCCATGCAACTGATGCCTTATCCTTCTAGATGGTAGAAGTCATGGGTTTCGAAGGGACCATCATAAGAACATTGGTGATTCTTAGCAATGCGTCTTGAAGATGGTACACATTTCTGCAACCATCCTTTAGTAAGGAATGGAAGGAATTTTGAAAGTGGTGGAAGGGCAGTCAGTCGAGTGGCCTGCTTTATCCTGGATGTGTCGAGCTTCTTGAATCTGTACTTATCCAGGCAAGTGTACGGTGTTCCAACACGTTCCTGATTCGTGCCTTGTTGACGGTGAACAAACTTGGAGAGTCATTAGGTGGGTTGCTTAATGCAGCATTCCCAGCCTCTGACATGCTCTTCTAGCCATAGTATTAATATGTGTACTGTCGTTAAGTTCCTGACCAATGATAACCTCCAAGGTGTTGATAGTGGGTGATTCAGTAATGGTAATGCAACTTCAATACCAATGGACACTGGTTAGATTTTCTCTTGTTTGATACGGTCATTTCATAGAATCTCTACAGTACAGAAGCAGGCCATTTGGTCCATCAAGTCCACACTGACTCTCCAAAGGGTGTCACATCCAGACCCAGCTCTCCTACCCTATGCTATCCTATCCCCACAAACCCACATTAGCCATAGCTAACTCAACTAATCTACACATCCCTGGACACTGTGGGCAATTTAGCCTGGCCAATCCACCTGAACTGCTTATCCTTGGACTGGGAGAGGGAACCCACACTGACATGGGGAGAGCGTGCAAACTTTATGCAAATAGTCACCTGAGGGAATCAAAACCAGGTCCCTAGGACTGTGAGGTAATAGTGCTAACCACTGAGCCACTGAGCCTCCGTGCCACCCAAGTGTCTTTTGCTGACACTTGTGTGTGCAAATGCTACTTCCACCTATCAGCTCAGACCTGGGTGTTGACCAGGTCATGCTGCATCTGAACACGTCTGCTTCAGTATCTCAAGAGTCCTGAATTGAGTCATCATCAGTGAACATTCCCACTTCTGACATCATGATGAAGCAGCTCAAAGGTGTCTAAGCCTCGGATACTACTCTAAGGATCTCCTGCAGTGATGTCCCATGACTGAGATGACTGATCTTCAACAATCACAGTTATGTTCCTTTATGCAAGGTGTGACTCTAATCAACACAAGACTTTTTGCCTGATTTCCATTGACTCCAGTTTTGCCAGGGCTCCTTTATGCCATGCTTCTTCAACTGCAGCCTTGATGTTGAGGGCAGTAGTCACTATCACCTCACCTCCGGAGTTTAGCTCTTTTCTCCATGTGTAGAACAAGGTTAGTTATCTGCAGCAGAATATAACTGAGCAACAGTGAGCAGATTATTGCTGAACAAATATTGCTCAGTAGCATTGTTCATGACCCCTTCCATCACTTGGCTGATGACTGGAGTCATCACTGGGGCTGCCAGAGCTGTCAAAGAACTGTCAAAAAAATATGTGGAGTTAAAATGAAAATATAGCACTTGGGGTATTTTAGTAAAAACCGAAAGAACTGTGAATGCTGTAAATCAGGAACGAAAACAGAAGTTGCTGGAAGCTCAGCATGTCTGGCAGCATCTGTGAAGAAAAAAATCAGCCTTAATGTTTTGGCTCTGGTGACAGTTCCGGAGTACTGATGATAGCTGGGCAAACATCATTTATATGAAGAAAATAGAAAGGATGGGGGAGTAAATGAAGGATAGAGCCCAAAGAGAGAGAAGAGCAATAAGATAGACAAAGGAGTTGATAACGATCTGGCTAGGAGGGTAAATAGTTGTTAATGGGGACTGTGAATGACTAACAATAGATAGTGTGTAATGGCAGGCTATGTGATAGCAAGGTCTGATGTGTGGGGTAGGGGGCTAGGACATAGGAGAATCATTGAACTCAATATTGAGTCCAGAGGGCTGCAGGGTCCCCAAGTGGAAAATGAGGTGTTGTTCTTCCAGTTTGCATTGAGCTTCGCTGGAAGATACAGCAAACCAGAGACAGAGATGTTGGCCAGGGAACAGGGTGGTGTGTTGAAGTGGCAGGCAACAGGTAGCTCAGGGCCTTTTTTGAGAGCAGATCATAGATGTTCTGTGAAGCAGTCATCCAGTCTACGCTTTGTCTCCCCAGTGTAGAGGAGACCACAATGTGGGCAGCAAATGCAGTAGACCAGATTCTGGGAAGTGCAGGTGAAGTGTTGCTTCACCTGGAAGGTATGTCTAGGCCCTTGGATAATGGGGAGGGAGGAGGTGTTGCACTTTTGTCGGTTACAGGGGGAAGGTGCTGTAGGGCTGTGGGGGTGTTGGAAGTGAAGGAGGTGTGGACAAGGGTGTCCCGGAGGGAACGGTCCCTGCAGAAGGTGAACAAGGGAGGGCAGGGAAATTTGTATTTGATGATGGCACCTCGCTGGCAGTGGTGGAAATGGATCTGATGATGTTCTGGATGTGGACGCTGGGGGAATGGGAAGTTCCCTATAGGGCTCCCCTTGTTCTCACCTACCATCCCACCAGCATCCACATGCAGAAGATCATCAGACCCCATTTCCGTCACCTCCAGCGAGATGCCACCATCAGACACATATTCCCCTCCCTTCCCTTGTCTGCCTTCCGCAAGGACCATTCCCTCTGGAACACCCTCGCCCACTCTTCCTTCACCCCCAACACCAACCCCAACCCCCCCACAGCCTCTCAGTACTTTCCCTACAACCAACGAAGGTGCAACACCTACCCATTTACCTCCTCCCTCCCCATTATCCAAGGGCCCAAACATACCTTCCAGGTGAAGCAACACTTCACCTGCACTTCCCAGAATCTAGTCTACTGCATTCGCTGCTCACAATGTGGTCTCCTCTACATTAGGGAAACAAAGCGTAGACTGGGTGATCACTTCACAGAACATCTACGTTCTGCTCGCAAAAAAGACCCTGAGCTACCTGTTGCCTGCCACTTCAACACACCACCCTGTTCCCTGGCCAACATCTCTGTCTCTGGATTGCTGTATCCTTCAGTGAAGCTCAAAACAAGCTGGAAGAACAATATCTCATTTTCCGCTTGGGGACTCTGCAGCCCTTTGGCCTCAACATCGAGTTTAATAATTTTAGGGCCTAAACTCTCCCATGTCCCAGCACCCTTACCCTACACACCAGGCCTTATTTATCACATAGCCTGCCATTACACACCCCCTGTTGTTAGTCTCTAACAGTCCCCATTAACAACTATCCACCCTCCTCGCCAGATTGTTATCAACTCTTTGTCAGTCCAACTGCTGTTCTTTCTCTTTGGGCTATATCCTATCGTTTACTCCCTACCCCACCCGCTTCCCTACTTTCTGCATATAAATCAATGTTTTCCCAGCTACCATCAGTTCTGAGGAAGAGTCACAGGACCTGAAGCGTTAACTCTGATTTTCTCTTCACAGATGCTGCCAGACCTGCTGAGCGTCCAGCAACTTCTGTTTATGCTCGGTATTTCAGTGTTCCTATTGACACTAGCACGTTTTAGAATTTATGCTGCATGACTGATTTCCCAAACTATAGTTTTTGATGACCAGCTCCATCTCTTTGTAGTAAGGCTTCCCAAACTGTGGGTCATGATGGCCAATGTAATCAGAAGCTCAAGGCTGGCAACAGATGCTGTGAAGCCCTGAATGCTGTCAGCATAAGAGTTTTGCTTTTAACAGTGATCTAGGTTCCTGAACCTATCCTGAATAATCTAGTGGAGATTTTGGATGCTTTATAATTTGGATTAAACACCCGGCACCTCCAGACCTGAGTCCTCCGTGTACACCCTCTTGAACACAGACTGGTCTACCACCACTAACCCCGACTACATACTGACTTTACCCCCACAACCTCACACCTCCCCTCACCTGATCCCCACCTACCCTTATAGTCCTCAGAACACAGCAACTTGGAAGCACCAAAAACAGGACTGCAATGTGAAAACATTTGAAAAGCTCTAGCCTCCCAAATTCTCTAGAATTTTTTTTGTTTGAAAGGAGAGAAATTGTTTAGATGCGTTTTTAATGCATCATATCCTGACATGACACTAGGATCCAATGGTTCCTGCACCACAAAAGTCTAATGGAATGGAAATCTGCATTACATACGGGATTGAGCACTTCAGTGAAATGTCAACTTTTATAAGGGATTAGTTGAAGGATTTTCAATGCATTGATGTTTGTACTAATGAGTGTCTTTTTTTCAGTAGTGACAACTTTACTGGACAAAATTTTATTTTCTCTCAGCACTTCTTCTGTGATAGACTCCTGATGGATACTAGATGGTATGGAGCAGGAAGGGCAAATGATAGAGCATGCAGGGAAATGCATTGACACTGAGATGACTAGAGTTATAATGTGCTGCAGAAATCATTGAGTGCGAGGGTGGTTGATGGGCCATGAGAGATGAGTTGATGGGCATAGGGCTACAGGCTGGCATGAAGCAAAGTGACAAGTGTATAGGTTGGGATGAAGGGTGTGAAGGCCATGGAGTGGCATGGATGAAGCATGGAGAGGGATTGAGAGCAAGAACAATGTTTTATGCTTTAAATCTTTATTCAGGCTTTGAATACAGTGCTGGATTCCACCAACTGGCTCTCCATCCGGTCTGCCTCAAGGACCAGTATCCTCCACCATTCTTCCTGGGTGACCTCGCCTGACTCCTCAACCAAACCATCACCACTCATCCCATGGACTAAAATGGAAAGTGTGGGCATCTGTTTTTGAAGTTGGGATTGTGGAGCTGGAATTTCTCCTACTTCTGTACACCTGATCTATGATTGAAAACCTGGGTTCGCGTATTCCAAAAGTAAACAATGAGTAATGTCACATGACAGCCAGGAGCCAGAAAATTACACATTTCAGTTGGAGTAAGTGTTACTTTAAGTGAATTAATAATAAGAAACCTGGCACAGAGTGGGTGCGGAGGCATTAATTAATGTTCATGGCTTAAACGAAATGCTAATTATTTTGTGAAAAGTGGAGTTGAAATACTTTTTCTTAGATCACAAATGCCCGGCTCAGATCAGTTGTTTGCAGTTCTCGTGCCACATGAGAACTTTGGGCACTTCTTGAGTGACCATGCCTGTAATAAGTGTCTCTGGACTTTTGAGCGTGGGCACAGGATTTTTAAGCTTGAGGGTTAACTGGCGTCACTACAGAGCATCAGGGAGGATGAGAACTCCTTGGACCCTACATTCAAGGAAGTGGCCAGCCCCGCAGCACTGACAGGTCAGGATAATAGATTGGTTTCATTAGGATAAAGCAGGAAGCTCCGGAGTCTTCAGGGTGTGAGCCATTCTCAAATAAGACTTCAGATTGAAGATGGCTGTGAGTGACAACACATTAAAGGAGTGCAGTTCAGACCATGGGAATAATGGGAAAAGAACTGCACTGGAGGGAGCAGCAAAATTTTGAAATATGGTTGTTTGGACAGACTTCATAATTAGAGGGACAGACAGGCATTCTGATAACTATCATCAGGAAGGTCACTTCACTTGTTATAGTCCTGATACCCAAGTCAATGATATTGTCGAAAGGGTGCAGAATATTCCATAGGGCTAGGGGTATGTGCCAGAAATTATGATTCATAACAGTTTAAGCAACATAGAGAGGGCATGCATTCTGATCCTACCGTCAGATTTCAGGAGCTAGGACAAATTTTAAAAGTAGGACTGCCAATGCTGTGCACAGGCAACAGTGAAAATAGAAAGCTGGAGAGAATCAATGCATGGCTTGAGGGATGATATTGGAGGAAGGGTATTAGATTCTTGGGTTCAGTTCTCAAAAGGAATGGATTACACCTCAACAGGATAGGGTCAATTTTCTTTTGTTCATTAACGGATGAGGGTGTTGCTGGCTGAGCCAGCATTTATTGCCATTTCCTAATTTTCCCGAGGGTTTTTTTTAAGAGTCAACATAATTGCTGTGGGTCTGGAGTCACATGTAGGCCAGACCAGGTAAGGATGACAGTTTCCTTCCCTAAAGGACATTAGTGAACCAGATGGGTTTTTAATTGACAATGGATTCTTGGTTATCATTAGACTTTAGATTTTTAGATTTAGATTTTATTGTCACATGTACTCAAGTACAGAAGTACAGGAAAAGTGCATAACGTCATCACACATGGCGCCATATTGGGTACCAAGGTGCCCAAGTACAAAAAACTTATGTACAGAGTAGTAAGACAAATAAGAGTTAACAAGTTAATCATTATTTTGTAGAATTGTAGAAAAATGAAGAAATAGGTAATAGTTTACATTCAAGTCTTTCATAGTTTAAACTAAGAAAATAAAGGAATAAGTTAAAAGGTCAACAGTCTTTGATGAGTCTTCGGCATACCTCACCCTCTAGAGAGACCTCAGCTATCTGTTCTCAATGTCACAGTCATAGATACCATTGCTGCTGCCTTTCTGATCTCCCCCACTGCTTCGGAAACATGCCCAGGCCAAGATCCACTTACACGCCGAGCCGAGACACTGCCATGAGCCACCGAGAGACCAGCTGATGTACTGCTGAGATCCGCCACGAGCCAACGAGAGACCAGGCCAGGACCTGCCATAGGGGAGCTGAACACCAAAAGGGGGAAAACATCAAAAAGGGGCAAGGAAAGAGAAGGAAAGGAGAAATAACCAGAGGAGTTCCTTGCTTTTCAACCATCTTGGCTGGAAAGGTCTCTTAATTCTAGATTTTTTTTTAAATTGAATTCAAATTTCACCATTTGCAATAACGGGATGTGAACCCAGATCAATAGCCTAATGATAATATCACTAGGCTATCACCTCTCCTAACAGGAAGGTGCACTGGTATCACTGGGGAAAGTTTAAACTATGAGAGATGGGCACCAGAATGTAAACTTTGAAAAGTTGTTTCAAATACATAGTGAGATTGCTGGACAGTAATAGAAAATGGAGAAGTTCTGAGATAAAAACAGATCAAGGAGGGCTACAAAAATTCTGTCACATACAGTATGAAAATGTACAATGTTTGATGAATAAGTTTGCTGAGCTGCAAATAGCTATTTGGAAACATGGTGTTGTCTTAAATGTGGCTTAAAAATTGTGAAGATTGGGTGCGCAAAATCCAAGGGTATAATGAAATAATAGTACTGTTTAAATATAACACAGCAATGTTCGAAAGAGCAGATGTCCTTGATGGAACAAAGATAATAGCCACTTGTTTAGAGTTGAGAAGCAAAAAGGCTCTGATAGAGCCATTGGGACAGATGGACTTACAAATAATGGGAGAGAGAAATGGAAAAGCAAATCTGCAAAGAAATCTCATACATTTAATAATTACCCAAACATCAATTGGGATAGTGTTAAAGTAGAGAGCACAGAAGATAATGGCATTTCTAAATATATTTATGAGCACTTCTTAATTGACTTAGAAAGGAAGAATTGCTGGACCTGATGCTGGGAAGCGAAGTGAATCAAGTAGAGCAAATGTTTGTGTGACAACTCTGGGATGAGTGAGGTCTTTGTATCACAAGTTGCTGGATTTTATGTTTCCCTGCCAGTTGTGTTTCTGACAGAGTGGCACATAAAACAAATCAAGTGGCTAACTCACCATATTCCCACCCACCCAAAAGTTCACCCCTACAATACTCTAGGATGCTGCAGGTGGCAGTCCACTTGCTATCTTCACAGGTGTAATTAAGACCATAAGACCATAAGACATAGGAGCAGAAATTAGGCCATTCAGCCCAATGAGTCTGCTCAGCCAATCAATCATGGCTGATAAGCTTCTCAACCCCATTCTCCTGCCTTCTCCCCGTAACCCTTGATCTCCTTGACAATCAAGAATCTATCTATCTCCATCTTAAATACACACAATGACCTGGCCTCCACAACCTACTCTGGCAATGAATTCGATAGTTTCACCACTCTCTGGCTGAAGAAGTTTCTCCTTATCTCCAATCTAAAAGGTCTTCCCTTTACTCTCAGGTCCTAGTCACTCCTATCAATGGAAGCATTTTTCCAATATCCACTCTGTTCAGGTCATTCAGTATACTGTAAGTTTCATTTAGATACCCCTTAACCATCTAAACTCCATTGAGTATAGACACAGAGTCCTCAAATGTTCCTCATATGTTAAACTTTTCATTCCTGGGACCATTCTCGTGAACCTCCCCTGAACCCACTCCAGGGCCAGTACATCCTTCCTGAGATATGGGGGCCAAAACTGTGCACAATACTCCAAATGTGGCCTGACCAGAGCCTTATAAAGCCTCAGAAGTACATCCCTGCTTTTATATTCAGGTCCTCTCAAAATAAATGCCAAAGTTACATTTGCCTTACTAACTACTGACTCAACCTGCAAGTTTACAATGAGAGAATACAGGACTAGAACTCCCAAGTCTCTTTGCACTTCAGACATCAGAATTTTCTCCCCATTTAGAAAATAGTCCATGCTTCTATTCTTCTTACCAAAGTGCATCACCTCACACTTTCCCATATTGTACTCCATCTGCCACTTCTTTGCCCACTCTCATAACCTGTCCAAATCCTTCTGCGTCCTCCCCGCATCCTCAATATTATCTGTCCCTCTACCTATCTTTGTATCATCTGCAAACTTAGCCAGAATGCCCTCAGTTCCTTCACCTAGATCATTAATGTATGAAGTGAAAAGTTGTGATCCCAACACTGACCCTTGCAGAACATCACTTGTCACTGGCTGCCATCCTGAGAAAGATCCTTTTATCCCCACTCTCTGCTTTCTGCCAGACAGCCAATCTTCTATCCATACGAGCACCTTACCTCTAACACCATTGGCCCTTATCTTACTCAGCAGCCTCCTGTGTGGCACCTTGTCAAAGGCCAGGTAGATAACATTCATTGGCTCTCCTTGGTCTAATTAAAGATCTATGAAGCTTGTTAATAAACCTATTGACCTGAACGGCATATGGCCTACACTAAATTACCATTGGTCTGGGCAGTGATGCAACTATGGATCAGCTATTTCCCATGAGCTATATGAGACAATGTGAAATGGAATGGTGCACATTGTTTGCCTTGTGTGCACTGAGGTCACCTCCAAAGATGTGAAGCATGCTTTCTTGACTTCAGTTGACTTATGATCCACTCAGGGGACGTGAACTGCTCAACCACGCCTACAACAAAAGATTAGTAATGCAGAAACACAAGGAATAGTTTAGTGAGGATTCATTTATTCAGGAAAGGGGCTATTTTCAATTGATAAGAATAGACCAAGCCACAATAAAATGTGTAAAGCAACAGCAGATAAAGATTGCAACAAATAATGAGTGATCTTTAAGGAGGAGATGCCCCGACTTTAGGGGCAAAGATTGTGGGACCAAAGCCACAATTCTGGATGATACAGCAGATGGGGAATATGATGAATTAAAAGAGTATGTATGGTGCAGGTCAGGAGAATTCTGTAAGCGAGAACCAGGTCAAATACAAAGGGCTTACAGCAGAAGTGAGGACAAAAATAAGACTGGCAAACATAGATCAAAAGAATGAGGTAATCAGCATAAAAAGAAATGAAAAATCTAATCAACCCGTAGACGGTACGCAGGCAGTCAGAATTAGAGCACGTTGTATTAGGGACACTGTGTGTGTGTGTGTGTGTGTGTGTGTGTGTATATAGAGTAACATTCATCCAGCAACAGATTGCTGACTGGTTTGTGCAGTTATGACCAGCTGTGGGTGCTGGAAATCATCAATTTGATTGCAACTCTCTGATTGACTATTAGGCAGATGAATAGCTTGGGTGTTCATGATGCTGAGAAGGAAGCCTCCAGACTACCGAAGTCTCTGTCCTTCTGAAGTGGAAGTAACTAAAGCCTGAAGAAAGCCAATTAACTTCTCCCATATGTTGTTGTAAGTTGCTGCCTTTAAACAGTAACTCAAGAAAATTACAATTAGTGCACCACTCATGCAGAACCTCTTGTGAACAAGTGTAAGAACAGAGGTAGGAGAATAGTATGGTTTGGGAAGGAAAAGGAACAGGTTCTGAAATTATGGGGTGATTGAACTGTTTCCCCAATGACACCAATGTTCTGTTTATATGTATGTGGCGGTAATAAAAGGGGTTTAGAGTTTCAACTATTTGAGTTATACGTTGATAATTCATAATTTTGTGTTGCTTGTAGTTTGTACTTATTAATCTGAAATAAGTAGTAGTTCTAGTCAAGCAAAGAAACCTGGTCAATGTTTTCTACTTCTGAATCTCTATTTCCATTTCTGAAGAAGGGTCTAGGCCCGAAACGTCAGCTTTACTGCTCCTCTGATGCTGCTTGGCCTGTTGTGTTCATCCAGCTCTACACCTTGTTATCTCAGATTCTCCAGCATCTGCAGTCCCTACTATCTCTGAAACAATGTTTTCTATTATCCTGCATCTATCAGACAGAAAATTGAGGACTTCGATTAAATCTTTACCTTTCATGACAACCTCAGGAATATTGCGGTTTCGTTAACAGTGCGCATTCTTAAGTAGGTTATGAAAACAGGTTTAGAGAAGGTGGACAAGATAAAAGGGTTCCTGTTAGTTGATGGTGTAAGACTAAGTGAAAGGTATTTAATGGTTTGTCTAAGAGATGCCGAGGAAGAATCTTTATAGTAATTGCTAATGACCTAGAATTTTTGAAATCCATGAGGTTGTGCCATAAATGACTAAATGACTCTAATAAAGAAAACTTTACGATTAGCTGACCGTGTTACCCAAGTAAACCTTTCTCATGTTTAGATGCCAGTTATGACCATAGCATCTCAGAGTTACATCCCGAGCAAAGGAGGGCAAATTAGAGAAGTTGCTGCAGTCGCTGTTGTAAATTAATTAGCAAATAGATGCAATTATTCGGTGGCAAATAAGTCGACCTTAGAGGCTGTTGTTCAGGGATATCTAAAGAATATTGTCCAAAATTTAAGATATAACTAAAGGAAATCAATTGGTCCTCATCATTTTTCTAACATAGTGCAACTGACATCCCTAGACACAACATGTGGCATCTTTAGGGACAGAAAATCTCATGATCACTATTGTTCACATGGATGAGGTGTGCAAGAAAATAAGCCACGATAGCTTCTATAATTGTTTTTATTGCCAAAAAAAACACAAGAATGGATGAATATAACTGAGCTGAAATCTAAATCTTAAAAAATAGTAACAGTAGAATTGCATTTTTCAGGAATGTTCAGTTTAGTTGGAATAAAATTGATCAAGGATAGTTACAAATTTGCAGTTTGACCTAAAAGGTTAAGACTGTCATTTCCAAGGGACTTAACGTGGCTCAAAATGATGATTTACCATGCAGGCTTGGAGTAATTTACAATGTACTAACAATTGATTCATTTTGTCAATAATAATGGTAATCCTGGCCTACAGGAACAATGACTGGGTGTACTTTCTCAGAACTCAAAATATATAGGCCTCTGTCTGTCTGTATATTTGGTACCCAATTGTTCCTTCGCAACCTGCATCTTCTTTCTCAGGACGCGTGTTCAAAAAATAAGCATAATCCATGGAAGTGGTGGAGATCATTTCCTTATAGTAATGCGATCTGGTTAAGAAATGGTACATTAAAAAGACACCGCAATATTTTTGAAGGAATTTCTTAGCTACTGAGTGTGTCATTTTAAAATTTAAAGTGATACCCCATCCAGTGTTCAACTCCAGTTACTGGACAGTTCAATATTATCTGTTTTCATGTGATTTTCAGAGTTTCTCACATGGTATTTACATAGTCATCCTTGTCAATTTGCAGTAATGCTTCTTCATTCTTTAAATCTCATTTGTGCCTATTGTTTAATGCAAAATGTGAGCAATGAAGACAGTGGGACAATTGAAATATGATGGGTTTGAGTCTTCTCCACACACACCTGCTTAAAATATGGTGATGAATGAAAGAAATTTCAGAAGGCAAGATCTGTTCCATCCTCATCACATTACCTGTATTTCCTTTCCAATCCCTGCCAAAATCACTAACAATCTTTTTTTTGCCTCAGTGGTTCATGGGAAGGTAATTCAGCTTCAAGGCGTTTCTGGTCTATTTTCCCATGTTAGTGCCTATCCCAAACATACAGATAAGAATGGCAGGAGATCCAGGAAGTCTCAGTAACAGCGCCAAAGCTTTCCTGTGGAAGAAGAGATAGCAGAGTCCCCTTCATTAATAATTTGCTAATGTTAGAACTCTCAGTGGTTTTTCATTTCTTTTTAATCCATTTTAGTTTGGATTTGTGAACTGTGAGTTGAGAGCTGAAGGTGACATTTGTACTATGAGCGGTAGTTTGATTTAAAAAAGAAAGAGGAGAACATTTAAACTTATATTTGGGTATAAGGCCATGCCTGGAAGTTGATGGCAGGTTGACTCTTGTTCAAATAACTCTCTAGACAGTTTAGTTCTGGAGATGCATTATACTCAAACAGATTGCAGATGTTGATTGTTAACTGGAACTTCATTGGGAGGCAAACAGTCCAACAAAGAGGAATGAAAGTTTGAACTGGTTTTTAGAACTGTGTTAAAGTCAGAAGGATTGCGGCTGTGAAAGTTACAGGATGGAGACTTGATTATTCCCTGATTGTCCTCCCATGAATGACTTATTGGAAGTTAGGAGAGTGAATTCTCAGTAATATGTATCAAATGAACATTCCTCAGAGCCGACAGGAAGCTGTTTGAATGCATTGGCATCTTTAAAAAACCAAGCAAGATACAATCCCAAATGCCTGTAATGTTACAGATCTTGGATTCTGCTTAAGTGAACTGGCCAGCTACATCTCCTTTTTTCCTTTTGATGTATTCTTTAACTGTGTTTGTTTTTCTGTTGGTCTTTCTGTGTGGGGGGGCTAGAATCAAAGAAAATTGGTTTTAAACCATTGACATGAATTAGATGACCTTATAGTTTAACTTCTCTCTGATAAACTACTGTACTATTAATAAATTGTTAACTATTTTGTTTAAACTATAAAACTGGTGTCTGCTATCAGTTATTCACAAAGTCTGGTACTGGTTATTCAAGAGTCTGGTTAGGAACCATTTGGATTAATTTTGAGGGTCACTGACTGTTCATTTTACTGTGTTACAAATAGAAAGACAGAGAAGCTGATTTGATTTGGCTGTCTGTCTCCATTCTGCATGTCATAACTCAAATTACTCCTGGCTTCAAGGATTTTAGTGGGATAATGCTTACAAATTTCTAGGCACTCTGATAGCCACTTCTTCCGTTGCTTTATTAACATTCCTACTGAACCACTATCATGATTCTTAGCCAGGCATTGAGGAGCTATCCTCTTGGGGGCAGTAAAAAAAAATTCTTAGAAGGCCACCATACATTGTTGGGTCAGGTTCCAGCTAACAGTTTTGGAGAGAAGGTGCAAGTTCCTCCCTCTGGCTGGTGAATCCTGGCATCTAGAAATGCACAGACCAATGAATAATCTTTTGTAGATATTTTTAACGACCTGTTCAGAAATATTATTATACACCTCTTCAGCAGATGAGACCTGAACATACTAACCCACAAAACCCCCCATAATCTTTTATATCCCAAATAGATCACACGTGGAATTGATAGTGTTAGCGCAAAACATGAAGGTGGAGAGCATCACATCTCATGAAAGAATTGATATTAATATTTCTCCCCCAGAAAAATTAAGCATGTGTTTTTCACTTGTATTTATTTTACCCACAACAATGTATAAATAAATATCTAGTACAGCTACTTAGTTAAATGCTCTTGTAAACAATTATCAATTAATAATTTGGAGTATAAGCAAAATAAAGTGCAAGCTTTGTTGTCACCCATTTTGTATTCAATCCTCAGAAGTAAAAACAATGGCATGTTACTTGAAGCTTCATAAATTTACCTACCAACTCATTTCAAGAAACTAACTCAAATAGTTATGATGTGAACATACGATTTCTGTCATTGATTTGTTTCTTGTAGGCATTAGTATAAAAAATGACACCATATAATCATTCCATTTTTCCAGAGTTTAAAAAAAATACCTATTATTAGTCTAATTTCAAAGCTGAAGCTAAAAGACTTATAAAATAGATGCTGCAATTCATGGAATCTCATAATTGTTAGAAGGAGGCCATTTGAGCCATCTTGTTTGCACTGACTCTCTAAGCGTTTTAACCTGGTGTCGACTCTTGCCTTTTCTCTACAACCCTGCACGATGTTTCTGATTTCCAATTCTGCCTTTGATTTTTGCACCATTTTGAAAGCAAAGAAACAAACATGTGACACATCTCAATTTGTCTTTTACCAGCTTAGATCTCTTTGATGTTCACAATTAAAGCAAGACGTATTTCCTCTATTATATACCTGCGTAAGTCACAATGAAGGCCTTTCCTTTTATGAGCTAGATTTTTTTTGAGATGACCAAGCATGCAAAAAGTACAGGAGACCCACAGGTATTTATTATTTTGTGGTGTATTAATTGCTTGGAGACAGGAACCACCATCTGAGTGAAGGGTAAAAGTGTAGTGGAACCACATCTGGAGTATTGTGTACAGTTTTGGTCTCCCTACCTAAGAAAAGATATACTTGGCATGGAGACAGTGCAGCAAAGATTCAGCAGACTGATTCCTGGGATGGCAAGATTAAGAAATGAGAAGAAATTGGATTAACTGGGCCTATATTCACTGGTGTTTAGAAGAATGAGAGGGGATACCATCGAAACAATTACATTTCTGACTAGACTGAACAGATTGGATACAGGAATGATGATTTCCATTCTGGGGATTGGGGTGGTGCAGTAGATTCGATTTGATTTATTTTTGTCACGTACCGAGATACGGTGATAAGTATTGTTCTGCTCGCTAACCAGACAAATCATACCTTACGTAAATACATGAGGGTAATAGAACAGAAAGCAGCGTATAGAGTTACAGCTACAGAGAAGGTGAAGATATCTAAAATAAAGGGTCATGGCTTCAGGACATGCAGTAGGCCATTTTGGACTGAGATGAGGAGGAAATACTTTATTCACAGGAAGATGGACTTGAGGAATACTCTCCTACCTTCCTAAATATTGCAGTCAGCTGGAAGTGGCTCCTAATTGACACTTAAGGGCCTCAGTTGGAATGAAGCTGGGCAATTTGCCTTAGATCTTCCCTGCCCCTTGTAAAATTGTGGAAAAGTGGAGGTCAGGCAGGATGGTGCCAGGGATGCCACCAAAGACAATTTAAATCTGTCACCTGCAAATTTGCTGGCAGGAATCCATAAAATTATGCCAATTTCTCCAGTGGCTATAACTGAGAGCTCAAAGAAGAATGAATGGTCTTGTTGTATTGACTTCAGATGGTTAACAAAGATTTATAAAATGTAACATCCAGAATAGTCTGAAGAAATGAGAAAAAAATTCTCAGCGTCAGTTTCGTAAAGGGAAACTTTTGGTAAAGAGTTTGATCATTATTTTTACCAGTGGTGTGATTTATTAATATTTCATGTTTTTGAATACAAATTCCTTGTGGGCATATTAATAAAGGATAAATGGAAGAACACACTGTAAGCTAACTTAATGAGTATGAGTCTTGAAGCTACATCTTTGGCTTGCCTCATTAGGTTTGAATTACAGTATTAACAACTATTTATAGATTAAAGCAAAATGACACAGGAAGGTTTTGTTTTAAACTTTGATATAATTCATTGGGTTTGATTATTTCTGAGAAAAATTTAGACTCTATATAATCTGGAATTTTCTATTTGCAATATTAGAATATATATATGCTAAGCTTTTGTAGAACATTTCATCCTATTTTTAAATAGAGGTATTAATCTATTTGTGAAAAAGAGATTGTTTGTCCCATTCTTAACCAGGAATACCACACAAATGTTGTTACAAGTTTGACATCCTTCCCTGAATGTCATGACCAAGATATTTCAGGCTAATTTCTTTTACATAGCAAAACATTGCAACTAGCTTTACCTTTGCAGATACAATCCTTTGCTTTTATGGTTTCCTGTCAACTGGCTGCACATAATAGCCTCCAATAAATGGGTGTTATTAATAGTAATGCATGATTTTATACATTACCTTCCTATAACAGACAATATTGCCTGAAATTTTTCGTTGTTTCTTTTTCGATGTATTTTTGTCCTGGGTTTGCCTTGCGCTGTTCTGCACAATGGATATGTTGGATTCTTTCTCATAATTTTATGTCTCATATTTACTGTTGTGGTGGCAAATTCTCATTGCTTGTTTACATGCAGAAAATGAAGAAGGACAACATGTAAGAGTGAGGACATCATGTGAAGACACTGCCAATGCTGCTGTAGGCATCTATTCCCTAAATTAGGAGGGAAATTTGTTAACTATGCCCAGTTGGTTGAACTAATTATGACCTGTAGTTTATATCTAGTGGTAAGTAGAAATCTTATTTTCCACAGCTTTCCACAAATGCAAATGTCAGAGGAAGCTTGGTTTGTACAAGCAGTTATTATGTCGGTCCCATGTCTTTTCATGCAAAAACTTCAAAGTGTATCAAGGCTCACACACAGGAGGTTGGAAGAACACAGCAAGCCAGGCATCATCTGGAGGAGGAGAAGTCAATGTTTTGGTTATTACCCTCCTTCAGGACTGGATGTGGGGATAGGGGGAGCTGCAGCTCAGTCTGCTTTGTTCTGTAATGCATTTTATTGTGATCACATTCATTGTGATTACTTATTGTGTGACGCAAGTGCACAAATGTAGGTGGAAAAATATTAAATTTTCAATGGGTTTTGAAAAATTTCTGGCTTCCATTAGCATTACTATTTTCAAATATACTGCACAAATTTTCCTACCATCTCTGGAAGGCAGCATGAGAAATGTGGGTTGTTTTTGTGTGCATATTGACCTGGACTCATTTGGTTGCATGTACCTTTAAAACAGTTTTTCTCCTCGTCGTGTTTTTAACCTGGGGAAATGAAATGAATAAAGTAATCACTGATAATCTGCCATTCACCCTGTGGATGTTGGTGAATGTGTGCTTGGCGGCGAAAGTACACCTTTCCTACACACCGCCCTTCTATGCAGCTACTGAAGTTTTACAAACCAGTGTTTTAAATTAAAGCTCAGTGGATGCGTAGGCTCAGGTCTGGACACTTGTTCTACAAAACTGTTTATTGATAGCGACACTCCTAATGGGCCTGTTTATGCCCCATTTTTCTCTTTTAATGGGGTTAAAAGGCAATGTCGCAGGAGCTGTTCTGACTTTTCATCTTCCTTCACTATTCTATTTAAGGCTGCTCCAGTATAAAATAGGTAATTTGAAAAGATTCCTAGACATTTCCGTCATCTTGCTGGGATCACTTTGTGGTCTTCCTGGGATACTCTGTCAATAAAGGGACTAATTCTTGCTCTCAGAAGAAGTTAAATGTCTCTCTTATCCCCTTTAACTGATCATTAATCTCAGTAGCTATGCATAAACAAATACAAAAACATGCCATTTGATTTGTGCTCTTCGTTCTTCTTTCTGGATCATGTCATATATCATGGTTTCTTACTCGTAGAATAGAATACCTACAGTGCAGAGAGAAGCCATTCAGCTCATCAAGTCTGCCATGTCCCTCCAAAGTGCATCCCATCCAAACTCAGTAGTTACCATGGCTAATCCACCTAGCCTACACACCCTTAGACACTAAGGAGCCATTTACCATGGCCAATCCACCTAACCTGCACATCTTTGGACTGTGGGAGGAAACCCATGCAGACACAGCAAGAATGTGCAAAGTCCACACAGCTACCTAAGGCTAGAATCAAACCTGGGTCCCTGGTGCTGTGAGGTAGCAGTGCTATCTGCTGTGCCACTGTACCTCCCTATAAATGTGAAAGGAAGAGTTCAAATTATTCAAATTCTTCTAATGGGAAGCAAGGTCAATTTTAATGGCCATGTTTTATTCCTAACCAAATTTCTGGCCTAAACAAGTATCAGAAGCAGCATACTAGCATAACTGGACCTACAAAGAACTGGTTAGTCCAAAGGCCAGCTCTTTGGTATGTTCGTTGTGGTGGGGTGGGGTAGGGTTGGGGGCAGATGTAAGGGTACATTGAATTTAGGAATGTGCCCTGGTCTATATGAGATGTTGCCACGGGTGATAGTAGAGAAATTTTCCTGTGGATCCCAGAGGAGCACTTCTATATTCCTTACATCTGCTGGGCCTTTGCTGGATATCTCTCAGTTTTCACATTATACAAGTGCCAGGCAATGACCAACTCCAACAAATCCGACCATTTCCTTCATCTCCCCTTGACATTCAACAGTGCCACCCTCACTAATCAACATCCTGAGAGTTACCATCGATCGGAAACTTAATTGGATAAGCGCTATAAATGTTGTGGCTCCAAGAATAGGTTGAAGGGTGGGAATTCTGTGGAGAGGAATTCACCTCCTGACACCACAAAGCCTGTCTACCATCTTCAAGGCATGAGTCAGGAGTGTGATGAAGTACTCTTTATTTATCTGGATGAATGCAGATCCAACAATACTGAAGCAACTTAAAACCATCCAGGATAGAGAGGCCTGTTTGTTAGGCATCTCATCCAGTATCTTAAACATTCACTTCCTCTAGCATTGGCGCACGACTGCAGCAGCGTGTGGTGTCTACAACATGAACTGCAGCAACCAACCAAGCCTTTTATAAACTGCAACTTCCAATCCCACAACCTAAGCAGTAAACATTTGTGAACACTTTATATCGAAGTTCCTCTCCAAACCCCAAATCATCCTGGCTTGAACTGTATCACTGCTCCTTGACTGTTGTGGGATAGAAGTCCTGGAACTCCCTTCCTAATAGCACTGTTAGTGGTGTGACTAAACCAAATGGACTGCAGCAGTTGAAAATGGTGGCTCACCACCACCTTCTCAAGGGCAGTTAGGAATAAACAACAAAGGTTCCGGCGTAGCCAGTTATATCCACATCTGATGAAAGAACAGAATGTATTCACTCCAATTGCAAAACAGTTATATTTGCATCATGATAGGAATCTAAGTTGCATATAGCTCTGAGACAGGCCAGTCCTTTAACTGCTGAAGGGAACAGCAGTGTTCAGACTGTCACAGGGTCTAGGTGCTGTTGGTTGAAGGGAATACTATTTCCTCCTCCAGTTCACTTATACCCCGACATCCAAAAGAATATATGTGTTTCTCATTTTTCCTTATCAATCCCAAACTTAATTATTCTTTCTCAAAGATCAAGTAAACTGTCCAAAACGGCCCAAATTGATTTAATTTGTTTGGTCACCTCTTCTCAATACCATATTTTGCCCACTTCTCCAATTCACTCCTCCAAATAGAGTATATTCTGCATTTATTTACAAGAAATAATATTTATGGATACTCTACAATAGGACTATAATATTTTCAAATTGTAAATAATACCCAGCTTTCAAAGGGTGACTCTACTGTTGCTGAGTAATAAATCCTCAATGAAGTCTGTGAATTGCAGTGTAATGTAATGTCCTTTGAATTGAAGTGATTCTTTGATTTAACTGTAATGAATACAGATAAATCAGTCTTTGTTCTCTTATATTACTTGAGATGTGCAGAGTGTAAGAAGCTAACTCTCATTATTCTATGACTTTCTATCGGCAAGCTTTCTCTGGTTTTAGTGAAATTGTTCTGTATAACTAGGATCCCTGGCATTTCTTACAAAATATGATGTTAATCCTGAATGAAATTTCTTAAAAGATACATCTGCACCGCAAGTAATTTGAAGCAGCAGCTTATATTGGTTACATACAGATATTGGGTGTTTCATTTTTGCTCTTGACTGTAAATCCTTGGATGGTATACTTTTCATGAAGCTGTTCTGTCCTCTGTTTTTAAGCACCTCTCATAGACATAGAATCCCTACTATGTGGAAGCAGGCCATTCAGCCTATCAAGTCCACGCTGACCAGCTGAAGAGCATCCCACCAAAACCCACCCCCTTACCATATCCCTATAAACCTTCATTTCCTATGGCTAATCCACCTAACCTACTGGTCCCTAGACACTATAGGCAATTTAGCATGGCCAGTTCCCTAACCTGCACCTCTTTGGACTGTGGTAGGAAACCAGAGCACTCAGCAGAAACCCATGTGGACATGGGGAGAATGTGCAAACTTCACACAAACAGTTGCCACAGGGTGGTATCAAACCTAGATGCCTCATACTGTGAGGTAGTAGCGCTAATCATTGAACCACAATGCTGCTCTCAATTGCTCACACCACACCTGGGACCATAGTTGACATTACAGCAAGGAGATAAGAGGTGCAACTTGCATAGCCTTTCTCTTTTAAGGCACTGTTAAATATATCTGTACATTGCATTTATGGAAATCTTATATCTCCATATTAGTGAAGGTTAGCTTTTCTTAATGTTGAAAATTACTTGTGATTTACAGGCTAATGTTAAAAGTAGGGATATATAATTCACTTGTACATTGTTAAGATATTTTTATACCATGTGGGATACCTGTTTATCTTCATTGCTTGGGATTTAATCTAGAACAGCAGATCACCAAGCATTGTCAAACCTGTCTGTTATCCATCTTTAATAGATTGACGATCAGGTGGTTTTGTCAACAGGCAGGTGATTCATTCCTTCAGGATATTTCCCAGCTGTTGAAAGTAAAAACAATGCCAATATGTATTATTTCAAAGCTCCAACATAGATGTTTATGAGCAAGAATATATACCAAACCATTTTGTTATTTTACTGTGATGTACCAAAGCACAATCATATCCTGTAAAGATCATTTCTTCATTAGAATTTCGGTGGTTTACAAACATTAAACTATCTCCTGTGTCCCATATATTTTGTGAGTAGGTCCTTCAAAGACACGCTCACTGCCTGTTTTGCACATATGTTTTTAGAAGCAAATGTGTTGATGCATTGTAGTCTCAAAAATGGATTGCTAAACAATCTCCCAGAGCAACAAGACAAATTCGAAAATAAGATTAGCGAGTATGGATAATAAAGGGAATAGAGAGGAGGAGGAGAAGGTAAACAAATAAAGATAATGACAGGATGAAGTCAAATACAAGGAAGATGAGATGGAATAAGGGTCACAGAAGAGAAAGGAGATGTTGAAATTGGTGGGATGGTGTGGATAAAAGGGACAAAAAGGAGGGAAGAGCAGCAAGAAGGTAGAAGAAATCAAAGAGAGAAATGAAAGAGGAGTGAGGTGGGACTGAGAATGGAGAGGGTATGAGGGATGATGGACAGATGTGGTAAGGCAGAAAGGGGGTTAGGACTGAGAGAATGGGGGAAGGGAGAATGAGGAGAGAGGGAATTAGGAGAGGGGAGATGTGGTGAAAGTATAAAAAGGAAAAGTGAATGGAGGAGGGGTCACCACAGAGCAGAGACCAGATGAAGGATGAAGTGATTGGGTGTGAATAGAGGAACAGGCAGGAGGTTAAGGGTAAAGAGGAGGAGAAATGGGGCCATAAAATTAGAGGGATGAGAAAGGAGCAAGAGTAGTGCAGTAAGTGAGAGGGGTGTGGGGAAGTCAGTGCAGGCCAGGTGCTACTAATCCGAAGGCCAGACTGCATAAATGGGTGTATGTATCTGTATCTGCTTGAGGGGAAGCGGACAGGGATGCCAATTAATGGAGAAATGAATTGGCTGTCAGTAGGTGGGTAGCTACAAGAAATAGAGAAGAAGGCATTAGTAATGGAGATAAGCAAGCTGCAGTGAAAAAATACAAATTTGAGCCAGTGAACGATTAAACTGGCAATCGGCATCTCATCGTTCCTTCACGTGGGAATCCAAGATTCCCTACCAGATGAGGATCTCAGTCAGAGGGTCAAGTGTGGAGAAAGGAATCTTTTTCATAGCTTGTTTCGATCAGATGCTGAGAACTTCACTGTCTCTCCTGGTTTTGAGTATCTAACAGTTACTGACCGCTTGGGCTTACTGTCTTCCAGCTTATATTTACCAGGAACCTTTGATTACACTATCCTCCTCAGTTTCTACTTTTAAAAAGAATCTTTTAGAGTGTCAAAGCTTGCTAAATCAAAGGGGATGGGCAATGAATAGATCTGGCTACATGCCAGGATGAGAAAGACTGGATCAAAACTTGTTCAGTTGGGTTGAGGCTTATGGGAGGGGAACCTACATAATTTCTTCATGGTACAAAATATTTTAATTGTACTAGTCCTGTGTATCCATAATGCATCTTGTTTTTGTTTTCAAGACCCCGGTAAGTTTCCACCTCAGAACCAGAAATTACTTTTTTTTCTCTACTTGCACCTGCACGTTCTTGATTTCTATTGCTGTAATATTAGCAAGCCATTGTTTTTTTCTATCACATGATCAGTGACCTTTTTAATATTAATTCATTCAATGTACATGCAGCTGGAGAAGGTGGTAGTGAGTTGCCTTCTTGAGTCACTGCAGTCCATGGGGTGTAGGAACACTCACAATGCAGTTCGGAAAGGAGTTCCTGGATTTTGACATAACAACAGTGATTCAGGATGGTGTGTGGTTTGGAGGGGAACTTGCAGGTGATGGTGTTTCCATGCGTCGGCTACCCTTGTGCTTCCACACAGTAGCAATTATGGGTTTGGAAGGAAGCTCAGTTAATTGCTGCAGTCCACCCAATTCGGTGCATTACTGGTGGAAGGAATGAATATTGAAGCTAGTGGATGGGGAGCCATTCAAGCAGTCTGCTTTCTCCTAAGAGATTTCAAGTTGCTTCAGTGAAGTTGGTGCTGTATTCATCCAGGCAAGTGTAAAGTATTCCATCACAGTCATGTCTTGTGCCTTGCAGATGGGGGACAAGTTTTGGAATTCTTGTCTCTGACCTGCTTTTGTAGCTAGAGTATTTATATGACTGGCCCATTCCAGTTTCTGATCACTGGTGACCCCCAGGATGTGGAAAATGGGGAATCTAGAATTGATAATGCCTCTGAATGTCAAGGGTAATGATTAGAATGGATAGCTTCATTGCTTGGCTCTTGTGAAACAATGAAACACTTTCGGAGTTCTTTCTTCTATGAGACTTTGCAAACACTTTAGGTGTAAGGACAGATGTGACAGCCAATGTCTTTATTGAGAAATCCACAATTTTGACTCCATGCAGTGTCTCCAACCAAATCTCTCAGTCAGACTTTGCAGCTTAACTCTTTGGTTTTGTCATAATTTCTCCGGGACCAGCCAGAAAAAAATATAAATTAGAGATCATTTTAAGAACCATAAAGAAAATAACTTAAATGTGCTATAAAAGGAATTGCTCAGCACCTAGGCTTGGAAAATATAACAACTTAGCACACTTAACTTCATTGCTTAGTCCTTTGAGTATAGGAATTGCAAAGTCATGTTGAGGTTGTACAGGACATTGGTGAGGCCTCTTCTGGAGTACTGTGTCCAGTTCTGGTCTCCCAGTTATAGGAAGAATATTATTACGTTAGAGATGGTTCAGAAGAGATTTACCAGGACGTTGCCAGTATGGAAGATTAGAGCGAGAGATGGTTCAGAAGAGATTTACCAGGACGTTGCCAGTATGGAAGATTAGAGCGATACAGAGAGGCTGGATAGACTTGGAGTTTTTTTACTGGAGGATAGAAGGCTGATAAGTGACCTTGTAGAAGGTTTATAAAATCATGAGGGATATGGATAGGGTTAATGTTAGGTGCCTTTTCCCTAGGATGGGGGACTTCAAGGCTAGGGGGAATATTTTTTAAGGTGAGAAGACAGAGATTTAAGAAAAGATATGTGGGGCAAAATTTTTACACAGAGTGTGGTTCCCATGTGGAATGAACTTCATGATGAGGTGGTGGACGCAGGCGCAGTCACAATGTTTAAAAGACACTTAGTTAAGTACATGAATTCTCAGCAGGTGGACTGCAGCTGTTCAAGAAGGCAGCTCACCACCACCTTCTCAAGGGCAACTAGGGATGGGCAATAAATGTTGGCCAGCCAGCAACTCCCACATCCCACAAATGAATGAAAAAAAGAAGGGTTTGGAAGGATATGGGCCAGTACAGACAGGTGGGACTAGTTTATGTTCGGTATGTTTGGTATGAACAGGTTGGACCAAAGAGTCTGTTATCTTGCTGTATGACTCTTTGACTCTATAACTATTCAACTTTTAACTTCACAATCCAGCTATTAAATTCATTTTAGGCAAAAAAAAAATTTTCTATGGGTTCTTTTATTTCATTACCGTATTTGTGTCAATTCTAGATGTGGTCCTATTACAGCACTAAGAGTCTATTCCATCTAACTTCTGAAAAGTGTGATCTTTTTCCAGCCTGTTATTATTTCAACTGAATCTGATTCCAGTAGATGGTCATACCATAATTATATCACTTTGTTACACACAAAGGAATGAGTTCTTTTACATATTACTCCAAATTGCACCCCTAAAATATTAAATAAATTGCTATAAAATAGCATGAACATCTAGTTGGAATAACTATGCACTTGCAATTCTAAAATAATTTTCTTGAATGTCAGCATGCTTCTATAATAACATCAGTGCATGTGTTGGTGCCATTTCTTGCTCTCATCCTTATGTTGCCACATGGATTCAAGACCTGACAGACAGTGTATCTTTAAAACAATTGTATGACATCGTTATGTGTGGTATTCTAATATAAAGATGCTTTCAGTCAGGCTTTCAATGCAATGGAGTTAGTGATATGTGTTCAGTTATTCAGTTGTGTGTTTGTCATGAACAGTAACATCAAGAGTATAGCAAGAAGACTCTGTAAAATCTGCGATGTTAGAGCAGCGTAACCTGTAAGTGTTGTTTATAAACTTCAAGCTATCTGTCTTAACAAGAACTCAGTCTGTGTGCTATACCAAACTTTGTTTTAACCGGCACCTTATGAGCTGGCATTCTCAACAAACCAGAAAAAACATGTATACCTGAAATATCAGAGGGTTATTGTATTATCGCAATCTCCGCAATGTCCATGTCATCAGTTGAGGGTGAAAGTGAGAAGGCTTTCTGTAGATATGTTTTATTTAAGTAATTTATGCTGTAAATAAATGATGACAGTGATGTGTATACCCCTGCATTACACTTCTATTACTTTGTGTGTTTTTACACTGATTACATGGACCTCTTGATTATCTGGAATATTTGATCAACCAGCACTCTCCCGGTCCTATTTGTGCCAGTTAATAAAAAGTTTGCTGGGCGTGAAAACTGATCAGGTAACTCAAGAAACCACATCGTGATGGCAGCTCATGGGAACTAAAAGCTAATAGTAACAGATAGTTAGTGACAGCCAGTGAGCACCAAAAGGTGGCAGGAACAGTCTGAAGAAGGGTCTAGGCCCGAAACGTCATCCTTCCTGCTCCTCTGATGCTGCTTGGCCTGCTGTGTTTGTCCAGCTCTGCACCTTGTTGTCTCAGATTCTCCAGCATCTGCAGTTCCTGCTATCTCTCAGCAACAGTTGTGGAGTTTCTTTTCTGACAATCATTCCTCATAACCTACCTGAGTTCAAAGTTGAAGTTACAACTAAAACCAAAACTAAAATGTTACTACCTGTACTGAAGCACAGTAACCTCAAAGGCAAAGAGGCCTTTGTGAATAACCTTTCTCTTTCTTTAAAAATGCAGGAGGTCACACGTTTGATCTGATTTTTAAAATGTGAGTTTTATTAGCATTGAAGGACTCCTCCAATCTACTATGCTTGACAGGACCCTTGACACGTCCAACCAATTTTTGTCCTTTCACTCTATTCTTTCTCCTCCTAGAACCTTAATATGCATCCCTTTATCTTCAGCATCCACTAGCCTTCACACTCACTAAATCAATCTATACCAATTCAGGCATTTCCAGCATTATACCACTGTCAAACTTAGTTCTCCTCCATTTGCTCCAATCTTCTTTCAATATGCTGAATAGCAATTCTCTCTTCGGTACTCTTCTACTGTCCTCAATTGCACTCAAAATTTTCCTTTCCCAAAGCTTCTTCCTGTTCAAATGAAAAATATGCAACTTACATCCACACACACTACACTCATAATTTAAGTCCAGTCCGCTCTGCACCACTTTCCATATCTCTAAATAGTGAAATAACCATTTACATCTTCCAAGTTATTATATTGTTATTAATACTAATGCTGTGGTCTTCTGTACAGCAGCAATATCAAAGGAAAATTGGATGATCCAATGGCACTACTTAATGTGTAAGCATGCCTCCGACTTTCTGGTAGTTTGCTACTTCAAATTTCAGTCTCACTCTGATCCCTTGTCCTTGGGCTTCTACACAGTTCCAATTAAGCTAAAAGCATCTCATTTTTCTAAGAGACAATTTAAAGACTTTGAACTTTACTAGTGAATTCAACAATTTTCAATGTTAACTATTGCTCCCATTTTCTCTCAGACACTGTCAGTAATGGAAGATGGCTGCATCTGAGTAGTCTGGAGTGAATAAGGTGTGGGGCTGGATGCTGGGGGAGAAATCCCAGTCAATACATGGGTAGTGAGACGGTTTATTATAATGGGAGCTATCCACTTTTCTTCTGCTAGTTCTCAGGCCACACCAAATCTCTCTTCTGTTGAATTTTTCGTGCTTCACTGTTGGTTCTCAGTGATTCTACAGCAATCATTTACAACTCGTCTGGGCCACGATTTGTCTCATTATCATCTGCCATTGCCTTGCAGAATATTGCAGAAATCCAAAATGAGAGACAGTCAAGCCACCAGCTCATTCACAGACAGGAACAGTGATGTCACTTCAGTGAGACGCAGCCTTATTCACCAAGTTGTATTTGTTGATACCATGGACAGTCTATGCGAAGCCAGCCCCTTTCCAGTTGATATTATAGCACCGGGATCCAGGGAAGAGTCTCAGTAAAGCCAGGAAGAATTTGTTCACTCAAACCAACTTCCCAAGAGTTTCTTTCAAAGTTCCAAATTCTGTGAAATGTTCATCAATTTCAGTGAACTGACTGTCAGGTATTTGACACCACTCATAGAATCTTAGAATCCCTACAGTGCGGAATCAGGCCGCTCAGCTCATCAGTCCACTTTGACTCTCCGGAGAGATCCCACTCAGACCCAGCTCCCTACCCTATAACCCTGCATTTCCCATGGTCAATACACCCATAGTGTCAAGGGATGAGTAGGCTAGATGGATTATCCTTGGGAAACGTGGGGTTACAAGGGTAGGGAGGCGAGTCACTCTTCAGAGGCTCAGTGTGGACTTGATGGGCTGAATGGCCTGCCTCCACACTGCAGGGATTCTATGTCATTAGCGTGCACATCCCAGAACACGACAGGAAATTTTGGCATGACAATCCATATAATCTGCACATCTTTGGACTGTGGGAGGATACTGGAGCACCTGGAGGAAACCCACGCAGACATTGGAAAAATGTGCAAACACCATACAGACAGTTAGCCAAGGGCAGAATCAAACTACCACTGTGAGCCATTGTGACACCCTACACACTCTGCAGCATGATTACGTGGGCATTTTGTTCCATTGCTGAGCAATGTTTCTACACATTATCACCATCTAGTGCAGCCATAGAATTTTACTTTTGTTACTTAGTAAATTCAGTTTATGAATTTGTTCTTCCCCTGTCTTCGTTACCCCTCTGTTCACCATTCGTATCATCTTGTGCTATGAAAGATAATTTCATCTAAAATGTTAACTTTCTTTCTCCCTCAGCAGAAGTTATCCAATCTGTTGAGTGTTTGCAGCATTTTCTCTTTTAATTACAGGTTTCCAACATCCACAGTATTTTGCTATTCTTTTGTCTTTTTTTTGTCATTTTTGATGAGGACCAGCATGTCGCAAAAATTATCAAATTTTATTGGCAGATGTAAATGTTTTATCACTGTTTCCAGCCATTTGCAACCAATACTCATCAAATCTACAGAGATGGCATTTTACATTTGACACAAACAATGCTGTCTTCAATCAGCAATATGCTGAGAGTCATCACTGACCAGAATCTGAACTGGACCCATGATCAATAATAGGAGAACACCTGATAATTGGTGCAATGAGTGGTTCAGTAAAATTGTGCAAAACATAATGGAAAATGGCACTTTATCACATAAGGTGCATTCATTTTTCTTTACATTCAGAGTAGAAGTAATTGGAGGAGAGTTAAATCCAATGCTGTAAGAATTGATCTGATTCAGGTAAATTGAAATTAAAGAGTCAGAGGTAACACCATGGGCTACCTTTACATGGGAGATAGTTTTGGTACAGATAAAGTTGTTTGGGAGTTTCGCTGTTTGGGAGAAAGTTAGGCCAAACAAAGCAAGAGTTTTGAAGTGAGACTGCTTGAGGAAATTGACTGCAGTTGATATTTAAATGCATATTCATAGTTTTAGAATAGACAAAATTAGCTAAAAGCCCCTTTTCTAAGCTTGATAGAAATGTATGATGGGATATGTAGCCAATACCATGAGAAACTAGGTAAGCATGGAAGTTTCTGAACCAATGAATGAAACATCACAAAGCTGAAAAAAACACACTAGAGGTGATAAGGGAGTAGTCAGGAGGAGTATGTAGAGCACTGTGATAACAATGCATACAGTTCATACAGTTTAAAAGAACATGAAAGGGACATCCACAGCCCTAGTTATTGATAAGAAAATGCAATGTCATCGCTAAGACAGTCAATGACAAATAAGCTGTGAAATTGCATATGTAATGAAATGTGAGAGTTAGGACTATAAATTATCATACAGTTTGTTGTTTCAGGGAGAGAACATAGTGAGCTTTTTACCAAGTGTGGCTCCAGCATATGCTTGAATAAAAATTTTAATAAGTGTACTGAAGCATCAAAGTGGTTTTTAATTTCCTACAACAATTCCCTGGATTCTGACTGAGGTGAAGAGTGAGATGAAGCAGAAAGAGATCTGCACTGATTCTTTACGACAACAGCCATTCAATCTAATACCAACCAGCCATGGGCAATGCCAACAATGGGTCTTCACCTGGAATTCTGACCCTGGAGGTGGAAGTCCTGTCCAGTGACACCTGATGGCTAATCACAGCCGGCCATTCCTACACTCAGCAGTTCCATGGAGGAGACTATGGTTGCTGCAGGAAGGGAGTACGGGATAGTAGACTTCAGTGTGATGTCGCTGAATTTTTTGGCAGGAGGGCAGGTTGGGATTATGGTTTTGGGGGAATCACAGAGAGGGGGACAGCCAGTGGTGTTCAGAAGCAATGATACAGTTTGGTACTCAGCAGACACCCCTGCTTTCAGAACTCCAGCCCTTCGATCAGGCACAGAAGTCATTTAGCTGGGGGACCCAACACAGTTGACAGGCTATTTGCCGAGCACAATGCATGATGACAGGCTGGCTTGCAGCTGGAGCAATCGCAGCACCAGGGGGCTGAGGCCCTTGATTAATACATAATTGGCATCTCAGTGCCTCACTTGATGGTGACATGGGCAGTTTAGCCATGGACCTTCCAGTCCCAAAATTAATTCTGTTGGAGGAAGGAAGATGGTCAAGTGCAGGTAAGACACCTTATCTAGATATCAGGTTGATCACACAAATGAGAATCAATCTGAATACAGAAAGTTCAGTGAGAAAATGAAGAAATGAATGAGCAGCAAGTGCAAAGTATAGGAAGAATCTGGCAACAATGTTAAAAGGAAAGGAAAGTCTTCCATGGGCATAAGAGGAGTAAAAGAGTCATATAGGAGGATTGGGACAGATTAAGGACCTGAAAGGAGATTTACACTTTGTTGCTGAGGGCATGTCTCAGATGTTAAATGAAATGATCTGTCTTTACCAACAACAGAGATGTTGCATAACTCAGTGAAAAAAGAGACAGTTGAGACAATTCGGAGATTAAAAATTTATGAAGAAGAGGTATTACATAGTTTGGCTAGTATTACAGTTAATAAGCCATCAGGATCAGATGACATGGGAAGGATACTGAGAGAAGTAAGAGTGAAAATTGAAATGACACTGGTCATAATTTCCCAACTACACTTAGATATAGTGGTGGGCCAGAGGCCGAGAGAATTGGAAATGTCTGAAGAAGGAAAAAGGGAGTAAAAGCAGCTATTACAAGTCACTTGGTTTAACCTCAACAGTGAGAAAACTTTTCAAAATGATAAACACATTTAACTAACTCAGAGATAACAAGGTGCAGAGCTGGATGAACACGGCAAACCAAGCAGCATCAGAGGAGCAGGAAAGCTGACATTTCGGGTCTAGACCCTTTTTCTCAAGAAGGGTCTAGACCCAAAACGTCAGCTTTCCTGCTCCTCTGATGCTGCTTGGCCTGCTGTGTGCATCCAGCTCTGCACCTTGTCATCTTAGATTCTCCAGCATCGGCAGTTCCTACTATCTCTTGAATTAATTCAGTTTAGTTTTTTTTGATGAGGTTCATTGTGCACATGATCTTCCAAAAGGTGTCCGATAAGATGCCACATAACAGTATAGTAAGCAAATTGAAATCCATAGAGTAAATGGGACAGAGGAAGTATTAAAACGAAGTTGGCAGAATGACAAGTAAAAGAGAACAATGATAAATTGTTGTTTGTTTTACTCAAAGAAAATCTCTATTGGTGTCTCCAGGGGTCATGGTTTTGCATCATGTAGTTTCAAAATTTGAAGATGACTGAAAACTTGAAGCATTGTAAACTGTGAAGATACGGGAATAGACTTTAAGAGGTTGCAGACAGTCTGAAGGAATGTGCAGAAGCGTAACGGGTCATGTTCAATGCAGACTAGTGTAAATTGATAAATTTTGCCATGAAAAAGAGGGGAGGCATTAAAGGGTACAATTCCAGAAGGGATGCAAGATTAAAGTTATCTTAGAATTGTTGGGACCATCACTGTTCTCATAGAATCTCTACAGAGTGGAAACAGGCCCTTCAGCCCAACAAGTCCATGCTGACCCTCAGAGCATCCCACCCAGACCCATCCCTATAACCCACCTAATCTACACATCCCTGAACACTATGGGCAATTTAGCATGGCCAATCCACCTACACTGCATGTCTTTGGACTGTGGGAGGAAACCCACGCAAACACGTGGAGAATGTACAAACGCCACACAGACAGTCAACCAAGGGTAGAATTGAACCTAGGTCCCTGATGCTGTGAGGAAGCAGTGCTAACCACTGAGCCACAATGCCATGCATATCCTTCATTTATTTTTCTCATTTTTGTTTTGTCACTGTGAGCCAAGATTGAGAGTCAAATGTTGGGGTCAAAGCGTCAGCTTGTCTTCTTTCCCCCAAATAAACAAATGGACACTTTCTTTATGAGAGCTAGTCTGGGAAGTTAATTACGGGTTGATTATTGTTCTAAGAATGCTGCAGTCATCTTGGCACCTGAGATGTTTTGTCCTCAAGGACTGACAGCTGCTTGGTCCTCCGTGGCTCAGTGGTAGTGTCCCCACTCCTGGACTAGGTCGCCTAGGTTCAAGTCTCATCTGCTCCAGAAATAACATCACTCAGCCAGTTTATTGGGGAAAATAATAAAAAGACTTGGCTGTTAGAAGGGGTCAATTAAAGGGATGCCAGTGTAAACCAGTCAAAAAAAAAGAGAGAAACCATACATCAAAATGGTTTGGATTGGATTTTGGGCAGAAGGCAGTTTTGCTGTGACAGTTGCTGGACAGTGTTTTGTTTCCTCGCTAGTTATCCACCAGATATTGAATTAATGAAAGTTCTGAGGAAGAACCCCAGTCTATAAGACATAAGTAAATGTCTCCATCAATCTGCTGAAGCTGTGGTATTGACCAGTGAATTCAGAATTCAAGCAAGATACACAGACCTATATACCTGTGAACCATTCACTATCCATGGACTTCATAATGGTTTAGCAATCATCATCTGAAACTACTTAAATGAACTGGCCAGTTACTTTATTTTTCTTTTAACTTATTCCTTAACTTTGTCTGACTGTCTATATTTATGAATGGGGATTATGATCAAACAGGATTGGGTTTAAATCATAGACATTAATTAGATTACTATATTGTTTAACTTAGCTAAAGTTACAATGTTAATCATAAATTGTTAAATTAATATTTAAGCTATAAACTTCATGTTTAATATCTGTTATTCATAAAGCCTGTTTATGGACAATTGGGCAACCTGAGGGTCATTGAATGTTTTAATTTCACTGTGTTGCAATATCCAATGTTAGCAAGTCTGATTTGTGAGCTCAGTGGGTTGAATGACCTATTGTTGTTCCTAAGGAGGAGCTGGTAGGAGACAGAACTAAGGCTAGTGCATAGTAACAATCTCCCAGCAATAGGTCATATTCGTGTAATCTATAAATAGGCGCATAATCCAACACACTTCAACATGTTTACGCAACAAGACTTTTCTAATGAAACAAGAAAACTGGTTACATCATTAATGCAACTTTGGGCTTGTAGGAATCTATTAACTCAACACAGAAGTGTTTAAATCATTGAAGTGGGAGGTTTGGTTGAGAAAGTGGTCACTAAGGCTTACAAGATCCTAGGCTTTATAAATAAATTCATATAGCAGAAAAAGGAATAAAGTTATAGCAGATCACTTTTGGACACCACGCTTTAAAGAGAGTGTGGAGGCACTGATGAGGGTTCAGAAAGAGTTTAAGAGTATCGATCCAGGAATGAGACTCTTCAGTTATGTGGATGAATTCAAGAAATTAGGTCTTTAAAAAAGGTTGAGTGTAATGTTCAAAATCAGGTGAGATATGATCAGAGTAGATAAGGAGAAATTGTTTCTTTTGTGGAAGAGCTGAGAACCAGACGACACTGTTTTAGTATCATTCAAAAAAAGAGTTAGAGGTGACATGAGGTTTTGTTTTCACACAGTGAGTGTTTAAGATCTGGAGTGGAATGTATTGGAGTCAGATTCAATTGTAGCTCTCGAAGGGGAATTGATAACTATTTGAATGGAAAAGAAATCAGGTCTATAGGGAAAAAGTGGGCCTATTTATTGGTTAAGATTTGGTTTTGCAGTGAGCTAGCATGGAGTGATGGACCAAATGGCCTTCTCCTGCGATGTAACCATTCAATGATACACACGAAATTATTTTGTAACTTTAGAAGCAACTTGTAATAAAGTTAGCAGAAAGGAGAGGTTCATTAGCTCTAACAATTAACACTTTCCTTTGAAAATAAACTGATGGGTAATTTCCCCTTGAACTGCAGAAAATTGCCTCCCAAGACTCTAAAACATAATAAAGGGCCAGACTAATTTTAGTATTTCCATATGTTTCACATAAAGTCTCCTGATGGCTAAGAAAATATCTTTGTTTCAATCTAATATCATGGTTATTTATTCTGTTTAGATCTGAAATCATCTAATGCAAGTTTGTCATCGATGTCTTTACAATAACAAGGTCAGAAACAGACCACAAAATCATACAGAATTAAGCCCTGCATATATCTAGAAACAACTTTCAATAAATGATTTACGTTTTAATTTCTTTTCGTTTGATGCTGAAGGTGGCATGCACGTAATCAGCATCCAATGTATTTTTAGCAATAGGTCATGCTTCCCAATCAACCACAATTCTTTAAGAAGCTAACTAAATTAAATGAGCTTTTTTCAGATTTTTCCAAAGTGTTTAACTTCCACTTCATTTAGGAGATCAGGGGAGAATATAAAATATAGGCTACAAAATGAGAAAAGCTCTGTTGGGGAACATGATGGCGGATCTGAATCAACATCTCTGTTATTCTCGCCCTCCCTAAACAATGCAAACAAGAGTATTTCTAACAGCATCATTACATTTGGGAAATATGCCAAGATGTGAGGCTAGATTTCAAATTAAAGGGAAAGATATTATTCAGAGAGAACTAGGCCACTTCAGTGGCTACACTGAGGAACCAGAGAAGTAATGTAATACAGTTAAATACAAGGTTGTGTACATTTCAACAGGAAATGCTAGGCATTATTAGCAGGATGTAGAAGCAAGGTGATTTAATGTGATTATTGAGCATTTATTGAAATAATTGAATCAATCTGACACTGTGAACAACGAGGCTAAAACAAGCATTATGATTAACCTTAAGGTTAATTTGATCATTATTTGATGTAGGGTGTTGGTAAGACATTAAAACAATTTTTATCTTGATGCTATTGAGGTTTTGCACTGTCAGTTACTGAAGTGGGAGCGTTGTTCAGCTACTGGAATATTAATGTAAATTGGATACATTTGCGAGGACAGGCATCAAATTTACTGCAGAGGCCATAGAATAATTTGTTGAATATCAAAGCATCATAGAATGGTTACAGTAACGGAGAGATTTCAACCTATTATATCCATGCCAGCAGTCTGTAAGAGCAATACAGCCAGTGACACTCCTCTACTTTTGTCTTGCGTTCCTGCACATATTTTCTCATTAATAAACTACCCCTTTCCCTTGAAAAACCACAGTTGGAATCTATGACCATCATTCCATGAGTATGAGTCAAAAACTATAATGCCACTTTGATGTATTAATAGTTGTATAGAATGTAATTGATTGATATCAGAATATGTATAGACTATGATATGTCAAGCTTGATTTCTGCCATTCTTACGCAATCCTCAATTTATGTGTGTCCTACTATTTTTATCTACTTTTATTAACACTTCCACTCACCTAGGCTCAATCTCTTCTCTCACAAGTATTCTGTCTGCCCCCATTTCCCTCACCACTATTTCTTCCTCACCTAACATTTACCTTCAGCCAGTTTCTGCTGCCATTCCCCTGAACAATTCTCAGTTACTGTAATGGTCTAACAGCACCAGTATCACCACCATAGCACCCGTGGCTTATCTTTGGAGGTAACCACATCTGTCACTTCCTTCATTTTCACTGATATTTTCACCTGCCTTTTGTCCTACTCATTTACCTACGACTATAACTCAGTCTTTTTCTGTAAGATCAATCTGCATCACCTCTCCACATATCCTGTCACAATTGCAAACTAAACATTCGCCAAACAACAATTTCCTTGGAGATTTCCGTGCTAACGTTCTGACTGTAACCAAAATGTTACAATTGGTGACTCCTTCCCCCTCAGTGGGACCTTCTTGCTTGGTTGTATTTTACACAGGCGACCCTTTTGTGCTGTAAAATGTCATGTGCTAAATTGGAAGTCATCACCAAAGCTCACTTTGGCTCCTTATTATATTACCCTCCTTCACGGCTCTCCAGAAAATACTGATCATTTACTACTGCCTCCCAGAAAACCTGCCTGATGTTGTACTGAGGTACTTACTTCCTTCAGGCCTCTCCACCAAAGCAACTGCTGATCCTCAGTTGTTTTGATCAGAGATAAAAGGTACTGCAGATGCTGGAGAATCCGAGATAACAAGCGTGGGGCTGGATGAACACAGCAGGTCAAGCAGCATCATAGGAGCAGGAAAACTTGATGTTTCAGGCCTAAACCCTTCATCAGAAATGGGGGAGGGGAAGAGGGTTCTGAAATAAATAGGGAGAGAGGGGGAGGCGGATAGAGGATGGATAGAGGAGAGGATAGGTGGAGAGGACCCAGACAAGTCGAAGAGGCGGGGATGGAGCCAGTAAAGGTGAGTGTAGCTTGGGGGGGTAGGGAGGAGATAGGTCAGTCCAGGGAGGACGGACAGGTCAAGGGGGCGGGATGATGTTAGTAGATAGGAGATGGGGGTGCGGCTTGAGGTGGGAGGAGGGGATAGGTGAGAGGAAAAACAGGTTAGGGAGGTGGAGATGAGCTGGGCTGGTTTTGGGATGCGGTTGGGGGAGGGGAGATTTTGAAGCTTGTGAAATCCACATTGATACCATTGGGCTGCAGGGTTCCCAGGCTGAATATGATTTGCTGTTCCTGCAGCCTTCGGATGGCATCACTGTGGCATTGCAGGAGGCCCAGGATGGACATGTCGTCTGAGGAATGGGAGGGGGAGTTGAAATGGTTCGTGACTGGGAGGTGCAGTTGTTTATTGCGAACTGAGCGCAGGTGTTCTGCAAAGCGGTCCCCAAGCCTCCGCTTGGTTTCCCCGATGTAGAGGAAGCCACAATGGGTACAGCGGATGCAGTATACCACATTGGCAGATGTGCAGGTGAACATCTGCCTGAAGTGGAAAGTCTTCTTGGGGCCTGGGATTGGGGTGAGGGAGGAGGTGTGGGGGCAGGTGTAGCACTTCCTGCGGTTGCAGGGAAAAGTGCCGGGTGTGGTGGGGCTGGAGGGGAGTGTGGAGCGGACAAGTGGTCCCTCCGGAAGGCAGATAAGGGTGGGGAGGGAAAAATGTCTTTGGTGGTGGGGTCTGATTGCAGATGGCGGAAGTGTCGGAGGAAGATGCGTTGGATCCGGAGTTTGGTGGGGTGGTACGTGAGGACGAGGGGGATTCTTTTTTGGTTATTATTGCGGGGACGGGGCGTGAGGGATGTGTTACGGGAAATGTGGGAGACACGGTCGAGGGCGTTCTCGACCACTGTGAGGGGGAAGTTGCGGTCCTTGAAGAATGAGGACATCTGAGATGTACGGGAGTGGAATGTCTCATCCTGGGAGCAGATGCGGCGGAGGCGAAGGAATTGGGAATAGGGGATGGCATTTTTGCAGGAAGGTGGGTGGGAGGAGGTGTATTCCAGGTAGCTGTGGGAGTGAGTGGGCTTGAAATGGACATCAGTTTCTAGGTGGTTACCCGAGATGGAGACAGAGAGGTCCAGGAAGGAGAGAGAAGTGTTGGAGATGGTTCAGGTGAACTTCAAGTTGGGGTGGAAGGTGTTGGTGAAGTGGATGAACTGTGCGAGCTCCTCGTGGGAGCTATCATGCTGCTTGGCCTGCTGTGTTCATCCAGCCCCACCAGAGTTATCTCAGTTGTTTTGATGTTCACTTCAGTTTTCATCTCCTTTTCCATAGTCACCACTTTTCTGTCCTCTCTAAATACACATAAACTCATTTGCCTAATTCATGCTTAATCCCTCAAAGTGGCCACATTGAAAAGCAGTACGGCCTCTGTGTCAGAATTTTTTGTTAAAGGTGCCACTCCAGAAATCTCCACTTCTGGGAGAGGCTCAGCCCTGATTGCTCCACCTGGTGGAATTGAATACAAAACACAAACAGAAAAGCTCAGAAGGTCTGGCAGCACCTGTGGTTCGAAATCAGAGTTAATGTTTCAGGTCCAGCGACCCTTCCCCAGAACTGCAGTTTCTGGTATATAGCATCCACAGCGCAAATGGAATTAAATACAAAATGTTTTGCCAGCCTTCAAAAGCAAGCACATGTCAAAGACAGAGCAAATCCCAAACCAGCAACTCATCCAAAGCTCTGTCATGTGTGGTGTCCTAAAATATTGCAGCAGAATCTTCCGAGAATAGATTGGCCTTAGCAGTCACCTCCATAATCACCCTGCCAAGCAAACTTGCCAGGTGAAGAAAGTGGTGGTCATTTTCACCTCAACAGACAAATAAGAAAGAGAAAGGCTCATAAAGCTTACTTTAAAAATTGAAACCTTTGAGGAGAAAAGCAGAACGTGACAGTTGAGTCTTCTAACACAATTCACCATAGCAGCAAGATCCTGATAACAGAGCAATCCAAGGGTCAAATGTGAGAAGAACATAAAAAATACAGAGCTGGCAAGGTCAGAGCATGGGCAATGTGCTGTGTAGAGATAGCTCAGTCAAATCACTTCATGATTCCCTCGTATCAGGCAGCGACCTCATAAATTTGAATTAAAACAGAAAAGGCTGGAAATAACAAGTCAGCCCATATTTGTGGAGCGAGAAAAGTTCACATTTCATATTGCTAATCTTATTGCAGTTGCATTAAATTCCAACCTGATGACGTCATACAGTCTCTGTATGAGAAAGTGCCAATCCGACACGAGGTTGACAGACGTGTCATATCTGGATCCTGATAGTCAATCTAATTATATCCAACTAGTCAATGCAACTTGTACCAATATCTAATGACACGGGGAGGCAACGGCTTGGTGATATTGTCGCTGGACTGTTAATTCAGAGATCCAAGTAAGGGGTCGTAGGGGTGGGGTTCAAACTCCACCACGGCAAAAGGCATTTAAATTCAATAAAAATCTCGAGTTAAGAGTCTAATGATGATCATGAATCCATTGTTGAATGTTGGGAAAAACCCGTCTGGTTCACTAATGTCCTTTAGGGAAGGAAATCCTTACCTGGCTTGGTCTGGTCTACATGTGACTCCAGACCCATAAAAATGTGCTTGACTCTTAGCTGCTCTCTGGACAATTGGGGATGATTAATAAATGTTGGCATAGCGATGCCTTCATCCCATGAATGAATAAAGCAAAAGAACTAATTATCATGATGGTTGTCCTTTGAATTTGGTGAACATTATAGATAGCAGTTTCATCAACAATGAGTACAGATATGGTTATGTAGCCCCCGTGTGGATGCACACAGTTAGAAAGGTTGAGGCAATCAAATTCCCATGTTACAACATAAATAGATGCTGTTATATGACATTGGTCGCAGGCAGCAATGAGAGTTTGACATTTATTGTTTTCACAAATGATAAAAACTCAAAGGATCAAGGGTCCCCAGCGAGTTCCTTTACGACAGTTGGGTATACAGGTTATGTTGTAAAGTATAGTGAAAGCTTTGATAGGCATGATGTTTTAATTAATCATGAAATCAAGGATTATAGTGAAGAGGTTGGAAAGTGGAGTTGAGAATGATCAGATCAGCCTCAATCTCATTAACTGGCAGCGCAGACTCAATGGTCTGTATGACCCACTTCTGCTCCCATATCTGATCTCTGGTTGAATAGTGCTGGAATTTGGCAGTTCATGTTCCAATGAGAAGTCGCTGGATCTGAAACGCTAACTGTTTCTTCCTCCACAGATGCTGAGTTTCTCCAGCACTTTCTGTTTTTATTTTGGATCTCCAGCATTCACAACTCTTTATTTTGTTTAAGCAGTCAGCAGTATTCACGGAGGCAGCCGTAGGGCAAAGCAGCACACCAGAAGAAAATCTTCACCTCAGAGCTGGTAAGAGGCACAGGAAAAACAGCGTGGGTTAGAAAGAGATTAAAAGCTGGTCATGCTAGGAGGTGTCAGAATCCTCAAGAACAAGGATCTGTGCATTCTGAAGAAGAGTCACTGGACACGAAACATTAACTCTGATTTCTCTCCACAGATGCTGCCAGACCTGCTGAGATTTTCTAGCAATTTCTGTTTTTGTTAAGGATCTGTGCGAGTTGTTTGGGGATTCAATGAGTAAACTTAGAGCTCCCAATGGGGGAAAAGTGAAAAACTCTAAGCTATCAGAACTAATGGGGGATAAGAGCCGAAAAGGAGTATTTGTCTTTGAAAAAGCAAAAATTGCCAAGAAAGGCTGTGGGGACAGGTTCAACTGTGGCATTCAACAGAGCGTTGGATTATTAATTGGATAGAAAAAATGTGGAAGAGTGTGGGGAAAATGCAGGAAGTTGGCACTAGATAAGGATACCTGTTTAAAGAGCTGGTGCAGGCACCATGGGCCAAATAGCCTCCCCCTGTGACATAACAATTCTGTGATTCTAAGAGACGAAGCATCACTACCATTGTAAGCAGGTTACATGATATACAGCTACAATGGACCGAGCAAGCATTAGGCATTAATTTATATCAAGGCCAGAGTACTGGAAAAGTGACAGTGTACATTTAAAGCAGCAAAAGAACATTCTAAAAGGCTTTGAAGATAGAGGCTATTGGAAGCTAGTTAAGCAAATTTCAAGATTCTGGTAAGACTGGGACACTTAAAATTTAAACCACGAGGATTAATTAAAGCCTCAGCTAAAAAAATGTTATTGTAAAAATGTTGAAGGCAGCATGTTTTAGACCATGAAAGGTGAGAAAATATCCATTTTGACTGTGAAGAAGCAGATACTAACCACCTTGGTAGCAGATGGTGAAAAAAAATGCCAAGAACGTGGAAATCAACCACTTTGATCAGGAAAAAGGCAGAAAAATTCCCAATAAGCGATACAGAGATGCAATTTTGGCATAATGCAGAATTTAAACTTTTATTGGAGGAACATCAGATAGCACCATTAGAATAAAGTTCAAAAAATGCAAAGCAAATATTGCAACGTTCTTATACAGAGTTTAAAAATTGAAATCAAGAGAATTAAAACAGCCTTGATTTAACAGATACATGGAAAATGTTGGCGAATGTCAACAAACCTGGCAGAATCTATAGAGAGCGAAACAGAGTTATTGTCTCCAGTCCAATATGACTCTTCTTCAAACTAAAACAGGTTGGAAAGTAGTGTGTTCATATACCTATTTTATATCTCTATTTCTCTTTTACGCCAGTTAGCAACTACGGTGTCTTTTGCATTCGCATCCACACCATGCATCCCCCTTGCCCCTCGTGTACCTCTGTCATAAGTATAAAAAACACCTTTTTCCAAACACTTTCAGTTCTGAAGAAGTTATACTGGACTCAGAATATTAACTCTGTTTCTTTCTCTACTGATGCAGTTAGACCTGCCAAGTTTCTCCACCATTTTCTGCATCTGTTCACATTCCAAGCATTCACAGTATTTTGCTTTGATATAGTCTTGATTTAATGTAAGAGTAAAAACTTTGAAATCAATTATGTCATAGAATCCTTACAGTGTGGAAACAGGTCATTTGGACCATTGTGTCCACACTGACCCTCTGAACAACGTCTCACCCAAACCCACCCCACTATGCTATCCCTGCATTTCCCATTGCTAACCCACCTAGCCTGCACATCTCTGGAAACTATGGGCAATTTAGCATGGCTAATCCAACTAATCTGCACATCTTTGGACTGTGGGAGGAAACTGGAGCACCCAGAGGAAAGCCACGCAGGCATGGAGAGAATGTGCAAACTCCACAAAGGCAGATGCATGAGGGTGGAATTGAACCCAGTCCCTGGTGCTGTGAGGCAGCTGTGCTAACCACTGGGTCACCATGTTGCTATCAATGCAGAATCATTAGATTTTTGAGGAAATAAGAAGAAATGAAACTGAGCTGTTACAGGTTTAAAACAGCTTGTAAGTGAGAAGAATAATTGACTGCCTTAAGAAGAAATAGCACACAAAATAACATTGCCAACAAGAATTAACGTCAGGTAAGGGCCAAACGGAACACAGGATTGGACATTTTGGGTTAAACAGTTCATAAGATATAGAATTACTTTAAAATTAAATTCTAAATCTCAAGCTGAATATGTGATAACAGTACCGTATTCCAGGTCTTACAGCAGATCATAGAATCAGAATTTTACAGGACAGGAGACCATTTGGCTCATCGTTTCTGTACTGGCTCCTGAAAGAGTTACCCAGCTAGTCCGATTCTCCAGTCCTATCTCTGTCGGCCTCAAAGTTCATCACTTACAAATAAATATCCAGCCCTCTTTTGAAATCTCCTATGGAATGCGACTCCACCACTTTCCCATGCAGTGCATTCCAAATCCCAACAACTCTCTGAGTAAAAACGTTTCTCCTCATCTCATTTCTAGCTCTCTTGCTGGCAATCTTAAAATTGGGACCCCTAGTTACTGACATACCAACTCGTGGAAACAGAATATCTTTCTCTACAGTGTCAAAATTGTTTATAATTTTGAACACCTCAATAAGATCACCCATTAATCTTCTCTGTTCCAAGGTGAATAAACCCAATTTCTCTAATCTTTCCTTATATCTAAAATCCCTCATTCCTGGTACCATTCTGACAAATTTTCTTTGCGGTCTCTCTGTGACTTTAACATCCATTGTTAATAACAGTACCCAGAACTGAAAACAGAACTTCAAATGTGGTCTGACAAATGATTTGCAGAGCTGTGGCAATACTTGTTTGCCTTGATTCTCTTTGCCTCTATTTATAAAGACAAGGATGCGAGAAGTCCCTCTGAACAACTAGCCTGGCCACCATCAGAGAATTATGCACTTGAAACCCAGATTCTCTGCTCCTGTACACCCCTCAAAGTTGTATGTTGAACTTGTATTGTCTCTCTGTGTTTCTTCAATGAAAACGCATTCCCTTGTGTTCCTCTGCATTGAAATTCATCTGTCAGACGTCTGCTCATTTGGCCAACTTGTCAATATCTCTCTGAATTCAATGAAGATTATTTTATAATTTATCAAAACATAAGACAAGCCACAGATATATTTGATAAAGTTTGAATAGCTTTTGATCATGACTTTAATCTGAGAAAAAACAAAATACTTGAAAGGGTAAGAGTTAACAGAAGAATTCAACATCCACAGATAATTTAGTTAACAACCTTTACAGATTGGCGAAGAACTGTGTAACAGTCGTAAGGAGCTTTGAAATTAGAATTCAAAAGGGACACAACTGTTTCTCTTTACGTTTCTTCATAGGGTTTTGGCATCACTGGCTATATCAGCATTTACTGCCCATACATAATTGCTCAAAGGGCAGTTAAGAGTCAACCATATTGCTTTGGCTCTGGAGTCACATGTATGCCATACCAGGAAAGGATGACAAATTTCCTTTCCTAAAAGACATAATTGAACCAGATGAGTTTTTACACCAAATAAATGCAGTCACTTGGGTGCGATTAGAACATTTTATTCTAGATTTTTTTTTCTCAGAGAGTGGCCATGGGCACTCGCATGGTCCCCAGCTACACCTGCCTCTTTGTTGGTTATGTTGAATAGTCCCTCTTCAGTACTTTAACCAGTACTGTTCCCCAACTCTTCTGCTGTTACATCGTTGACTGCATTGGTGCTGCATCCTGCACCCAGGCTGAACTGGAACAGTTCATAAACCTGGCTAACAACTTCCAAATTCACTTGGTCTATCTCAGACTCCTCTCTCCCCTTTCTTGACCTCTCCATTTCCATTTCAGGTAACGGTTTACAGATTGACATTTAATATAAACCCAGAGACTCCCATATCTACCTAGACTACACCTCCTCCCACCCTATATCCTGCAAAAACTATATCCCGTTTTGCCAATTCCTCCATCTCCTTTGCATCTGCTCTGATGAGGAGAAGTTCCATTTCCAAGCATCCTGAATGTCATCCTTTTTCAAACACGGTTCTTTCCCCACCTCGGTAAACCAGACAGCCCTCCACTATGCCTCATCCAGTCGCCACTCCACAGCTCTAAACCAGCACCCCAAACGTAATAAAGATAGGGTCCCCCTTGTCATCACTTTCCACCCCACCAGCCTCCACACCCAACATATCCTCCTCAAATACTTCCACCAATTCCAATTAGATCCTACCACTAAGAACACCTTCCACTCCCCACCCTTCTCTGCCTTCTGCAAGGACCATTCCCTTTGCCACTCTTTAGTTCACACAACACTATCCTGGCAAAAGAGGTTTGTTTCATACCATTAACAGGAAGGAATTGTCAGAACTTATAAAAGTTGGGGACATGTTTCATGCTCTGACTGTTACTGATGAAACAAAAATTAAGTACAGAAATGAGCAGTGCAACACTCTTCAGCTCATTACAAATCTTTAACTGAAGTTGTTCAAATAGCAAAACAGTCTGTTGCGCAAATAGATACAAGAAATTGAAATTGATTGTCAGATAATAAGCTGACAGAGGTTCAAAAGCAACATTTCATCGTTTGTCTTTCAAAGAAAAGTGGTCGGTACCAGAGATAGAAAAAAGCATGTTAAGCAAGTAGCAATCCTCCCATACAGACCTGAATACGTGAAAGTGGCTTTTCACTAGGAGGACATCCACTGAAGATAAATTAAGATATCCAACCTACTCAACAAGTTGAAGAGCTTGGATACTTTAACAGAGATGTATCAACAGATTGAGTAAAAGGTTTGCTCAAACAAAATGTAGATGAGCTTCATATGACCCCATGGAAATGAGAACGATGGCAACAGGTTCAGGATATGGCCAAACATCAGCAACCGCTTAGTCTGCCAATCCAGAATATTGCAAGGAAGAAAATCCATGTTTCTACAGAACAACTATCTTCCATGATCAACATTTATGAGATGATTTCCCTGTTCCAGCCCAACTAACCCAACCAACAGATGATGCTATGGGGTAAATACTTTAGTCAGCAGTGAAGAGCCCACCTGAAAAGTGAATTCCGGAGATTAAAGGCCCTCTAGATAAGGTAACTGCCCAACTATAGGGTTTTTCAGGAGGGACAGCCATCAGATAAAAGATCCTGTAGCTGAGAAAAAGTTCACAGTTCATGGCCAAGATCAGTAAGAAGATTAACAGTCATCAAGCAAAAGGCCTAGCAAACTTCAAAGTCAGAAGAAGTTACTAAAAAGAGGAGACATATTGTTGAAGCTTTTTGTCAGAATTCATTCAGGAAGAATTGTGAAACCTCCAGACAGTCTGAATATGTGAAGCCAGGGATTTGGGGGAGATGGGATAGAGGTAAATACAGAAATAGTTACTTAACTGAATGTTAACTAAAGGGGGATAAGACTATGCAGAATGGGACTAGGGGGTGGAATGTTGCCTAAATTAATGGTGTGGAAAGTATTAACATCGAAATAGGAGAAAACTCCTCCAAACCTGATGATTTCACACAGTATTTGAGCAGAGAAATGGCAGTCTAACATGAGGTTCTGATGGAGACAGATGTGTCACCTCTGGCAGTCAAGCCATAATACTGCGGATGCTGGGAGTCTGAAACAGACAAAGAGAATGACAGGAAAGCTCAGCAGGCCTTGCAACATCTGCAGAGGAAGAAACAGAGTCAATGGTACAAGTTAGAAATGACTCTTCTTCAGAACCTGGAAGAGACCCCATAAGAGTCATACCAGTGCTGCTGGTCACTTTGTTCACTCTCCCAGGGCTTTTATTGAAGATACAAGGGATGCTCATTGATATCTTCTGGTATAAAAGGCAGCACTGCGTCAGCGCTGAGGTTCTGAGTCTCCTTCTTACAAAGTAAGGTCAGGTGCTGGTGTTCCTTCACGCTCAAGCTGTGATTTTCCACCTTCTGATCCAGCAGAGTAACTTTATGTCAAGACTCCTCCTAGATGATGTGACACCATCAGGTGTACAGCCTCAATTCTGACATGCAGCTATATTGCTGATATCCTTCTCCATGAAGCTACATCTCATACTCTCACAGGGGGTAATATCACACCTAGCCAAGGCCCCCAGCAGTATGTTCTCCATTGATTCTGCATTGAGAGGACAGTTCCTTGTCATCAACATGCTTGGAGGCATCTATCCACCAATGAATGACCTCCTTGGCTGACCATTCCCATTCACAGTCATAAGTAATTCCTACCTCATGTAAGGTGACCCAAGAAATGTCACCTTGCAAGGATGCAGCTGCTAGAGGACCTCACCAATTTAACTGCCCCCCTTCCTCACAATCTACCAGAGGAGGGCTGTCCAACTACCCTTCATCTCGTGTGTGATGACTTGCAGTCCTCGTGACTATGTTTCATTTCCAAATGCAGAAGGTGATGTTTTAAGTGAATGTGCTGAGAGACCACCAGATGTTAATCAGGCCACAATATACATTCACTCTGTACTTCATGTGACCATTTCTGAATTGGATGGGATGAAGTTTAAAAATCATGTTTATGTGAATATTTTAAAATACTAAAGCAGCCTATTTAGGTGTGTTATGATACAACTCTGTGGACATCACATCCTGACGTGAGACTTGACTCTGACTGTCTGGTGTAGAGGTTGGAACACTATCACTGTGACCAAGACCCTTCTAAACACGTTTCCATTCATTGGCCAGACAATAAATCCAGACCTCTGGCACGGCAGGCAAGAATTCTACCACTCAACCACATGATCGTATAATGCAAAAAACGAACAAATAAACTATTTTAATCTATTAATCTTTTTGCATTATTCCATCTGTTTATGGTCCATTTTTTGAGGGCCACTGGCCTTGGGCTGTGCTGTTATCTGGTCCCAGGTCAGATAGCATTGAAGGGATGGACTTTTGATACCATCTTCTATGAAGAGGAATGACCATCATTCAGTGAAGTCATCCAGCAGCTGTGGCAAGGAAAAACCACCAAGACCTGGGTGTCAGCTTATGCTTTTTCACAGGCATTTCTTCAGTCCTGGGCTGAGCAGGGTGGGAAATGGGCTCTCGGAGTTGCCTGCTTTGCAGTGAGAAGTGCCCAGCTGTCCTTCTATTTGATATGGTATAATTTTGACTTTGATATGATCTATTATTGTCACATGTACAGTCTAAAGTATTCTTTTGCATGCTACCAGAAAAATCAGTAGTACATCAGTGTAACAGAACAGAAAGCAGAATACAGTGTTACAACTACAGAGAAGGTATAGAGAAAGATCAACTGTAATATGAGAGGTCCATTCATAAGTCTGATAACAGTGAGGAAGAAGCAGTTCTTAAATTTGTTGGGTCATGTTTCTAAACTTCTGTATCTTCTGCCTGACGGAAGAGGGTGGAAGTGAGTATAACCAGAGTGGGAGGGGTCTTCTTTGACTGTTTTGGCCACTTTCCTGAGGCAGCAGGAAGTATAGATGGAGTCAATGGAAGGAAGGCTGGTTTTCATGATGGATTGAGCTGCTTTCACAACTCTATAATTTTTTTGCAATCTTGGGCAGCGTAGCTTCCACACCAAGCTGTGATGCATCTGGATAGGATGTTTTCTATAGTGCATCTATAAAAGTTGGTAAGAGTCAATATGGACATGCTGAATTTCCTGAGCGAGTAGAGGCATTGGTGTGCTTTCTTGACTATAGTGTCGGTGTGGAGAAAGTTTGACCCCGATAGGTCCCATCAGGGGCAGAAAACTTTATTCATGCTCACTGTCTGTAATTCACCAAGTCAATTAACAACATCTTGCCTGCATGAATTACGAGATATAAAATCCACAGAGATCTTGATGGGGCCCATCTGGAATGAATGCTTCCTCTTGTGGGAGAGTCAGGAACTATCTAAAAATTAGGGATTCTACATTTAAGTCAGAGAGATCTTTTCTCAGAGAGGTTCAGGAGATTTTGGAATGCTCTTTCTCAAATGGCAGTTTTTGGCAGACTTGCTGAATATTTTTAAGGCACATTTCAACAAATTCTTGGCAAGCATATGGGTGAAGTGTTATCAAGGTAGTCAGGAATGAGGAGTAATCTAATCAACTATGATCGTACTGAATGGTGGAGCAGGCTCATGAGATCAAGAGGCCTTCTCCTGCTCCTAATTCATATGTTTTTTTATGAAATGAAATGCACATAACCATGCAAGATAACTCCATCACAAGGCACTGGCTGACGTGATGCCATTTAAATTTCTTGCTGTCATACTTAACTCCGCAATGGAAAATCTAGGCCATTGATAAAACAGGATTATTGGAAGTAATTCATGGCTGGGAGCAAAGTAAATATTCTCGCACAGAGGTTGGTGAAGCCACACAATACACTACCGAACTTAGTACTCGTGGCAGAACTCATGTTAATGTCTAAGAATAGTTTAGAAAGGCAGTTTAATAAAAGGAAAATTAAAGCCAGATATTACAATGATGCTGAGACCCAGAATCAAAAGAAAAATTTCTGGAAAATTTTTGCAAGTCAGGCTGTATTTTTGAACAGAAAGAGTTAATTTTACCAGCCCAAAATGGCACTGGGAAGTTGAAAGCCAATTCTCTTGGTTAAGGGCCATTTTACTGAGCCATTTTGCCAATGGCTAGGGCAGCTCCCCATTTTGTTCAGACGCTGCCATCCTTAATGGAGACCCGCCCACCAACATTCCTGTCAGATTTTCTTGGTTCTTGATCCCCTGAATTTTGTTTTTGAAGTTTGGGCGGCACGGTGGGTCAATGGTTAGCACTGCTGCCACACATCGCCAGGGCCATGTGTTCGATTCCACCCTCCGATAAGTACCTGTGTGGAGTTTGCACGTTCTCCCGGTGTCTGCATGGGTTTCCTCTGGGTGCTCCAGTTTCCTCCCACAGACCAAAGATGTGCAGGTTTAGGTGGATTGGCCATGCTAAATTACCCATTCCGACCAGGGTTGTTCAGGTTAGGTGGATTAGCAGTGGGAAATGCAGGATTACAGGGATATGGTAGAGGGGTGGGTCTGGGTGGGATGTTGTTTGGAGGGTCGGTATGGACTCGATGGACTGAATGGCCTGCTTCCACAGTGTAGGGATTTTATGATTCTAACTTACCTGTCGAAGATTCAAACCCTGCCACTTGCCTCAGCAGCAACTATCTCTCCTAATGGCTGCAGATTTGATTGGACGGGTAGCATCAGGAACCTGCTGGCTTCTTAACTGAACAGGGAATACATCGGGAGATAATAAGGAAGGTGCCCACATTCAAATCATCAGGCTGGTTCTCCTTGGCAAACTTTTTTTTTTGCCCCACGTCTAATACTGAAACCAGCGATAAAATTCAACTTAGATAACAAAGTGTGGGGCTGGATCAACACAGCAGGCCAAGCAGCATCATAGGAGCAGGAAAGCTTGA
>JAHRHZ010000073.1:16093457-16164038 GCA_024137785.1 Ginglymostoma cirratum | reverse complement strand
ACCCTTCATCAGAAATTTCTGATGAAATTTCTGATTTCTGATGAAGGGTCTAGGCCCAAAACGTCAAGCTTTCCTGCTCCTATGATGCTGCTTGGCCTGCTGTGTTCATCCAGCCCCACACCTTGTTATCTCGGATTCTCCAGCATCTGCAGTACCTCTTATCTCTGATAAAATTCAACTTGTTGACTTCTCCTCAAAACTGGAAGGCACCAGAGGTGACCAACTTTTATTTAAGCAAATACAGAGCCAGAGACATAAGAGCTTGGAAAGAATGAAAGGGAAACCAATGGTCATCAACCTGAAATGTTGCCACTATTTCTCTTCCACCAATACTGAGACTTCAGCTAAGTATTTCCAGCAGTTGCGGTTTTTATATCAAAAGGGAATGGTCTGTGATAGGTTGGAGATTGGGAGTGATTTAAGTATTAAAAGTCCCAAGTCCACCAGTAATTCTGGGACAAGTAAAGGAGTAAAAGATGAGTCCAAGTGAGACATAAACAATAACAACTGTATACAAGAGTGGAAAAGAGAGGGTTGCAGATGTGGTTAATGAATCTGGTGAATCAAAGAAAGATGGACAACAGGGATGTGGACAACCCACTGAAGATCCCAAACACAAGGACAAGTTCCGTATCTCCTTCATTCCCCATAACTCTGGCATTGCTGACTTCCACTATCAGCCCTTGCTAACTGAGGGAAAATAACAATGAAAGTGATATTGGATCTTTGTGCGCCATCAACTCAAATTACCTTTCACTTCAGTTGAAATGGTCATCAATGTGGAACAATGATTCCGTTTCTCCCTCCACAGATGTATTGAGCATTTTGTATGAATAATGGAATATGGAAATAGAATGAGAACATCTAATTAGGATTAAATGGAGAATAAACAGCTAAACAGACTGTTTGGTTGGGACAAACATGTTGCAATTTCAGTATAATGTCATTTATTAGGTTCCATATTTGAAGCAGAAGTTATAAATGCATGAAGCAGTCTCCCAATTTCTGCTAATCTATCATAACTGTTCGGTGATATACAAACAGAGAGGCCTTTCCACTTCGGGACATTCAGGCCCATGTACAAACCTTCAATAGGTACTTGTTGCACAAAATACAGCTGTGCTCATTTATAAAATTCACTTATTTTCAAACATGCAGGCAGTCCCTGGGTTGCAAACAAGTTCCATCCTGAAGTCCACTCACAAATCAACTTATTTGCAAGTCAGAACAGAATGCAAGACAAAATAAAGGAGCCATCCGTAAGTACAGGACTATAATCAAACTGTATATCAGATCTTTAAAGTTACCCTGCTATGTGAGATTGTGTTTGTAAGCCAGATGTTCGTAAATTGGGGACCCCCTGTACTCTGTTGTATTATGAAATGATGAATTTGGTGTGAATTTCCTGTTTGTCACAGAGCTATTTCACAGTTGCAGTCTGGCAATAGGTTCTATGGGCCAAAGGTGGTGTACCATTCTGTAATTCCAAGTAGCAGAGCCACTCTTCAAAGCAAAGTATAAGGAAACGAAAGCAACAGGGCAGGAGCAAAACAGATCAAGTTCATGCATTTTCTATCCATCACGTTTTGAACGAGGGCCATGTTTCAGATATCATATTTTCTTTAAAAAAGAACTTTCTGGAACATCACCCTTGAGCTGGAATGATTGCCATCTTTTAATTAACTTCCATATGAACTTGTCCACTTAAGATGAATGGGAGATTTGATAATCATTAGATATGTTCTGATGTTTTTTCATTCAACTTAAACAATAGTTCAGGAAGCAAATTTTGGTTTAATATCTAAAAATTATTCTGGAATAGTGGCAAGTTTCAAATTCACAAACTACACCTTTGCAAGTATTCAATAATATTGCCGGCATACAGAAGTGTTTATCACAAAAACATATGTTTTTTTAACAGAAGTAGCATGTTTTAAAACATTGAACCTAAGTTGATGACAATATTCTTCATCTTCACAGTTTACATGTTTTTTGTCTGAGTAATTTGATCAATACAATACATATTATGCACAGATGTATTTACATATTTTAGTTTATAGTACAGCTTTCATCTTGCTTTGAACGTTATTATTTTACTTATTCCTCATTCTTTGTGTCAGCTTTTCCTTGTTCACACAATTTCCAGTAATTATATTTTCTCTGCTGGTAAACCAATTAGCAATCATTTTCAATATTCATTACAAATGAAATATTTGTTGCAAAAGTGATGGGAAATGTCAATATGGAAATAGTACACATTATATGTGCAGTTTATTGTAAAAAAAAGACAAAAAAAATCAAATATAAATAAAATGCAGGCAGCTCTCTTTTTGACTAGGACAAAACATCAAAGCTTTATTTGTCTGTAATGTCTTCAAAGGTAAATGTAACCTTCAATACTTCACAGTGGCGTCACTCTAAGCCGACATCCACTTTCTTCTTCTTAGCCTTTGCAGTATTTCATTTGTACTCTGCAAGTCATTTTACTCGCAATTTATTCTGTGTGTGTCGGATGGTTGACTTCAGAGGACTTGATGAACCCACTGCTACAGCCAAACCTTCATCCTTGTGACGGCATTTTAATTGACTTGATGATCAAAAGTCAATTTAAACAATTCAAGTACAGTCAAACTAAACATTCTAATAGATTCTTTTTAAAACTTACAATTGTTTGCAAAGTAATTTGTACATAGATGTATAATTTTCAAGTTAGCACAGCCTTTATTATGCAACCAGATGATGGGAAGAACTCTAGGAAATGGAATTAAAGTTTGTTTGACATAGCAAAAAGCCAGCACAAACATATTGAGGAAAACACTTCCTTTTTTTGCTGTAAGGAACTAGCAGTTCACATAAAATGAATATAAATTAACTATTCTAATGATAGATATAAATTGCCTGAGAATCCAAGATGAAAACACTTGCAAAAGGTGGCAACTGTTAAAATGTCGTACTGAAGCATATTGTTCGACATCAAACAAAAAGAATTTTGTTTCATGTGGTTAGAGACAAAAAAACAACTGCAGATACTGGAATCCAAGGTAGACAAACAGGAGGCTGGAAGAACACAGCAAACCAGGCAGCATCTGGAGGAAAGGAAAAGTCAACATTTTGCATATTACCCTTCTTCAGCGCTGGAGAAGGGTAATGCCCGAAATGTTGACTTCTCCTTTCCTCCAGATGCTGCCTGGTTTGCTGTGTTCTTCCAGCCTCCCGTTTGTCTACCTTTGTATCATGTGGCGCTGCTCAATAAAGGGTTATTTATAATAACCTTCATTTAGGGCAGTACCTTAGATGTTAAGTTCTTTCCCTCATATAGTTAATGGGGAACATTTATTAAATATTTTGGCTATTTAGAAGTAATTCTCTTTTGTTTTCTTCAAATGGTAAACAATTTCTGGAAATAATTTTTTTTACTGTCCCAGGAAACCTTGCACCTTAAAACAACTTAGCACCTCAAAATGAATGTTCTTCACTGTACCTACAGTAACCATGGTAACCCAAGGCAGCAGGCACTGAACTTATAACCCAACATTTATTTAACAGAGTGAATGAAAGAAAAGCCTTACAAGCGGAGCATTTACTAAAAAAAATACAAATCCGTCTCTCTTTATCTTGTTACAAGGTCAGTTGCTAAGCTCGGCAACACTATACATTATGGCATTTTGTGAGATGAAACTGTCACAGTTTCTTTCAGAATACAATTTGTATAACTCTGAAGTGAAAATCCAAGCAATAGGCATTTAACCAATTTGACAATACCAGATTTAACTCTCTTGTTCATTTAAAATGTCAGATTCATGCACTACATAGCAAATCCAAACCAAGCAAAACATTTGGACCTCAATCACTTTTCATTTCTGTTAATTTGAATGAAGATGTGGCTTTGAGTTGAAGTGGTAACAGTAATATTGGAACAAAATAAGAGCGTGAAAGCTAAACTGATAATAGATCACCAGTCCTTTTGTCTTGAATGAACTGTACAAACGCAACACAGATACAATTGAAAAGGTTAATGACTGTTTCATATTCTCCTTGCTGTAATAAATATAGTTGCATTATCAAATGTAAGTTTGCATATTTTCACTTTCAAGCATCACGACAGAGCATAATGGCTTGGACAACAGAAAATACCTTGGGCAATCTATTTTCCTATACGCACACACTACCCTTCAATGTCAAAAGAATAGCTGCCCAATTTGAAAATTGAATTTGCACTTTGTCCTTTCTCTACTTTTAGTTTTGTTTTGTTCATTTTTTCAAACTACCCGTATTTCGTGGTGTCATAACTAAGCAGACAGTCGACTTTTACTCTCCAATCACAACATTGAGACCAATTGTGTTGTGTAATCAATTGCTGAAGCTTCATTCTTCAGTTTTCCTTTCCTTACTGCGGAGAAGAACTCTGCCTTTGCAGCCAATCCCAAAAGTACCACGAAGATTTTAAAAAAGTGTCACAACAGGGAATCATGGTTTCTCAATGATTCTCCGTGGACCATCCTCTCCTCTACACTTACTTTTTCTCGTCCCTCATGAATTTATGCACTCAAGCTTGTGTGTGCTGAATTAGCGCGTCTCAGTTTTCTGTAATTTTTGATTGTTCATTTGGAGAGGAAGCATAATTCACTCCTGCTGACAAATGGCAGCTTGGTTCATTGGAAACCTTTTGAGTTAGATGTGTACGGATTTAATTCCCATTGCAGACTCCATTACATTGTCTGCACTGTATCAAGAGAGTCCTGTATTGTTAAATTTAAAACCAACAGATACTCAGGTAGACATTAAAGATTGCATAGTAATACTTGAAGATGGACAGGCCATTGCTTTGTCCAATCTTCTTCAACTAAAGATTAATAGAGTAATTTTTTTGCACTTTGTGGAAAATTAATGTTAAACTTGCATCTCAAAAAAGCATAATTCATTCATTGTGATCCATTTGACGTCTGAAGATTCAAAGTGGTGCTAGACAACTGTAAGTTTCCTTTTTTTAAATTGCCAGTACATTGCAGGCAAACAGATTTCTATCAGAACATGTTAAAGCGTGTCCCATTTAAGTTTAGCAAAGTGCTTTGTTTTTTATCAGATTTAATATATTGCTTGTTAAGTTGCTTTAGCTAGGCAGAACTGGAAAGTACTGGGACAAAATTAGATAGGCCCAGAAAGGTTGCATCGTTCTTATGATGTGCAATTAGCCCTTGGCAATTGACCACAATGCAAGCAGCACCAACTTGGTGCTGCCTACAAATTTGAATGATTTCTGCATCCAACCAGCCCAAACCAAAAGATTTTCTGACTGGCTAGTTCCACTTAAAGCTAGTGCGCAATATTTGAAGGGGTGGATTTGGATTTTAGATGCCCGCTCTGTCAGATCGGAAGGCAGGGGCACATACAATCAAGGGGGTGATCTATTCACCACCCATTCCTGCCCCCGAACAGTTTTATGGGGTTGGGAGAGGCATTAGGAAACCTGATGGTCTTTGCTCGTATTAATACCAATTTCAGGGCATCAACCTCCTTGCCTGCATTTTATCTATGAAAAGGGATAGGTTCATACCAGGTCGGAAACATGGTAGCTTTAGCTAGTGTCAGGAAGGACTTATTTTATGGATTACCTGGTCCCAGTAGAGGCACCACCTCCAAAGACACTTTATACCTTCCTCTGGCCTATTATACCAACACCAATCATATTACCTTCATTGATAACCTTGACCCCAGATTCTCAACATGGTAAGACTGCCTGTAGTCCAGCAGATGCCACTATTGCTGGGTGGCATGGCTTGGATTACAGAGCTATAGGCTATGTGATTGACTGGCAGTTCTACAAGTCAAGAATTTCTCTTGAGAGAGTGCTGAATTGATACAGGGAAGCTCCTTCCCATCCCTATCTGCAACTCACATTTGAGGTCACCATAGCACCTTGTAAAATTCAACTGACTGAGGTTAGCATAGGTGGTGTAATTCATGGTGGAAGAAAATCTGACTTGGGAATAAGTAAGAAATTAAACATTGGGGGAGAGACTGAGCTCCATGTTTTTCAGAAACATCACTGAGTGGAGGAGGTGGAAAGGAAGAGAGATGTTCTCTATTCAGTGGGGAGATGAGGAGTCCTCCATTATATAGTCAAAATGTAATGGGAAGGGAAAGCCTTAGAGGTCAATGTCAGAGAACAAGCCCAAATGACCTGTGTAGAGATTGTAACAAGGTCAGCCAGGAGAACCTCATAGAATATGAGTTCCCTGACTGGGGATGTTAATCTGGTCCAATCAGGGGCCCCTGGCTGACAGCTATAAACAGGAATACCACACATCCTGTTCACTCCGAGAGCAGGCTCTACTGGAGCTGGATCAGTGTCAAGGGCATTACACACGTAAGTAAAGTGTGACTTGGTGACAGGATACAGCCTCTGGACATATTGCTGCAAGATATTCAATGGTTGCGCAAGAGTAACCAAGGTCAGGGAATGGATCTTCCAACTCTAGATCCCAAAAACTGCTCGGTAACTACAGGCTAATACTCAAATCATCCTGCTCCCGCTAATCTTCTCCCAAAAGTCCCTATTAATTAGGCCTTATACCAAATATTTAGGATACCTTCACACTTAGTGTTACTGCAATCTTCACATCTACATCTCATCTTGCACACACGGCAGCAACAACAACTGAAATACTTAAATCTATTCCGTCATACTCACTAAAACAGTTCCCTATTAATTGCAGACATGGAAACGCGAAATAGGAGGCATCATTCTTTAGTATAATTCATTACTAGGAAGTAAGCATTGTTGGAAAGACCTGTATTCCTTACCTAGTCCCATTGCCCTTCAAGTAAATGACTTACCAAATACACCATTTCAGACAGCATTTAAAAGTCAGGAACCAAAATTACTTATTCTCTAGGTTTATTAGTTAAATGGATATAAATTCTGCTGTGGTGGTAGGTTAACTCATTTCCTCAAAGCATTAGTCCAGGTCTCTAGATTTCTTGCCTAAAACCATTAGCACTGGACATGCACTCCCATTCTCTAAAGCATGCTGTATTCTAACGAGAAAGTGTACAAGTGCAACTACATTTGGGAGAAAGAGGTTTATGCAAAAGGCTTGAAGTTGGAAAAAAATCTTGCAACGCTTTGCTGCTTCACTCTTTATAGAATTTTGCAACTAGGGTCCGCTATAAAAGGCACCAAGCACATACAATATCATAGCAACAGGCAGAAGAAATTAATCAGCAGTTAATCTGCAAATAGTTGATGATCCCTTTGAATTGCAAGGTCGGGATTATGGGGGGAGGTGGCAGAGCGATTCCATTCTACTATTGAACATATCTTTGCCTGTGAATGGCTAAAAGAAACGGGTGCTTTAGAAGCAGTGAGTTTTAAAATGTCATTATCAGCATGAAATCGGTGCTGCTCTGTATGTATTCAGCAAATATTCAGTGCACAAATAATGCCAGCATGAATATATTTCCATCACTTGCTGCAGACAACATTTTGGATCTAAGGGTCCAAAAATCGCATCAATTTCTCCCTCTATAAATTTAAAATCATAGTTGTTCTTAAGCCAGTAAATGGTAGCAGGAACATCAAAATTGGCATGGTTTAGGAAGAGAAAGTTGATCAGACATACTGTGGCAGATAGCTAGCCAGTATTTGCTGCTGCTGTTGGATAAGGGTGAAATAGTATTTGGTCATAACAACCCTACGGTTGAAAACCCTGTTGACACTTTCCAGCTAGGTGTACCCATGAACAGATCAACAGTTCCAGAAGTATCACTACCAATTCAAAACCAAAGTCTTGATAACTGGACATTTGAAAGTGCACCTGTAAATGGTATGTTGCCACTTTTTGCAGAAGTGGTTACAGAAGAAAGTGGGGTAAAAGTGAACTGTAGGTTGCAAGGAATAAAAGTAAATGACCATAGATGACCTTGTTTGTTAATGAGATTATGGGAATAGAGAGAGCGGCCAGGTAAGTTGGCAGCTTGTTGGCGTACATGGATTTGCAACTTGATACTGAGTTGTTATTTTTCTGACAGCTGGTAAACAAGTAAAGAAACATGTTGTGTACTTCAGAAATACATAGGTTAATTCCCTTCTTGCAATCACCTGGCTGAGATCAGAATTTACACCACTTTTACAAGGTCTTTGTGGCTGTCCTGTCAAAGGTCTGACACAACTGGGAAAACCTCTGCAGCACCTGTAAAGATTCCAACAAACAACACCTTTTACAACATATATACTGTATAGAAAGATAGCCATGCAAACCTGTCAGTCGAGAATGACACTGCCAACCTCAAATAATGATTGTTTCTTTCATTTTTCAAGAATGGATTAAATATTCTATGAGACAGAATCTTTAGCTTCCTTAATAGCTTATGATTGAAGCCAGCTTTGAAAGACAGGAAAGCGTATTATGAATATGCAATCTTTCTCTCTTTAACTGATTCTTCTCTTGCAACATAAGCATGCCAGTAATGCTTTAAAACGTTAAGTAAACATAAAGATATACATTATGAAAGTGTTTGCTGTGCCAGTGGAAGTTTTTCTTTAATAGCAGTAAAATCTAAAAGGGCTCATGACTATCTGATTCTGTATTTCATTTGAATTGAACCTGTATCATTGCAACATCTTGCCCCCTGGATGATTTTTTATTTTTGTGGTTATTTTGACATTTTAACACCGATTAATCAAAATGTGAATGCTGACCAGTTTCGTTTTATTAATTTATAAAACATAAATTCAGCACCAATAATGACAAGAAACTTATAATTATGCTGCCTTCACATTTCTGAAGCAACTAAATTGCTTGATTAAATCTTTTAAGATTCATTGATTTAGCTATGGATGGAAGGACAAATCAATTACAGATTGAAATAGCAAAGTTGGAGTAATTCTATCACATATATTGTGAAAGGAAAAGTAAAATAACACCATCCTGAACGGATATGGATTGCATAATTTTCAATTCATGCAGGTCATCCTGTTCATCAGCAAAATTGACATACAAATAGTTTCCTGGGGCTCTACAGTCATATAATATTGACTATTCAAAGAATGATTGGAAACCTTCAATGATAGATTCCCTGATAATTCCAAAAAGCCAGCAACAACGCAGGGAGATCGAAAAGTTCCAAAAAATCTGTCAAGTTTCAAAAAATCTGAATACCTTGTGGATCAGTACAGCTCAAATGAATAGTCTGTTGAGCCATTTGGAAAGAACACAAGTGGAGGAGGCATTGGCAACCAAAACCATTTGGGGTAATTGTCATTGATAAGAGCTGGAGATGGGCTGGAGAGAAAGGATGCCATTGTCAGGATTTGGGGCAAGTCAGTGATTCGGAGGGATATAGACAGGCCATTACCAGGGGATGGAGGGGAAAGAGGCTGCCAATAGAGAGACTGGAAGAGAGATGCTGAAAATGGCAGGTGCTGGGCCAAAGTTTCCTTCAGCAGCGAGTGGAAGGGGATAGGGTTAGGGTTAGGGTAAGGGTTAGGGTTAGGGTTAGGGTTTCTGGCTCACATGGAATGATGAATAAGGCACTCATCTTGTGGATTTAATAGCTCCTGTCTCCCTATCACTACACAGCAACAGTTAATTACAAATTAGGCTCCCAAGCACATAGTGAAAGCATGATTTATATATGCTCATTTGAGTCCTGCCACTTCACTGTGACTCACTTGGATATCACAACATCCACTGATGAAAGAAAGATGACAAACATATGATTGAGACGCATTCCACAACTTTAAGTCTTTAAGCCAATGCCACAGTGTCCCTCCCTGAGCTCCAAACACCTTTCCTTTGTTGTTTAGTATTAAAGCCAGAGACTTTATGGGAGGATCCCTCTGCAATAAGGAATAAGTTACAGAGTTTCCATTCAGTCTATCCTTGCCATAGCAACTTATTTATTCATTCATAGGTTGTGGGCCACTGCCTGACCAACATTTATTGTTTAGTTGCCCTTAAGAACGTGACAGTGAACTGCCTTCTTGAACCATGAATATACCTACAATGCCATTAGGGGTAGGTTTTAACCCAACAACACTGAAGGAACAGTCCGAGATAACAAGGCGTGGGGCTGGATGAACACAGCAGGCCAAGCCTGCTCCTATGATGCTGCTTGGCCTGCTGTGTTCATCCAGCCCCACGCCTTGTTATCTCAGATTCTCCAGCATCTGCAGTACCTTTTATCACTGAAGGAACAGTGATATGTTTCCAAGTCAGGATTGTGAATGGCTTGGATGGAAAACTGCAGCTGGTGATGTTCCCATGTATCTGTTGCCCTTGTCTTTCTAGATGAAAGTGGGCGTGGGGTTGGAAAGTACTGTTTAAGAAGCTTTGTTGAATTTCTGCAGTGCTTCCTGTCAAGTGTACTCACTGTTACTGCTGTGTATCAGTGGTGAAGCGAGTAAATGTTTGTGGATGTGTTGCCAATCAAGCGAGCTGTTTTGCACTGAATGGTGTCAAGTTTCTTCAATTTTGTTGGAGCTGCAAGGCAATCTAATGTTTTGGTGCAACATAAAGTATGAAGGACACCGATTATTGTGGTTATAAACCAGTAAGCACTACCATGTTGTCTTTGCCGAAGCAAATGCAGTAAAAGGACCAATATCACGTAGGAGGACTTGTCATGCTTGAAAGGAAGGGAGTTAAACTAACTTCCCATCATAAAGCGCTGTATAGTACAATGTTAACTGCTCTTGCCTCCTAATGGAGAATATGAACAGCTTGATTGCACTACTCAGTCAAATTGCTGTTATGTCCATCAAGCATGAGTGGCAACTGGAAAAGCTGATTTAACAAAATGGCATGTAGAAACCATTGGCTGATCAAATACAGTCAAGCAACAGGGAGAAATTTGAAGTCCTCATTCAAACCCTCTGGGAGTGATTTTCAACTTCTGGCTACTATTTCTCAACTGTTTGCAACAGAAATCTGCTTATGTGCATGGATTAGGATTTCGTGCTGATTGTAGAAGCCTAAGTGCACATTTCAGGTGCAAACGAGTAGAATTTAATGTGCAAATGAGTGGAATTTGTGCCAGTGCACTCCATCTATTTGTATGATTTGTTGAGCAGACTGAGCTGCTTTAAGACTGCTCAGAACCAGGTTTATCAATCTTTTATTGGGGCAGAAGGAGTTCACAAGCATTCTGCACCTCTCTGCCAATATTCCCTTTCATCTTTTTTGGGAGTGTGCCATGGTTTATATTGTGCATATTCCCTTTGTTTTATTTTCAACAGCCACACCTCACACTTGATGTAGTTTAAATGGTCTGATTTGAGTATGGCCTCTGGGCACTTTAGGATTGCTATGGAGCTCTTCAGCTTAGTGCAACCATTGATCCCAACCCCAGACTGGATTCGCGTTCCAAGTATTCACAAATTGTTCTCCCACATCTGCCGAGCTATAATAGGATGTCTGTAGCTATCTGCCAGCATTTAAATGTGGTCCAAAAGTTGGAAATAGTTCAGACTTCCCAACAAAGGAGTATAAAGAAAGACAGCAATTTTGTTTAATTCGGTGATTATATCTCTCAAAAGGGTATAAAGAGAATCAGTGCTTCTTTAAGGGGCTGTAAATTAGGTAATGTGTGTAATTGTTTTCACAGAGGTGCATAAGGAGAGATTATTTCTGTCTGACCTAACCCTCAATCAGACATAATTCCACATTGGTGGATCTCAGACCTCCTTCAAGAGTCCCAGTACCACAATTTGAGCAGGCCCATGGAAATTCCCTCCGTGTCCTTCCATTCAGCGCAGTGACGTTTCCTGGACAAGCTGCTCTTGCAGACCCTTTTCCTCCTCACCCTCATCCACTGTCCAGACACACCTTGCAATTCCATTTCAATGTCCTGTGGAGGCTGAGATGCTCACTAGAGGGCCATCTGTAGGAGTCCTCCATTCTACCATCAGGGACTAGGCATGTAGGTGTTGCATGCAGCATGTTGCATGCAGCAGTCTCATTTAATGGGCATTTGATTGGTTCACAGACCCCCAGGCTGCCTGCATTTTGGTAGTCTTGTCAAGTTCGTGTTCTATGTACCCACTGAGGGGGCTTTAGGATACAGCCTCTCTTTTAGTTTTTGAAGCTTCTCAAGCTGTGCCTGCATTTCAGCTCCTGACCTTATGTCACCCATGCATAGAGGTATTGCTCTTCCACCCCATGCTCCTAATCCTTGGGCAGCCAGTGGGACAGGGACAGGAAGAGCAGACAACACTCCTGGGTCTGCTCCTGGGTGTGGCCAAGGCAGCTATTAACAGGTCAGGCAGTAGGCTCTGGATTAACTTGTCAGACAGCCCTATCTGCCCCTCTTTAATAGTTATGTCCACTCCAGCTGGAGAGGGGGCATGTAGAATCCATTGGTACACTTGAGGCTTTCTGTGACTTCTGAGCATCATGGGGACTGAAGTGCATTCTCTCCTCTCAAATCCAATTTTAATTATTGTTTCCTTTCACCATTTGACATTGCTTCTTTAAGGACCACTCTCCGGTTAAATTGATTAATTTGTCGCAATGGGTTAATGAAAAGAATATGGCATGAGACTATCCATTATGACTATGGTTAATAATGGAACTCATGATGTCAATACTTTATAGGTGAGTGGTAGATTCCCATCTAAACTGACTCCAGTTTGTACAGGATTTCACATTGGCCCCAGCTCCCAAAGCCACACTTGTAACCTCAGCCCCACAATTTGAGCTATGTCGCTGGACAGGTAACCCAGAAGCCCAGCTACTGCTGGATGGACATGGATTCAAATCCCATCATAGAATGGAATAGAAACATATTGTCCTCACTGTACGTTTATATGAAAAATACAGTGAAAACTTTTATAAGTCTCCGCACCATGGCACTTATATCATGGCAGATGGAGGATTTTAAATTAAATTCATAAAAAACCTGGAATTTAATCTTCTCTCAATGCTGGTGACCATAAAATCATCATTGATTTGTCATAAAAATCCAAGTCCTGGGTGATATTCCTTAATTTATTACCCAGATGGGTTACACCAAACTGTCAACCTCCTGGATGAGGAGGGGTGAGCTGGTTCACCTGCTTTATTCACCAGTCACTTGGTTATTTGCAACAAGGTTAATTACAAAAGATCCTTCCCTTGCCACTACGTTTTTCCCAGATCAAATGAATTTCTGTTGAAAGGTTCCAATTTACCCAGACTTTCTTCAGTTAAAGGGAGGACGAGTTTATTAGCCACTAAATGCGAAAAGAAGCAATAATGTAATACCCATACACAAAAATTAGAAATGAGTAGAATCCAAAAAGAGATGAAGTTAAAAGATATGATGATCAGTATAAAGAATAAACAGATGAACATTGCAGCCATTCTGTTGATTGTTACCAATAGTATTGATATTGATAGTTGTGCAGTTGATTTGTAGTTTTGCAGGTTAACTTTTTACCAGACATTGTTTTACCTGTTTATTTTCAATAATGGTTGGTTTGTTGACTGGCTTCCAGTACTTAAAGCAAGAGTTCCTATAAGTTTTACTTTCAGCCCAGGGATATTTAATGGTTGTCCTTGAGCTATAGCCTTCACACTGCATTAGTCCAAGCCAAGCACATCAGTCTACAAACACCCCACAACTTGGAGTTACAGTCAGCTTTTAACCCCTATTTTGTTTACTTTTGGAGTGGTCATACACAGTGATATCATTCGACTCATGTCCACCATCTAGAATTTAACCGGCAGCAAAGGTTTTCCTGTTGAGAGGAAATAGTCAGATTTCCAAGCTTCTCTTTTTTTAAGGTTGGAGGACCTCCTCGTGGATCTACTCATGGGTATTGCCCTAGTGGCCATTATCAGGCCCAGCTAGCAGGTTGTGTGGAGGGCACAGGGTTATTGGACCCAATGGCCTGCCTTCCTTTTCTGGTTATGCCTGTGCCAGGCAGACTCTCAACAGGCAGCATGTACACTTGAGGCCATCTGCTGCCATTGGGCACCACTGGTGCTCCTCACTTTGTCCCAGTACTTCATTCTAACGTAGATAGAAATTTCCTTTTAAGGTTGGATTTCGTTACAACGACTCTTTCAGCAGTAGTTACTAAGATAATTAGTTAATTTGATTTAATGCATTTTCAAAAGTGTACAACAATAGATCGCCGACTATTGAAGGTTCATGTGACAGGCTGAAAGGTGGGTTTGGGCTGCTGGGATGAGGAACTAGGGTCAGGCTAGTTGATGGAACATTGAGCCAAATGTCAGCATTAGAATTCATGCTGTGGCTCTGTGAGTGCGGTGCAGCCAAAGGCATTCAGTGCCTTAAAAACAAGGTGCTCGGCCTCAACTGCCTTTATTTCAAGGTGGCTTAGTCATGTGGAGGACACCCATCTAATGTGGCCTGCATTCAGATGATATTTCATATTGGACCCGGCTCCCAATTCTTCCTTACCAACCCCAGCCCATAGTTTGAGCCATCTCAGAGAAAGTCCCTCTGCGCCAATCAGTTCTGCACAGACCGCATTCCCTGTATGGAATTATGCTGCAAAGTCTCCACATTCTTGCCCTGGGCAAATGTCCAGACGTGCGATAGCAGCCTGGACTGCCACTTAGAGGCAGCCAGTCTCCCCTCTGGGGAAGTTTATCTATGTGGGAGTCCTCCCCTTTAACATCAGTGATCTGACATAGAGAGTGTTGCATGCAATGATCCTGACCAACCATACTCTGAACAAGCTCATGGATTCCCAGGCCTCCTGTAACCTCAGTGGCCTTGAGGAGTCTGTATTCCATATTCGCACACATTGTGGAGTTTGCAACCCTCTACTTAGTTATGTGAAGGGACTGTTTCTTTGGTTATGTTTGCACTTCAGTCTTACACTCCTAACTTTAGGCACTGAATTCGGAAAGGGTGTAGATTGGACAGGGGTCTGGCCAAGGTGGCTTTGGAGTGGGATGTGAGATCCACCTTTCTGGCTCTCTTCTGACACCATGTTCACATCTAGCTGTCGCTGAAGAGGGGTACATGGTGTCTACCAATATGCTGGAGGCCTTTAGCTACCAATGGACACTGCAGGAGCTGGAGTGCATTGTCAGGCCCAGTGATGCTGTGTTAAATTGATAAGTTTCTATTAAAGTTTTTGCTTTAGTTACAGCGCCCCTTTAAGATATCATCAATTCATTAACTTGGCTCATAATCAGTTTTGTACAGCTCAAAAATGTTTAAAAAGGCTTGAATGTTCCCTAAAAGGGCCATGAGCTTGCTAATGTGTTAATTTGATTATGGCTTGCTCAAAAGAGCATGTGTAATGCTGCAGTCTATGAACAATCCCATTATTAGGAAATTTACCTGCTTCATACTTCACTAATTGGTTTGAGATTGAAATAAAATAAGTTGCAAGACTGTCCCCACTGTCCTGCAGTCATATAGAACAGTAGCTGAACAGTAGAAAAGCCTTCATGATACAAAAGGCAAGGAGATCTAAGGGAAAGTGCAAATTGAGCCAGTTCTGTGCCAATATAATGCCTTACACAAGTGAATTTAAGTGAGATATGAGGAAGTAAAGCATAGGCTCACTGATGAGGAAATGTTATAGTTAGTCATCCTGCAACAAATGTGTATAATTTAACATTGGACACTTAAGAGTTTATACACAATTGACTAACAGTTCAGTGTGAGAAGCAGACAGAGAAAATGTGCAGGTAGTTAGCACATACCATCATTTCACATTTCATATTCATAGTTTAGAAGCTTATGGAATAAGACAATCATAAAACATCTTAAATAAGTTATGCATGTGCCAAAAGTCACCACAAGTACTTAAGGGAGCATTGCACACCTAATAAACAACAATAAAAATGTTTCCTCAGCACAGGCATTGCAAAACATATTTATTCTGAATACATAATTTCACTACTTTCCAGAACATATTCAACAGTAATATGTAAGTATAAATATAAAATATAAATTGCTGAACATCCAGGAACTGGATAAATACGACCACTGTAGCACATAATGGACCTCATTAAAGGCACTGTACAATTAGAATAATATGAACTTATTTCCTTGGCGGCTTTTCGAGGCCGATTGTGGTAGTTCTTGCTTATTGGCATCGTTTGTGTCCTCATGTCTTCCAAAAGCTGTTCCAACACATTTCTTGGAAGATGTTGGACAAAATGAAGCACTCAAGTATAATTTTTCCAACATTAAAAGGCAAATATAATGAGAATCTCTCTCTTCTCCCTTCATTCTTGATCCTTTTGTCTAGACCATTTCTTTAAAATCCCCCAATTTGCTCTGGGATTAGTCTGATTCTCCCAAAGATGTGTTTTTGTCTTTGTCCTGGCTCAATACAGAAATTATGCAAATCAGTCATAAGTGAAGTTGGAGCAAATAGCCCATATATCCCAGGAACTATTCTTTAACATTTTCTTCCCCAGAAAAAACACCATTCATGTTTAACTGCCTCACAAATAAAGAATCATCTGTATTTCATTGGAAACATTCATTAACATGTAGAAACTTGCAACAGCTATCACACACAATTTGCACACCAATGAAATGAAATCCTTTGCAATCCACACAGACATCATGATTGTGACTGGAAATATGAATTACAATGTGTGTACAATCAATCACCTTTGGCACATTGGGAACCTGGCAACCCTACAAGTTGCAGTTGTTTCTGTCATTGCTCCCTGCTAAATGTAATGAACGTTTCTGCAAAGGCAGTAGGAGCTTCCTGAATGCAGCAGTTCACTGCATGGTGATTCATCCATGTGAAATTAGTCACATAATATTTCAATGCTGTCATCACCTTGACTTCAATTGACAGTAACAATGGAAGTCGTGGTTGGATCAAGTGGTACTACTCAGAACCCGCATCAAAGGACACCTATAATCACAGGTGTGAATACTTTTTTGAAGGTTGAGGCCAATGCATCAGGGCCATTGATTTGTGTCCTAGGAGTAATTGTTAAATTCCATTGCGCACCAACGTTACCTCTGATTTTTCCAGATCTGTTGTCAGCATTGTGAACTTGGAAAGTTTAAACATGAGAAATGCACAGACACAAAGCTTACAACCTTAAATTACATTTACTTTCTAATAATTGAATGCTTTAGTTTGTAATAAAAAAACCACATTTTTAGTTTTGACTGATTGAAGTCTTCTATACAAGGAAAAGACATATTGTTAATTTTGACTATAAAAGTCTTCTATCTAAGGAAATAAAGTGGTTAGCAAATAGAAAAGAAATTAAAATTGTTTGTGTATTTTGCAAGACTCTACAAAAGGTAAATTTGTGAGAATGACACTGGAGATGCACATGGCGCTATACTGGTAGAGAGACCAAATAGGTGCTAAATGTAGATATCATTAAAATACTGCTTGAATCAGATCTTTTTTCTGAAGTTGCTGTTGCTATGTTCCCAAAAGGTTACCTCCTAAACGGACTGAGAAGATCATGGTGGGAATAGCTGACAATCAGGCTTCACAAGCAAAATTTAAAGGGATTCACATTTATTAACTATCTGCATTCTCATATAGATTTCTTGAATACTTTTGGGTCAGACTTCTGGTTACTGTAACCAATATTTATCCTATGGTTGTCAACTTGGACATGATCTTCTACTTCTAACTGTTGCTCCCAGGCAAGTAAGCTTTATCTAATCATTTTATAACGAACAAAAGTTTTGAAAGAAAATGAAATCAGTTTCCATTCATCCAACATTTAGCTTATTTGTGATGTTGGAGGTAGGTCACAGAGCTACATACTTGATTTTCTGGCAGTATTTAATATCCACTCCGTTCCACCCAAATTCCCAGGTGGCAGCCCAGACACCCCTGGGGTGAAAATGTGTAAAGTGTGTTGTTATTTTAAGATTATGTGATTGACAGATTATCATAGAATCCCTTTAGTGTGGAAGTAGGCCATTTGGCCCATTGAGTCCACACTGACCATCCAAAGAGCATCCCACCCACACCCAGACCCAGCCCCCCTACCCTATCCCTGTCACCCTGCATTTCCCATGGCTAATCCACCTAGCCTGCACATCCCTGGACACCATGGGTAATTTAGCATGGCCAATCCACCCAACCTGCCCATCTTTGGATTTGTCAGATTATTAAATGCTTGTAAACCCCTCTAAATTTGAAGATACTTATCAAGTTAATTCATTTGAATAATTTGTCAATGGTTTTAGCCAGCCCAGCAGAAAACAAGGGGGAGGCGATGGCCTAGTGGTATTACAGCTGGACTTTTAATTCAGAGATCCAGATAATGTTCTGGAGACCCATGTTTGAATCCCGCCATGGCAGATGGTAGAATTTGAACTCAATAAAATATCTGGAATTAAAAATCTAATGATGATCATGAATCCATTGTTGATTGTTGGAAAAACCCATTTGGTTCACTAATGTCCTTTAGGGAAGGAAACTGCCGTCCTTACTTGGTCTGGCCTACATGTGACTTCAGATCCACACCAATGTGGTTGATTCTGCCTTCAGGGCAATTAGGGATGGGCAATAAAAGCCACCTAGCCAGCGATGCCCTCATCCTGGGAATGGATTTTTTAAAAAAATTCCCTCACCACAGGTTCAGGATTCCCAAGAGGAACCTGGCCACACACATGGAGCTGAATTATAAACAGGGTTGTGCAACAACTATTGTTTTCTTTGAAATTCATCATGGGACATGGGTATCACTGGCTGGACTAGAATTTATTGTTGCCCTTGAGAAGGCGGCAGTGAATGGCCTTCTTGAACTGTTGACAGTCCATATGCTGCAGGTAAACCCATAACGTTGTTAGTGAGAGAATTCCAGAATTTTGAGTGGCTTGGCTGGAACTTGTTCTTGTAGCCTGTTCTTACTTACTTGACTAGTTTCTAGTCAACAGTTACCTCTAGGATGGCGATGATGAGTGTTCAGTGATGGTAACACCCTTGAATGTCTAGGGACGATGGTTAGAATCTTTCTTGTTGAAGATTGTCTTTGCATGGCATTCATGTGGTGTGAATGGTACTAGCCACATTGCAGACCAAACATGCATATTGTTCAGGTTTAACCTCATTTGGACATGGACTGCTTCAAAATCTGAGGAGTCACACCGATTAAACAAACTAATAATATCCTGAGAAAGAATGGTTCTGCTGTCTGGACTACTGAAAGGCTCTTTCAGCAGAATGAGTGCTGAGATTCATAACAGCATGCTGCATATTGGATGATCTTGCAATTCATAACGGGGTTGTTTTGGATCTTCTTGAAAGGAAATGAAGAAGGGAACAAGAATCCGGAGAATGCAAGAGGAAAGTAGAATGCAGCCATCACTTTATTGCCTCGGGCAGCAAACTCGGCCAATAATAAATACTCACAATGTTAGCGTTCACAGAGTACACAATGTCACAATGTTCCTTGGGTTATGAATGCCACCAGCAGGACTAAGACAAAGCATTTTAATTTATGTTCTAAGAACTCGATTACAGTGGTGGCGACTTCCTGCTATTACATGCTCTACAAGAAACAAGGAAGTACGTGGGTATAAAAGATGCGCAATGGTTTGAGGATGTGGTGATAAAAGTAGTAGTGCGAACAGTGAAAGGAGTAGTGCACTGCAATAAGAACAAAGGAAAAGTGAAGGATGCCACAATGCCGAGAGAAGAATGCTGGCATCATGGAAGGGATGGGTTTTGACAGCTAAGCCTTTAGAGGACCAGTCAGAGTGTAAACAGGGCTGTCAATTAGGAGATACCTTAGTTTGTTTTTTGAGTTCATTTTTGAAATTCTGTCATGAGCTAGCACTCCTAGAACCTTCCTCTCCAGTGTTTTCCATACCTTCTGAATGCAGGCATCAGTGCAAAATACAACTGCTCAATTGATCCTCTTTTATGTCCTGCGTAGATTGAGGGCCCCTTTCAAATTCCGCCCAGTGCCAGGAACCAGTCTCAGTTTCAATAAATCAGTGTTGCTAGCAGTATTGCTTCATAACATACCTGCTTTTCCAAAACCTCTGACTCACCACTAGTAATAGCAGGAGAGATCTGCTGTTCAAACAATACACCATAAAAGATTCTGAATCATGCTGATGCTTTGCGTCAGTGTGAAATAGCAAAGCAAAACTCATGTGAATTATTGACATCTAACAACATCAAAGATTAAAAACTAAGTATGGTCTGTTATTGGATAACTCAAAGCAATTTTCTGCAAATTTGAAATGTGAAATTGAATGAATGAAAGAACAGTGACATGAAAACATATTTTAAATACTGACAGCATTAGTTGGAATAAGCCAAATGAAGTGCTTTGTTGCAAGCCTTTTTCTAGGTACGGAAATGCTGTAACATTCTTCAAAATATTCATAAAAGTAAAAGTCACCATAGACCTACTAGACCATACAACTGCTCTTTTATTAGAGAGAGAAAACTGGTGTTGGTTTAACCTGAGGGTCACCTCACCTCAGGTGAGGGAAGAGGTTGAGAAGGAGAAACTTTCACAATAAACTCAGCTGGTGTAGGAATAGAACTCACTACTGGTAACACTCTGCATTGCAAACCAGCTATCCGACCAACTAAGCTAACCACCGACTCCCCTCTCCTAACTATTAATATGCATAATGTGGAGCAATAAATGACAATTATGCAAATTTGAATCTGAATAAAGCAACAAGCTTCATCCTGATTTAATGACTGTTAACACATAATATCCTGTAACATCATTTGTATGCATATATCCTGCAATTAATAAAGAATGGTTATTTCATTTTAAATTACAGATGAAACAATGACTAAAATAATAAACTAAACACAGGAAAAAATCTGAGGTGAAATTTCTTGGCTTTGCACACTGGATCACTTGGGAATTGCAAATATTCTAAAATCTCAGAGGTCAGAACACATTTAAATTATTGGAGGATACTTTGACGAGCTTCTATGAGCACATAGTCTGACACATCCCACTTGTATTCCAGTTGATCCAGAGCACTAGGTAAAGACTGTAGCAACTTGGAAATTTCCATCAAGTTTGCATTTTGCTACAGCAAATATATTCTTGAATTTAGAGCAGGTGTCTTCATCTTTCGTAACAACATTCAATTCCAAAAGAGGGTTGCTCAAGTGGTATCAATTGTTTTACTCAATGAATCAGTCAAATACAAAACCATCTTAAAGTGAGGCAGAAGTCTCACAACATCAGGTTATAGTCCAACGGGGTTATTTGAAATCCCAAGCTTTTGGAGCATTGCTCCTTCATCAGGCGAAGTGACTTCAGGTAAAGTTCAGCAAGTAATTTGAAACAGTGAACTAAATACACCATTTCCTAGAAAGTGGCTAACTTAAGTTAACTGAGATAAAAGGTACTGCAGATGCTGGAGAATCCGAGATAACAAGCATGGGGCTGGATGAACACAGCAGGTCAAGCAGCATCATAGGAGCAGGAAAACGTGACGTTTCGGGCCTAAACCCTTCATCAGAAATGGGGGAGGGGAAGAGGGTTCTGAAATAAATAGGGAGAGAGGGGAGGCGGATAGAGGATGGATAGAGGAGAGGACAAGTGGAGAGGAGGCAGACAAGTCGAAGAGGCGGGGATGGAGCCAGTAAAGGTGAGTGTAGGTAGGGGGGTAGGGAGGAGATAGGTCAGTCCAGGGAGGATGGACAGGTCAAGGGGGCGGGATGATGTTAGTAAATAGGAGCTGGGGGTGGGGCTTGAGGTGGGAGGAGGGGATAGGTGAGAGGAAAAACAGGTTAGGGAGGTGGAGATGAGCTGGGCTGGTTTTGGGATGCGGTTGGGGGAGGGGAGATTTTGAAGCTTGTGAAATCCACATTGATGCCATTGGGCTGCAGGGTTCCCAGGCTGAATATGATTTGCTGTTCCTGCAGCCTTCGGGTGGCATCACTGTGGCATTGCAGACTTAAGTTAACTACTTAGCAAGATACCCATAGGTTTAATTGATGAAGTGTTTACAATGTTTGGCCTTATGACACAGAAAAAAAAGCAAGTGGTCCACGAAGCCCACTAGTTCATAGGTATCAAGTGTCAAGTCCAAAGTACAATAGCATCTGAGCAGAATGACAGTTTATTAGCTTGTAGAATCTCTAGGTTATGACAGTATGTAGAAGGTTTCTGGCTGACAGAACTGAAAATGAATCCAGGCCCTTAACAGTAGAAAGAGGTTTCAGGAATTAGAACCAGAAAGAAGTCTCAACGCTGTTTCAGCAGTCCAAGCAGAAGGGTTGGAAGGAGTTGGTTGAATATGAAACCTTAAAGTTAAAATAAGCGTGATTTGCTGGGACTGAGTGACTATAAAGGATATTGCTGGGAAAGAGGGTGAATCTTTATTTTTGCTGTTTCTATTTAGATCTTTCTAAATTGTCATGTAAATGGAACAGGTTTTGCTTTGCTTTTATATAATATGCCTGTGTCCTTTTATTGACAGCCTTGTGTGAATATGTGCAGTGATTGATTGCCACAGCAAGCAAACTGCAAAAATAAAATTTATGATCTATCAAAATGATGTTTCACTCTGAAATCTGACTTACCCATTTCATCCATCAGCCATGATCAAATCAGTCATCATACCTCGGTCCGAAACATGGTTTAGCTACTAACTGTGATTTTAAGATTGCAACTAATTATAAATTATTGAGCCCAATCAGAGGCAAACTGCCAAATAAAAGCAAAATACTGCAGAATGTGCTGGGAAGACTCAACAAGCCCGGAAGCATCTATGAAAGGAGAAACAGAGTTAATGTTTAAAGTCCAATATAGCTGTTCTTCAGAACTGCAAAAAAACTGATGCAAAGGCTGCAGGACTATAGCAACCCTTGGAACTTTGCTGCCTCAGTAACAAGATTGTCTGGCTGCCTCTATGTACAGTTTAGTGACTGCCAGTCTAGCAGTCTCAGAATCTGCTGGATATGTAAATCAACCTGCATTCCATGATCCTCATCACTGGGCCTCAGCACCAACAGCAGGACAACAATGGAATGAAGGACCTTTACCCCATTGCCAGTACGCCTTCCTGACTAGGAGGTAGGGCGGTGCCAATAGGAACCATACACAGAAAACTTCTCACAGGCGACTCCAGTGGTGGTGAGGTCTTCCAAGACTGGCCTACCAATCTCTGGAGCCCAAGCCAAAGAAATTGTACTTGCCTCAGGAAAGGACACATTCAGCATGTCTAGGCCATCTAGGCAGAAATACTCTTGACCAGACCAGCAAGGCCAGTGGACACTATTGTAGGGAAAGCTCCCTCAACCCCAACTGTGGGATGTGGGCATGCGCTAAGATGTAATGGTAGGGAAAAGAAGAAGAAGAAGATATTCTGAGGACACATTGATGACATAGGTGACAATTAATGATTGCAGGTGAAAGTAATTTTAGCAGCTATGCTGCATCTTCCTAGGTGCATAAACATTGTAATTGCATCATAGAGATCAGTAGAGTTCTCTTGTAAACCTGTGTAAAATGATCGGGGGGTGCTTGGAGAAAAGAACCGGACTGCACACAGTCGGCTAACATCCTAGGGGCACAAGGAATGCTGAGCTCGCAGGTATGTTTCACCTTCGCTGTACGGGGGTGAATCTACTGCTGTTGCCCTGTGAAGTGCCTCACATTGCTTGAAATTACCCTGCCCACTTTGGGTGGGAATACAGCCATTTTCTTTTCGATTACACACTTGTGATTTACAGGACAATAGAAAGCAACAGTGGTCACTCCTCGGCCTGTGATTTCCAGGTTTTGCTTCTCTGTGATAGTGAACATAAATAGACAAACCATAAAGATTGTCTTTTCTGGTAGCTCTCCCTATTAACCGAATAAGCTTTGCACCTTTCCAACTCAACACCCAGTCCCTCTATCTAAGTCTCCATCTGTCCACTCTACAAGTCTGTCTCCCCCTATCCCAACCCCAAAGTGAAATAGACAAGCTGGATGTGATAGTACATGTCCCTCCCAGGAAACCAGAATGCAGTTCATATCAATAACCCTGCCTCTTCCCTGACTGGTTTTCCTCCCATACTCTAACATCTCCCTGCACCATACCCATTGACTGCTTCCCATGAATGTCATCATCCTCTCTGCATCCCAGTATTCTGACTCAAGCCAAACAGTTAAGTTACCTAGCCTGTCTCCTGCAACACTGGCCCCTTGATAACATTTCCTTCTCGAAAGGGCAGCAGTGTACGGATAGGTTTTTTTACGATGGGAGTTTCATTATCATCATTACTCAGCTTTCACCTCCAGGTTTTGTGGATTAATTTTCAGTGTTACCAGCTGCCTATGTGGGAGTTGAACGCACGCCACTGACCAATAGCCAAGGCCTGTCCTGTGGATCACTAATCCAGTAATGTTATGAAAATGTTATTGTCAATATCTGGAGGACATATAGCTCATCAAATCTGTCAGGAATGGGGTAGCTTCATATCATTTAGTGATGGCTGATACTCCTGAAAGGCATATTCTGCAAAGGTGCAGCAGAGGGCAGGAGGAATTGAGTTGTTGTTGTGCAATGTTGCTGTGAAACACTGTAGCCACTGATTATCCATGTGGTCCATACTGGTTCACAGGTGACATCACTGTTTCTCTGTTGTCAGCTCATGTCTTCCTGAAAATCTTTAGGGTCTCCATGTTGTGCTTACAAGCAGTAGGTTTGTAGATGGCACCAAAATTGGAGGGCTGTGGACAGCCAACAAGGTTATCTTAGAGTTCAATGAGACCTTGATCAGATGGGTTGATGGGCCAAGGAGTGGCAGATGGAGTTTAATTTAGATAAATGCAAGGTGCTGCATTTTGGAAAGGCATATCAGGGCAGAATTTATACATTTAATGGTAAGATTATGAGGAGTGTTGCCAAACAAAGAGACCTTGGAATGCATGTTCATAGTTCTTTGAATGTTGAGACACAGGTAGATAGGATAGTGAAAGGAGGCATTTGGTACCCTTGCCTTTATTGGTCAGTGAGTTGAATACAGGAGCTGGGAGCTGCAGCAGTACAGGACATTGGCTAGGCCACTTTTGGAATACTGCATTCAATTCTGGTCTTCCAGTTACAGGAAAGATCTGTGAAACTTGAAAGGATTCAGAAAAGATTTATGAGGATGTTGGCAGGGTTGGAAGGTTTGAGTTATAGGGAGAGGTTATTTTCCCTGGAGCATTGGAGGCTGAGGGGTGACCTTGTAGAGGTTTATAAAATCATGAGAGGCATGGATAGGGTGAATAAGCAAGGTCTTTCCCCCAGGGTAAGGGAGTTTAAAACTAGAGGGCAGAGGTTAAAAGTGAGAGGGGAAAGATATAAAAGGGACCTGAGAGGCAACTTTTTCAGGCAGAGGGTGGTGTGTGTATGGAATGAGCTGCCAGAGGAAGTGGTGGAAGCTGGTACAATTACAACTTTTAAAAGGCATCTGGATGGGTACATGAATAGGAAGGGTTTAGAGGGATATGGGCCGAATGCTGAAAAATGGGACTAAACTAATGTAGGATAACTGATCAGTGTGGATGAGTTGGATGAAAAGTTTGTTTACGTGCTGTATATTCAATGACTTGATGACTCTACGACTCTATGACAGTGGTTAAGCAAAGCTTTGGACATCCTAATAGTGTTTTGGCATCAACTTCTTCACTGTGCAGAAAATCCAAAGGCAGATGTCTGTCTTACAACTGCAAATGTGCTCAAGTTAGCAAAATCCTGTCCCTTGATGAATACCAACATATTCAGGGGATTTGCCTTTGAGAAGATACACCAGGCAGGGTTTCTCACAGGCCAGTCATCCACTCTGACTTCTCTACTTCCTCATCAAATAATTTTACGAGAGGAATGATACATTATGATAACAAAAGCAATTCTTATTTAGTTCTCACTCACTGGTTAATTTATGCATGTTTGGCAAACAAGGATAAAAGACAATCCAAAAACATGTGGTTGTTTATTTAGACATCGACCCAGTCACAGTTGCGGAGGCATCAGATGACCAAGTCTTGGCTCTTCAGTTATTAGTTTCCTTGTGCCTGAGGCAATTGTCAAATATCCAAAATCTCACTCCATTTGTTTCCAGTGAAATAAAACTCACAGCAGCAATTTAATCTTCAACATCCCTTTCGAGCTAAATATCATCTATGGTTATGTACATGTTCCCAATTTTTAACAGAACTCCTACTTCAGAGACACAAAGCATGCGTTTGGCCACAACTTGAGGCTTTGAGTGGTTCAGCAGCAGACTTTAAGAAATATTAGGAGCAGAATCTTTAGAGGAGATTTGAGGAAATTCTTTCACCAAAGGGTTATGGGTATCTAGAACTCTCTGCCGGAAAGGGTGGTAGAAACCGAAAATCCTCAATAGATCTAAGAACTATCTGGATGGGCACTGGAAATGCCATAGCATACAAAACTGCAGGCTAAGTGCTGGAAAATAGGATTAAAATAAATAGATATCTGATGACCAGAATGGACATGGTGGGTGGAAGGGCCTCTTTCAGAGTCACAAGAATTCTATGACTCTGTGATCAATCACTCTTTCAAGATTCTATACACTCTGGACAGTTTGTATGGGTTGGAGGCTACTGAATGTAATCCTAGCATTTAAAAAAGGAGGTAGAAAGGAAGTTGAATTATAGGCAGGTTAGCCAATCACCAGAAGTAGTGAGAAAGCGAGAGTTATTATGAAAATTTTAATAGTACAGTAATTGGAAAATAGTGACAGGATTGGATAGAGTTAAGACACAGTTAAGGGTGGCATGGGGCTCAGTGGTTAGCATTGCTGCCCCACGACACCAGGGACCTGGATTTGATTCTATCCTCAGGTGTCTGTCTATGTGGAGTTTGCACATTCTCCCTGTGTCCGTGTCAGTTTCTCCGGGTGCTCCAGTTGCCTCCTAAAGTCCAAAGATACGCAGGTCAGGTGGATTGGCCATGCTAAATGCAGGGTTATGGGGATAGGATAAGAGGCTGGGTCATGGGGATAGGATAAGAGGCTGGGTCTGGGTGGGATGCTCTTCAGAGGATCTGTGCAGATACAACAGGCCGAATTGCCTCCTTCCCCACTGTATGGATTCTATGAATCAGCGCGGATTTGCAAAAGAAAAATCATGCTCAACAAATTTATTGGAGTCATTCAAGGATGTAGCTAATGGAGTTGATAAAGTGGAACCAGTAGATGTAGTTTACTTGGATTTGCAGAAGGCTTTCCATAAGGTCCACATAACAGATTGACATGTAAAATTAAAGTACTTGGGATTGGGCTGGTGTGCTGACGTAGACAAAGACTGGCTAGCAGTCAGGAAACAAAAAGTAGGGAGAAAGCAGTCATTTTCTGAGTGGCAGCCAGAGATCAGTGGGGTACCTCAGGGATCAGTACTTGGTCCACAATGATTCACAATTTATATTAATTATTTAGATGAGAGAATTCAATGAAATAGTTCCAAGTTTGCAGATGACACTAAGTGAGGTGGGAAGGATGAGCTGTAAGGAGGATACAGAGATGCTTCAGTGTAATTTGGACAAATTGAGTCCATGTGCAAATGCATGGCAGATGAAATACAATGCAGATATATGTGAGGTCATCCACTTTGGTATCAAAATCAGGAAAGCAGATTATTATCTGAATGAACGTAGTTTGGGAAAGAGGGAGGTGCAACAGGACCTGGGTATCCTTATACACCAATCACTGAAAGCAAGTATACAGATGCAGTAGGTGGTCAAGAAGGCAATTCGTATGCTGCCTTTCACAGCGAGAGGATTTGAGTACAGTAGTAGGGGTGTCTCACTGCAATTGTACAGGGCCTTGGTGAGACCACGCCTCGAATATTGTGTGCAGTTTTGGTCTCCTTACATGAGGAGTGATGTTCATAGGGTATGGAGGGAGTGCAGTGAAAGTTTACCAGACTGATTCCTGGTATGGCAGGACTGACATATGGATCGCGTAGGACTGTATCATTGGAGTTCGGAAAATTGTGGGAGGAGTCTCAGAATCATTTAAAATTCTAACAGGATACTACAGGGTAAATGTAGGAAGGATATTCCTGATGGCCATGGAGTTGAAATCCACTCTATCATACCTTCAAGGTACAGAATAGAACATTTAGGACTGAGATGCAGAGAAATGTCTTCACTCGTGAAGTGGTGTACCCATAGAATTCTCTGCCACACAAACCAATGTAACCAAAGCATTGAATGTTTTCAAGTAGGGGGTGAAAGCCAGAACAGAGTACTCTTTTGGATGATCAGCCATGATCATATTGAATGTTGAAGCAGGCTTGAAAGGCTAAATTGCCTGCTCTTGTTCGTATTTTCTCTGTTTCTATGATATGTTGGCCTTGGAGAGAGTGTAACATAGACTTATCCCTGAAAGTTGCCACCCAGATTGATAGGGTTGTTAAGAAGGCGTACAGTGTGTTAGGTTTTATTGGTAGAGGGATTGAGTTTCAGAGCCATGAGGTCATGTTGCAGCTGTACAAAACTCTGGTGCGGCTGCACTTGGAGTATTGCGCGCAGTTCTGGTCGCTGCATTATAGGAAGGATGTGGAAGCATTGGAAAGGGTACAGAGGAGATTTACCAGGATGTTGCTTGGTATGGAGGGAAGGTCTTATGAGGAAAGGCTGAGGGACTTGAGGCTGTTTTCGTTAGAGAGCAGAAGGCTAAGAGGTGACTTAATAGAGACATACAAGATGATCAGAGGACTAGATAGGGTGGACAGTGAGAGCCTTTTTCCTCGGATGGTGACAGCTAGCATGAGGGGACATAGCTTTAAATTGAGGGGTGATAGATATAGGACAGATGTCAGAGGTAGGTTCTTTACTCAGAGAGTAGTAAGGGCGTGGAATGCTCTGCCTGCAACAGTAGTAGGCTCGCCAACTTTAAGGGCATTTAAATGGTCGTTGGATAAACATATGGATGATAATGGAATAGTGTAGGTTAGATGGGCTTCAGATTGGTTTCACAGGTCGGAGCAACATAGAGAACCAAAGGGCATGTACTGCGCTGTAATGTTTAACGTTCTATGTTCTATTACCAGATTGGGCTTGGCTGCCAAATGTTAAATTAACAAAGATTACCTTAACAGATTTGCATTTTCTGAAAATTTAAAAGTTTAAGAGCTAATTAGAGCAAAGTTGATTCAATTTACTAGTAATATCTGGAATTAAAATTTAGTCCCAGCAATGGTGATCTTAAAACTGCCTTTAATTGTCGTAAAATCTCATCCAGTTCACTAATGCTCTTCAGGGATGAACATCTGCCATTTTTTGTTGGTTTGACTTGGATCTGACTCCAGCCACACAACAATGTGTTTGACTCCTGTCTGCCCTCTGAAAGGGGCTGCCAAACTACTCAATTGTACTAAATTGTTACAAAGTCAAACAGCAATGAAACCAGATGGACCACACAGTACCAGCCCAGAGGACCCTATAGCTTTTCAGAATTAATTTCTGGGAATTTGTGTCAAAGTTGCGACAGCTGTCTCACAGGGGAGTCAATATAATCATATTCACAGTATCATGCCTTCCAGACTATGTCCCAGAAACCATTACCAACCCCTCCCACCAGCAGGACAGACCCATCAGGGGTAGTGGCACCATGGTAGAGAGGCAGGAGTAAGTCTAGTCCTACACAGTTTTGTGGCATCAGGTCAAACATTGGCAAAGGAACCTCCTGCTGATTATTATGCACTGTTCACATGTATACTTCTCTCAGTTCATGAATCAGTACTACTCTAATTTAAGAACTAATTAAAAGAAACACAGAGAGTGAAAAGGGCAGAGAGTGTATTCTGGGTTGGGAACTCCAGCGGCTCAAATGTACCACTAATGACAGAACTGGTCAAGTCCTAATGACTGAGAACAACTCTGAACAGTGGTTAGGGTCTATTCTATAATTAAGGTTCAAAATTATATAGGAACTGGTGGCAAGATTAACAAACTACATAACAAGGAAAATAAGCAACTAAGTAAAATTATTAACTAGTTAATTAACCACATTGAGGGTGGTAGGATAGGAGATATCTCACAGAAACAGCATGTGGGAACACCCAGATGCCTGATCCAGTACAAACATGTCTTCAGTAAGTGTTTGCAGCATCAGAAGGTTATTCAGTTACCTGTATATTTTATTCCCAGAGGTGGTTACACCCCTTAGTGCAGCATCTTTAAATTTGGACACTAGTCAGGAAAACAAGGGTGTGACTGCAAATAAGGCAGCTAAAGGGCCCTCAGGGCATGAGGGCAGGAGCCTCAATTTTTGCATTTGTCCAAAAAGCTTTTAAGTTCTTCCAATTGGTTTCAATGAGACTGAGAGCTGAGAGGTGGATGAGTTAACTGAACATTGCACCGTTGGTCAGGATACATTCAAGAGCAAAGAGGAATGTAGCAATAATAGAAACAATATAATGTGAGAAATTGACACTACCCGCTGCAAAAAAGTGTAGGTGTCCAGTAAACTGTGTTGCCCAAAATAAAAACAGAAAATGCTGGAGAAATTCAACAGGTCTGGCAGCATCTCAGAAGAAAAAAAAATACAGAATGGATGTTTCGAATCCAATAGATGAGTCTGATATGCAATTCCAAGAAGTTATCCTGTAAACATTTCCATAAAAGGAAGTAGAGTCATATTGGACTCAAAACATTAACTCTGTTTCTGCCTGCACAAATGTTCCCAGACCCTGCTGTGTTTCTCCAGCAGTTTCTGCTTTAATTTTCAATTTCCAACATTTGCAGTATTTTGCTTTGCTTTTATTAGACTATGTTGCCTCCCTGTGACAAGGGTTTAGGATAGCTATTCAGGAGAGTAACTGTCAGTGGTTCATGTTGGTGCCAAATACATAAGCAAGACAAGGAAAGAGGTTCTGCACATGCAATATGAGATGTTAAACATCAAATTAAGAAGCAAAGGTACTACTTTCTGGATTATTACCAAAGTCTTGGGCAAATCGGTAAAGGGCAAATTTGATTGGAGAAATCAATGCTTGGCTTACAGAGTAGTAGGGTAGAAGTGGGTTCTGGTTTGTGAGGCATTAGCACCAGTACTGGGGAAATTGGGGCCTCTATCTCTGAGATAGTCTCCGGCTGAACCGTGCTGGACCAGTGTTGGAGCGAAAAAAATGACAGAAATTGCTGGAAACTCTCAGCAGAATCTAACCACCTCTGCCTTCAAAATATTCAAGAATTCTGCTTTTCACCACCCCTTCAGGAAGAGAATTGCAAAGATTCACAACCATTTGGAGAAAAAATCCCTTACTTCTGTTTTAAACGCTTCATCTTTAAACAGTGGGCACAAGTTCTTGATTCTTCTATAACCAATCTGTTAAGACTTCTCAGGATCTTATATTTCATTCAAGAGAATGGGAAATTATGTGATAGAAGGGGATAAATAGTGCAAATATAATACATAGTATGTCAACAGGTAAGGCTAGAGGTTACAAAAATAATAAGACAGCAAAAATAACCACTCTCTATTTGAATGCATGGAGTGTTCAAAACAAAACAGATGACCTGGCAGTGCAAATAGAAATAAATAAGTAAGATCTGATAGTTAATACGAACAGATGGCTGTAGAATGACATAGACTGGACATGAATATTGAAAGGGACATGCTATTTAGGAAGGATGTAAAGCTACAAGACGGTGGAGGAATGGCTCTGTTAGTTAGTCCTGGAATACAGAATGATCAAAGTTCAGGAAACCAGGATGTAGAAACGGATGAGATAAGTACATTTAAAGGCAAGAAGTCAGTTGTAGGAGTGATATACAGACCCCTAAAACATTGTGGAATGGAATAAAAGGAAGAAATAGTGGAAGCTTGTCAGAAAGGCATGTCAATACTCATGGCATATATAGAATATATATATTTAACATGAGAACATAAGAACTAGAAGCAGGAATGGGCAATTCAGTCTCAAGCCTGCTCTGCCATTTAATATGATCATGGCTGATTTCATCTCGGCCTCAACTCCATTTTCCTTCCTGTTCCCAAAACCCTTTCACCCATTACAAATTAAAAATCTATCTCTTTCCTCCTTAAATTTATTCAGTTTCCCAGCGTCCACCACACTCTGTGATAGTGAAATTCACTGATTTGTAGCCCTTTGAGAGAAGTAATTCCTCTTTAGCTTTGTTTAAAATCTGCTATCCCTTATTCTAAAAGTCAGACCTGTTAAATTGAATTAGCTTTATTGTCACACATACTCAAATGAGTACAGTGAAAGGCTCACAGTCACCGCATTACAGTGCCTTCTTAGGTACAAAGGTATCGAGGTAGAGATGCTTAAGATCAAAGATTCTTAGGAACAAAAAAATGAGAAAAGTAAAGATTAAACAGTCCAGCATTATAGGTCATTGGAACAAGTTAGAAAAATGAAGAAGTAAAAAGTTCAGAATATCAGTCTTTCCAATGCCAGTACCTCGCCTCAAAGGAGACTTCCACCACTTCATCACCATCTGTGCCGTTCTTAATACAAGGGGAAACCTCCGCTCTATGTCTACTTCAGCAGTCCACTTTAGCATCTGGAAAAGTTGAATGGGCCAAGCTAGCAAGATAAAGCGTTGACAGGATAATTTCTTAGGACTGCTCGTCTGGAGACGACCAGGGGCAAATTATCCTAGACTTACAGTTGTGCCACTAGATAGGGCTAATTAATGACCTCATTAATAAAGATGTCTCCAGGAAGCAGCAATCATCCTATGACTGAATTATTATTCAGTTTGATGGAAAGAAGAGTTGATTCAAGATTTATATTTTAAACTGAAATAGGGCAATCATGAAGGCATGGAAGCAGAGCTAGCTAAAGTGAACCGACAAATTAGAATTGCAATGGCAGATATTTTAAGCAACATTCCAAAGTGTGCAGAACAGATACATTTCAAAGAGAAAGAAAAATTCCAAGGGAATGACTCACCATCTGTGGCTAACTAGAAAAGTGAAAGATAGTATCACACAAATAAAAAGCATTATATTGTGAAAAGATGGGTGACAGATTAGAAGAAGGGACAGAAGATAAAAACAGCAAAGAAACTAATAGTTTAACAAGGTTGGAGAAGGTACAGTAGGTGAAATGAGAAAGCTTGCTACAAATATAAGATCAGATAGCAAGGATTTTGTTAGATATGTAAAATGGACAAGCTAGCAAAATAAGCAATTGTCATATAGAACATGAGTCTTAGAAATTAGTAAGGACAAATAAAGCAATAGCAGAAGAGGTGGTACTATGGCTCAGTGGTTAGCACTACTGCCTCACAACAACAACAAACCCAAGTTCAATTCCAGTCTCAGTCTGTGTGGAGTTTGCACATTCTGCCTGTGTCTGTGTGGGGTTTCTACCAGGTGTTCCAGTTTCTTCCACAGTCACAAAGATGTGCAGGTTAGGTGGACTGGCCATGCTAAATTGCCCATAATGTCCAGGGGTGTGTAATTTGGCAGATTAGTCATGGAAAAAGTAGGGTTACAGGGTCTGGGTGGGATACTTTTCAGGGGGGCATTGTGGACTTGGGCTGAATGGATTCTAAGTGGGCAGGTATTTTGCATCAGTCTTCACTGAAGGGGAAATAAGCAATATCTCAGAAATTGCTGTAATCTGGAAATGGAACGAGAGGAGGAATTCAGGAAGATTACATTCAGCTCAAATTAGAATTAGCTTTATTGTCACATGTACAAACATGAGTACTCACTAGAGTACATGTGACAATAAGGCTAATTTTAAACTAGGAAGCGATGCTGAGCAAATTGTCAGAGCTGCAGTCTCCCACTGCTCAGCTCCTGATATACATCATCCTAGGGACTTTAGAGAAGATCAAATTAATCTGAGTGAAAGAGGGTATGGTTTTGTGAAATGGAAATCAGGGTTAATCAATTTATTGGAGTTCTTTGAAATAACATACAGTGTGGATAAAGGGGAACTGGTGGATGTACCATTCATAGATTTCTAGAAAGCAGCTAATAATGTGACACATCAAAAGTTGCGGAAAATTAAAGTTCTTGGTGTAGGCTATAACATATTGGCATAGACAGATGATTAACTAGCTAACAGGAAAGAGTGAATGGGCGTAAATAGATCATTTTCTGGTTATAAATATTTAATGAGTAGCATCTCGCAGAGATCAATGCTAGGGTCTCAACAATTTATGTGAATGACGTGGATGCAGGCACTAAGGTATGATCAATAAATTTACTGATGATACAAAGACAGATAGGAAAGTAAGTTGAGAAGAGGACATTAGGAGGCTATAGATGGATATAATTAACGAAGAGGACAGAAATCTGACAAATGGAGTATAATGTCAGAAACTGTGAAATTGTCTGTTTTGGCAGGAAGATTAAAAGAAAGCATATTATGTAAATGGTGAGAGATTACAGAAGGATTTTTGTGTTCTACTGCATAAATTGCAAAAAAAGTATGCAGGTACAGCAATTAATTAGGAAAGTTCATATGTTGTTTTTCATTATTGTGGAGAGAATTAAATACCAAAGTAGGGAGGTTATGCTTCAGTTTTATGGGGCATTGCTAAGACCGCAGCAATGGTACTAACTACAATATTGTTCTATTTCTTTAACAAGTTATAAATCCATTGGAAGCAGTTCAGAGCAGTTTTACTAGACAAATAATTGAAATGGGCAGGTTGTCTTAGGAAGAAACATTGGGCAGGCTAGAGTTTATATCCACTGGAGTTTATTAAGTGAAAGAATCAACTTAGTTGAAACATACACGATCCTGAGAAATTTTAACAGAAAGGAGAAGGAGAAGATGTTTCCTCTTGTGGGAATTTAGAACTAGGGTCACAGTTTAAAAATAAGGGGCTGCCCATTTAGGACAGCGATGAGGACATTTTTTTCCCTCACAGAATGTTATGAGTCTTTGGAAATTTTCCTTAAAAGACAAGGAAAGCAGTCCTTGAATGTATTCTTGGCAAAAGTAGATAAATTCTCGACAAGTATTGTGCGAGACTAATGGGGGGAGGCAGGCGATCAGTAAATGCCTTATGGAGATTGCAGGTGTCGGCATATGCCTAGCTGTGCAGGTGGCATGGTGATTCAATGGTTAGCACTGTTGCCTCATGGTGCCAAGGAACCGGGTTTGAATCTAGCCTCTGGTGACTGCCTGTTTGGAGTTTGCACAATCTCTCCCTGTAAGCATGGGTTTTCTCTAGGTACTCTGGTTTCCTTCCATAGTCCGAAGATGTGCAGGATAGTTGCATTAGCCATGGAAAGAGTAAAGAAATGGGTCTGGGTGGGATGGTGTTCCGAGAGTCAATGTGTTCTTCATGGGATAAATGGCCTGCTTCCACACTGTAGGGATTCTATTCTATGAAGTACATGGCAGCATCTCATGTGGCAGTGATGCTTTGTAACTATCCCTACAAACAGTAAATTCAGTCTTGTGTTTCTGATATAGCCCTTTTTGAAAGTGTGTATCTCTTTCTTGGCATTAAGAAAATATAAATATTCTCATGTTTAACTATCAGGGAAACACAGTAATTGATGCTACAGCTTGAGTTATCCAAAAAGAAAGTTAAGTTGAGGAAAGGTATTAAGTGGAATTTTTACTCTACATCTGCAACTATGAAGACAGAAGGGTGGGGAACAGGTAGTCTGACTAAGCTGTGAAGCCCACTCTCAGATGCCCACTTCTGGTCTTACCTTAGATAACAAGGTGTAGAGCTGGATGAACACAGCAGGCCAAGCAGCATCAGAGGAGCAGGAAAGCTGACATTTGCCTAGACCCTTCTTCAGAAATGGGGGAGGGGAAGGGGGTCCTGAAATAAATAGGGAGCAAGGGGGAGGCGGATAGAAGATGGATAGAGGAGAAGATAGGTGGAGAGGAGACAGACAGGTCAAAGAGATGGGGATGGAGCCAGTAAAGGTGAGTGTAGGTGGGGAGGTAGGGAGGAGATACGTCAGTCCAGGGAGGACGGACAGGTCAAGGGGGCAGGATGAGGTTAGTAGGTAGGAGATGGGGGTGTGGCTTGAGGTTGGAGGAGGGGATAGGTGGGAGGAAGGACAGGTTAGGGAGGCGGGGACGAGCTGGGCTGGTTTTGGGATGCGGTTGGGGGAGGGGAGATTTTGAAGCTTGTGAAGTCCACATTGATCCCATTGGGCTGCAGGATTCCCAAGCGGAATATGAGTTGCTGTTCCTGCAACCTTGAGGTGGCATCGTTGTGGCACTGCAGGAGGCCCAGGATGGACATGTTGTCTGAGGAATGGGAGGGGGAGTTGAAATGGTTCGCGACTGGGAGATGCAGTTGTTTAGTGGGAACCGAGCGTAGGTGTTCTGCAAAGCTGTCCCCAAGCCTCCGCTTGGTTTCCCCGACGTAGAGGAGGCCACAACAGAAACAGCAGATGCAGTATACCACATAAGCAGAGGTGCAGGTGAACATCTGCTTGATGTGGAAAGTCTTCTTGGGGCCTGGGATGGTGGTGCGGGGGGAGGTGTAGCACTTCCTGCAGTTGCAAGGAAAAGTGCCGGGTGTGGTAGGGCTGGAGGGGAGTGTGGAGCGGACAAGGGAGTCACGGAGAGAGTGGTCCCCTCCGGAAAGCAGATAAGGGTGGGGAGGGAAAAATGTCTTTGGTGGTGAGGTCAGATTGCAGACGGCAGAAGTGTCGGTGTCGGGGGATGGTGCATTAGATCTGGAGGTTGGTGGGGCGGTACGTGAGGACGAGGGGGATTCTGTTTTGGTTGTTACCGCGGGGAGGGGTTGTGAGGGATGAGTTGTGGGAAATGTGGGAGACACGGTCGAGGGCATTCTTGACCACTGAGCGGGGGAAGTTGCGGGCCTTGAAAAACTAGGACATCTGAGATGTACGGGAGTGGAATGCCTCATCCTGGGAACAGACGCAGTGGAGGTGAAGGAATTGGGAATAGGGGATGGCATTTTTGCAGGAAGGTGGGTGGGAGGAGGTGTATTCCAGGTAGCTATGGGAGTCAGTGGGCTTGAAATGGACATCGGTTTCTCGGTGGTTACCCGAGATGGAAACAGAGAGGTCCAGGAAGGAGAGAGAGGTATTAGAGATGGTCCAGGTGAACTTAAGGTTGGGGTGGAAGGTGTTGGTGAAGTGGATGAACTGTTCGTGCTCCTCGTGGGAGCTCGAGGCAGCGCCGATACAGTCATCAATGTAACGGAGAAAGAGGTGGGTTTAGGGTTAGTGTAGCTACGGAAGAGGGATTGTTCCACATAACCTACAAAGATGCAGGCATAGCTTGGGCCCATGCGGGCATCCATGGCCACCCCCTTTGTCTGTAGGAAGTGAGAGGAATTGAAAGAGAAGTTGTTGAGTGTGAGGACGAGTTCAGCTAAGCGGATGAGGGTGTCAGTAGAGGGGACTGGTCGGGCCTGCGCGACAGGAAGAAGCGGAGGGCCTTTAGGCCATCTGTATGGGGAATGCAGGTGTATAGGGACTGGACGTCCATGGTAAAGATGAGGTGTTGGGGACGGGGGAATTGGAAGCTCTGGGGGAGGTGGAGGGCGTGGGTGGTGTCACGGACGTAGGTGGGGAGTTCCTGGACAAAGGGGGAGAAAATGGAATCGAGATAGGTGGAGATAAGTTCGGTGGGGCAGGAGCAGGCAGAGACAATGGGTCACCAGGGCAGTCAGGTTTGTGGATTTTGGGAAGGAGATAGACGCGGGCGGTGCGGGGTTGGGGAACGATGAGGTTGGAGGCTGTGGGCTTCCCCTCCCCCTTTTCTGAAGAAGGGTCTAGGCCCGAAACGTCAGCCTTCCTGCTCCTCTGATGCTGCTTGGCCTGCCGTGTTCATCCAGCTCTACACCTTGTTATCTCAGATTCTCCAGCATCTGCAGCTCCTACTATCTGTGGTCTTGGTGAGTTTGGGGGAATCTGAGTTAGCTGCTCTGGATGGTGGGTCTGCATTTATAATATTGAAATGGGACGCTTTTCCTCATGTCTTGGGAACTGTTTGCACTTACCTGCTGTGACAGGGTTAGGTTTAGGTTTAGGGTTTTGCGAGGTTAGGGAACCCAGCAACTAATAGAATCATAGAATTCCTACAGTGTGGAAGCAGGCCATTCAGCTCATCGAGTCCACACCGACTCTCCAAAAAGCATCCCACCCAGATCAACCCCTCTACCCTGCATTTCCTACAGCTAACCTACCTAGCCTGCACAGCCCTGGACGTTACGGGCAATTCGGCATGGCCAACCCACCTAACCTGCACATCTTTGGACTCGGAATAGGACAGGAGAACCACCAGATGCAGCATGTGAGAATGCTTTAAGCACTGTTTGTGAACCAGGAGGCATGGCAACACTTTCGCCTGGTACCTCAAAAGGAATATACTGTATTCCCCTGTTCTGAAATTTGTCTTCAGCTCAAATAGTTCAATGTTCACTCCCACAGTGCTTCCCTGCCCCATGGGCTCTATTTGACACACGGGGCCATATGTTGAATCCTGCCCTCTCCTCTTTCCAACTGATCTTTGACTGAAACCTTCTGCTTCAGGGTCTCTCACAAATGCAAAAATAATTTGGCAAAAGGAGCAAAAAAGATGCTTGCTAAAACCCTTTAATGCCATGGTTTAAGTTTTGGAAAGCACAATCTAAGAGTCTAGTAGATGCATTTTCAAGCAAAGCACTAGAGAGGGAATTCCACTGTTATCTCTATGGAAAGGAAGTGCATGGTTCTGCGTGAAGGCAGGAGAATGGCACCAAGTAAATTACTCATTTGGCGAGCCAGTACAGACATGCTGGCTCTTTCTGTACTAAAACAACTCTGTGATTCTGAGATCCTATCATTAAATTTGGCACGATATTGAAACTATGGGTTTTCAGGTCACAAACATGTGCTGGCCCTCCCTCCTGATATACATCAGAGTTATTGTCTCGCTTTCTTTCATGCTGCCTGACAGCTGTCAGCTATATGAATGTCTATAACTCCTGATCTGTCAATCTACATTTGATAACCAGTCTGTTCTAAATGTGGGAAGGTAACAATAATTAGAGGCTACTTGCTTCAAAATTAAGCATTTTTCTTGAAATATAACAGATGTACAATGAGTAAAGGAACAATGGCTGAGTTCAATGCACTTTTTCTTTTATAACCAGTGGTCTTTTCACCACCTCTACTCTCACTTTCTCTATGAATATCAGACCATAAGATGTAATGTCAATGAAATGATGGATGATCTGATAATCCTCAACTCCATTTTCCTGCCTTTTCCCCATAACCCCTGATTCTTTTACTGATTAAAACTTTGTCTACCTTTACAACTGAATATCCTGAATGATCCAGACTCGACAGCCCTGTGACGTAAAGAATTCCACAGGTTCATTACCATTTGATGGAGGAAATTTCTCATCTCTGTCTTAAATGGGTGACCATTTATTCTGAGATCATGCCCTCTGGTCCTATATTCTCCCACAAGGGGAAAACCTTGTTGCATCTACTCTGTTAACTCCCTTAAAGATCTTAGATGTTTCAATAAGGTCACCTCTCATTCTTTTAAACTCCAATGTGTACAAGCCCAAACTAGTCAGTTTGACCTGGTAAAATAAATTCTACTAATCCCAGCATCAAACTATTATATTTTCTCTGGATTTCCTCCACTGCCTGCATGTCTTTCTGTAGATAAGTGGATCAAAACAATTTAGTTTTCTTGGTCTTCTCTGACTAGTGCCTTGCACAAGTCTTTTGGAACTTTTTTTTATCCTTCATTCCCTTTGAAACAATGGCCAACATTAAACAATATTCAACTCTTCTATTGTTCATGTCAAAGTGCAGAACATAACCTCACTTTTGCCACATTATAAGCCATCTGCCAAGTTTTTACCACTCATGTAACCTGTCTATAACTCTCTATAGACTCTGTATTATTTTCACCTCTTGCCTCCCCACCTATTTTTGTGTCATCTGCAAACTTGAAAGAGTACATTCACTTCTCTCATCCAAGTCATTAATACATATTGTGAATAATTGCAGCCCCAGCACTAATCCCTGTGGCATTCCCTAACCTCATTTCCCCTTGATTTATCATTTTGGAATGCTAATAGTGTCCTGTACCATGAAGGTTGATGCGAAGTAAGAGTTCAATTCCTCTGCTATTTCCTGGTTCCCCATTATTATTTTCCCAGTGTCATTTTCTGAGGAGCCTATGTTCACTTTGGCCTCTCTTTTCCTCTCATTCCTCTTAATGTGTATTAACATCAGCTGTTCCTAGCTGTTTATATAATTCTTGCTAGTTTACTCTCATAGTTGCTTTATCTTCTCTTTTATTATTTTTCGTCATATTTTGCTGGCGTTTAAATCTTTGCCAGTCCTCTGATTTGCCACTAATCTTTGCCACTTGTTTTCCTTTCTTTCAATTTTACACTGTCCTTCATCACCTTGGTTAACAATGATTGGTTTATCGCCTTTCTAGAATCTTTCTTCCTCATTGGGATAGAGCATTGCTGTTTTTCATGAACTGCTTTCTTAAACGTCTCCATTGTTCATCAACAGTCTTTTCTGCTATACCCTTTGACCAGTCTACTCCTTTCAATTCTGCTTTCATCCTTATGTGATTGCCTTTATTTGGGGTAGCATGGTGGTTCGGACTACCAGGGTCCTGGGTTCAATTCCAGCCTCAGGCGACTGTCTGTGTGGAGGTTGTACATTCTCCCTGTGTCTGTGTGGGTTTCCTCTGGGTGCCCTGGTTTCCTCCCACAGTCCAGGTTATGTGGATTGATCATGCTAAATCGCCCATAGTGTCCAGGGATGTGCAGGCTAAATGAATTAGCCATGGGAAAGCAGGGTGATGGGGATAGGGTTGGTCTGTGTGGGATGCTCTTTGGAGGGTTGGTGTGGATGTGATGGGCTAAATGGTCTAACTCCACACTGTAGTGATTCTATGATTTAAATTTAGCATAGTTGTTTGGATGAGTCAACTGACCATGGCACCATGGCCCAGGAGGCCATTCAAGAGGGGGGAGCAAAAAGACAGATTGTAGTTGTAGGGGATTCCATCATCAGGGGGATAGACAGTATACTTTGCGAGCAGCTTGGAGAATCCCGCATGGAGTGTTGCCTGCCCAGTGCCAGGGTGTGAAACATCTCTGACCAGCTTAAGAGGATACTGGAGAGGGAGGGGGAGGATCCAGTTGTTGCGGTCCATGTAGGTACCAACAACATAGGCAGGACTAGGAAAAAATTCCTGTTTCGGGATTATGAAAAGCTAGGAACAAAATTAAAAAACAGGTCTTCAAGGGTCATAATTTCTAGATTGCTGCCCGAGCCACGTGCAAATTGGCATAGGGAGGCGAGGATCAGGGAAGTAAACACGTGGCTAAAAGAGTGGTGTGGGAAAGAGGGTTTCCTTTTCATGAGGCACTGGCATCAGTTCTGGGACAGGAGGGATCTATACCGCTGGAATGGACTCCACCTGATCAGGGCCAGGTCCACTGTTCTGGCAAAAAGGGCAAATAGGGTGATTAATAGGACTTTAAACTAGTAAGTGGGGAGAAGGGACAAGTGAGTGTAGGGGGACAATAACAATTAATGTAAGGCAAAGCAACAGGTTAGCAGGTGACAAGGAAGCTTCAATTTCATTGAAAATTAGGAAAAAAGTTAAAGGGAAGAACTCAAGAGCTGTTAGTAATGGAGGTGATAGGACCCAAAAAGAAGGAGCAAAAACTGGCATAAGGGCACATTATCTGAATGCTCGGAGCATTCGAAACAAGGTGGATGAGTTGACGGCGCAAATCATGGCAAATGGTTATGATTTATGGCCATTACAGAGACATGGTTACAGGATGGTCATGACTGGGAGTTAAATATCCAGGGGTATCAAACTGTTCGGAAGGACAGACCGGAAGGTAAGGGAGGTGGTGTTGCTCTGATTTTTAAGGATGATATCAGGGCGGTAGTGAGAGATGATATAGGTTCTACAGAACAAAACGTTGAATCCTTTTGGGTGGAAATTAGGAATAGCAGGGAGAAGAAGTCACTGATAGGTGTGGTCTATAGGCCACCAAATAATGACATCGTGGTGGTGTGGGCAATAAACATAGAAATAGCTAATGCATATAAAAATGGTACAGCAATTATCATGGGGGATTTTAATCTACGTATCGATTGGTCAAACCAGGTCGGTCATGGCAGCCTTGAGGAGGGGTTCATAGAATGCATCCGCGATAATTTCCTTGAACAATATGTAATGGAACCTACAGGGGAACAAGCTATCCTACATCTAGTCCTGTGTAATGAGACAGGAATAATTAATGATCTCACAGTTAGGGATTCTCTCAGAAGGAGCGATCACGGTATGGTCGAATTTAAAATACGGATGGAGCGTGAGAAGGTTAAATCCAGTACTTATGTCCTGTGCTTAAACAAAGGAGACTATGAAGGAATGAGGGAAGAGTTAGCTAAGGTAGAATGGGAGCAAAAACGTTATGGTGGGTCAATTGAGGAACAGTGAAGGACTTTCAAAATGATTTTTCACAGTGGTCAGCAGAAGTATATTCCAGTGATAAGAAAGAACTGTAGGAAAAGAGAGAGCCAGCCATGGATGTCTAAGGAAATAAAGGAAAGTATCAGATTGAAAAAAAACACTTCCAAAAAAGCAAAGAGTATTGGGAAACTAATAGACTGGGAAATCTTTAAAGGCCAGCAGAAAGCCACAAAAAAAGTTATAAAGAAAAGTAAGATAGATTATGAGGGTAAACTAGCTCAGAATATAAAAACAGGCATCAAAAGTTTCTATAAATATGTAAACTGTAAAAGAGTGGCGAAGGTAAACATTGGTCCTTTAGAGGATGAGAGGGCCAATTTAATAACTGAGAATGAGGAAATAGCCGAGACATTAAACAGTTATTTCGTGTTGGTCTTCACAGTGGAAGACAAAAATAACATGCTGAAAACTAATGGCAAGAAGTTTATAGCAGGTGAGGACCTAGAAACTATCATTATCACTAAGGAGGCAGTGCTGGGCAAGCTAATGGGGCCAAAGGTAGACAAGTCTCCTGGCCCTGATGAAATGCATCCCAGGGTACTAAAAGAGGTGATGGGGGAAATAGCAAATGCACTAGTAATTATTTACCAAAATTCACTGGACTCTGGGGTGGTTCCCACAGATTGGAAAAGAGCCAATGTGATGCCACTGTTTAAAAAAGGAAGTAGACAAAAAGCAGGTAACTATAGGCCAGTTAGCTTAACTTCAGTAGTGGGGGAAATGCTTGAATCTATCATTAAGGAAGAAATAGCAAGACATCTGGATATAAATTGTTCCATTGGGAACACCCAGCATGGGTTCATGAAGAGTAGGTCATATTTCACTAGTTTGGTGGAATTCTTTGAGGACATTACTTGCATGGTGGACAATGGGGAACCTGCGGATGTGGTGTATCTGGATTTCCAGAAGGCATTTGACAAGGTGCCACACCAAAGGCTGCTACATAAGGTAAAGTTCCATGGTATTACAGGTAATGTATTGGCATGGATAGAGGATTGGTTGACCAGTAGAAAGCAAAGAGTAGGGGTAAATAGGTGTTATTCTGGTTGGTGGTCAGTGGCTAGTGGTGTGCCTCAGGGATCAGTGTTGGGACCGCAATTATTTACAATTTACATAGATGATTTGGCATTGGGGACTAAGTGCGATGTGTCAAAATTTGCAGATGACACTAAGGTGAGTGGTAGAGCAAAGTGTTCAGAAGACACTGAAAGTCTGCAGAGGGATATAGATACTCTAAGTGAGTGGGCAAAGGTCTGGCAGATGGAGTACAATGTTGATAAGTGTGAGGTGATCCATTTTGGTAGGAATAACAGCAAAATGGACTATGTTTTAAATGGTACAAAATTGCAGCACACTGCTGCGCGGAGGGACTTGGGTGTCCTTGTGCATGAATCACTAAAAGTAGGATTGCAGGTGCAGCAGGTAATTAAAAAGGCAAATGGAATTTTGTCTGCCATTGCTAGAGGGATGGAGTTTAAAAACAGGGAGGCTATGCTGCAGCTGTATAGGGTCCTGGTGAGGCCACACCTGGACTACTGTGCGCAGTTTTGGTCTCCTTACTTGAGAAGAGATATACTAGCACTGAAGGGGGTGCAGAAGAGATTCACTCTGTTGATTCCAGAGTTGAGAGGGTTGGATTTTGAGGAGAGATTGAGTAGACTGGGATTATACTCGTTAGAATTCAGAAGAATGAGGGTAGATCTTATAGAAACATGTAAGATTATGAAGGGAATAGATAAGGTGGAGGCAGGGAGGTTGTTTCCGCTAGCAGGTGAAACTAGGACTAGAGGGCATCGCCTCAAAATAAAGGGAAACAGATGTAGGACTGAGGTCAGGAGGAACTTCTTCACCCAAAAGGTTGTGAATCTGTGGAATTCCCTGCCCAGTGAAGCAGTTGAAGCTACCTCACTGAATGTTTTTAAGGCAAGGCTAGATAAATTTTTGAACAGTAAAGGAATTAAGGGTTATGGTGAGTGGGCGGGTAAGTGGAGCTGAGTCTCAAAAAGATCAGCCACGATCTTATTGAATGGCGGGGCAGGCTCGAGGGGCCAGATGGCCTACTCCTGCTCCTAATTCTTATGTTCTTATGTTTCTGACCTATGTTTCTCACTCGAAAACCAAATGCTTCATCCAATTATGTTATGGTCACCATCCCTGAGAGGATCTTTTATTTTGAGATCAATTTATTAAACCTGCCTCATTACTCAATGCCAGATTCAAAATAGCCTGATCACTGGTGGGATCCACAACATATTGTTCTAGGAAACTGTACTGGATATACTCTCTGAACTCTACCTCATGGCTACCTCTGCCAATTTGATTTTCCCAATCTGTATGAACATTAAAGTCACCCATAACTAACGTACTGTGTTTCAAATATGCCTTCATTATTTCCTGATTTATTCTGTTCTAAGTGCTGTTACTGTTAAGGGGCCTATAGACTACACACGTATTTTTTTCCCTTGTTATTTTTTATCTCCACTGACTCAGATTCGATATCTTCCAATCCATGATCATTTCTTGCTGTAATACTTCTACAATCTCATGTACAAAGATGTTCCATCACACCTTCCTTCCTGATGTTTTGAAAATCACATATCCCCAAATATTTAGTTCCCAGCTTCTATCTCCATGTAACAATGACGTACCCATTAACTTCTGTTTGGGCTGTTAATTCATTCATGTTGTTCCATGTACTACGTGCATATAAGAGCCATGCATTTGTCTTTCTGCCATTTTCCCCCTTAGACCCTATTTGCTACATAAAAATATAAACATGCTTGCACACTCTGTCCATTCCTGTCCCACTCTGGATATCATTATGAAAATAACTGCACTGAAAGGTCATTATATTCTTTTGCTTTGTGAGCCAATGATTTCCATCTCCCGAACCGCACCCTCTCTATTTCATTTAAAACCGTCTCTACAGTCCTACTTATTTAATTTGCCAGGACAATGGTCGCAGCAAAATTCAAGTGAAGCCCAACCCAACAGGACAGCTCCCTACTACCCCAGCAGTGATGCTAATGCCCCACAAACTGAAACACATTCTATCCACACCAACCTGTGAGCCATGCATTCAACTCCTTGACTTTATTTAACTGATGCTAGTTTGCCAGTGGCCCAGGTCGTATTCTTGAGATTATTCCCTTGGAAGTTCTACTTTTTAGTTTAACAACTAACTGTTCAAAATCTTTCCCATTTTATTAATGTTATTTGTGTCAAAATTGACAGCAACAAGTGGATCCCTCCCCTCTATCTCCAGGGTCCCATCCAATCACAGGAGACGTACTTAACCCTAGAACCAGGCATGCGGCACTGCCTTTGGGACACATGTTCACAGCGGGCCCAATAGCCAGTAAATTGTTTTTAATCATTTAGGAGGTGTGCTCGCTGGCTAGCCCAATATTTATTGTCCATTCCCACCTGCCCTTGAGAAGGTGGTGATGAGCAGTCTTTTTGAACTGCTGCACAGTGGCTCAGTGGCTGGTAGTGCTGCCTCACAGCACCAGGGACATGGGTTTGATTCCACTTTCAAGCAACTGTCTGTGTGGAGTTTGCACGTTCTTCTCATGTCTACTCGGGTTTCCTCCAGTTTCCTCCCCCAGTCCAAAGGTGTGCAGCTTCGGTGGATTGGCCAGGCTAAATTGCCAGGGACATGCAGGCCAGTTGGATTTGGAAGTATGAATTGGTTTTAAAAGGCAGCATTAGTTACTTCAGCTGGGAATTAATTCCATACACACTGAATATAAAGCTTTGCTTGGGGTACTGTGGATTTTATTTTGCAATCCTTTAGATCTGCTATTACAGTGGGTTGGGGTGGTGTCTGGTCTTTGCAGGGTTGGTGCGGACTCGATGGGCTGAATGGCCCACTTCCACACTGTAGAGATTCTATGATTCTAAGCTGCAGTCCATTTGGTTCATACACATACACAATGCAGTTAGGAAGGGAGTTTCACTATTTTGACTGAGCGACAGTGAAAGAATGGTGATATATTTCCAAGTCAAGATTGTGAGTGACTTGCAGAGGAGCTTGCAAATATTTCAGCCTTATGTTTTGCATTGATGTCCTGGGCCCCAATCATTGAGAATGGGGATGTTTGTAGACTATCCTCCCTTCAGTGACTTGATTAATTGTCCATCCTTATTCACAACCAATGTAATGAGAAGTAATTGGAAAATCTCTAATTTGAATACATTTAGAAGTTAAATCGTATTAAAAATATGAAGTATGAATGAAGAATATGATTTTGCTTAGAGTGTGTTGCAAGTGAGTGACAGGTTAAATAGTTAGGAAAATGACAAACTATGCAGGTGAAGTATGCGTAGATGATCATCTCAATGTTTTGATGTCTGTAGGCTTGACACATTTAAACCAGTTTGATTCAGCTGCAAGTGGCATTTGTCAAGAAGAGTTTATTTGATTTCACTCTGTCACCTATTTTCCACTCCTGGCAAATATTATGTGTAAAATGGATGAGTATTTACGATCAAATGATTTGAACTGAAGTCTTAAAAAGCATCACTTTACTCCGTTGTACAAGGAACTAGTTTATCTAGTCTAAGTAGTAACAAAATGGTGAGAATTAAATGACATGGGCATGGGTGTGTCTCTGTGTGTGTATGTGTGAGTGTGTGTGTGTCACTCCCATACCTACAATATTTGACACACTCAATTTGAATATGCTGCCAGGTTCTAGTAGCATTATTTTTGGGGGAGGTTCATAGATTAAGAAATTACCACAAATCCAAATTTTAATTTGTTACAACTTAGGGAATGAATATGATGTATTTTAGCAAGGTGAAAAACACTAGCAATAATTATTGCCTGCCATCTTGTAGTTTAAGGTTGCCTTTAGGAATTGTCCACACACTTTCTCAAATATATCTCAATGAAAAAGTGGCTCTAAACATTGCAAATAATAAAGAACAATAACACCAATGAGTATTTAGTTACACCCTCTTGAATTGGAAAAAAAGTACACAATATGGTTATGAAACAGTGGTGGTTTGAATTTGCAATAATTTTTATGTAGAAGCAAAAAAAATGCTATGATCAAACAAACTGCAAGTTCAACAGGAAATTCCAGCTGGTTCAGTTTATTCGCATGAAATAAAACATGATTCAAGTGCTGAAACTACTGTTTCCATTTTGAGTTTTATTTTTGTTTCCCTGTATTATAATTAATGAGATTGTTACTGATATGTAATAAACAGCACATGTGACGATATATGTTCCACTATAATCGCAGTACTGAAAGGTTTTCAGCCTAATGCTCTGATTTTGCCTTGTGTTCTATTTAACCATGGTGAAGTAAAATACTGTGCGGATGCAAAAATCATCACATACAGTTTCCACCCAAGGTTACATCAAGGCCAGCAACACATTTGAGGGAAACAATGAACTGCCTTGGTACAGTTACTTATAAATAATTATCATTTATCAGAGTCTCTGGTGCAGTGCAGTACCCAACATAAAAAAATGCAGGCTGTAACTTGAATAGTTACGTTTCAAGCAGAGCAAAAACCTGAGCTTGGGCTTCTTCGAAGTGCTGATGGCCCCAAGCAAAGGTGGCAGTTCCCCTGTGGGCCCTAATGATTACAAATCATCTGCTGCGACAGAACGCTTGCCCTACTCATTTGCTTTTGCGTGCTTCTGCACAGCATTTTCCATTACCTCTCTGCTCTACTGCTTCACACCAGTGAAACACATTTCAAGTCAAATTCCAGAGCAGCTTAAACCCCCGCCACCCCCCGCCCCTCTACATACATACATAGGTATTCACGAAAATGTATTTTCTGACATTTTAACGTGAACTAAAATGATAAAAAGACAAATGACAGAGGATTAGTATTCAGGAGGCAAAGAGTGGTTGGAGTCTGACAAGTTTATTTCTTTCTGCATGTTAGTTGCACAAATGTGTAAAGCTATGTGAGAAGTGATTCCCCAAAACTAAAATATGAATCGAGGTGCAGCCAACCGCTACATCGGCATAACCTGAAGCTGTTTGGAAGAGAGAAAAAATTGATTTGAAAGTGGCAGTATAAATCAAAACATAAGAATAATCAAACACAAGGCAGGCATGACACTTGATGGGGCGGATGAAATCAGTTTTGAGTTTCATCCATCCTCTCTTCAGTTGGGGGTTTGGCAACGACTCAGTGCACAAGACTGTTTGAGACCAGTTTTAAAACTTCCAAATAAAAACCGAAAGAACAGCGGATGCTGTAAATCAGGAACAAAAACAAAAGTTGCTGCAAAAGCTCAGCAGATCTGGCAGCATCTGTGCGGAGAAATCGGAGTTAACCTTTCGCGTCTGGTGACCCTTCCTCAGAATGGTTCTACCCCAGTTCCGCGGAAGGGTGACTGGACCCGAAACGTTAACTCTGGTTTCTCTTCACAGATGCTTTCAATATTTTTCTGTGTTTTTACACGTCTGTGTTTTTAAGAAAGAGCAAAAGGGAATATAATTAGTTGGACAGTTGCAAATCACCGTGAAATTTCCGATCAGCAGTTTTATGATAATTTGCAAACCCGACAAATTTAATGGACTGTGTGCAAAAAAACAAAAAAAAATCCACCCAATAAACAACACTTTGACTCCCGCAGTGCAAGGAATTGGTCTTCTTTCGCTTTTAATGTGAAACCAATTCACTAATGAGCTGACATCACAACTTGTTTCCTACTTTAAAAATATTCTGAGTGTAGTTCATATTTAGAAAATATCAGTAGACGTTAATGTTGTAGCAAATGGGGTCCGCAAAGTTACCTGCAATCCATCACCACCGACAATTTACCTGATACCTTTTCCCAGGCGCTAATGTATTGCATCAGTTTGGAGTGCGTTCCAACTCCCCCTTCAATCACACCACACCACACAGGCCCAAACTCTGTGTAATTTCACATCCCAGCTATGAATGAGAGACCGTCAGCGTCAAGATGAGACGCTGTCGTTTGTACGAGCGCTCTGTCTGGTGATTCGGTCTGCTAACTTTGCTGATGGCTGTGCAAATTGCACACATGAGCATTGAGAGAGAGAAAGGGGATGAGTTGGTGAGTGCACAGTCCGCCAGCAGAGGACGCTGTGCCCTCCTTCTGCACTGAGTGTGTGGCTGGGTGACGTCAGGGCTGGCCGGGGGCTCCTCTCGCTGTTACAAAGTATTGATGTGGAGGGGAATGTATCGGTTAGGATCAGGGAGCTCCGAGCTGGAGTGAGGAGGCAGAGAGAGAGCGCTACAAAAAAAAACCTAAAATAAAACCTGCAGAAGTACGACTGGAACATTATGACTGCAGTGCCCTTTGTGCTTTTGCTGTTGTTGTATGAAACTTGTGGCAGTGTCGCTGTGGAATTCTCTTCGGGTGAGTATCACTGTTCTGGGGAGTAGCAACTTTTTTTACACCCGGATCCTCCTCCTCAAGGTGTATAAGTGTGTGTGTGTGTGTTTCCCTCCGGGCCCCTGGCTGTTGACGGCTAGAATCCTGTTTCTAATTGGACTCGGAAACAACAAGCAAAAGCTATGAATTCACCAACTAAAGAGAATATGTTTGTTAGTTTTGTTGTTTGGGAAAGGGTGAGGTTTGCTCAGCTGTGGTAGTTTGTTGAGGGAGCCGGTGAGAGCCAGGGCAACGCGGCTTGTTGAATGTGAGCAGTTAGTTGATCAGTGCGTCGGCGAGGTCGGCGGCTGAGCTTCGAAGTTTGTTTTAAAATTCTCTTTCGTGTCAGGCAGAAAGAAGGAACACTTTTTGTTGTTTGAGTGCTGATTTATTGCCGTGCTCTTCTGTTTGCAGTGGAAATGTGGGGAAATGGGGAGGCTGTGCAAGGTTAGCCCGTTGGTGTAAGGTGAAGTGGCTTTGACTCCGGGTTTTAAATCGAGCGGGTATGTCGTTACAAACGGCCGCAAAGTCCTATTCCCCCTTTTTGTTATTGTGTCGGTCGGTAGGTGTTTGTCTTGTCTTGCTCCCCATTGCAGGATATACGCAGAGATAAATATCTTTATATTCGTCTAATATTCATCCCACTTTTTAAGGAATAACATTTACAGCTAAACAGGACATAAAGCAACTGGTTACTTTTCGAATCCAGTTGTAATTAATCCAGCTTTAATTTAGCCGACCTCACTCCTTTGGTAAAATAAGTTTGCAATGAAAAGCGAGGGGGAAGGTGGCGTCTCTCAGGACAATAGTTATGTCCCAGTGGTATGCAATTTAAAATGGAGTACCTTTAGTAATGAAAAAGTACGAGCAAACACTCATTGATTTCCTGGTAATTTTACACCCAGGGAAAGTTGCTGTCTTTCTGTTCAAAAACAGTACAGTGCTTTCATTGTAATTCTTTAGTTAGTGTGAAAGGCATATCCTTTCCTCCTGGTTCGCAGACAATAAAAAAATCTAAACTTATGTTGCTTAAATGCGGCACCTAACAATTAGTATCCTAGTAAAGGGAGGGTGGAGAAACTAGATGGAAGGAGTGGGAGGTGAGACGAACCATGTTTCAAGTATTCTTGAATTTATTTTTGCAATTCCCAGAATGATGGTTAAAATCACTCCTTCCTGCAACTGAGTGGGTTAATTAACATTACAGTATGTGTAATGCAATTTGTTCTTTCCTCAAAGCCTATTGCTCAGAGGAATGTTAGATGCCCCAACAAAAAAAAACTCTTTAACAATTACTGCAAAATCAGTCTCAAACTTGTTTTGCAATGTGAAACTGAAGACTTTCTCCATACTGATCCAGGACTTGGCCAAATAACTGGCAAACCTGTAATATGTTGCAATTCTATACAATGAACATTCCAGTTTGTTCAGTGATGTATTGTCATTCAGAATGTTGTCACATCATAAACAACTCAACAATTCTTGTGCATGATTTCAATTGCAGGCACATTTAGGCCACAATATTCTCAAAAAACACAGGTTATGAGGGAGGAGAGTTGACTGTTCAGCACAAAATTTTAAAAACGCATGCCATTTTTAAGTACAGTTTCAATACAAGAATGAAGACCGCTTGATGTGTGTCTCCTAAATGATAAGCAATGCAATCTATTATAATCTCTGATGCTCAAATTGATATTGGAGGCACAAAGTTTTATCAACATGGAATAATTTAGTGGCTATTGAGCATGAATCCGGTACTCTGCGAATCCAAAAATTTTGTTTTGTTCGAGTGCAGGATTATTTGTGAATGGTTGCACAATGCAGCAAATGTGGCAAGTTTGATCATCAAGTTGCAACATTTGTTTTGTTAACAATTAGTGAAATAAATAAATACTTTAGTTGCATTAGAAAACGTAAACATCATTCAGAAGAATTTTTTTCCATTGTGTTACCCTGTGTCAGCGGCTCTTGGGAGATATCAGTTCTTTTCCTTTGCTCTCAATAATAGCATTTTACTGTATGCATGAAGGAGGAACAGTAAGCTGTTTACCCCATCGAGCCTGTTGATAATATCACGGCTGATCAGATTTTGACCCCAACTCTTGGTTAATTGACCCTATAACATGTGATTCCTTCGTCATAGAGTTGTATAGCACGGAAACAGACCCTTTGGTCCAACTCGTCCTTTCCAAACAAATATCCTTAAATTAATCTAGTCCCATTTGCCAATAATTGGCCTACAACCCTCTAAACCCTTCCTATTCAAATACCCATCTGGATGCCTTGAAGTGTGCCAGCCTCCTCCACTTCCTCTGACAGCTTATTCCATGCACGCACCACTCTCTTCATGAAAACATTGCCCCTTGGGTCCTTTTTAAATCCTTCCCCTCTCACCTTAAACCAATGTCCTGTAGTTTTGGACTCCCTTACCCTGGGACAAAGACCTTGGCTGTTTACCCTATCTATACCACTCGCGATTTTACACGGCCACCCCTCTGCCTTTGATGCTTAAGGGAAAATAGCACCAACCCATTCAGCCCCTCATTATTGCGCAATCCCCCAAACCCTGGCAACATTCTTGTAAATCTTTTCTGTACCTTTCAAGTTTAACAACAGGAAAATGACATAGTCCTTGAAATGAACAGCATGGAAACTGACCCTTCAGCCCAACTCGTCCATGCCAACCAGATATCCTAAATTAATCTAGTCCCATTTGCCAGCATTTGGCCCATGTACCTGTAAACACTTCCTATTCATATACCCACCCAGATGCCTTCAAATGTTGTAATTGTACCAGCCTCCACTACTTCCTCCGGTGGTTCATTCCATACATGCGCCACCCTCTGCGTGAAAATGTTGACTTTTAAATCTTAAGCCCAAGCCCAACATATTTCCTATAGCAGGGAGGCCAGAATTGAACGCAGTATTCCAGAAGTGGCCTAGCCAGTGTCCTGTATAGCCATAACATGACATCCCAATTTATATTCTCAAAGCACTGACCAATAAAGCCAAGTGTACAAAATGTCTTCTTCACTACCCAGTCCACCTGCGACTCCACTTTCAAGAAACTGTGAATCTGCAGCCTGAGGTCTCTTTCTTCGGCAACACTTCCCAGGACTCATTAAGTGTATAAGTCCTGTGCTGATTTGCCGTACCAAAATGCAGCACCTCACATTTGTCTAAATGAAACTCTATCTGCCACTCCTTGGCTCATCTAATCTGTTGGGAATCTGTCTAACTCAGCATTAAAAATATTCAGTGACCATGCCTTCACTGCTTGCTAGGGAAGAGAATGCCTCCGACTACTCTGCAACAAAGAATTGTCTCTCCTCATCTTTGTTTTGAATGGAAGGCCCCGAATTGTTGAACCCTCTCTCCGTGTTATATCCTGTTTCACGAGGGGCAGCATTCCCCATATTCACCCTACTAAGTTTCTTACATAACAATAGAATTACCCTTCAATGTTCTAAATGCCAATGGATACAGGTCCGACCTATCCAAACTTCGCTCATAAGATAACTCCTTCATTCTGGGAATGCTGTGCACAGCTAATAAATGCTTTGGGTAGCACACTGTTTACAGAGTCCTTTTGATACAGGAGAGTTCTTTGATGTTTCAGAATTACAGTCCTCAGTTCAAAATGTCTGTTTCATTTTGGGTTCAATTTTTGGAATGCATATATGATCCAGAGATTGGATGCTACCTTCTGTTCCGTATATTGGTTTCTTGGCTGCTTTTGGCTGTAGGATATATGCTGAAGAAATATGTATCTGTTTATGCATACATGTGTGGTGAGACATTGGCCAAGGGATGGAGAGGTAAGATGGTAGATGTTATGAGTATTTGAGTAAAGCCCAAGCCCAACTTGTATAAAAGCTTTGCCACACCTAATTAATGACTGAAACTGAGTACTTGACTTTAAGATGTAAGTCCTGGAAGATTTGAATACGGCATGTCAAACCGACCAATGGCCAGAACAGTTAGCATCAGAATCTGTCGTTTGGAACGCTGAAGTGGACTGAAAATATTGCAGCAGACCTAGGGGACCATAAGCAATTTTTAAATATCTGCAGTTACAATTGACTGAGGCAATAATTGATTGTGCCCAAGGAGTCCAAAATAAATTGTAGGTTTCACCCAACATCTCTGCTCAGTAAGTTGACTTAAGGAAAATGACATAGTCCTTGAAATGAACAGCATGGAAACTGACCCTTCAGCCCAACTCGTCCATGCCAACCAGATATCCTAAATTAATCTAGTCCCATTTGCCAGCATTTGGCCCATGTACCTGTAAACACTTCCTATTCATATACCCACCCAGATGCCTTCAAATGTTGTAATTGTACCAGCTTCCACTACTTCCTCCGGTGGTTCATTCCATACATGCGCCACCCTCTGCGTGAAAATGTTGCCTTTTAAATCTTTCTTCTCTCACCTTAAAACCTATGCCCTCTCGTTCTGGACTCCCCTACCCTGTGGAAAAGGCCCTGGCTATTCACCCTATCAATGCCCCTCATGATTTTATAAAACCTCTACAAGATCACCCCTCGGCCTCCAATGCTCCAGGGAAAGTTGTCCCAGCCTTTTCAGCCTCTCCCTGTAGCTCAAATCCCACAACCCTGGCAACATCCTTGTACATCTTTTCTGAACCCTTTCAAGTTTCACATTATCCTTTCTATAGCAGGGAGACCAGAATTGAATGCAGTATTCCAAAATTAGCCTAACCAATGTCTTGTACAGCTGCCACATGACCTTCCAACTCCTATACTCAATGCACTAACCAGTAAAGGCAAGTCTATCAAACGCCGCCATCACTATCCTGTCTACCTGCGAAGAAACTATGAACCTGGACCTCAAGGTCTGTCTGTTCAGCAACACTCCCCAGGACCTTACCATTAAGTATGCAGGTCCTGGTCAGATATGTCCTACCAAAATGCAGCAGCATACATTTATCTAATTTAAACTCCATCTGCCACTGCTCAGCCCATTTGCCCATCTGATCAAGGTCCCGTTGTATTCTGAGATAACCTTCTTCTCTTTCGACTACACCACCAATTTTGGTGTCATCTGCAAACTTACTAACCATACCTTCTATGCTTAAATCCAAATCATTTATATAAATGATGAAAAGCAATGGAGCCAGCACTGTTTCTTACAGCACACAGCTGGTCAGAGGCCGCCAGTCTGAAAAACGACCCTCCTCCACCACCAACCTCTGTCTCCTACCTTTCAGCCAATTTTGAATCCACATGGCTAGCACTCTTTGTATTCCATGTGATCTACCCTTGCTAACCAATCTACTGTGCAGAGCTTTGTCGAATGTCTTACTGGAGTCCATGTAGACAATATTCACTGCTCTGCCTTCATAAGTCGTCTTCACCATTTCTTCAGAAAACTCAATCAAGATGTTGATTGTTGAACTTTCGAGGGAGAGGAGTAAAGGCATTATCTGTTATTAGTTATCAGAGAAATCAGTAGTTAGGGGTCTGATAACTTCCTGTTCAAGGAGATGCGATTGCTTCACATGATATATGTTTCACCTGGTACCAGAGTAAGGGAAAGTGCAAACCAGCCAAAGAAAAGATACTAGAGAGGGTTGGATGAGTCAGTGGATGTGTCAAAGAGAGGTTTCAGTGATTGTGATTCATGTTGGAACTAACACCAAGGGAAAGAATACGCAAGTTTCTGTTTGGAGAGTGTCAGCAGCTGAATTAATTGAACTGGACCGTGGACTTATCATTTCTCAATTTATACCTGAGCCATGTGCAAATTTGCCCAAGAATAGTGTCCGTGAACATTAAGAGGTGTGAAGAATAAGGGGCACTTAAACCAAGAGAGGAGCAGGAAGGCTGACGTTTCGGGCCTGGACCCTCTCCTTCCTGCTCCTCTGCTGCTTGGCCTGCTGTGTTCATCCAACTCTGCACCTTGTTATCTCAAATTCTCCCGAATCTGCGTTTCCTGCTATCTGTGGCACTTAAACCAACACTGAGACAGGGGGGAACTGTATTGTTGAAACAGGCTCCACCTAAACCAAGCTGAGATCAGGAATCTAATGAAAATAAGGCAGTTGTGGGATTTTATGCGAGTACATTGGCAGTAAGAGCAGGCTTCAGCTGGAAAACGTGGCCTAAATACCCATTCCAAAACACAAGGCAAAGCAGTAACAATTACAGATTGTACTTGAAATACAGCAGGCACAAGAAGACTTAGGGGAAAGAATTAAGAACTGTTCCACCGGGGTACTTGGCCTCTGGCCTTATTATAGCCTTGGCCTAAACGTGGGCAGTTGATTAACTGAGCTTGGAATGAATACCATTGACATGCATTTGTGGTATCAGAATTGTTGTAAGTGGGAATCAGCAGGCAGGGAATCTTCACTAGTTGGAATTTTAGCAAGCAACCAAGTAGAATGATCGTAATTGTTGGACATGACAATAGACATTGAGGAATAGTTATTTCATCAACCTATTTTGACATGTTGTGACTCACATCTGGGGCCTGAACTCTCTGAACCAGAGAGATAAACACTGCCACTTTGCCACAAGTCCCTCTTGCATGAGTTTTAGGATAATGTACTTGGCTCAACCATCTTCAATGGCTTCATCAATAATCTTCCTTTCATCATAAGTGCGCAAGCAAGGCTGTTTGCTGATTTCACAATGTTCAGTTCCATTCATATCTTATTAGACATTGAGTGGAATTCTACATTCACGCACCAAGCCCAGGACTATATGCAACTATGGGCTGATAAATGGTAAGCAGTATTTACACCACACAAATGCTAGGCAGTGTACAATCTCCAATGGTAGACAATTTAACGAACTTTCCGTGACGTTAAATTATACTGAAAATGCTGAAGTCGCCATCAATAACATTCTTGGGGAGGCTGGTGGAAGCTGAACTTCTCTGGAAACAACCATATAAGGTCTGTGGTTACAAGAGGAGGTTAGGCTGACAATTTTGCAGTGAGTAGTGCACCTTCCCCCTTCTCAGAACCTGTCCACCATCTACAAGGCACACGTCAGGCGTTTGATCGTTAAATACTGTTAGGGATCAGACCACACCTACCTCAAAATATATTAAAACAATAGACTAGACCCTAACTTTTTTTCTTGTTTTAAAGGTAAGTGTAAGATGTTGCATTCCAGATGCAATTGGATTGGTCAAACTACTCGACTTCAGACAAAACATACTTTATTTTTACACTACCGATTAAAATACAGTCAAAATAGAAATAAAAGAAAAGAATTGGCTTACCTGTACCTCTATCAAAACGCTTAACAAAATAATCTATATATTTACTGTTCCAATTTAGTAAGATCCCATTAGCACACCCTTGGCAAAGGCAAGTTTAGAAAAATAGATTGTCTCACATGCAATACAAGTCAAAGTACCCCTCTTAAAGTCTTAATACACTTCACTTGCCTGGTTTGAGTGCAACTCCAACAACACAGAGCTTGACTCCAGTGAGAACAAAGCAGCCCAGTTGATTGGCATCTCACCCCCCCACCCCCTTCAATATTCATTTCTCTGTTACTGAAGTACAGTGGCAGAAGTGCACCTTGTCCAAATTACAATGCAATAATTGGATAATCTTCCTTCATTACCTTCCAAACATGCAACTTCTGCCACCTAGAATGCCAAGAGATGCATGGGAACATCACAACGTGCAAGTTCTCCTCCGAGCCAATTGGCATCTTGCCTCAGAGCCTAATGGAACTCTCTGCCAGCACTGTGGATGTATTTCTGCCAGATGGACTGCCGCGGTTGAGAAAAATGACTGCTAACCACCTTTAACACAAGCACGGAAAGGAGAAAAATGCTCAGGCTTTGCCACTTATGCCCACTTCTCATGAAAGAATAAAATATTCCACGGGCAAGCAAACATCAGAACCAAATGACAGGTTAGCATGTGTAGTCCAAATAATTCTAAATAAAAATTTAAGTTCAAGAAATAACTTGATTTGCCTGCACAAATTGAGCTTGTCAGATGTGCCATGGTGTCAATACTGATGCATGGCTGCATTGTCAACACTGGGAACTACGTATACCACATTACAGGATCTACAGGAAGGATGGGATAATGGTAGAGGGAGAGAAGTCACTTAAATGATTCTGGATCAAAGCATTTCAATGAGGGGGTACAGTGGGGAAGGGAGCAGACAGAGGGGACATTTTTAATTTTAAAACAGAGAGGTGGTTGGGAATTATGCTGTCGGTAGCAGCACGGAAATGGTAGACTATATGGACTATGGCAGCAAAGAGACAGGAATAGGTAAGGCAGAATGATATTAACGGGGAACTCTATAATTTGTTGAAAGATTGGAATAAGATTGACTAATGTCAGAGGGAATTTCTTGTGTTTAGAGCAGTTTTCTGCAACAATATTCATCGGCACCACCAAGGAGGAAGGCCAACTTTAGCTAACAGTGTACAAACATTTCTCTGATGTTGATAGTAACTTGATTGAGTTCATTACAGCATTTGAAAGGCAGAAGCATAAAACAGCTGCTCAGATTTTAGACTTGGGTGATATTGACTTCCACATGATGAGAAAGAGGAAACTGCAGATCTGTTCATGGGTAAAATGACAGATCATCAGTGGGAAGTGTTCAAGGAAAAAATTAATATGTTGCAGAACCAGTTTATACCTCTAAGGGACAAGAGCTCTACTTGCCATTTTTGCAAAAAAAGGGATAGTTAAAGAGGTAAAGGACGGTGTAAAACTCTAAGAAAAGACAAATGCAAATACTTGCTCAGATTCTGGTCACGGAGAGATTTGGAGATCGACATAGGGTGGCAAAACAGTTTGAAAGAGCAACAGAAGGGGTCTATGGGAGACGTTTTCAGAGAGTGATATGTTTTTACAATTAGGTTTGAGGGGTGGGATCCTTGAAGACTGACAGCAATGATGCAATCAGTGAAAATAAGGAAATGCTGGACATGTGAAATATTTGCATGCTTCACTGTTTGCTGTTGAAAAAGAGTTTGACATAAACAACACTGACAAAAGTAACCTTGAATCAGATGTTCAGCAAAATTAAAGGAAGCAAATTAACAATGATAAAAGAAAATATTGGGACTAAAAAAAATCTTCCATATTTGATATATCCCAGGACCAGATTGTTTCCATCCAATGTTTTAAAGGTGGTAGATTAAAAACATTGCAAGTGTCTTAACTATAATCTTAAAATAAAAATAATTTGGGATCTATACATTTTGTTTGAAAATTACACATCTCTGTACTATATGAGAAAAGTGACACGGGGATACCATGGAATTATAGACCAGTGAGCCTAATATCTTGTTGGGAAATTACTAATCTACAGTTCAACACAGTGAATCAATGCTTTGATATCTCAGCTGATCGGGAATACCAGCATGGTACTGACTGGGAATGTCTGATGTGCCTGATTGTTCACTTTTCATCTCTGCAAAAAAAAAAATCAGAGGATTTCTATGGATATTCTGTGTGAATATTCAGAATGCATTTGAAAGCCGTGTCATAGCTTCCAAGTTGAAGTTGCACCTGTGTTTATACAATTTGTTCTTCATTTTTTTCATAAAATCAATTCACCTTAACCTGGGCCATTGGTGAGTTTCAACTTGACACCATCTCAGAGACTACAATTTGAAGGTAGTGTCATATTCGAGGTAATTTATTCTTTACAGTCTCCATATTTGTATGAAGAAAGTATATTTAACCCACAAATTCTAAACATGCATTTCTGCTTTGAAAAATCAGTCTCATAAGTGACTGAGAGCTCAAGCTGCAGATCATGGAATTGAAGGTCAATTATTGACCTGGTTAGGAAATTGGCTGAGTGGTAGGCGTTACAGTAGGGATAATGGCGGGCAATCCAATTGGGAAAATATGACTAGTGTTCCTCAAGGGTCAGTGTTGGTGTCAGAACTGTTAACTAAGTTTTTAATAACTTGGATGATGGGATAGAAAATTATCTAATCCCAGTTTAGACAGAAGCATGAAACTGCAAGGATATATTAAAATGATAAGTGGGAAAAAATGTAGAAAAGGTTGGATCAGCATACTATTATAATGATGACTAATTTTGAAACAGTGGAGTTCTGTGTACTGTACAAAGATGATTAAAATATCAAGAACTGAGAAAATAATCAAAAAGGCCAATGGAATGCTCATCTTTATTTCTAAATGTATTGAATGCAAAATATTAGAAGTTACGCTACAGCTATATCCGTGCATATATGAAACAAAGGTTAGAATACACACTGAGAAATTCTGAGCTCTATACCTCATGAAAGGTATATTGCACTTGGAGGGACAAAGTGCAGTTTAGTTTTACGAGAGTGATTCCTTGACTTCCAAGTGTTAAATTATAAGGAGAAATGACACACTAATGTTGTATTCTGTGGAATTTTGAAGGTTTGGTGATCTAATCCAAGTTTTTAAAGAATGAGAAACTGAAAGTAGATAGAGAGAAACTATTTCTGCTGTTTGGAAAATCGAGGACGAGATGTATGTGTTTAAAAGCTGATGCTGCATCAAGTTAGGAAGCACTTTATATAAGCAAAAGGTGTTAGACGTTTGGAACTCTTCTCTGCAAATTGCAGTTGCTGCTTGAACAGTTGTATGTTTTACATCTGTGATTGATAGCATTAGTTAACAAAAATCTATCGAGCTATGGGGCAAAGTCACCATTTGGCATTAGGTCACAAATCAGCCATGACCTCGCTGCCTGGCATAACAGGCAGCAGGAGCTAAATGGCGTACTCGTATTCTTAGGCGAATATAAATTGAAGCAGGAGTAGGCCATTTGTTGTCTTTTTACATTCTTGCCTACACTGATGCAACAAATAACTTCAGTTTCTCCAGGCTAGGGAATACAATTATTTGCCATTGAGCTCCACTGGGAATTCTGCAAGCATCCAAAATATTATTGGGATTGATGATCAACCTGTGGCTCAGTAGCCCACTGATGCTATTTTCTTGGGTTACACTGGAGAATGGCTACTTAAGGACAAAGTGCTTTGACCTTCTCTTTGATACCATTCTAGCACAGAGCTAAAACTTTTTTAAGGAAAAGGTTTAGAAGGATTGTACTTCAAATTATCATAAACTGGCAAGAAATTTTATTTTCTATCCTCTGGTAAAGTGAATTTCAGGAACTTATTGCCACTGGTGAAAAGTTCTGTATTGTTACGTAGTGAGAGAAGATTAATACTAATGATGGAGCAGCATTTCACTCTGTTGCAAGCCATTCAGATATTTTGGGTATGAATTGTAACACTGTGTTGTGATTGCTGTTGCAGATAATTCATGTAACATGGGTCTGCTGCGGATGTTGAATTTCAAAGGGAAAATGTTTTTTGGAAGAATACATATTCTTAATCCAAGTAAAGAGATACAATATGAGCAGGATGCATAATAACATTGGATGTATTCAACCATTTGCTCAGTTTCATTGCTGTGGGTGGAATTTTTCTTTTATTTTTTGTGCCAAACACGGTAAAGGATGCTAATGGGATATCTTAATTTCAATCATCTAGGTTCAGCATCTCGCATTTCAGATCAAATACTGTACAGTTAGATATTGATGTAGATTGCCAGTCTGCCTTGCACTATGGAACAAACCCATACTGTACCTATGTCTTGAATTGCCCTTATTAGTCATACCAGCAACCTTGTGACTTCTCATGTCTAACTGAAATTGCTAACCAGTTTTGAATTAAGAGCAAATGTTTGCTTTTAGTCCAACACCACATTAGTGCTGGTCCAGTCTCTCATCTGAGACCATTTGAATTGTTGAAGGAAACTTCTATTCCATTAGCTTTGACTTGGGTTGAGGCATTGTTGGTTGGGAATGAGAACATGGTGCCCTGAACCCCTTCCAATTGTACGTTATTAGTAGATGCCTATTAATTTACATATAAGTGAAAATATTAAATGCCTCAAGCATTCAGAAATGTATATTCCTGGAAGATTAAACTTTTTCAGTGAAATGAAATAGATCTTGAAAATTACCTGTAGAGTTATTATAATGACAAACTCGATGTCAAATGATTTGGATGCTGAAGTCCAAACTAATTTGCTGCATTCCTGTGTTTCACTTGAAAATGCTCAAGCTATTTTTATGCCAACTGCATACAGTATGAAAGATAAAATCTGCAAGACAATATTATGTTTACACTTATTTATTAAAACTGGCGTTCGGCATGGTTTTTTTTTACACTTAGAAGTATATATTGTGTCAACAATTTTTGACAGGAATTTTACTGTGGTTTCGCTAATATCAATACTAAAGGTGTGCAGAGGATGAAATATAGTTAATGTTCAAGCTTATTTAGACATGGCTTGCTATTGCTGACTATATCTCCTTTACCACTGTTTTACGTTAAAATGCAGATGCATTTAATGTTGATGCACAGGTCCTCATTTCTGTGTGTTCTCTTGGCAATCTCAAAAATGCCAAGTTGAACAGCTTGCTGGCAGCTCTGACATGCAGGTAGACATTGTTACTTGAGTCACTGAAAGTGCACAACAATAACATGAAGAAAAGTATGCCAAATGCTGCTAGGATGTAGCCTGGCTTTACCCTGTTGCTGATCTTCAATGCATCCAATATCACTCCAATGTAACCCGTGAAACTGTGCTTGTTCTCATGGAATGAAATCCAGACAGGAAATCTATTATCCACTCCAGCTGAAAGATCTTGTCAGCAGAGACAGATTCTAAGGTTTTGATGAGATCTTTGAAGGCAATGGCATATATCAAAATTGCGGATTTGAGAATGGACCAACTGAGAATACAAAGCTCTGTGTTCTCGATAGCTGTGTTTACCGTAGTAAAACATGGCTAATTTATGCAAATAAGGACAAGGAGGCTAAGTAGTTTCACCCTCCCTTATCTCAAATATTGGCAGTACCTAAGTGCCGAATATGTAAGTGAAGGAGTCTTGCCATGTTTGCCAATTTAGTTGGTGATGACTTCATTGGCTGGATCAGGTCAGCTAAATGAATAATGGCTGCATCTCTAAAGATGTACTGTATAGGTATTTGGGTGTATATCAGCAGCAGAGCACCTACTTCTGCAGTGCAGGGATGTCTGTAAGCAGGACTTGAGGTTGATTTGGCATTGGAGTCATTGACTGGAGATGAATAGGCAGGGTATGGAATGTGGAAGGAATAAACAAAGTTGATCTCTGACCAATGATAATTTTCTCTCTCTTGCTCTTCCCCTACCTTTCCTTGCCTTACTTTTTCTCTGCTCACTTCACTCTCTCTCCCTCTGCCTGCCTTTCTGCAGCCTCTCTTTGTCCACATTGCCTGCCCTTTCTCCATTTTGATTTCCACATGCATATAATTGGACTTTTTTTTTTAACTGCTGTGTCTCCGGTGTGACAAAAAAAAATCTAATCATGCGTGCACTTCAAGCGGAGATATTTGCACATTGATCAGGAGTAGGAAACCTATGATTTCCTCTTGCTACTTGTGCCACTGTGGCTGCTGGTAGCACCCTGTCCATTATCAGCACATTTGAAATCTGCTAATTGGGCGCACATCAGGGATTTGAACTTGGGAACTTTCTGATGTGTATGATGTTCATTGGTTGAGATGTTGGGAAGATGGAAGTCTGATTCTTTTTTTCTCTCTCTGAAATAAGCACTCGCTAAACATTGCATTAATGCTTTGTATTCTGGTCCCTCCCTCAAACCGTTGGAAGGTGTTTTTTCCACATCAACGTTTGTTAAAGTGGCAAAAAGCTTAAATAATTTGAGTTTAGGTAAATGCATTAAATGTGTAATTTCCCCAGGTTGGCTGTGATGTGAAAATTATTAGATGCTGGATTATAGGCTTGGTTGTGTGATTCAAAATGTATTTTATATATAGTCAGAAATTATGCATCTGCTCTGTAGCTTTTTAAAGGAGTTTAGCAAGTCAATTGATTTGACCTTGTGTTATCTCTTTCTCTATTAAATTGAATGCAACTTTTTATAGAACAAATGACTAGGCTTCTGTTATTTTGAAGTCTTTTGATCAAACTCTTATTGTTTCTGCTGCCTTGAACATGTCTTGCTTCAGGTTAGCTGTTGTCTTTTCCTTAACCTGGAAGTTATAAATTACATGTTATATTGGCTGTCCCGTGCAGAGTATACTGAACTAATAAATAGGATAGTGGATTTTATTACTGGGTTACATATATTTGACTCACTCAGTTTGGTTTTGAGAGATATTTATGTTTTTTCTGAACGTTCTTTGGTTTAGACTTCTTCAATATTTTGTTCAGAGTTGATATAGCCTTTGAACTCCTAATGTACTGTTTACTAATCTTCACTACTTCAGAATGATCACATTTGGTTTGAATTGTCAGTGTATTTCTCCAGGGAAGGTAGGAACATATGCATAAATCATTTTTGGTTACTAGAATAATTGATCTGTAGGAACAGGAGGAGGTCATTCAGCTCATTGGGCCTATCCTGCCATTGATTAGGGTCCTGGCTGATCGAACACTTCAGTGCTTTTTACCCATTCTATCCCTATAATCCTGTGTGCCATTGAAAACGTTGGGTGGGGGGAAGAAAATGTTAAATTTCTATTTCAAATATACTCCAAAGACTGAGTTTCTACAGTTGTCTGGGGTGGAGAATTCCAAAGATTCCAACCCTCTGATTTTTAAAAAAAAAACTTATCTCACTCCTTAATGGTATCCCGTATTTTTAAATTGTGTACCCCCCCCCCCCCAAACCAGCACCACCACTACCACCACCGTTCTAGATGCCCCAACCAGGGGATGCATCTAGGTTGAATCTACCTTGTCTATTCCTTTAAATGCTTTTGCAGGTTTCAATGCGATCACATGCCATTCTTAAACTCTAGAGAATACAGGTCCAGTTTTCCCAATTTCTTTTCATAAGACAGTCCTGCCATCCCAGTTACAAGGTTGGTGTGTGTTTGTTGCAATCTGCCACAGGCAATCATGTCTATCCTGATGTAAGGAGACCCAAACTACTCTTCATGCTTCAGGTACCATGTAACCAAGACAGTTGAAGCAAGACTTCATTTTACCTGTGCTCAAATCCTGTTTTGATGGAAGCTAACATTCCATTAGCCTTCCTAATCGCATTCTACACCTGCATGTTAGCCTTCAGTGACTTATTGACTAGTCCCTTTGCACATCAACACTTTCCAACCCCTTGCTCTGCGTGTCTGTTCTTCCTACCAAAGTAGACAGCGTCCCTCATTTTTCCACATTATATTCCATCCGCTGTGTTCCTGCTGAATCATTAAGTCTGTCCAAATCTTCCAGAAAATGCTTTACATCTTCCTCACAACACCTATTCCTGTTTAGCTTTGTATCATCTGCAAATTTGTAAATACTACAGTTGGTCCCCAACTCCAAATCATGCATTTAAAATCTGAGTGGAAATGAACAAAACCTGGGGCCCAAGTACTGATCCTTGTGGTGCAGTGTTATTCATAGTATGCAAACCTGAAAATGAGCCATTTATTTCTCACTGTTTTCATGTCTGTAAGCTAATTGTTAATCCATGCCAATACAATACTACTTAACGTGTGCTTTAATGTTGCTAACTGACCTGTATGGGACCTGATCAAAAGCTGTCTGAAAATCCAAATAAACTACGTCTATAGATCATGCTTTATCAATTTTGTTGACATCCTCAAAAAAACTTCTCAATCTCTGGAGTATGATTTTCCATTTGCAAATCCATGCTATGTTCAATCAGAATTTTTCTCCAAATGTTCGTTTATCACATCCCTAACGATAGCATCTAGTATTTCTTCCTACTGTTGTAGAAGATTGACTGCTCTGTAGTTCCCTGTTTATTTTTCCTTGCTCCTTTCTTAAGTAGTGTGGTTGCCATTTGTGAGCTGCCAATCTGCGTAAGTGATTCTACAATTTATGGTATTTTTGAAGAGGATTACCAATGCATTGGCTGTCTTTCTAGCCAGTATTTTGTGATGTAGCCTATCAGGTCCTGGGAACACATCAACTTTCAGCCCCATTAATTTCTTCAGTATAAACTTGTTGATAATACTAATTAGGGAGAATGAGAAGTTCAGGGCAGTCACTTGACTCTGGGATATTTCTTATATCTTCTTCAGTAAAAACAGGCACGATGCAATTGCTTAGCTTCTCTGTTTCTCTCTGCCTCACTATAAATATTCTTGATTTGGCTTTCGGTGGATCCACATTCATCTTGGCCAAATGTTTCTTTTTACGTACTTGCAGAAGCTTTTACGGTCTATTTCTGTCTGCCTGCTTACTTCAAATCTGTATTTTGTTGCCTGAAAAGGTATATTCAAAACATTTTACTCGGGCATTTCTCCCCTTTGTGACAGACAAAAGGCAGAATTTAATTAAACAAACCTCTCGTTCATTTAACTCTTAAAGTACCAGTACTTAAATTTTGCAACAAATGTTTCATATTACTTTCATTTCATCTAACTTAACTTGAACTTTAACTCACTTCATATAACTTCACTTTACCTTAACTTAATCCACACTTAACCCAAACTATAACTTTAACTCTACAAGTTTGGCTTGATCCAAATACACCCCTGATTCGAGTGAAGTGGCCAACTTTGTTCTCCATGTAGATTTTGCCTCACAGTTCCTTGTTGCTGAAGATCACTTCAGAGTATGTGCTTCTGAAATGTGGTCTGGAAGAATTCTGCTCTGAAATTTCCTTTGTTCTGTTAACTTAACTGATCTTCTCTAGAAAAATCCCTGGCACTGAGCCAATGAGTTGAACAATTCCTAGTCATATTGTTTGATACCAGCCAATGGACTGTTTTTTTTTAAAAAAAAAAGCTCAAATGTTTAACGGAGACAACACAGTATGGAGCTGGAGGAACACAGCAGGCCAGACAGCATCAGAGGAGTAGGAAAGTTGACGTTTCGGGTTGGGATTCTTCTTCAGAAGTAGGAAGGGGGAAGGGAGCTCAGAAATAAATAGAAAGAGGAAGTGTGGGGCTGGGGGAAGGTTGGTGGGATGGTGATAGGTTAGTGCAGGTAGGGAGTGAGGGGGATTGGTCAGTGCGAACGGTGGGGCGGATAGGAGGGAGAGAGGAAGGATAGGTTGTGTCAGGTGAAGGAGGTGGGGATGAGAGGGAGATTTGGACGTGGGATGAGGCAGGGGGTGGGGAGATTTTAAAACTGGTGAAATCCATGTTTAGATCATCAGGCTGTAGGCTCCCAAGGCGGAATATTAGATGCTGCACCTCCAGTTTGCATATGGTGTCATTGTGGCATTGGAGAAGGTCCAGGATGGGCATGTCACCAAGGGAGTGGGAGGGGATGTTAAAATGGTTGGCGACTGGAAGGTGTTGTCCTTTGTCGCGTACAGAGTGCAGATGCTCTACAAAATGGTCTCTGAGTCTGTGCTTGGTCTTACTGATGTAGAGGAGGCCACATCGGGAGCAGCGGATGCAGTAGACAGTGTTGACAGGTGAATCCCTGTCTAATGTGAAACATTTGTTTTGTGCCTTAGATGGAGGTGCGGGTTGTGGTGTAGGGGCAGGTGTAGCATTTCCTGCAGTTGCAGGGAAAGTGCCGGGGGTGGTGGGGTTAGTGGGGAGTGTGGAATGGATGAGGGAGTTGTGGAGACAGTGGTCTATAGTAGTTTGTGATCCTTCCTGCGAATGTATTTGGGAGACAGGCGAAGTTTGATATTGTGCACTTTACACCAAACCTAAGCCATGAATAAAAAGCATGAGAAGCAGTTGTTCCAGTGTTCTCCTTGAGGAATGCCACATTATTCAATTCTCCATTCTGAAAACCTCAGTTTACCACTGTTTTGTTTCCTGTTGCTGAGTCAATTGATGTCCATGCTGTCCCTGTCCCTATGTGTTGCACCTGTTTTGAGCTGAGCTTCCTAGAAAACTCCGCAATGGCACTCTATTAATAGACTTTAAGTTTACATACACAGCTCTGCATTGACTTGTCAAACATCTTGGTTCCATCATCAAAAAACTCAATTGAGTTAATTTATCGATTTTGTTTTTAACAAAACCATGATGGCTTTCCTAAATTCATTCACACTTGTCTAGATGATTTTTAATTTTGTTTGAATTGTTCGAAACAATTTGGCTTAGACCCTGGATTTGTCCTTAGACCCTTAAACAAATATGCAAATTTACAGTCTCCCCATTCGATATCACAGTCCAACCAGTATCTTAGCTAGCTTATTTTATTATTGCAACTTGCAGCATCTTCCTTGATGAAGTGAAATGCAAAGTAAGCATTACTCCTTTAGTTGCTTTTCTATGTTCACTGAGTATAGGTCTTGTTTTCAGTTCAGTTGGCCTATCTGTCCTCTTGTAGCCTACATTCGTTTGTGTAGACGACTTCAGGCAGTAATTTGTGATTGAAGCAATTGTATGTAGACGTGAAAATTCTGGCACCACCATCAAAAGAGCTCTACTGCTGTCATTTTGATCGAGTAATTAATGGAACAGCTGAAGGTGCCTGGGCTGAACGTTTTTTCCTGAGATACACTTGCAACAACGTCTTAATGCTGCAGAGTTTGGCCTTTGCTATCAATGACTTTCAGTCTTTTGCATCAGGTGTAACTAGCTAGAGAAGAGTCGTCTTTTTGGACCACATTGGCATCAGATTTTCTGTTGCTTTTTGGTGGCATTTGTTAAACTCAGCTTGAATGCAGAGGATCCTGGTTCGTCCTTTGACAATAAGGCTGAAACGAGACAGTGCACCCGAAGAGGCAGCAAGTAAAATATAAGGGATCTAGTTGATGATATGTGCCGCTTTTTATAGGATAGTTTGGAGGCATATAGCAAGAAGTTATGAGCTAATTTTCACCGCGTGAAGACTCAGCACAAGCATCATAATAAAATCACAGAACAATGTACAGCTATTCTATGAAGGAGAGTGTAGAGTAGTGATTTTTGGTTCCGTGGGCAGATTGAATGGCAAGGCAATTAGTGATGTTATCCTTCACTGAGAATATTGGGCAGGAATTTTGAAAGAGAGGAGGATGAATGAATGTGACTTACTGCTTAATAATGTAGAGATGGGTGAATGCACATGAGAGAATGCTGAGAGGTACCTGTGGTATTATTGAAATTGAATGCAAGCCAGGGTCAGAGGTAAAGAGGAGGAAGACAAGGCAACAGTGCAATGACTATTTTCAAACATAGGACAGGGTTGTGACCCAAAAGGGAAAGGTGGTATGGCTGAGTGATCAAGAGAGAATAGAAACTGAGTAATGGGCCTGAATCCAGCAGAGCAATGTACATTCCGTGAACAATGAGCAAATCCATCAACTTGTTTCAGTTGAATTATGACACTGACATCTATCTGAATATGATAAATGAACCAAATATACCAAGGATCAATTGAAACCTGGCAATGACTGCTTGATTGGCTGAGCAATATGATGAAAGCAATCCTCAATAATGGCAGGGTTACTGTTAATTGATAACTTTCTCACCTAATGCTAAAGTGAAGTTCCCCCCAGAATAATTCTGCTCCAGACCACAATGCCTCCTCCAGGAAAGCACAGACCAGGAGGCTGTGTCTCCTCAATATTCAAGCAGCATGAAATGAATGTCATCAAGAAGCAACAGGGAGTCTGATGCCATTGTGAGTTAAAAGGAAAATTCTTCTTTGGTTGAGGTTGTTTTATTTTACCTGTGATGAGAGAGTGAAAATGATCAATAATAAAGGCCAAACTGCAGTGTTGAGTTATTGTTGCAGGAGTGCCCCAGGATCTATTGATCCACCTTCAGTTGTTCTGCCAACTAAACCATCATAATAGCAGGAGTGGATTCGTTTGATGGTTCCAGAATGTTCAGATTTATAGACAACTCTGATTGAAAATATGTAATGGCTAACATTTTCCCCAACCCCAAACCCCACTCCAGATTTCTGCCCAAAATATTATTCTTTTCTCTGTCACTTTCTACACAAAGTAATTTCTCTTCTGAAGTGACTTCATTTTTCACCTTTGCTGTGATTAACCCTCATCTGTATTGAAGCCCTCCCTAAACCTTTCCCTTCGTAAACTTCCCAGCCAGCATTCTTAGCCATCGCCCCCTTGATCTCATTAATCTTGGCCTTTACTTGCCACTAATCCACTATGTTTGCATTGACCTGAAGAGCCACGATAAATATAGGCGTTTAGTCCACGGTAAATGAACGCCTCTGTCATTGTCCTCGGGATTTGATTCGGTTTGCTCATGGGAAATGTCTCGAACTACTGATTTGTGGTGACAGAGGTGGAGTGTGGATCTTTTATCAACTGAATATTTGACCCAACATTTTGTACTTAGCACATGGATCCATCCAATACATTAAGAAATGAGATGTGTCTTTTGCGACATCAACAGTGTAATGTACTAGCATTTAGTTCCTGGCAAATTTGGGATTGGCTTTTTGATGGCAACTGGGGAGGAATGTAAAGTTATTTTAGGGGTATGTCATCATGGTGCACTTCAAGCAGTGAGTCGATGACAACCACACGTGTGCTTTTCTGGAATCTCTTGTTCAATTGTTTTGTTTGTTCAGAAGTGATTGTGAATATCCTGTACACACAAAAGGAATGCATGAAACTGAACTGAATGTCTTGCAGGTACTTTATGTGCATTAGGTCAAGATCAGGTACATTTTCTAAGTTAGTTTGGCTTCTGTTTGAAGTGAATACTGTAAAATCTGAAAAAGTTTTAGAATCTTCAAAGGATGCTCATCTTTGCACTTGGCAAAGAAAGTCTCCACGCGTGATGTATTAAATTGCTGCAGAAGTAGTTCATAGAATCACACAGACGTAGTAGGAATTGCTGCTGATTGAGTCTGAGATAACAAGGTGTAGAGCTGGAGGAACACAGCAG
>JAHRHZ010000073.1:16046302-16093057 GCA_024137785.1 Ginglymostoma cirratum | reverse complement strand
CTGCTGTGTTCCTCCAGCTCTACACCTTGTTATCATAGAATCACACTATCCATACAGTGTGGAAAGAGGCCATTCAGTCCAAATGGGTCAGCACTGACCATCCAGATAGCATCCCACCCAGACCCGGACACACACTTTCACTGTAACCCTGCATTCTCCTTTGCAAATCCACCTAGCCTGTGCATCCCTGGACACTATGGGACAATTTAGCATGACCAGTCCAGGTGAACCTGCACATCTTTGTCACTGTGGGAGGAAACTGGAGCACCCTGAGGAAACCCACGCAGACACGGAGGGATTGTGCAGACTCTATGAAGACAATCACCCAAGGCTTGAATCGAACCTGGGTCACTGGCAGTGAGGCAGCAGTGCTAACTACTTAGCCACCCTCCACTCAGTTCTCTAGGATTTTGGCTATGGATTTTAAATTCTATAGCCTGGAATTTGCCGATGTAATGAATGCCAAACTGGCAGGAGCTTCTAACATTGTACATGTGCAATTAATTTCTCCATTGAGTCACTTTTGTTACAGATGCAATCAACATAATCACTGAATTGATGTAAACCTCAATTTTTTTTCTGCATTCTCCATTCTGGAAACGAATGAAAATGTTAAATCTTTGTTAAGTTGGACTTAACTGAATGTTTAATACCAGAAACTCAAGATCCACTGACAGAATTGCATCTCAAATATTGAAGTCCTGTAAATGGTCGATATCAGTGGGTATTGGCGCAAACTCTCCGGTGGTTGGAGTCATACCTGACACATAAGATGGTCATGATTGTTGGAGGTCAGTCATCTCATCTCCAGGACATCTCTGCAGGCATTCCTCAGTGTAGTGTCCTAGGCCCAGCCCTCTTCACCTGTTTTGTCAATGACCTTCCTTCCATCATAAGGTCAGAAGTGGGGGATGTTCGCCGATGATTGCACAATGTTCAGCACTGTTCGCGACTCCTCAGATATGGAAGCAGTCCATGTCCAAATGCGACAAGATCTGGACAATATCCAGGCTTGGGCTGACAAGTGGCAAGAACATTTGTGCCACTCAAATTCCAGGTTATGACCATCACCAATAAGAGACTATCCAACCACCACCCCTTTACATTCAATTGTGTGTTACCATCGCTGAATTCCTCACTGTCAAAATCCTCGGGGCTAACATTGATCAGAAACTCAAATGGACTCACTACATAAACACAGTGGCTACAAGAGCAGGTCAGAATCTAGGAATACTGAGGCGAGTAACTCCCCTCCTGACTCCCCAGAGCCTATTCACAATCTATAAGGCACAGTCAGGACTGTGATGGAATACTCCCCACTTGCCTGGATGAGTGCAGCCCCAACAGCACTTGAAGCTTGACACGATCCAGGACAAAGCAACCTGTTTAACATTGTATCCACAAGCATCCACTCTTTCCATCACCGATGCTGTAGCACTGCAAAAATTCACCAAAGATCCTCAGACAGCACCTTCCAAACCCATGACCACTTCCTCCTAGCAGGGCTAGGGCAGCAGATATATGGCAACACCACCACCTCCAAGTTCCCCTCACCATCCTGACTTGGAAATATATCACCGTTCCTTCACTGTCACTGGGTCAAAGTCTTGGAATTCCTTCCCTAGTGGCTTTGTGGGTCAACCCACAGCAGGTGAACTGCAGTGGTTCAAGAAGGCAGCTCACCATCACCTTCTCAAAGGCAACTAGGGACAGGCAAAATGTTCTGGCCTAGGCAGTGATGCTCACATCCCACAAAATGAATAAATATCATTGGTGTGGAGGCCTTCCTTTTTCAATGCCAGTTGTGTTGGGTGTGTCACGTTGACTGAATGGACAACTGTTGTGTGCCCAAGGTAAAAGTGAGAGCTGACCAAGGTAACTGAGGGTCCCAAATAAATATTTCAAGGACTCCTTCTGGAAGGCCATCCGTATACGCCACATTGACCATTGACAGTGGGAAACTTAAGCCATGGATTATGATGTCTGGGGCAGTGACATTGGGAACACTGCAGATGCCTTTGAGATGAAACAGTGAGTTAGCGTGAAAGAGCAAAAGGTGAAGAAGAATGGATACAGTTGCCCCCGCAGTGACAATAGATCATAGAATCCCTACAGTGTGGAAACAGGCCCTTTGACCCCTCGAGTCCACACCAACCCTCAGAGCATCCCACCCAGACCCTTCCCCCTATAACCCACCTAATCTACACATCCCTGAACAATACGGGCAACTTAGCATGGTCAGTCCACTTAGCCAGCACATCTTTGGACAGTGGGAGGAAACCAGAGCACCTGGAGGAAACCCACGCAGACATGGGGAGAATGTGCAGACTCCACACAGACAGTCGCCTGAGGCTGGAATTGAACCTGGGACCCTGGCGCTGTGAGGCAGTAGTGCTAACCACTGAGCCACCATGCTGCCCTTACTTTCACCTGCGCTCGCTGAGAGAGATTCCGACAGTCGTAATGGGCCTGAACAGCCACCAACAACCAAGTGTAAACTTCTTCACATCATTGTCTATGAAGAAGTACCAAGGCAAAGAAATAACCTAAATCGTAATTCCAATTGAACAGTCTTCTAGCTCTGAAAAGTATTTTTTTTTTTTTGCAAGTATCAGTCTCATAAGAAATTGTTTATGTTTTTGAAAAAGAAAAGTTTGTTCAGCTTTCTGCCTTAATCCAATATATGTCCCAGCATTTTTCCTCACTTGTACAATGGGTTATGACCCATATTTTATTTGTTTCCTGCATTGTTATGTCAGAATTCTTGAAGCTAATTGGCTTACAAGTCTGTTTGCCACGTGTGCTAGAGTTGAACACCATAGGTTTCTTATAAACTGTGCCAACTTCTAATTGATGACAGGGTAGAGGAAAACTACAGTTTAGAGCCTGTGACAGCTTTTTCAACATCAACAATGAATACTTCCTCCAGTTGTACCACAAGATGGGCACACATAGATAATTTGCACACAACAGGTGATAAACTATAAATTATATATTTTGTCCTGATCTTGACTTGATATCTATAGGTGTGATGTAATACTTGAACATAACTTGTTTATTAATTGAATTGTGTTCAATTAAAATACATTTGTTTAGATTTCACAGACTTACAATACAGGTTAATATAGTGAGAAGGACAGCATGTAGCTGCTGTATAGAAGGCTCTGTAAATATTTTGCATGATTTTATTTTGCTGATAATTGAATTTTTAAATTAAACAATATTTGCAGGGCATTCTCAGTAGATGGTTTTTGTTTCGCAAAATGTAGTCGTTCAGTTTCGTTTATACCTCGAAGCGGTTGAATCTCCCTGAGCTTCCAAAAGTTGTCCTGTTTCTCATGATGTCACTGAGCATCAGGAAATTTCCTAGATGTCAAACAAACTGATATGAATATATTCTTCTATTCTGAAAGCTGAAGAGTTTTTTTTTCTTGTATATGTATGCTCTGCTGTGCTGATTTGTACAAAATGTTTGCTTCAAATAAAGCTTCAGGCTGCTTTAGGTTTTTATTTCAATTTACAAAGATACAAATCGTAGCAATAAATGAACATTAATTATTAGCTGTTGCTATGGATTTATTATTGCAGTAGAGGCCTTGGGCAGCCTCCTGGGGTTCATTAAAGATCCATGGCACTATATGCAGCACTATTAAGAGAAGGAGAGTCGTTTTGATGTCCTGGAAAACACATTTCCTTGACCAACATCAATAAAACAGATTATCTAGTAATTTTTCTGTTTGCTGTTTGTAGTGTCTAGCTGTATTTTAATAGAATATAATTTTCTCCTACATTTTTCTAACTTGATTTAAATATGTGGAAACAGAGATAGCAGAGGTGCAATTACAACTTCATAAAAATTAATTAGAAAAGGAAAATGTGCTAAAGGAATGTCAGATAATTTGCATTACTTCTTTATTTTAAGAAGGGAAATAGTTTAGAAAGCTAAAAGAGCAGACAAGGTAATGCAATAGCTGCAATATATTTGGATTTTTAAATGGCTCTGGATGAAATACTACATACACTTTGACCCCGGTAAGGCGGAGGTAAAGTCTATAAGGTCAAGGTGCAGGTGGTAGAATGGATAGCAAACTGTCCATAAAACAGAAGAGCATTGGTTTAATATAGCTTTTGGAGACTGGACAACAGATAAGAAAATATGTTACAGGGGTCTGGGGGGGGAGCGGGGTGGGGTTTGGTGCTGAGATCACTGCTGTTCATAATTTACATGAATGATTCGAATTCATGTGCAGTTTGAAAATTTGTGAATGACATTTTCTGGATATCATTAAAGGAAAGGAAAATTATGACTAAGCACAGGAAGGCATGAATGACAATCTTAACATGGGTAAGGAGCCATGTACTACTTGGACAAAAGAGGAACAGAAGTATGTTGTGATTCAGATACACACATGGTTAACAGCAGTGATAGTAGGAACTGCCAGTGCTGGAGAATCTGAGAAAACCTTGTGGAGCTGGATGAACACAGCAGGCCGAGCAGCATCAGAGGAGCAGGAAAGTTGACGTTTTAGGTCGAGACCCTTCTAGTTAACAGCAGTGTTGATTTTATTGGTGCTTTTTTTGAAAAAGAAAATTTGTGGAGGGATAAAATTGAGCAGTGGAGATGTTATATAAAACTTGTGCTGAATCTTGGTTAGATCACATGCCGCAAACTGGAAAGCTCTGATCTCCGTATTAGAACAGTGGTGACGGCATTGAAAGTACAAAAATGATTTGCAGTGACCATACCAGAACTGAGAGGTTTTGCTATCAGAAGTCAGAATAGACTTGGAGCTCTTTTTAAAAATGACTTAAAGGCTGATTGTGGCGTTACCCCAACCCTAAATTCCACTCCAGATTTCTGCCCAAAATCTAAGTCTTTTCTGTCACTTTCTAAACAAAGTAACTTCTCATCCGCAGTGACTTCTGTAATTGCTGCTAACAATTAGTAACATATAGGGCCCTCTTGTGGTGCAGTGGTAGTGTCCTTATACCTGGACTGAGAAATCCAGGTTCAAGTCTCAGAGGCGTGTGATAACATCTCTGAACAGGTGATTGGAAAAATAGGTTAGTGACAAATTTAGTCCAAGAAGGACTTCAGGAAGAAACGTGAAACCGATAGTACAGTGAGGAATAGTCTGGACAGATTACATTGATAAGCACGAGGGGAAAATAGAAATTTGCACTGACAGGGTTAGATGAAGAAGGGATGAAGCATGTTCATGGAACCAAATGCTGATATAAATCAGTTAGACCAGTCACTGCCATGATTACAACTTTGGAAATAAGTATTTCATTGGCTGCCAAGAACTTCGGAGCTCCTGACCTTTTATGAAGCACTGTGATAGATGAAAGTTCTTTGATGCGGCATTGGTTAAATCCAATATATTGTTAATGAGAAACTATTTTTATTTAAATTACATAATTCTCTCAGAATTAAAGTTGTACATTTTAATTGAACAATTTTTAAAAATCCATATGCGTAAAGTAGAACCCCTGTGGCCTTTGAATTTACAAATTCTAAGACTAACCTCTAAGGCCAATTCATAGTTCACATTCAATTTGTATAAGCATTTAGATTTTGCACAGAACAGTGCAATCTTCGCACAAATTATACACTCATTGAGCTAAAGACATAGGTAATTTATTTTATCAGTGGGTTTTTGCAATTCAGATTTTGATAACCCCGCTTCTTGCGTCTGTGCTTGCTGACGGTGTCGATTTTGTCTTCTCTCCAATGCTTCCAAAATTCTGTTATCTTTATTCTGAGAAAAAAAACAATCACCTCTACTCAGCTTAAAATGCTTTCCTACCCGTAAATTCAATGTTGAGGAATTTGATAATGTCAAATAACAACGAGCTTATGTTTCTTGACTTGTTGCTTGAACTTGTTTTTGAACTGCACACTGCACTGAAATCACCCTGGTCAAGCCAACTAATCACATCCTGTGTAACTGCAACTACATTTCATTCCCTCATCCATCATTTACTGCCTTTAATGCTGCTGACCATTCCATTCTCTTACTCCATTTGATACATTGCACTGTTCTCTTGTAATTCCATCCTTGCCCCTCTCATTGCAAATCAACGCAATCTCCTGCTCTGCCTATATTGTCATTGTCACTGTCACGTCCTTTGAGAGTCCCCGTCTGCTCCTACTTTGTGTTCTTTGCTACATTTTATTGATATCCAGTATAAATTTCACTGATGATCAGTGAACATGAATCCGTTTTGTCTGAGACCATGCAGTAACGAAGTGACATGACTAATTTTGGAAAACAGCTGTTTCTGTGATAGTAGCACTGGAACTTGGACAAATTGCATATTGTGCACTTCCATCTTCAATAGATTGGAAAATGCTGTTTTTGTTGGACGTTATATTTATGTTAAAAGTAATTAATTAGATATGTTAAATATATGCAGAATAAGATGATAGCAAGCAACCAGCAGTGTTCATAACGGAGAATTGTTTTTTAGATTGCTGCTCAAGAATTTACAGATATTCTCCCCGATTATATTTCTTAAACATTGCCATAAAGTTTAAAACTTATTGGTATGATGATCATTTCTTTATGCAGAAATGTTTCTCCTGAAATTAAACTGTGGAATGACATTTTGAACTCATATCAAATTTAAGAAGCTACTCATTAAAGAGCTGTCATTCCTTGGGGATACTTGACTTCATCCTTTTGAAGGAGCCCCAGTTAGTGTATCATACACATTCGAAGTACTGAATGTAATATTCTATCGTTGCTCATTATAATCCAATAACTACAATTACTATTTTCACTTATATTTAATATAAAACCAAGACTTTTAAAGCATGCCCACATTTCTGGGCTTGTCATTATGTATTCAAGTTACACGCCAACGCAACTTGCTTTCCTAAACAACGAAACAATTTCTGTACCAATTTTTGTGCTGTTTAACAGAAGCATTATTATTTTTCCAGGATTATCCCCTGTGCACTTCAAACTTTTTACCTATTGAAATGCAGAGCTGAAATTTTAACTGAATTTAATGTCTCCTGGAACTTAAGTTAACAAATATCCATTGGAGATGAAAATGCACAGACCTGAAATATTAATTCCATTTCTTTCTCCACAGGAGCTTATTATTTCTAGCCTTGCTTGATTTTAAATTTCCAGCATCCACTGTATTTCACTTCTCTGTCTGTTGAAGATTCCTAGGTTTTCACAGTGCTTTCCACAGAAAATTAAAATGGAGCAGTTTGGTGCCCTGCTACTGTAATTATATATTCCCTTTGTGCAATCCATTAATGTTAAGAAATATAATTTTCAAGTTGCTTTCATTTTAAAGTTGTTTCAACTTGTCCTTCATTCATGACATTATATATTTTATGAGTTCAAGTTTTGGAGATTGTCCAAACTTGATAACACCACTTCAGCTCGTGATGTAGACTGTTTATCCAAGTGTTTTGGGAGTTCTCTATCATAACACTGGATGTCATAGACAGAACTATAAGCTATCATGTGGGTAGCCTTCTCTCACTGAAACATTTGCTATCCATGATTGGGAGAATTGTAAATTTGGCTTGCATGTTTCCCCCGGCAAATCTCTAAGTTGTAAGTAAGCGAAGTTCAGTAACAGGGATGAATTTGGATAAGATTCTAATGTAACTACCAGTAGATCCATCGAGATAAGATCAAGGCAACTTCAGGACACTGAAGCCAGCCAAGTCTTCCTCTGTAGTATCTGAGCACCTCTGCCAGTGAAACATTCCTTTACTTCTACAAGTCAGCATGTGACTCAAACTGTCTTCTTTCTGACTGAGAGGAGAGTGATAACACTGACCCTGCAATTATGTGCACAAGGACAGAAGGACACATTTGGAACTATGAGAAGAGTTAACTCTTGAAATCTTGCTAATTTTGAGCTCTGACTAGGAATAAGTAGTATCCACTGTCAGCAATATTCCAGTAGTAGCTATTTGAAATAGAACACTGAGGCTCCTTGCCAGAAGTGGGGAAGTTGAAAGTTAACCATTCTTGTATTAGATCAATAAATGTTAGCTCTGCCACAAAATGAAAGAAATTTTCCATGTATTGTGGTTGATAATTGTTTGAAGAAGTGAACGTAACATCACAATCCAAAATTGCTTCATAACTAAGTAGTTTTCTTTCTTCTCTCCAGGGCAGATGAAATAGGTTTACAGAATTGTTTTGGTGTCAGATAACTCTGTCTGAAATTTTGAAATCACATGGCAGTTTTACTTTGTGCTTCGGTGTAATATTGGTTATCAATCTGACTCACGTTGGTCCTTTTAAATCCTGCTTGCTCATCCTGTGGGCCCCTAAGGTTATGCAGAGATCGAGACATCAGTTTGATTTTTGGCAGGTAAACAGAACAGTTTTTCCACTCTAATACTGATAAACAACAAGTTTTCTTTGTGTTTTGTGAGTCTTTTGTATTTTATCTTACTCATTACTTGGCAACTTCAAAAAGGTTTGTGCATGATGTTGCCACAGATACAGAATGCTACCTAAAGGTGGTCATGTTGAATTAAAGCCCTGTATGTCCCAGTTAGTATTTGTTGTTTTGAAGTAGGTCATCTTAATTTTTTTGCTATTTTGTATTAGAAGAGGGTGAAAGAACATTTTGACTGAAAAATACACCGAACTGGAAGATTACAATGTAAGAATACTCTGCAGCCCAAGAATAATGGTCTTAAAAATTGCTCATTAGTATCTTATCGGTGATGCGCATGCATTTCGCCATTTCACATGTTTTGCATTTTCTGTCAAATGAGCAAATTTGTATGGAGTGTTCAAAACCATTGGGCTCCTGGTCATAAATATACATGAAAACAATACAAATGTTCACTCAATTTCATGTTACAAATGTGTTGTGTAATGCTTTGAGTAAGACTAACGTGGATTTACAGCAGGAAGCCGTTACTGAACTAACTTTATTTACAACCCCACAGCAGAGAGAGCATGTTTAATTATTACAGTATATTACAGCAACTCCTTCAGATTTTGTCCTTTTCCTGATTAAAAAATAGTGGGCATTCGACATTCAGGTAGCTTAAAATTGAGAGATTTCTTTTCTCCAAGTAGAAATGAGGCTGAAAGTTTGATTTGGGGTTTGGGGTGGGTTGTGGTTATGCACGATTGTGTTAAGGAAAATTCCAGAAAAATTGTATTGATTCATTTAGTCTCCAGTGTACAGCTTTTGTTTATGATTAGAGTGCACTCATGATGTGTGGAGAGGCAGTTGAAAAAGACATTGAACTGTGTTTGCCATATTGATTGGAATGATAAGCATCTGTGTTCAGGCAAAATCCATTTATTGCAAACATTCTCAATTACAGTTTATCAATAAATATAGCCTGAAAACTTAGAACTCATTTCTGTAACAGTAACATCCCTGTACGGGGAATGTAATCAGGAATCAATGTATTTCTTTTGAAATTTTAGTAAAAGGTGGTGTAAATAAAGCGTGGCATTGTGAAGTATTAGTGCTCTAGATTCAAAATAAGTGTTTGAACTGCTTTTTTAAATGTGTTGCTTCATGTCTGTACCCAGTGGGAATAGTTGCGTCATTCATGGAGTGCATGTCCTTTTAACAAAAATTGATGGTGCTCCTATTATTGCAAGATGAGGAATCGCACTGGTCATTCTGACTGCCATTATATACTTAGGAATTCTAATAGGAATTGCACAATTGAAACATCCCAGACTTGGTTCCCAACTGGCTAAACAGCAGGTGCCTAACTTTTCAATATGGCATTCCTCAGTCATGAATTGTAAAGATGTGTACAATTTTGGCTCTTGACTCTTGTTTAACAGATTCTACCTCGAGCATGTGTATGTAGATGCTGAATTAGGATTGGAGTGAGCTCAATTTGGTAACATTCATTTTCCAAGTATTTGCATACACAACTAATGATCATTTGGATAAATTATAAAAGATTGGGCATTAACTAACTGACTTATGCACCTGTAAGCAGATGTCTTCAGTATGGAAACTTCAGCATTTCTGATTTACTTATTTCAATTATTTTTAGTTTTATTTAAACCACTTATGGGATGTAAGCTGGTTGGACCAGCATTTATTGCCCATCCTGAGTTGCTCTTGAGAGGGTGGTGGTGGTGAGGTTCTGTCACGACCCACTGCAGTCCCTGGTTTAAACAGTGGATCAAGCAGTGAAAGAGTCATACAGGTATTCAGCATGGAAACAGACCTTTCAGTCCAACTCGTTCATACCGACTAGATAACCTAAAATAATCTGGTCTCATTTGCAAGCATTTGGCCCATATCCCTCTTAACTCTTCCTCTCCATGTACCCATCCAGATGCCTTTTAAATGTTGTACCAGCCTCATCCTCCACCTCTGGCAGCTCATTCCATACACTGTCCATCCTCTTGAGTGAAAATGTTGCCTTTTAGGTCACTTTTAAATCTTTCCCTTCTCACCTTCAACTTACGTCCTCTAGTTTTGGACTGTACTACCCTGGGGAAAAGACCTTGGCTCGTCACCCTGTCCATGCCCCTCATGACCTTATAAACCTCTATAAGGTCACGCCTCAGCCTCTGACATTGCAGGGAAAATAGCCCCAGCCTATATATCCTCTTGCTATAACTCAAACCCTTCATCATGACAACATACTTGTAAATCTTGACTGAACCCTTTCAAGCTTCAAAACATCTCCGCTATAGCGGGGAGACCAGAATAGAATGCAGTATTCCAAGAATGGCTAACCAATATCCTGTACAGCTGAACATTACCTCCCTAATTCTATACTCCATATACTTCACTAGCCTGTCTCTCTGCGACTCCACTTTTAAGGAACAATGAACATGCACTCCAAGGTCTCTTTGTTTGTCAACTCTTCCAAGGACGTTACCATTAAGTGTGTAAGTCCCACTGTAATTTGCCTTTCCAAAATACGGCACCAAGCATTTATCTAAACTAAATTCCATCTGCCACTCTTCAACCTATTGACTCATCTGATCAAGATCACGTTGTACAGTAAAAGTAGCCTTCTTTGCTGTCCACTACACCACCAGTTTTGGTGTCATGTAATCATAGCTCCTATGTTCACATCCAAATCAGTTATATTTGGACAACAACTAGTCAAGAGTGGAAAAGAATTTTTTTTTTTCCTCACCCATGGCTTGCAGATTTGGTGCATGCGTACGGATGGCTATTATGTGCTACCTCTCGAGCTTAAGTGTCATGACATTTTTTTATGCCGTGGGGGATTTGCTGAGATGGTCGGCTGGTTTGTTCTTATGATGAAATCCCTGTGGGTTTGTTGTTCTTTTTCAGCGTTGCCCTTCCAGAAGAAGTTGTATCCATCACCTTGTTTTTTGAGCCGACCTTCTGCTCACTTTGTCTCACTCAGCGCAGTAGTGTCAGTGTCACAGTGCCGGAATTCCGAAGGTCTTATAATGGTGTGATCCTCAGCTCTGTCATTGCTGGGGCTGTCCAGGAGGATCACATTTCCAGGTCCTAGATCTTCATTTTGACAAGGCACAAGGTGTCTGTGTGTGTTCTCTTAATGGAAAGTGGTTGTTGCACACTGACAACCACATAGTCCTGGCAGGGTAGTGTCGATCAGCCGAGGCGACAGAAGACCAGGGTCCACGTGGATCGAATTCACACGTTGCCCGGAACCACTCCCATCTTAATTAGCCAGTGAATCTAATGCACAATCTGCATAAAGCTTCATGAAGTGTGCAAACTGCGGCCAAATAATGTTGTGTCATTGTATCAGAGCTGTTCTCCATCTTCCTTGCTGCAGTGCTCCCGACACATCTCCATACCCGAGACCTCACCTCTGCAGGAGAGGAAAGTGGGTAGGAAACTGTTCAAACTGCATCACTTCCAGCCTGGTACCAAGATCATTGTAATTTCTATCATTGAGTTGCAGGGTATGCAGACAACACCTGCATATACCCGCCTTCAGAGGTCATGCTCCGAACCTCATCGGTATGTTCCTGGATGCATTTGAGAGAATGGGATTTAAATGAAATTTCAAAAAGACAAGACCCTCTCCCAACCTGCTGCCACCACACAACATTGAAAGTTCTTACTGGTCTTGAGGAACTATCCAAGAGAAAGATATAACTTGTATTTTTTTTTAATCAACGGTCCTGGGATGTATTCTGATGGAATTTAGAATGCAACAGCACTGTGTAAGTTTCGTATATTTGTGTGTGTGTGTGTTTTTCTCTGTGTTGTATATGTGTATTGAAGAAAATTGGACTGTGTTTAAGGAGTTTGAAGCAGACGAGCCAAAATATCTGTTCACGAACTTTATGGATGTATAAGAACTGATCCTGCAGTTTTACCTCCTTAATTAGCTCTGTTATTTTTCTCTTTCTGTGGGTTGATTGTTTTCTGTTTTGGACCATGACAGCTTATTGTTCTGCACTAAGATGAGCTCATAAAATTGTCAAATATTGTTTTCTTTTGACTCTGTAAAGCCTAGCAATATGGCTACATTTATGCAAGTGAAAAATACAAAAGGTGAAAATTTGATTGCTAACTTCAGTGCTCTGCCTTAACTGCATTGATGAACATGGGGATTAGGAAAGAAGAGAAGGATGGAGCACAGCTATAATGACGTGAAAGTATTAAATTGATGCTTGATGTTTTTGGCTTGTTTTATTGCCATGAAATGCAATAGTTGATTTCTGTGCATATCTCTTGAAAATTAACCAGAAGTGAAACTGTCAGGATGAATAAACAGTTTATGCAGCCCCTCCATAAGCCATTTCACCAAATAAATTTAAGGGTGTGATTTTTATCAATTGGTTGATTGTACTGGGCACATCTCAAATAATCAAGCATGTCAAAAGCAATTGGCAAGGAAAATGTCTATAATAGCACAAGTAAGTTTCCCAGGTGTGTACATAGGCTTGTATTACAAAACAATTATTATTTAAACTACCAGCTTTTATATTTTTTCACATTTTTAAGACTCTTTGCTTTTCTCCTTATTGTCACTCGTAAACTATTGCAGCTCACTCTAATGTGTGAAGCTGCTGGTCAGGTTCCCCGTTATTTGGAGAAACCTGGTTTTGGTTCTGTTATAAATGAGTACTTTCCAGTTTATGCATTCATCTGGATAATATGGTCGCTCCATGAAACAATGTTGCAAGGTGTTGCTCATCCAGAGCTTTAGTGCATATCAAATAAGTCATCTGTATCCATTATTCACAGTGGAAAGAAAAAGAAAATGACTGCTGTGCTTATAATGTATTTGACTAAATTTTGGATAAAACTGGATCTCCTGAAATACACGGAAAATGTGTGAAAGGAATTTTCAAAGAAACGGTTTGTGTTAAAGGTTGAAGTTTTTTTAAAATAGGAACTGGGGTATTTTTAAACCTTTTTTACTGCAGACTGAAGAATTCATTTATTAACTAATGTGTGGCAATTATTGCAGGCAGAGGAAGGCTTTAAAGTAGGGACTGGTATCTAATTCAGATAATTTTACGCTGGGACTGAATTTATCTTTGTTACGTAGTAGTTTTTCATTGTGCTCAGTATAATGAACAGTGTATGGCGTAGAGTTTCTTTTCCTGGTGGTCAGCAAGGTCAATATTGCTATTCTACCTCAGGATCCAAATAATTTGCTTATTCTATTGAGACATGTGTTAGTGGATGGGCTCCGTGTTTTTATGTTCTGCCTGTTCCTGCCCTACGGAACTTATCCCTTCCTACCCTGACTTGGTTTTATTTTCTCCCCTTGTCCAATCCTTTCCCACTTACATACGTGATTGCTCTGATGCTTTACATTTCTATCGGAATTTATAGTTTGCAGGCTCCAGCTGCTGCCTTTTCCCCATTGATGTGCAATTCCTTGGCATGTCCATCCCCCATCAGGATGGTCTCAGGGCTGTCTGCTGCTTCCTGGAAAAAAGGCCTGAACCTGTTCCCGTTCCCATCCACCACCACCTTACTCTGCCTGGCTGAGCTCATTCTCACTTTGAACAACTTCTCATTCAATGCCTGTCACTTTCTTCATATTGAAGGGTTGGCCATGGATACCCGCTCGGGCCCCAGTTATGTCTGTTTGTTTGTTGCGGTACGTGGAACATTACTCGTTCCAATCCCACACAAGTCCCTCCGCACAACTCTTTATCTGGTACGTCAATGACGTTATCTGTGCTGCTTCCCTTTCTCGTTAGGAATCGAAAAGAATGGTCAATTTTGCTTTCACTTTCACCTCGTTCACATCTGGCTCCTTCCTTCCTTCCCTCAACATCTTGGGGATAACCTGGCTACAAGTATGCACTACAAACCCACTGTCTCCCGCAGTTACCTTGATTATACATACTCCACACCCAGCTTCCTGCAAGGACTCCGTCACATTCTCCCAGTCTCTCCATCTCTGTCGTTTCTGTCCCTGTGATGCCAGCTTTTACAAGGGGGCCTCCGAAATTTCTGAAGAAGGGTCCACACCTGAAACGACCGCTTTCCTGCTCCTCTGATGCTGCCTGGCCTGCTGTGTTCATCCAGCTCGACACCTTGTTACCTCATTTCTGCCTGGGAATCCTGAAGCTTTCAGAACTCTACATTATTAAACTCAGTATATTTTGCCCACACTCACACCTTAGGCCCTGTCATGATATGAGCTGCTTTCAGCACATTTATCACATTTTCACCTACTTATGTTCTCCATTATCAGTTCTCCACCCCCCCCCCCCAGGTATACTATTATCCATCCCTTTTGTGTCTCCTTAACTGTCATTTCTTCTCTCTGGGTTCTATATTTGCATATCTATTCACACTCTCCTCCCTTTCCTTTGCTTCCCTCCACCCACCAACCACCAACCACCACTAGAGTATGTATATGACCTTTTCCTAGCTGCTATCAGTTCCAAAGAGGAGTCAGTGGATTCAAAACATTAACCCTGATTTCTGTCCCCATATGCTGCCAGACCTACTGAGTTCCTCTAGCAATTTCTGTTTTTGTTTCAGATTTCCAGCATCTGCAGTTCTTTGTTTTAGTTTATTCCCTTTGTGCAAGATATTGGGGAATTAACTTTCATGCTTTCGTAATAAAATAAAAAGTGCAACTTATGTAACTAATATGCAACATTAACAAAAAAGTATGCGCTTGTGCAAATGGGCAATAATGTTTGTGCATGTGATGTTTTAGGTTCAGCATTTCAGATTGCATGCTTTGAAAGAGCAAATATTCAGTCAGTAGTGCTTCCTTTTAACATCTTACTGGTATTCCAATACACAAAGTTCCCTCTCCAGATAATGCACACCCATTTAGAAGCGCAAAGTCTATTCGCAAGTATACTGCTAGATAGTGTTAACATTTCGAATGGATACAGTGTGAAACAGAAATCTCTTATGCATTCACCTCTACAGTGAAATTTTACTGGCAGTACTGTGTTTGCATCCTTTAGTGTAGGTATAATGAAATAGGAGGTGTGCAGCATTGCTAGTTCTATGTAGGATAGATAATGATAGAAATTTAAGTAAGCTGGCCTCTGCACACTGTTGTTGCAACATGATTGACAAGAATATTATGAAGGAAAATACCAGAGAATTAAAGATAACCGCCTGTGACATATTGTGAATAAATCTTCATGAGCCTTAAAATGACCTGTGCAACAGTGAGCCTATATTTGTAGTTAGCTTGGTTCATTAATTTAGATTGCAGTAGTAGTTCAAAGTTCAAAATCAACTTAAATGCTCAGAGTCAAAATCAATGTCTGTGTCAATTTAAGCTTTAAGATACAATAAGAAGGATCTTTTAAAAAGAACTTTTTAAAAAAACCTAGCGGTATAAGAAGCCAGACTGAAGTCAACTCTTGAGGTAAATGGCTTGGAGGAGAATTAATTTCCTTCATGGCTTATGAATAGAGAAATTGGTTTCTGTTACAGTGATCTTGGGAAACCTATTATTTAAGTGGCTGCTGCTGGATATACGTTTGAAGTAGAAGGTTCCAATGAAAAGTCTTTTTAGAATACTATTTGTCCCATTCCCTATACTGAAGTGGGAACATTAGAACATCGGAACAGGATTTTGAGCTTGCTGCATCATTCATTAAGATAATGACTGACCTGGTTGTGGTCTCATCTCCATTTCTTTCTTTCCTGCCTGCCTGACTCCCTTGTTAATCAAAAATCTATCCAACATAGCTTTGAAGAAATGCAATGACCTTGCATTGACTGCTTTCTGGGGTAGCAAATGCCATTTCCGAGAGACCCTTTGTTGAGAAGAAAATAAATTCACCACCTGTCCATCTTGCTCTTGAAATGCATCCCCTAGTTCTAGTCTTTCTCTGAAAATGAAAACATCCCCCTGAGGTCCACCCTGTCAAGCTCCCTTAGATCTTAAATCTTTGAATACGATCATCTCTCATTCTTCTGAAATCCAATGTGTGTTGGCTCAACTTTTTCAAACTTTCTTCATGAAATAATCCTTTTGTTCCACATCTTAGTCAAGTGAACCTTCTTTGGACTGCTGCTAACACAGTTAGCAATAATGTCTAATCAACCTATTCAGAGATGTCATGACAGACCTCTGGAGCAGGTGAGACTTGAACCAGGCCTCCTGGGAAAGTACTGAAGAAATATGGATGCTGGAAATCAGAAACTAAAACAGACATTGCTGAAAACCTCAGCAGGTCTAGCAGCATCTGTGGAGAGAAAGCAGAATTAACATCTTGATTCACTAAAGTCACTAGACTGAAACGTTAATGCCAGTTTCTTTCCACAAACACGACCAGACCTGCTGAATTTCTCGAGCAATTTTTGTATTTATTTGCAGGGATGACACGATTGTCCAACCAGGAGTCTATAAGCATACTTTTTTAAAAGGAGATTAAAACGAGACTGTAAATCCTCACTTGCATTCCTGAAAACTGCAACTTTAACTTTAAGCAGATCGTTGATTTGTATAGGAATCTGTTAAAAGTCAGAGATGGGATCCTTTGAATATTTTTACCCAGTAAAAAAGGACGCTGAACAAGTTGAAATCCTGTACGTATATGTACAGCATTACAGCTAATAAACAAACACCTCACTAAACATAAAAGGAATAACAGTATTTTAAAATCTTATTCAGAATATAGTTCCATATTTAGATTGACCAGGTTCCATCCACTGCTAGAAACTGGGTGCAGAGTTCCTGCACTGACCAACTTCTGTCACTAAATGTAGCTATTCAGTGTGGTTCACAATTGCAATCGGGAGAAAGAAATGTTTTATTTAGAAGGAATGGCTCAAAGTAAAAGCAGAGTGAGTCATTACCAGAAGGAAACAAGATTGAAGGGAGGTCTCTCAGAAGGCGAAGCTGGGTGGGAGGGGAGGTGAATAATATTAAACTGGCGACTTGAAGTCAGGACTTATTGTACACAGTATTTCAGATATAGTCTCAACAGTGCCCTATACAATGGCATCTATCTACTTTTGTACTCCATTCCTCTTGCAGTACAAGACAACATCCCATTTGATTTCCCAATCACTTGCTGCACTGCGTATTAAAGTTTATGCATCAGGACACTCAGATCCCCCTCTACGACAGGTTCTGTAGTCTCTGTCCAATTAAGTACTAGATTGCTTTTCTAATCTTCCTACCAAAGTGGCAAATTCACATTTTCATACAACATTCTTCAAATTTTTGTCCACTTACCTATTCTCTATATCCCTTTCTGGACTCCTGACAACTTTCAACCTATTTGTGTCCTCAGCAAATTTAGTAACCATATAAATTTAGCAACAGTTGGTCAGTCATTGATTGCAAATAATTGAGTCCCCAGTGCTGATTCCTGTGGCACCACACTAGTTACAGTGAGCAATATTTTGACAATGTTTAAAATTGCTTGCAATCCATTAACGATCTAGATGGCAAATATGTCACTTGTTAATGAGATGGTGAACTCTTTGATGTTTAACTGAAGCTTGTGGTTCAGTTTCCAAAGACCAGGGCAAGGGGATAGAGCAACAGGTTGAGGACAGGCACAGCTCAATTTTTTTTTGGAACTGCAAGGCAAACATTTCTACGGCTACCAATCTGACGTATCTTTGAAACAGATCTGTGAGATCCCAGAGATAAACAGACTGCAACTTCATTGATAATGTTGTATCAGAGATAAAAGGTACTCTCCCCTCCCCCAACCGCATCCCAAAACCGGCCCAGCTCATCTCCACCTCCCTAACCTGTTTTTCCTCTCACCTCAAGCCACACCCCCATCTCCTATCTACTAACATCATCCCACCCCCTTGACCTGTCCGTCCTCCCTGGACTGACCTATCTCCTCCCTACCCCCCTACCTACACTCACCTTTACTGGCTCCATCCCCGCCTCTTCGACTTGTCTGCCTCCTCTCCACCTATCCTCTCCTCTATCCATCCTCTATCCGCCTCCCCCTCTCTCCCTATTTATTTCAGAACCCTCTTCCCCTCCCCCATTTCTGATGAAGGGTTTAGGCCCGAAACGTCAAGTTTTCCTGCTCCTATGATGCTGCTTGACCTGCTGTGTTCATCCAGCCCCATGCTTGCAACTTCATTGATCTTGGAGATGACACGTAGGGGGCTCGATCAATAAGTGCTCTAATTACTCTTTACAAGTCCTGCTTCTGTATCCCGTCATAAACCTTGCCACAGGCCCCAATCCTTTTGTACTGATGTTTCGTGAATCTAAATGTGTTCTTTCAAAACCATGATATTTCAGGCTGTATTTTTCAGGGTGTGGCAATATCATGTAGGTTGTTGATTCATTCCTTGTGTTTTTTTAATGGAAGGAGGGAACTCCACATTTCAGACTGGAGATTCCAATTAGGGCTTCTTCAGAAATACGGATCCACATTTCTGTTTGGACCTTTCCTTTGTAGTGCAGAGCTACTGGGGGAAGGTGAATTATGCCCTCTCTCTCTCAGCTGTATTCCAGAGTTGAAAGATCCAGACAGCTGCTGTACACCAGGTAAGTATGATGTTGCAGTGCTAATGGAATAGGGGCTGTGGTCCCAGTTAAGTAGCGTGCCAGCTTGGCTGGGAGTAGTGTTGACGGTGTGAATCAAATCAGCAGTGAGTGTGAGGGTTGATTGCAAGAGATGGGGGTTTTGAGCCAGGATCTGAGAGATGTTGTGGGTGTGAGTCAGGTAAGTTCAGGGTCACTTGAATAGTCTGGACTTGATTTACTGATCAGTGCTTCCACCCTCAATGAAGCTTGACCTATCTGAACAATAGGTATTGCCACGTGTGATCTGTCGTGGCACAGTGCCTGTTGATACATTAAACCTTAAGCCCTTCGTAAATTCCTCTGTGACTTCGACGAAATTTAAGTTTGTAATTGGCTGCAGCTTTTGAGGATCTAAGAATGGGACTTTATGCACATCTCTTTCTACTCAAATGTGCCAGCACCTTTGGCCGATTTTCCATAACATACTTTCTGATCTCCTACACTTCACTACTCTCATTTTGAAAAGGCTTTTTTTTAAAAAAAAGTTTGCTCAGAAACATGTTCATCGCTTTTCTCACTTCTAACGAGTCATTGTCTGTTTCATGAATTATTTTATACCAAAATACCTGAAAAAACATTAAGTTTGACAAGTAAAAATAAATAGATATGACATGACATGATCGAAATGGTGTAGCAGGAAGACTTACCAGGTGTCTGGCGAAATGGTGTTCCATGTCGTTCTGTGCATCCTGCAGTAGCTCAACTTAAGGTTAGAAACAGAGACCTGTCTTTTGCTTGAAAGAGTCAATTTTCAAACAAATAGGGTACTGACAATTTTAATTTAAAAATGCATGTAACGACTGAAGAAATTGCTACACTTTTTAATGAAGTCTTGACCTGTGAGGCAACATGAAATGTATACTGAGATCCAATTATGCTTGTAATATTCTGTGAGTGTTGTCTGCTTGACCAGTACAAGAATAGTACTGCTGTACATTTTTATGATAGGAGTTGTGTATGGTGCTAGGGTGAGAGAAGCTTTGTTTACTCATTACCTATTTAAGCTGTGCACTTTGTCAGAGCAAATCAATGGATTCAATTAGACTTTGTTGATGGTGATCATTGTTTAACTAATGCCACATTGATAGACTTGCTTTCCCAATTACAGAAATTGGCACATTGTAACTGCTTGTGGTCAGCCAATGAATGAATTAAGAATTATCGAATCGGGGGGGAAAAATGTTTCCTTACTGCTTGAGCAAATGCACGTTATTAAATTCCCGTGTAATAAGTGCTGTTCTTGCTCTATGGAGAATGAATTAAAAGACCCAACGTGGGATTTTGAAATCATACACACAGAAAATGCTTTGTCAGAACTTGCTGACTTACAGTACTGGTATTAAATTGCAAATGACTGTTTGGCATCAATTTTTACCTTCCAGCAAGTTTCTCTTTGGTCATAATAGCTAGACAAGCTGTTGGGGTAGTTAACTGAGCCAACATTTGTAAGTAAGCTTTTCTGTTACAAAGAGTTCTTTGTGTTGTCAGTCTGAACTGGAACGCAATCAACATAAATGATTCAACGAGACTGCAGCAGAGAAGAAAGCAAAATTACAGTGCCACAGTAAATATTGCATTGTCCTTCCTATTCAATTCAATGGGTGAGAATCTAAATAAATTTAGAGGTGAATCTGTGATTTATTTTTATTTAGTCTGATCTTGAGTGTTTTCTAGTGATTGAAGGTGCACGTGTGTATGAGTGACACGAACGTTCCGGTTGATATCAATGAGATGCTGGATCGTGGTTCCAAGTTATGCTTCGTAGATAAATATATGACAGTGTTTCCACTTTGTCCCAAACCATCTAAGACTGCTTCCAGGCATGACTAGCATTGTGATATTATTTCCAACAGAATATTAAAAGCCGCATTCTAGATATTTTCTAATTGATCTGTTCACTTAGATGTTAGTGCACATCACTGGTGCAGGTGGTTGTTTGAACCCGGACCTCCTAGCTCAGAGGTAGGGACATGACTACTGCACCACTAAGAGCCCTGAAAAGCTTCATTCTAAACTTGGTACTGGGTTTTGGGCTGACGAGAAAATAATCCTTGGTGAGATGGGGCAGTGATGTTGTTTTTGGACTAGTAATCCAGAGACCTAAGATAACAGAGTGGGATAGGGGTTCAGATCCCACCATGACAGCTGGTAGAACTTAAATTTAGTTTCAAAATCTGGAGTATGAAGCATTGCTGTCAGTAGTGGTAACCACAGAATGATAGAATCCCTACAGTGTGGAAGCAAGTTCATCAGTCTGCACTGATCCTTCAAACAGCATCCCACCCATACCCCTACCCTATCCTGAAACCCTGCCTTCTCTGTTGCTAATCCACCTAGCCTGCATACCTTTGGACTGTGGGAGGAAACCGGAGCACAGAGAGGAAATCCACGCCGACATGAAAAATGCGCAAATTCCATGCAGACAGTGGAATTGAACCCGAGTCCCTGGCGCTGTGAGGCAGTAGTACTAACCACTGAGCCACCGTGCCGCCCATGAAACTGTTGTCATGATAAAACAAATAACTGAGAGTGCTGACGGTCTGAAACAAAAACTAGAATTGCTGCACAAACTCATCGGGTCTGGCTGCATCAGTAGAGAGAGATGAAAGGTCACTGGACTCCATGTTAACTCTGCTGTGTCTCCACAGATGCTGCCAGACCTACTGAGCTTTTGCAGCAATTTCAGTTTATGAAACCATTGTTGAAAACCCATCTGGGAAGGAATTCTGCTGTGCTTACCTGGCCTGGCTGACATTTGACTCCAGACTTGCTGCAATGTGGTTGTCTCTTAACTGCATTCCGAAATGGCCCTACGACCTATTCAGTTGTATCGACCCATAATGAATTTGAAAAGGAATGAAACTGGGATAAACCACCCAGTATCAACATCCTTGGCACCAGTAACGTCAACTGCCATAGCAACCCTGTTGACCCTGTGAAACCGTCTTTCTTCACATCAGGGGGCCAGTGCCAAAACTGGGAGTGCTGTTCTACACAGTGGTCAAGCAAGACCCTGCTATAGTCGTGTCCATTGATTCATAGTTGACAATAATGTTCAAAATGCGTGGCGATGGTAGGCAGCTTTGCTCCTGGAAGTCTCCAGATTTTCCTGGAAAATTTCAGTTGCAGGGATGACCAGTCAGAGAAAAGATTCTCCGCCACTGCACCCCCCCCCCCCCCAAACACCGCGCAGGTAGAATGGATTGAAAGTGTGCTTGCGGCTGACAGACACATGAGGAGCAGAGAACAGTTGGGAAAGTTATTGCTAAGGTTGTGGGAGAGCCTTCAGCTAGGATCCAAAATCTGGTGTTTTGTTGCCTCGGAATTCTGTCTGCTGGGGTCCTGGTTACACATGATAGCCAGAGGTGGGGTGGGGGGCTGCGGTGGATGTGTTGGAGGTGCGGGGCAGGGGTGAGAGTTGGTGAACGGGACTTGCAGCAGATGGGAGAGGGAGGCTGAAGGAGGGATATGGAGAAGAGAGGATGACTGCAGGAGGGGTGTGGTGTTGAGATGGAGGCTACGGGGTGGGGAATGAGGAGTAGGAGACTACAGATTGAGTGGGGAGGAGGCGGTTGCAAGGCGTTTGTAAGAGGTGGGGTGCGAGGTAAAGAGAAGGAGGCTGTAACGCACAGTTGTAAATTTCTCAACACGAGTTTTCAGATAACTGGGATTTAAGACTCGTTCCAATCACTGAAGTGACTATTTCCTTGCAAATGAATGAATCCAGGTTAAGGCTATAATTTAACAAAGAACTGCAGATACTGAAGATCAGAAAGGGCTGGAGAAACTCAACAGGCCTGGCAGCATCTGTGGGGAGAAAGCAGAGTTTACATTTTGAGTCCAGTGACTCTTGAAGTTCTGATGTTGCCAGATCTGCTGACTTTCTCAAGCAATTTGTTTCAGTTTCTGGCTATGTAAGTTTTAGTGCTGTTACATTGCGGGAGTAGTGGTTAGGGGATGGAGCTCATAGTTCCTGCTGTAATGACAGTGTCATTTGTTAAACATCAATTTTATATCTAAAATGTGACAAATTAGTTTGTAACTGCTTATTTCACCTTTGTATTTGTGTGATCGAACCACAGCAGCTGTGACTTCATCATCTATGAATGATCTTTTAGCCTGGTCAGTTTTCATATATAGGAGTGTGTTAATTTGGACAAGATTGATTTAATTTGTTAACTTGTACCAACTTAAATACTGTAGTTTCTAGGAAATTAATACTTCCCTTATCTTGAGGCTTTAAGCTTATTGGAGAGATGATATTGAGGATGTTGATGAGTTATTCTGATTTTGCTTGTGAGAGTTAAAAAATTCCTTAAGTCAACAAGTACAGAAGGTACTGTTACGATGTGATTGCATGACCTGTTAAATGAAATTAAAATGAATTAGTTTGAATGAAAAAGAAGCCCGAGGGGAGCCTTGAAGGAGAAATCATTTGACCATTGTGTCCCCCTCAGCCAGTGTCCCAGGCACTACCCACGCTGTACTTGCTATGTCCTGTTTTATACAGATGGAAGGAAATTGCCCATGCAGTCCTATGTCAACTCCAGACTGTGTGAAATCTCATGGTAACATGTTAAACATGGTCAAGGGAAGGTCCTGCTGATGACTAATCCTCACCTCTTGACCCTGCAAAAACAAAAATTGTGAAACACTTCTCCTCCATGTTGAACACAAACTGGGAGGAGCACTAATTTTGGCACAGCATGTTTGGTGATTTGAATGTCCATCGCCAAGCGTAGCTAAGTCCCGACTCAATAAATGGCCACATACTTATGGGGCATAGCTGCTGGACTGGGTTTGTAGCAGGTGGTGAGGTACCAACAACGGTGGGAGGGTAAAGTATATCAACCCAATTTATTGCTTTCTCAGTAATCTACTTGTAATGGATGCATATGTCCATGACAGTATTGGTAGGAGTGATCACTGTACAGTTCTTAAGGAGGTGAAGATCTGTCTTCACATTGAGGATATTCTCTTTTTCCCTAAAGTTTACTGTTATGATATGACAATAAGAACTCTTGTTTCAGTTCTTTGGAAGGCTTCACTCTTGTGAACACCACAATCTTCTACAGTGTTGAAGCTTCTTTGTCCTATTTGGATCCATTTACTCTCTTGGTATTGCTATTTTACTTGACTGCTGTGGAGTATTCATCTGTAATTCAGGCCTGTCTCAACTCCAGACTTGACTATGCCAGTGTTTTCCAGGCTAGTCATCCAAACCACTCCCCTTTGTAAATCTGAGCGCTTGTATCACTGCCCACATTCCAACTTGCATCCCATCCTACATCAATACTTTGCACAGTTTTTAGTTTCAGGTTCCCCAAAACCTCAATTTAAAACTCTCAACTTGGATCTAAATCTGTCCACAGCCTTGCTGCTTCCATCATTTAAAATCTCCTGCAGGCATACAAACTTCTAAGCACTCTTCATGCTTTTTGTATGTTACTCCATTTGCTTTGCCACACCATTGGGACCTGCAAAAGTTTGCCCTACCTTCCGGCGATCCCTGCATAAACCTTTCCAGCATATAAGATATTGCTTAAAACCGAATCTTTAGCCAGCCCACTTTTAAGGTCATCCAGTTTGGTGTCAGTTTTTGTTTGTTTCGTCATTTTCTGAGATGGTTTAGTCATTTAGCTGCTGGCCTGAAGTCTTGGCGATTGTCGGTTCAAATCTCTTTTGAGTAAGGGAATAATTTGCAATAAAAAATGGTGAGAGGAATTAATGTAACCCATTGTGTTGTTGAGAGAAAGAAGTAAATTCACCGGATTAAAAATCCTGAGACTAAATCTGGGTGGGTACTGATCCTGCTTTAGCAGCTGGTGGAATTTTATATTTAATAAACCTGGGGTTAAAAGAAACTTGTCTCAATAGGGATCCCCATGAAGCCATTGTTAATTATAATACAAAAACCATATTGTTCACAATTTTAATTTGGAGTTGGTTAGCTCACTTGGCTGACAGAGAGTGAGTGGATCTGATTCATGCCAACTGCACAGAGTTCAGTTGAAGTTCTGGCTGAGGTAGTCTTGGAGCCTGTCTTTTTCAACCTTCCCGCAGTTTAAAAATAAATCGTGTTAGTTTGTGCTGTGGTCTGAAAACTCAGGACAAGAAGAAGGAAGTGACGTTGAAGACAAAGCTCAGCTGTTAATCACAAGAATGGTTCCAGGGATCAGAAACTTTGGTTGCAGTCATATGTTGGAGAAGTTGACCTAGTATGTTTGGAGAGAAGGCTCAGAGATTAAATAAAGGTTTGAAAAATCATACAGTTCCCACTCACAAAGGGTTGACAATTAGAGGGCACAGATTTAAAACTGTGCAAAAGTAGCAAGTATACTGTGAGAAAAAACACAAGTGGTGTACAGGATTGGATTCACTGCCTAGTTGAAGTGGAGCCGCTTTCAACTGAGGTATTTCCAGAGGGCATTAGATGATTATTTGGATAGAAACAATCTGCAGAGGTACAGAGAAAAGGCAGAATTAGGCACCAAGATGCTATTGTGCCACAATAGCTAATACTATTCCCTCCCAGCACTATGGATCCAGGTTCGATTCCAGCCTTAGGTGACTCTGTGGTGTTTGCATGTTCTCCCCGTGTCTGTGTGGGTTTCCTCTGGGTGCTCCTGGGGCCATGCTAAATTACCCTGTAGTGTCTAAGCTAGGTGGTTTAGCCATGGTAAATGTGGGATTGGTTGAGTCTTGGAGAGATAGGTTGAGTCTTGGAGAGATGCTCGAGAGTGTCATTGCTGACTCAATGAGTTGCGTGGCTTCTTTCTGCACTGTAGGGGTTCTATAATTCTATAATTTGGAATGCTCATTGTGAGCTGGTGCAGGGACAATGGGCCAAATGTCATCCTCCTGAACCACGTTACTTGTGATTCCATGAGTTATATTGTGCAAGTTGTCAAACCAGCTTCTGACTCGAGTTCTCGTGTCTTTACTCCAGCAATTCAGTTGCTTGGATCATGCTCTGCAGCTATCTCTTCTCCTTTAAAAGGTCTTCTTAAAAGTCATTTGCATCTTACACTTGGTAGTTACCCTCTTAATCTACTTTCCTTTGGTTCTGTCCATTTCCTTTTTCCTCTGTGAAGTGCCTTAGGTTATATTTCCATGTTGAAGATAGTACAGGAATGTAAATCATTTCTTCTTGTCAGCATGGGAAGGGCAGTGGGAAGGATTGCTTTCATACTACCAGGCCATAGATGGCAATTTAAGCAAGGGGCACATTTCATTGCAGAATCTGATCATAATCATGAGAGCAGCAAATTTAAAAAAAAACCTCAGCCTGTGCAGAGAACAAAAAACAGTAGTCAAAATTATTCTAAATAGACCAATCTGAGTCCTTTTTTTTTGCCAAGATCTTTCTTGTAACATGGTAAATTGAATAAATAGCTTCAAAGGAAAGTTACTAATGCTCATGGACTGCTGAGGTCTTTCGCTGAGGAATTCCTATCATAAATTTCAAAATTTTAGACATCCAACGAGCAATGCCAAGATGATGAAAATACAAAAGATTCATTTGTAAAACACCAAGTAAATTGCAAATGCAGTAACTTAGCTTTGGCCTTTGGTGTTGCTATTGTGCAGGAGTTAAATTCTTTTTGTTGATGGAGCAGTAAGTTTATTTGTTTCAGATGGTTGCAAATTGCTTTAGGCATAAGGTGACTTGTACAAGACTCTCAAAGAATGTATGATTGAAATTTCCCTTTGTTAAAATTGAAACTGATTTATCCAAATATTTGTTTCTGCTGACGTTTGATATTCTACAATACAGAGGTGCAAGTATAAATTGGTGTAAGGTGTGGTGCAACGCAAGAGAAATCCGAAAAAAGAAAACACTTTTCCTCATTAAGTGTACGGCATATCATTATTGAGAAATTTATTAGCAATGTTTAAGTTCATTTTTTATGACTGAGCTTCAAGAGATTCACAAAACCATGATATAATTTTGTTCCCTGAGTAAACATTATTATGCTGGTTCAATTATGTGGATGATGAGTTATGCAAGGCAGTTGTAAATTGATGGATGCAGAATAAGCTGCCGCAGAAGCAAATTGCTGTGTATTGTTCAATTGCACAGTTAAGATATTGGACAATAGTTTCTCTTAAATGGAAAAACAGGCTTCACAATTGATTTTCTTAAGGAAAATTACTAGGCTACTTAAGTACAGTTTCTCGTGAGCTGTGACAACATACACACTGCCTTTGAGAATATTTTAGTTTTTTCTTTGAGTGCAAATGTTGCCGGTTATGTCAGCATTTGTTGCCCAACCCTAATTGCCCTGAAGAGATTAATGGTGACAGCCTTGTAAGACTACTGTAGTCAGAGATATTGGAACTGCAGATGCTGGAGAATCTGAGACAACAAGGTGTAGAGGTGAAATAACAATAGTTACTTCAGAATCCCCTTCCCTCTTCCCCTATTTCTGAAGAAGGGTCTAGACCCGAAACGTCAGCTTTCCTGCGCCTCTGATGCTGCTTGGCTGGCTGTGTTCATCCAGCTCTACACCTTGTTGTCTCAAACTACTGTAGCCAGTCCAGTTTCGGGACACCGACAGTGCTGTTGGGAAGGCAGCTCCAGCTATTCTACCTCAGCAACAGAAAAGAAACAGATTTAGTTTGAAGTCAGGATGGTTTCTGGCTTTGAGGGAAGCTTGCAAGCGGTAGATCTGCTGTTGTATTTCTAACTGGTAGAAGTCAAAGGCTTGGAAAATGCTGCTGAAGGAGTTTTGGTGAGTTGCAGCAGAGTATCTTGTAGATGGTATACACTGCTGCCACTCTTGGTGGTCGAGGGAGTGAATACTTAAGGTGTTGGTAGGGTGCCAGTCAAGTGGGCTGCATTGTTGTGGATAGAGATAAAAGGTACTGCAGATGCTGGAGAATCCGAGATAACAAGGCGTGGGGCTGGATGAACACAGCAGGTCAAGCAGCATCATAGGAGCAGGAAAACTTGACGTTTCGGACCTAGACCCTTCATCAGAAATGGGGGAGGGAAGAGGGTTCTGAAATAACTAGGGAGAGAGGGGGAGGCAGATAGAGGATGGTTAGAGGAGAGGATAGGTGGAGAGGAGGCAGACAAGTCGAAGAGGCGGGGATGGAGCCAGTAAAGGTGAGTGTAGGTAGGGGGTAGGGAGGAGATAGGTCAGTCCAGGGAGGACGGACAGGTCAAGGGGGCGGGATGATGTTAGTAGATAGGAGATGGGGGTGTGGCTTGAGGTGGGAGGAGGGGATAGGTGAGAGGAAAAACAGGTTAGGGAGGTGGAGATGAGCTGGGCTGGTTTTGGGATGCGGTTGGGGGAGGGGAGATTTTGAAGCTTGTGAAATCCACATTGATACCATTGGGCTGCAGGGTTCCCAGGCTGAATATGATTTGCTGTTCCTGCAGCCTTCGGGTGGCATCACTGTGGCATTGCAGGAGGCCCAGGATGGACATGTCGTCTGAGGAATGGGAGGGGGAGTTGAAATGGTTCGCGACTGGGAGGTGCAGTTGTTTGTTGCGAACTGAGTGCAGGTGTTCTGCAAAGCGGTCCCCAAGCCTCCGCTTGGTTTCCCTGATGTAGAGGGAGCCACAACAGGTACAGCGGATGCAGTATACCACATTGGCAGATGTGCAGGTGAACATCTGCCTGATGGGGCCTGGGATTGGGGTGAGGGAGGAGGTGTGGGGGCAGGTGTAGTACTTCCTGCGGTTGCAGGCAAAAGTGCCGGGTGTGGTGGGGCTGGAGGGGAGTGTGGAGCGGACAAGGGAGTCGCGGAGGGAGTGGTCCCTCCGGAAGGCAGATTAGGGTGGGGAGGGAAAAATGTCTTTGGTGGTGGGGTCTGATCGCAGATGGCGGAAGTGTCGGAGGATGATGCGTCGGATCCGGAGGTTGGTGGGGTGGTACGTGAGGACGAGGGGGATTCTTTTTTGGTTATTATTGCGGGGACGGGGCGTGAGGGATGTGTTGTGGCAAATGCGGGAGACACGGTCGAGGGCATTCTCAACCACTGTGGGGGGGAAGTTGCGGTCCTTGAAGAATGAGGACATCTGAGATGTACGGGAGTGGAATGTCTCATCCTGGGAGCAGATGTGGCGGAGGCGAAGGAATTGGGAATAGGGGATGGCATTTTTGCAGGAAGGTGGGTGGGAGGAGGTGTATTCCAGGTAGCTGTGGGAGTCAGTGGGCTTGAAATGGACATCAGTTTCTAGGTGGTTACCCGAGATGGAGACAGAGAGGTCCAGGAAGGAGAGAGAAGTGTTGGAGATGGTCCAGGTGAACTTCAAGTTGGGGTGGAAGGTGTTGAAGTGGATGAACTGTTCGAGCTCCTCATGGGAGCACGAGGCGGCGCCGATACAGTCATCAATGTAACAGAGGAAGAGGTGGAGGGTCTAGGCCTGAAACGTCAAGTTTTCCTGCTCCTATGATGCTGCTTGGCCTGCTGTGTTCATCCAGCCCCACGCCTTGTTATCTTGCATTGTTGTGGATGCTGCTGAGCGCATTCATTCAGGCAGATGAGAGTATTCTGTCACACTGCTGACTTGTGCCTTGTAGATGGTGGTCGAGCTACGTACATTAAAAATCTAGTAATCCACCACAATCTTGCACCACACCAAAGTGATACTTCTCTTACCATCTTGTTTGATTTTCCAAAAAAGTAACTTTATTTTCCACGGATTATGATTTTCTGCTTTCTTCTAATATCTGTTCCTTTTTTTAAATTTAAATTCCCACCCTTGGGAGGAACTCATCATTTTTCCACTTTGTAACCCAGGTACTGGCTGCCCTCCTGTACCTAACTATTGTAAATTGGAACCTATTGCAACAGCAGTTATTGTCAGCATCACCACCATTCTAATTGCTTCCTATTTTGGCATCCACACACTTTCCAAGTGGAAGCATCTGTTTTTTTTTTTCCCCCCTCTCCTTTCATTACGAAAAGATACAGAGTCCAATTTCAGAAATCAATTTGATTCATCGTCAGAATAAATTGATTTTGCACAGATCTGGAGATTGAATCTACAGCTTCAATTTTAACTATGAACAATTCACACATTACCAAGAAATACCGCTCAGAAGCTTTGCCATTTCCATGGTAATAGTTTTGTAATGTCACAAACAAGTTCACCCTGTTTTTGTTTTTGGTAAGTAAAAGGGAAATTTGCATTTGTCATTTAAATGTCCCATTGTTTCCTACCTGCAGCATTTGGGAAGAGGACGGCTGGGTTTGAGTTGCTGATTTCATCTCTAATGCCTTGGAGAAGAGACAGGTATTTGGGGTGGGAGTAGGTGAATCAAAACTGTTCTCTGGACTGCACTCTTGAGGAGTTATCTCTGAGCTCACTGGGCAATACCTCAAGGATCCTTAGGTGCACAATGTTTGACCGAGGGAATTTCAAAAGGTTATTTTGGGTCCAGTTGCAGACTGTATGCTTTAATCTATAAAACATTACTTGCAAACAGCAAACTTTGATCAGTTGACTCATTCATTATTTCATGTCAGACTGTGACCAAGTGAAAATTTGCCATTGCAACCTTTATCAGGCCCTGTGTTCAGTGTTGCAGTTGACTTTGGTAACTTATCCTTGTTGCCATGTAGTTGGGTTAGGTGTCAATTGCTGTTAAATTGCCAGCAACTTAAAATTAAGTGTACAGCAAATCAAAGCCATTGCAAATGACTTACTAGTGAGCAAAAGAATAACTGATCTACATTTGTGTAGAGTTTTTAATTAAGTGTGGTATTGCAGAAGGCTTCACACCAGAATAAGAGCAAATGATGCCAAGCCAAACATGGAAAGGAGTTGGGATAGGGGAAGCAGATCTTGGTGGCGATGATACCCGAGTTGTTGGCTATTGATATGAGTAATGCCTTTTATGTGGCCTCTTTGTATTTAGAAAAAGCATTTCGTATAGTCAAAAATAATATTCCAAGCAAAGCTGAAGTTCCCAGAACAAATGGGGCAATGACAACATGGACGTGAATTTGTCTATCTGATGGGCAGTGGACAGAGGTGTGATGAATTTTCTTGTGTCTTGTAGCAAATGAATGATATGCCTTCAGAGGTCACGCTGATGATGTTATTTCAATCATAGCATGTGACCTAATAGTACAAAGCTCTCCATCCCCATCTTGCTGAGCATAACATGTATAGGGAAACTTGCTGCAGTATATCTGAATCACTTAGCTTGTACCCAGACACAGACATGCCTGGGATTGTAATGTACATACATAAATATAAGATACTACAATGACCTACATCTTGACTTTGTTTTACAGAAGCTAATAAGGGTATCAAGGCATGATAGTGGCAGATCATCAGTATATCCCGCCAAATCACATCATTGTGGCACATGGCAATGAACAGTTTTTCTTTGGACCAAAGGGAAGTTATCTAGTGGGAATCCACAGCAAGTATGAAGTGTACTGTTGGTAATAACTTAGATTTAAGTAAAATAGCCACAATCTCAAAATTTTCTGAAGGAAAAAATAGGTTGCAATATTGGGAGCTAAGCAGGGCAGTGATAGAAGGTAAGAACTGTGGACTGCCTTTGGAATGGAACGATAAGGTTTTTAAATGTGGAAGTCTTGGTGAGAAGTGGTGAGGCAATAGAAAAGGCTACAATTCTAAAAGGGGCACAGATGCCAGATACTATTCAGATATCTACCCACAATATGGAAAATTGGTCATTAAGCCCTGTCCCCAAAAGTCTGACAAATCCAGCCTGGCTGCCTGCTGCCCTATTTTGTCTATCTTCATCATCAAAGTGATGAAAGGGGTCATGATAAGCCTATCAAATGGCACTCGGAAAAGGGATCACCTGTTAACTGTACTCAGTTTGGTTCCCTATAAGCCGACTCGGCTCAGTCCCCATTACAGCATTAGTTGAAGGAATGTGTTGGATTAGCCTTCATTGTTCTTGTATAGATGTAGAACAACATTCAGGAAGCTCAACCCCATTCAGGATGAAACATCTTATTTGAATGGCACGTGTCCACCACCTTTAACATTCACTCCCTTCACTACTAATGCACTGTGTCAGAAGTTTGTCCCGTCTACAAGATGCAGTGCAGTAAGTCATCCAAGCCTCCTTTTGACAGCACCTTCCAAACACACAGCCATTAACAAGAACAAGGGCACCAGATGCATGGGAACAGCACCACCTGCAAGGTCCCATCCAAGTCACATACTATCCTAACTTGAAAATATCTCGCTGTTATTTCACTCTGACTGGCTTAGAATTCTGGAACTGTCATCACCAAGAACTGCAGTGGTTCAAGAGTCCAGCTTCCAACTACCTTCTCGAGGCTGTTCGGGGTGGGCAGTAAATGCTTGACTAGCCAGTAAAACCCCATGTCCAGTGAATAGATTTGAACAGTATGTCTGTGGGCGTTATGTGCACGGAATGTGGCCGGTCAACCTTATGGGTAACTGAACTTTGTAAATAGAGACAAAAGAGTATAAAAGCAAGCAGCTTGTGATCAATAATTATTAAACGTTGGTCTGAACGGGAGCATTGTGTCCAATAATGGTCATGACACGCTAGGAAAAATGTGTAGGTATGAAAGAGTGCAGAAAAGATGTATGTATATATTTTTAGCATGAGGAACTAATTGAGAAAGATAAATTGGAGAGCAGTTCAGAGGAACTTTACGAGAAATGGTTAAAGAAAAACGGATAGGCTGGACAGAGTATATTAGGAGAAACTGTCCTCCTTCACACAAAGTGTCAAAAGCAAGAGGGAACAGGTTTAAAATGAATAACAAAAGTACAAAATATGATGTAAGGTAAATGCATAATTTATTAATAGTTTTATTTTTACACAAGTGTCATTTTATACACATCACCTGTCAATTCCTCTGCACTAATGAAACAGCCTATTACTTTTTTCTTATTTTGTGCTACTGAGCTGCATTCTGTTGAGTCTGTCCTGTGTCCTCTCTATTGACATAGCATTCAATCTTAGCATGGAGCCCCACATTGCATGCTGCAGGACTCTTGCCATGGTTTTAGAAAGAGTTGATTTAGATGTACCTTTAATATTTATATCATCAATAGCCAGAAGTGAGGTGCTGGAAGACTGGACATTGGCTAACATGGTGCCATTATTTAAGAAAGGTGCTAAGGAAAAGCCAGGGAACTATGGACCGGTGAGCCTGATACCAGTGGTGGGCAAGTTGTTGGAGGGAATCCTGAGGGACTGGATTTACATGTATTTGGAAAGGCAAGGACTGACTAGGGGTAGTCAACATGGCTTTGTGTTTGGGAAATGATGAAACTTGAGGTTTTTGAAGAAGTAGATAGTTAAGGTGCAGAGATGGCCTTCTGTAGAGTAATGTGCTCTTCCTGTTGGATGTGGGAGATTAGGGAGAGTTTCCATGTTACAAATGATTATGTCTGCGCAAATTGTGTTTGGTTGCGAATCCTATCGGATTGCATGGATGGGTTGGAATGACAGTTAGAGGCAATGAGGAATTTACAGAAGCTAGCAGGTATGATGGATGGCAGCTGTAGGAAGGGAGAAAAACCACAGGTTAAGTCAGGTAGATGGGTTACCACCAGGAAAGGAAGGAGAGAGAGGCAGGTTGTGCAGGAGTCTCTCGTGGCTTTCTCCATGTCAAAGAAGTATGCTGTTTTGGAAAATGTAGGGGTTTATGGACTCTAGGAAATGTAGCACGGACAGCCAGGTTTCTGGTGCTGAGACTGTCTCTTAAAACAGTGGGAGGTACCTCAGGTTCTGAGCGATCAATTGTGATAGGGGACTCACTAGTCAGAGGCACAGATAGATGTTTCTGCGACCGACAGGGAGACTTCAGAATGGTGTGTTGCCTCACTCGTGCCAGGATCAAGGATATCTTGGAGAATGTGCAGAATATTCTCAAAGGGGAGAGGGACTAGCCGGACGTTGTTGTACACATTGGAACTAAGGAGATAGGAAGAGAAAAGGATGAGATTCTGAGGAGAAAATATAGGCAGTTAGGCAGGAATCTTAAATAAAAAAGGAGGCCCTTGAGGGTAGTAATACCTGGATTACTTCTGGTGCCACGAACTAGTGAGGGTAGGAATAAGAGGACAGAGCAGATGAACGTGTGGCTGGGGAGCTGGTGCAGGGGAGAAGGATACACATTTTGGATCACTGGAATCATATCTGGGCTAAAAGTGACTTGTATAAGAAGGACGGATTGCACCTGATTTCGAAGGGGACTAACGTACTAATGAGTAGATTTGCTGGAGCTGCCCGGGAGGACTTAATAGTAATGGGTGGAGGGTGGGGGTGGGGGTGGGGGTGGTGGAGAGGGGAAATGGAGAAAGAGTTTGCAGAGAGGTAGGACCCAGGGAGATAGTAAGGAAAGCGATCAGTCTGAGACTGGTACAGTTGGGAAAAGGAGCAAGACTAACAGTCAGGCAGGCAGGATCAGAGCTGAAAATGAGGTAGGACTGATTAATTAAACTGTATTTATTTTGATGCAAGAGGCCTGACAGGTAAGGCAGATGAACTCAGAGCATGGTTGGGAATATGGGACTGGGAAATCATAGCAATGACAGAAATGTGACTGAGGGATCGACTGGACTGGCAGCTTTATGTTCCAGGGTGTCGACGCTGCAGGAACGCCAGAAAGCTGGGGGTGGGGGCAAGAGAGGAGGGGCATTTTTGATTAGGGATAACATTGCGGCTGTACTGAGGGAGGATATTCCTGGGAATACCTCCAGGCAAGTTATTTGTGTGGAACTGAGAAATAAGAAGTGGATGATCACCTTATTGGGACTGTGCAATAGACCCCCCCAGTCGTCAGTGGGAAATTGAGAAACAGATTTGTAAGGAGACTCAGTTATCTGTAAGAATAATAGAGTGGTTACGGTAGGGGATTTTAACTTTCCAAACATAGACTGGGACTGCCATAGTGTTAAAGGCTTGGATGGAGAGGAATTTACGTGTGTACAAGAACATTTTCTGATTCAGTATGTGGATGTACCTACTGGAGAAGATGCAAAACTTGATCTACTCTTGGGAAACAAGGCAGGGTAGATGACTGAGGTGTCAGTGGGGGAGTGCTTTGGAGCCGGCAACCATAATTCTATTAGTTTTAAAATAGTGATGGAAAAGGATAGACCGGATCGAAAAGCTTAAGTTGTAAATTGGAGGAAGGCCAATTTTGATGGTATGAGGCAAAAAGTTTCCAAAGTTGATTGGGGGTGGATGTTTGCAGGTAAAGGGACGGCTGGAAAATGGGAAGCCTTCAAAAATGGTACAATGAGAGTCCAGAGACAGTTTGTTCCCGTTAGAGTAAAGGGTAAAGCTGACAGGTGTAGGGAACGTTGGATAACTAGAGAAATTGAGGTTTCTTTCAAGAAAAAGAAGGAAGCAAATGTCAGGGATCGAAAGCAGAGATCGAGTGAATCCTGAGAACATAATAAAGGCAGTAGGAGTATACTTAAAAAGGAAATCAGGAGGACAAAAAGGGGACATAAGATAGCTTTGGCAAATAGGGTTAAGGACAAATCCAAAGGGATTTTTAAAAATACATTAAGGATAAAAGGGTAACTAGGGAGGGAATAGTGCCCCTTAAAGATCATCAATTCTGCCTATGTGTGGAACCGCAGGAGATGGCGGAGATACTAAATGAGTATTTTGCATTAGTGTTTACTGTGGAGAAGGTATAGAATGTGAGGAAATAAATAGCGACATCTTGAAAATTGTCCATATTACAGAGGAGGCGGCGCTGGATGGCTTAAAATGCATAAAAGTGGATCAATCCCTGGTACCTGATCAGGTGCACCGTAGAACTCTGTGGGAAGTGAGGGAAGTGATTGTTGGGCTCCTTGCTGAGATATTTATATCACTGATGGCCACAGGTGAGCTGCTGGAAGACTGGAGGTTGGCTAATGTGGTACCAGTATTGAAGAAAGGTGGTAAAGAAAAGCCAGGGAACTATTGACCGGTGAACCTGATATCGGTGGTGGGCAAGTTGTTGGAGGGAATTCTGAGGGACAGTATTTGCATGTATTTGGAAAGGCAAGAACTGATTAGGGATGGTCAACAATGGTTTTGTGTGTGGGAAGTCGTGTCTCACTAACTTGATTGAGATTTTTGAAGATGTAACAAAGAGGATTGATGAGGGCAGAGTGTGATCTATACGGACTTCAGTAAGGCATTCGACGAGGTTCCGCATGGTAGACTGGTTAGCAATGTTAGATAACATTGGAATACAGGGAGAACTAGTCATTTGGATACAGAACTGTCTCAAGGATGGGAGACAGAAGGTGGTGGTGGAGGGTTGCTTTTCAGACTGGAGGCCTGTGACCAGCGGTGGTCCACAAGGATCGGTGCTGGGTCCACTACTTTTTGTCATTTAGGTAAATGTTTTGGATGTGAACATAGGAGGTGTGGTTAGTAGGTTTGCAGATCATACCAAAACAGGAGGTATAGTGAGCAACGAAGAAGGTTACCTCTGAGTACAACTGGATCTTGATCAGACGGTCTGATGAGCTGAGGAGTGGCAGATGGAGTTTAATTTAGGTAAATGTGAGGTGCTGCATTTTGGAAAGGCATATCAGGGCAGGACTTATACACTTAATGGTAAGGTCCTGGGGAGTGTTGCAGAACTAAGAGACCATGGAGTGAAAGTGGAGTCACAGATAGACAAGATAGTGAAGAAGGCATTTGGTATGCTTGTCGCTGCATTATAAGTATAAGAGTTGGGAGGTCATGTTACAGCTGTATGGGACATTGGTTAGGCCACTTTTGGAATACTGCGTTCAATTCTGGTTTCCCTGCTATAGGAAGGATGTTGTGAAACTTGAAAGGGTTCACAAAAGATTTACAAGGATGTTGCCAGGGTTGGAGGGTTTGAGCTACAGGGAGAGGCTGAATAGGCTGGAGCTATTTTCCCTGGAGCGCCAGAGGCTGAGGGGTGACTGTATAGAGATTTATAAAATCACGAGGGACATGGATAGGGTGAACAGCCAAGGTCTTTTCCCTGGGTAGGGGGGGTCCAAAACTGGAGGGCATAGGTTTAAGGTGAGAGGGGAAAGATTTAAAAGGGACCGAAGGGGCAACGTTTTCATGCAAAGGGTTGTGTGTGCTTGGCATGAGCTGCCAGAGGAAGTGGTGGAAGCGAGTACAATTACAACATTTAAAAGGCATCTGGATGGATATATAAAAAGGAAGGGTTTAGAAGGATATGGGCCAGATGCTGGCAAATGGGACTAGATTAATTTAGGATACCTGGTCGGCCTGGACGAGTTGGACTGAAGGGTCTGGTTCTGTGCTGTACAGCTCTGATTCTCAAACCCAGTTGATCTTAGTTAAATTGTGAATTCAAACCTCAGATTTTCTCATGTTATGCACGCCATCTAATCTTCTCCCAATTAAGGGTAGCATGTCTATTTCTGATGCTAAATTCTATCAACTGCATTTCTTCCCGTAGCACCACTTTACCGTTATCACTTCTGACAGCAGTGCGCTGAAGTTTTCAGGTGAGATTGTGCTCAAGTCTCTGGAATGGGAATTGAGCCCTCATGTTCTGACTGAAGCAAATGCACAGTACTGTGTCAAAGCTTAACTTAAAATCGTCGTAATGAAAAGAACACTGACTGGTTTGGGTCCTTTGTGCAACTCATCTCAACTTCTCAAATAACCTCATGATGATGCACTTAAGTAGTACACGTATTTCTTGGGACTACTCTGACACCACTTACACCACTATGCTGATTGTGGACATTAGGTAATAACACTAACCATTTACCATGGGAGTCCATTGCAAATTAAAATATATTAAGCACACAGGCTATTTCTTAGAGCTGAGCATTTACTGCTTTTACAAATTCTGTTGATTTCAGGCGAAGTCAATTATAAAAGCAGCCTTAAACATCTGTTTGGATTGTTCGTAATTACAGGAGGCAGTTTGCAAGTGGAGACTTCAGGCAGCTTCAATCAGCTTGTTGAAGCTGCCTGAAGTCTCCAATTTCTGACTGCCTCCTGTAGTTGTTAACAGTGGAAGTAGTTGATTGAAGCTGTCAAGTGAGTAGGAGTCAGTTTTCCAAACCCTTATGACCTGCAGCTTTAAGCTTCACTTTCATGTCTGCTATGATTTTTTGTGTTAAGCGTGGCAGTGTTTGGAATAATTACAGCTCTAGGGTTTGTTGCTGCACTGTTCTGTTCTGTCTACAGGTACCTCCATCACGAGCTTAAAATTGTGATCCGGGTCTTGCAGTCTCTGCAAATTGACAACGCGATCAACTGACTGAAGCTGGTAACACAGTTAACAATTAAGGAAGGCAGTTGAAAAGTGGGGCCTTCAGGCAGCTGTTTTCTAGTCCACTGCATACAGAAGGAAAACTGCATTAGCACGAATAAGCCAACTATATGAGATGGGGCCTATGATCTTCGATAAAACCTCATCTTCCCGTCCCTGGTTAACAAACAGTCGAGCTTTTATATTTTACTTTGGATTTTGGGAGTCAGCTCCTGGCATTTGTTCAGTCAGCTTTCAATTTTTCATCGCAGACCTGCTAACCTTGTGTCTACAAGGCTGTGGCTGAGCTACTTAAAGCTCATCAAGCAGCTATATAATTAGTTCTGAGGAAGGGTCACTGGACCTGAAATGTTAACTCTGATTTCTCTGATGCTGCCAGATCTGCTGAGTTTTTCCAGCAGTTTGGTTTTTTTTTTGGCACATAACAGGATTTGGGCTCATGGGCGCTGACCCTCCAGAATCCAAGCTAAAACAAAATAACACCAGTGGTGAATTATTTTGACTGTGCTCGACCCTCCTGCATGTTTCGGTATAATGTGCTGTGTAGGCAGAAAAATATGATTAATCTACTTTTGTTTAACACAAAAATATAATACTTTTGGAAAGGCAAGCTATGTATCCTATGTGCTAAACTCAAGCATTAAGGCTCCATTGATTTTTTTTTCTCGAAAAAGGGCCAACATTCTGTCTGTAAACTATAAAAGTAGGATCAGTCCAACCCAGCCAAACAGCACTCCATTGGTTACACTCTCATCAACAAAGTGATGGAACGGTTAATGGACAGTGCTATCGAGTGGCACCAAATTAGAAATAACTTACTTATTGCTCAGTTTGGGTTCCTCCAGGGTCGCTGAGCTTCTGATCTCATTGCAGCATTAATTCATACACGAACTGAAAAGTTGAACTGTTGTGAGATGAAAGTGACTGCTCTTGATGTGCATTTGACTGTGTGGCATAAAGTAGTGCTCGCAGAACTGGAGTCATTGAGAATCTGGAGAAAATTCTCTGTTCTGTAGAAGGGTCACTGGATTTGAAATGTTAACTCTGTTTCTGTCGGTGAATGCTGCCAAACCTGCCGAGTTTCTCTAAGAATTTCTGTTTTTGTTTGTTATAAATATCCACATCTGCAGTTCTTTGTTTCATTTTAGGGGGAAAACTCCACTATTAGAGCCATACACTGTGTGAATGTTGAGATTATTGAAAGTCCATCATCTCAGCCTCGGAAAGTTTCACCTCAGTCACTATCTTTGAGCTTCGTTGGTGACGTTCCCAACATTTTAACATCAGAATTTGGGATGATCAACAATTGCACAATGTTCTGCATTATTGTGAATCCTCGGGTACTGAAGCAGCTTTTGTCTATAACGAGCCAGACCTAAACAGCATTACACTTGGGTTGCAAAGTGGTGATTATGAGTTGTGCCACTGAAGTGCCAGGTAGTGATCAAGTCTGATAAGAGAATATAATTATGTTTCCTTAACATGGAATGGCATTACCATCATTGAAACCCCATAGCGGGATTATCCATTGCCTAGAAGCTCCTTTGGACCAGCCATATTGTAGCTATAAGAGTACATCAGGAGCTTGGAGTTCTGTGATGAATAACTTGTGTCTGACTCGTCAAAGCCTGTCTGCCACTTCCAAGGCACAAGTCAGGCGTGCAGTAGGATACTGTCTGCCCTTGAGGGTAGCACCAACACTTGAGAAACTTGGCGCATCCAGGACAAAACACTCTATTGACGTGTTCCTGTAAGCGCAGTATTTATATGCCTGATCTGATTTGGATTTTGGTAAATGGTAACCCTCAGGATGGTGACAGTGTACCCAAGGAGTGTTGGATCCTCTCTTTGAGAGGTCATTGTAGGACACTTGTGTCGCAAGGATGTTATTTGGCACTTAGCAGCCCAAGGCTGAATGTGGTCCAGGTTTTGGTGCATTTGGACCTGAATTGCTCGAGTATTTGAGGAGTCATGAATGGTGCTGAATATTGTGCAAATGTCAACAAATATCTTCACTTCTGACCTTATGATGAACGGAAACTCATTGAAGCAGCTGAAGACAGTTGGGCCTAAGACTTTATATAGAGGAATTTCTGCAGTGATTTCCTGTGGCTGAGATGATTCACTTTCAACAACCACAGCCTCAATTTTTCTTTGTACTGGATATTACTGCAACCAGTGGAGAGTTTTCCTCTGCCATTGATTTTAGTTTTGCCTGTGCTGCTTGATGTCGTGCTCAGTTAAAAGAGACCTTGATGTCCAGAGAGAGTCACCTTTACTTTGCTTGAGTGTAGCTGTTTTGCCCACTTTTTAGACCAAAGCTATAATAAGATCTGGAGCTCAGTGAGTCTCATTGAACCTAAACTGAGTGCCAGTGAGCTGGTTATTGTTAAGTGCTGCTTAAAAGCACTTCTGTCACTTTACTGATGATCCAGAGTAGATTGAGGACAGTAATTAGCTGAGTTGGTTTTGTCCTTCTTTTTGTGGACATGTTATCTTGGCACTCGTCTGCATTGCCAGTTGATGCCAGTGTGGCAAAGAAGATTCAAACCACTTGGTCAGAGGGGCAGCTATATCTGGAGTGCAAGTCTCCATGATTATTGCTGGAATATTGGTTGGGTGTGTAGGCTTTGCAGTATCCAGTGCCTTTGGCTGTTCCTTTTGAAGTTGCGTGGAGTGAATTAAATTGGTTGAAGAGTGGCATCTGTAATGTTGGGAGCTGTGGGAAGAGGCCAAGATGGATCATCTACTCTGCACTTCTGGCAGAAAATCCTTGCAAATTGCTATGTTTTTTGCGATCAGCGAAGGCAGAACACACTTGGACAGTGCTTTGACTGTCTAAAGCAGTTCCCAAATACTTATCAACGAAAGAGCTCTTCATTGATGCTTGGATTTTCCCCAATAGCTGTGGGCAGAAATTACAATATTTAGCTCTGACTGCAGTGTTTATGTTGTAGTTGATCACTCCTTGTGCTTCTCATCTCTCTTCTGGCCTGAACATTGTACATATTACTACTTATACCAGTGCAGAAATAGTTCAGCTAAGGCCCTTGAATGAGGGACTACGTAGTTTCTCTGTGTCTGCGTCTCTCTCTCTCTCTCTGTCTCTCTCTCTGTGTCTGTCTGTTTTTCTCTCTCTCTTTTTTCTCTCTCTCTCTCTGTCTGTGTGTCTCTCTCTCTCTCGCTCTGTGTCTGTCTGTTTCTCTCTCTCTCTCTGTCTGTCTGTTTTTCTCTCTCTCTTTTTTCTCTCTCTCTCTGTCTGTCTGTGTGTCTCTCTCTCGCTCTGTGTCTCTCTTTCTCTCTCTCTTGCTCTGTGCCTGTCTGTTTCTCTCTTCCTCTCTCTCTTGCTCTGTGCCTGTCTGTTTTTCTCTCTCTCTCTCTCTCTCTTTCTCTCGCTCTGTGTCTGTCTGTCTCTCTGTGTGTGTGTCTCTCTGTCTCTCCCTTCTCCACACACCCCCCTCCATGGCAACAACTGATTGGTTGAATAAATGCTGACATCCTTTTTGTCACACATACAAGTTTGGAACGGCTTCCAAAGTTTCATCTCAAAACAGGAATAACAAAGCACGTAGCTTCATTAATACTAAATATGGCAGCAACATCCAAAACCAAAGATTTGTTTTCACTTGTCAGCTGGGAAAACCTGACTCAATGTCCCCACCACCTGTTTCAACTCATCCACAGTTGCAAACTTACCAGGCTGCTTTGCAGGACTGAATGAGCAGCAGTTTCCTACAATTGAGTATTGGGAAGACTGAAGCCATTGTTTCTGGACACTGCTCCAAATTCCATTCTTCAGCTACTGACTCCATTGCTGTCCCCTGCAAATGCCTGGGACTCTCGCTACCCCTGTTCACAATCTTGGTGTCATATTCTCCTTCAGCTTTGGTTGGGCAGGCAACAGTGGCTCCATATCAACCATTCCATTAAGATTGATGAATGTATATAGTGCTGGCATGACCCACTAATATTGTCGTGTCATGAGAGTGATAAAATATGGACAATAAATTTCATGTTACATATTTTTTTGGGGACTAAATTGGCTTTACAAACTAAGAATCATGGACTTAAAAATGACTGCAGCAATCACCTGACAAAAGATTGCAAGAAGCTCAGAAAGCAAATATAGAATAAACAAAACTGTTGAACTGACATTGATAACACAATGTGGAGCTGGAGGAACACGGCAGGCCAGACAGCATCAGAGGAGCAGGAAAGTTGACATTTCAGGTTGGGGTTACCCTTCAGAGGAAAAAAAATGAACTGATATTACTATTTTATCTCAAGTCCTGGAAACCATTCAGCTGAGTCAGATGTGAAAAAGTTACATTCTCTGTTTTAATTTACAGTTGTACTTTAAATTGCACAGACTAGACTCACAAGATGGCCTCCAACAATCGAGCTTGGAAAGGGAATGAAGCCACTCAGGAATGCACAACTGCCTATGTTTCAGTAGCTTATTGGCAGAGAAGCAGAGAGTGAGGAAATCAGAAAGTCGATTGATAAAAGCAAGAACTGGAAGTCTTCCCCCTCTCCCTACCTTCTGTCTCCCTCCCTCTCTTCATGCCCCTTCCATCTTTCTCTCCCCCCCTTCCATCTTTCTTCCCCCTTTCTCTCTTTTTCTCAGTCTCTCTCCCCTTACCCCCCTCTCCCTTCCTTCACCCCCACCCCGTTCTCTCTCTCTATCTTTCTTTTTCTTTCTTCCCGCTTCCTTACTCCTTCCTCCTCTCTCCTTGTTACCTTCTCAGCCTCTCATAAAACAGTGCTTGATGAGCAAATTAGAGACATATCTATTAACTCAAGGTGTCAAGGATATTAACAAATGTCACAACTGCTGAGAATGCAAGACTTCAGTTAAAACAACCAAAATCTCGGGTTAAAAGCAAATACCTCAAACTCTTGGAAATTTTTCAACTGCCTATTCTTAAATCTCCTTTTTGTACTTTTGGACGTCAGTCACGACAGCATTTGACCGACTGAGATTCTAACAATTCGTTCGTACCATCAGTGCGATTACGTATTTCTACTTCCAATATCACCATTCCTCAATCCTGCCTCAGTTCACCTACTGAAGTCTTTCTTTTCATCTTTGTTACCTTCAGACGAAGCTGATCTAGAGCCTTGCTGTGACTGGACTTGCACAGTACCCTTCCAAGGCCCTGCTTATTGTATCCTAACTTTTAATTGGTCTGTTCACATCTCACCATGACTTTATTGATCTACTTGGGCTCCTAATCAAGTACTATCTCGATTCAAAAAATTTCATCTGTCTTTTCAAATGCCTTTAAGTTCTTGTCCTTCATATCTTGGTAGCGACCTGCAGCACCTGATCTGTACCATTTAATTCTGAGCTGTTGCACATTCCTGATTTTAATTCTTCCACAACGGTCACCTCAACTCCACTTGACCTGACTCCATGTTCTGCAATTTAGTTCCTCCATTTCTACCCTTTTTAAAGACCTTTCTTGAAAACCAGCTCTTGGAGCAGAAGTTGGATAGGCTGAGACATTTTTTTTCCCAGGAACAACGGAGACTGAGGGGTGACCTTGTGGAGGTTTGTGGAACCATCGGGTGTATGGATAGGGTGAAAAGTCCAGAACTGGAGCACATAGGTTTGGGGCGAGAGGGGAAAGATTTGGAGGGGACCCGAGGGGTGGCTTTTTCGTGCAGAGGGTGGTGCGTGTGTGAAGGGGGCTGCCAATTGGAGGATGGTGCAGTTGCAGCATTTAGATGGGCACATGAATGGGGAAGGTTGAGCAGGATCTAGCCTAAACGCAGGAAAATGGGGCTAGTTCAGTCTTGGGTTGGCATGGACAAGTTGGCTTGGAGGGAACTTGCATGAGCTGGTGTTCCCATGTATCTGCTGTCCTTTTCCTTCTAGATGGTAGTGCTCATGGGTTTGGAAGGTGCTCTCTGAAGGATTTCTGCCTTTCATAGGTTTACCAGGGATCATCATTTTTCTATTGCAGTTATCAGTGCCCTTGCGTCATTCCAGTCACAAGATAAAAGGCTCATGTTTTGGGTTGCTAGATTGGATCTGATATGTGCTGTCAGTTCGTTTCAGAGCATTAACTGAACAGGTAATCAACAACAGGCAGCATGGTAGTTCAGTGGTTAGTGCTGCTGCCGCCTCACAGTGCCAGGGACCCAGGTTCGATTCCACCCTCGGGCGACTGTCTTTGTGGTGTTTGTACATTCGCCCAGTGTCTGCATGGATTTCCTCTCACAGGCCAGGTGCTGAACGAGAGCAGGGCCAATTTTGGGGCCATTAGGCAGGATCCAGCAGTTGTTGGGGTGAATCTTGTTTGAAGGAAAAGGAATGACCAGCAAATGGGAGGCTTATATTAGATGTGTGATATCCGAGTGCAAGAACAGTATGTCCCTGTTAGGGTGGAGGGAAAAGCTGACCGGTTAAAGGATCCCCGGCTGATGAGGGAGATTGAGGCTCTGGTCAGGAAAAAGGAGGAGGCATACATTGGGTTTAAGCTATCAGGCTCAATTGAATCCCTAGATGACAACAAAAAGTGTAGGAGCACACTCGAGGGAAATCAGAAGAGCAAAAAGATGGTCTGGGTTGGATCTGACAGATAACCTCTGAAGACGTTCTATAGCTATTTTAAGAATAAAAGGGTGACTATGGAAAGAATAGGTCCCTTTTAAAGGTCAGCATGGTCGTCTATGTGTGAAGCCACAGATGAGGGAGATTTTTAATGAATATTTCTCCTCAGTGTTTACTGAGGAAAGAATCATTGCTGAAGGAAACAAGTTAGGGATGTTTTGGACCACATACACATTAGTAGAGAGGAGATGTTTGCCCTCCTTAAAGCGCATTAAGGTGATAAATCGCCTGGGCCTGATCAAGTCCGTCTTCGGACGTTGTGGGAGGCTAGGGAAGAAATTGCAGAGGCCCTTGCAGAGATTTTTTTCTTAAGCTTGAGCCACTGGTGAAGTTCCAGAAGACTGAAAGGTGGCTAATGTTGTTCCATTTTTTAAGAAAGGTAACAAAGACAAGCCAGGGCATGACAAGACAGTGTAATCATCAGTAGGAGGTATGTTATTGGAGAGGATACTGAGGGACAGGATCAACCAACATTTGCATAGTCAAGGTCCGAATTGGGATAGTCAGCATGGATTTGTGTGTGGGAAGTCATGTCTGATAAATCTGCTACAGTTTTTTTTGAAGAGGTAACCAAGAGGATAGATGAGGATAGGGTAGTGGATGTTGTCTATATAGATTTTAGTACGGCCTTTAACAAGGTCCTGCATGGCAGGTTAGTCACGAAGGTTAGGTCACTTGGGATCCAGGGAGAGCTAGCTAATTGGATTCAAAATTGGCTTGGTGGTGGGAAGCAGAAGGTGATGCTTAAAGGTTTCTTCTTGGACTGGAGGCTTGTGACTCGTGATGTGCCACAGGACTTGGCTCTGGGACCTTTTTATTTGTTATGTACATAAATTATCTGGATGTGAATGTACAAGGCATGATTAGTTAGTTTGTGGTTGATACAAAATTAGGAGATATCATGGATAGGGAGGAAGCTTGTCAAAAATTCGAGGGATCTTGATCAGATGGGAAAGTGGGCTGAGGATTGGCAAATGCAGTTCAATACAGAAAGTGTGAGGTGTTGCACTTTGAAAAGTCAAACCAAGGTAGGACTTATACAGTAAATGGTAAGATCCTGAGGATTGTTGTGGAACGGAGAGACCTGGGAGTACAAGTACATAGTCAGGTGAAAGTGGCATCACAGGTGGACAGAGTGGTGAAGAAGGCTTTTAGCATGCTGGCCTTCATCTGTTGAAGCATTGAGTATAGGAGTTGGGTTTTGATGTTACAGTTGTTTCAGTCGTTGGTGATGTTGCACTTGGAGTATTGTGTACAGTTTTGGTCACCATGTTATAGGAAAGACAGTTAAGCTGGAAAGTGTGCAAAGAAGATTTACAAGGATTTTGCCAGGACTAGTAGGCCTGAGTTATAGGGATAGCTTGGCCAGAATAGGACTTTATTACTTTGAATGTCGGAGAATGAGAGGCAGAGATAAGGTGAATGTGTATAGTCTTTTTCCCAGGGATGGGGAATTGAAAACTAGAGGGCATAGGTTGAAGGTGAAGTTCTTCACGCAGAGAGTGGTGCGTATGTGGAACGGGCTGCCAGAGAAAGTGGTTGATGTAGGTACAATAGCAATAGTTTAAAAAAACATTTGGATAGGTACATGGACGAGAAGGGTTTAGAGGGGTATGGACCAAATGTGAGCAATTGGAACTAGCTGAGTGGGCACCATGGTCAGCATGGACCAGGGCCTGTTTCCATGCTGTATTATTCTATGACTCTGTGACTTATGCTCATTTGACCTTTTATGTGGCTTCCTTAATTTTGATGTACAATAGCCACGTGAAGGCTTTATTATATTATATTTATTATATTACTGATGACTTAAACATGCATGTTGTTGTAATTAATTCATGGCCTTCAATCCTTTGGATTGTAAAACTACGTGAAGAAGACCACCTAGACACCGATACCCATTTCAAGCCCACCGACTCCCACAGCTACCTAGAATACACCA